>JBBGZY010000098.1:5452500-6652500 GCA_037952925.1 Lithobates clamitans
GGAATGGCCTCATGAGGTGCTTGCTCAGAGCGAAGGCTTCATCGGCAATGAAGACAAAGGGGAGTCCTTCCACGTTATCCTCATCAGGTGGCAATCCCAGGCCACCACTCTGGAGACGCTGGCAGAACTCCGTCTGGGCAAATACTCCTCCATCCGACATCCGGCCATTCTTCCCCACGTCCACATATAAAAAATCATAGTGTGCCGACACCACCGCCATTAAAACAATACTGTGGAACCCCTTATAATTAAAATAATATGACCCTGAATGGGGTGGTGGCACAATGTGGACATGTTTCCCATCTATAGCCCCTCCACAATTGGGAAAGTCCCAACGGCTGGCAAATGGGATGCCACAGTCTGCCATTCCTGTGGCGTTGAAGGAAACTGGGGAATCAAACAAGAAAACCAAAATCAATTAATTTGGAAGCTAACATTGCAAGAAAATTAGACAATTAAAAACATTATTCCCCAGCATCAGTATAACATTCAATAATTTAATTCTTCTGGAATAACTAATATGGAAAAAGGCACACTTATCAGATTGCTCACCCCCTCTGATAGAACATTGATTACATTTTAGGGGGTTGTGAAATCCCTAAAAAAAATTACTTTAACGACACGCAGGAATTTAGGGACTAAAAAGGCTACAAGACTGCAGTTGTCGCACTCTGCAGGTGCAGTTGCTAACCAGCTTACAGTAAATGAGGTAATGTCAAAAGGCATTCATGTTGCAAGGAGTACACAATCACATGCAAGGGCAATTAATGAAAACACTTTGAGGCTTGCATATGATTTGATGATGGAAATCAGCAGAGCTTCTGCTCATTTACTAAAGCACTGGAACAAATGCACTTGTAGAGTGCACATGCATTTTGCAAAGTGCAACATAGATTTGCTTTAGACAAATCAACACCACAGAACATTCAAGCAAATTTTAACGAGGGTGGGGGTGGGGGGGTTGTGAAATCTAGCTAATTGCTAATTAGCAGCACACTATTTGGAGTGAGTTCAGGTGGGGGGGGGGTTGTGAAATCTAGCTAATTGCTAATTAGCAGCACACTATTTGGAGTGAGTTCAGGTGGGGGGGGGGGTTGTGAAATCTAGCTAATTGCTAATTAGCAGCACACTATTTGGAGTGAGTTCAGGTGGGGGGGGGGTTGTGAAATCTAGCTAATTGCTAATTAGCAGCACACTATTTGGAGTGAGTTCAGGTGGGGGGGGGTTGTGAAATCTAGCTAATTGCTAATTAGCAGCACACTATTTGGAGTGAGTTCAGGTGGGGGGGGGTTGTGAAATCTAGCTAATTGCTAATTAGCAGCACACTATTTGGAGTGAGTTCAGGTGGGGGGGTTGTGAAATCTAGCTAATTGCTAATTAGCAGCACACTATTTGGAGTGAGTTCAGGTGGGGGGGGGTTGTGAAATCTAGCTAATTGCTAATTAGCAGCACACTATTTGGAGTGAGTTCAGGTGGGGGGGGGGGTTGTGAAATCTAGCTAATTGCTAATTAGCAGCACACTATTTGGAGTGAGTTCAGGTGGGGGGGGGGTTGTGAAATCTAGCTAATTGCTAATTATAAGCACACTAAATACACTCCAACAAAATACATTCAAAATGAGTAGACTAGGTGGATATGTTCCCATCACTTCATGCTGGGAAGGTTATTGAAGGAAACTATACATGCATGACAAAAAATAACAGGAAAAAATTCCAGCATGTGTGAGGATAAAAAGGGGACATTCACACTATATTGCAATGATGGGAAGTAGTGTTTGAAGCAAAAAATACATTACATTATCAAAGATTACATAAAAGAACATGTGATGCTAATAAAAGAAAAATATCTTACCTTAATATAGTCCTTCTGCAGGACCTGTATGATGGCAGAACAGGTCTCTGGGATAATGATCCCCAGAGCCTGGGGGGAGATGCCTGTCGAGAACTTAAGGTCCTGCAGGCTTCTCCCTGTGGCCAAATACCGCAAGGTAGCGACCAGCCTCTGCTCCGGAGTGATGGCTTGCCTCATGCAGGTATCCTGCCTGCTGATATAGGGGGTCAGCAAAGCCACCAAACGGTCAAAAACGGGGTCCGTCATCCGGAGAAAGTTCCTGAAATCCTCAGGATTATTCTCACGGATCTCACGGAGCAAAGGCATGTGACAGAACTGGTCACGCTGAAGCAACCAATTCTTGGTCCATGAACTCCTCCTCGCCCTGTTCATGGACTGGTCTTGGGCTGAAGAATAAACTACAGCACCAAGCACATACAATGCACGAGCTCTACGACGAGTACGTACAGGTAACATGGCTTCAAAACGGTCGGCTGGTCAGAACGCACTAAACAGAACGCACTGAAGAACAGCAAGGCCTGTGAAGAACGACCTGAAAATCAGGAACGAGCGGCCAATAAAACAAAGATTTCTCAATGCCAACTGACCAAACGCACTGAAAAGCAGATACAAACCTCACAAGCACAGACTGAACAACAGTTAAAACGAACTGAAAAATACGAGTCTCACAAGCGCGAATCGTCTCTCACCAAACTTCTACTAACACGAGATAAACACGAGATTAGCAGAAGGAGCCCAAAGGGTGTCGTACGGGCTATTGAACTTCCGTTTTATAGTCTCGTCGGACTTGGTGTACGTCACAGCGTACTAAGCTGTCGTACTTTTGTGTGGTCGTGTGTGGGCAAGTCCGTTCGTAAGAAAGTCTGCCACAAGTCCGCCGAAGGTACGCCGGAAGTATGTCGGACAGGCTGTCCGACTTTTGTAGCAGAAAAGTCCGACCGTGTGTACGCGGCATTAGTTTAAGAATTTTAGATTTTAGTTCAGAACTTGGGCGTTGCTTGTTAAGAAAGTCGGTTGTTTGGATGTCGTTTAGTAGGTCATCAATGCGTTGCCTTCTCTCCCTCCTAAATCTAGTCCCCATTTGAATAAAAAGACCTTGCATAAATGCCTTATGCGTGGCCCACACCGTATGAGGATCTGACACTGAGTCCTTATTTACTGTGAAAAAGTACTCAAGTTGGGTGCGAAGAGATCCCGAGTAAGGCTCAGTCTGCAAAATTCTGTTGTTTAACTACCACAGGGACGCTGAAGAGGATTTGGAATTGTCTTCAATAGTAATACATATTGGGGAATGATCTGACCAGGTGGTGGAAAGGGTAGACGAGGAAGATATTTTTTGCAATGTCCATTGGTCTGTTAAGAAGAAGTTGATGTGGGAGTAATGCCGCGTACACACGGTCGGACTTTTCACCTACAAAAGTCCGACGGACGCCGCCGGACAAAGTCCGGCGGAAAGTCCGACCGTGTGTGGTCTCCATCGGACTTCCGACGGACCGTTTCGGTCGGATTTTTGCGGAAATCCGACGTACTTTAGATTTGAAGCCTGCTTCAAATCTTTACGTCGTACCTCCGCCGGACTCAGTTCCTGACGGAAAGCCCGTTCGTCTGTATGCTAGTCCGAAGGACCAGATACGACGGAGGAGCAGGTTACTGCATCTCGCGCTCGCTGCAATAGGAAAAACAAATCTTCCTATTGCGGCGAGCGCGGGGCATACCAGGCCCTTAGGTCTGGTATGGATTATAAAGGGGAACCCCTACGCCGAAAAAACGGCGTGGGGTCCCCCTAAAATCCATACCAGACCCCGATCCGAGCACGCAGCCTGGCCGGTCAGGAAAGGGGGTGGGGACGAGCGAGCGCCCCCCCCCCTCCTGAACCGTACCAGGCCGCATGCCCTCAACATGGGGGGTGGGTGCTTTGGGGGAGGGGGGCGCCCTGCGCCCCCCCCCCCAAAGCACCTTGTCCCCATGTTGATGAGGACAAGGGCCTCTTCCCGACAACCCTGGCCGTTGGTTGTCGGGGTCTGCGGGCGGGGGCTTATCGGAATCTGGGAGCCCCCTTTAATAAGGGGGCCCCCAGATCCCGGCCCCCCACCCTATGTAAATGAGTATGGGGTACATGGTACCCCTACCCATTTACCTAGGTAAAAAGTGTCAGTAATAAAACACAACACAGGTTTTTAAAATAATTTATTAAACAGCTCCGGGGGGGGGGTCTTCTTCCGTCTTCGGGGGTCCCTCCGGTTCATCTTCTCCCGGCGTCCGGTTGGTTCTTCTCCGCTCTCCGGCCTCTTCTCCCGGTGTCGCAGGTCTTCGGCCGGCCCCTCCGCTGTCTTCATGTAGCTCTATTGCGAGCGGAGGTCCGGACTTCTGGGCTTCTTGGCTTCTTGGCTTCTTGGCTTCTTGGCTTCTCTTCTCTTCTCTTCTCTTCCCCCAGATGTTGACACGACGCTCTCTCCGGCTGGACTGGTCTCTGAGGGCTGCGTTGTGACTTATATAGGCGGAGACCCCGCCCCCATATGATGTCACAGTCCCTGGGCATGCTGGGACTGTGACGTTTTAGGGGGCGTGGTCGACCACGCCCCCTAAAACGTCACAGTCCCAGCATGCCCAGGGACTGTGACATCATATGGGGGCGGGGTCTCCGCCTATATAAGTCACAACGCAGCCCTCAGAGACCAGTCCAGCCGGAGAGAGCGTCGTGTCAACATCTGGGGGAAGAGAAGAGAAGAGAAGCCAAGAAGCCAAGAAGCCAAGAAGCCAAGAAGCCAAGAAGCCCAGAAGTCCGGACCTCCGCTCGCAATAGAGCTACATGAAGACAGCGGAGGGGCCGGCCGAAGACCTGCGACACCGGGAGAAGAGGCCGGAGAGCGGAGAAGAACCAACCGGACGCCGGGAGAAGATGAACCGGAGGGACCCCCGAAGATGGAAGAAGACCCCCCCCCGGAGCTGTTTAATAAATTATTTTATAAACCTGTGTTGTGTTTTATTACTGACACTTTTTACCTAGGTAAATGGGTAGGGGTACCATGTACCCCATACTCATTTACATAGGGTGGGGGGCCGGGATCTGGGGGCCCCCTTATTAAAGGGGGCTCCCAGATTCCGATAAGCCCCCGCCCGCAGACCCCGACAACCAACGGCCAGGGTTGTCGGGAAGAGGCCCTTGTCCTCATCAACATGGGGACAAGGTGCTTTGGGGGGGGGCGCAGGGCGCCCCCCTCCCCCAAAGCACCCACCCCCCATGTTGAGGGCATGCGGCCTGGTACGGTTCAGGAGGGGGGGGGGCGCTCGCTCGTCCCCACCCCCTTTCCTGACCGGCCAGGCTGCGTGCTCGGATCGGGGTCTGGTATGGATTTTAGGGGGACCCCACGCCGTTTTTTCGGCGTAGGGGTTCCCCTTTATAATCCATACCAGACCTAAGGGCCTGCGACGGGGCTCGCAAGGTTTCAATCTCGCCAAAAAAAGCGGCGAGATTGAATTCCTTTTCTAGTCCCGTCGTACCAAAGTCACGTTCAAAATGAACGGACTTGTCCGTGTGTGGGAAAGTCCGTTCGTTCTGAAAGTCCGGCGGAAGTCCGTCGGGAAGACCGGATTCCGGAAAGTCCGGCCGTGTGTAGGCAAGTCCGGCCGTTCAGAAAGTCCGGCGGTAGTCCGCCGGAAGTCTGGCGGCAAGTACGTCGGACCTAGCTTTCTAGAAAGTCCGACCGTGTGTACGCGGCATAAGAGTTATGGCAGGAGTAGAAGAACGTAAAATCCTTTTCTTCTGCATGGTGGCACCTCCATACATCATAGAGGAGGAGGGTAGATAGCAGTGGGTTGAGAGAGGTTTGCCTCTTTTAGGGAGGGCTGTGGAGTCTATGTAAGGGTCTGGAGTGATATTAAAGTCTCCGCACCACACGACAGATCCCTGTTGTACTCCACTAACTTTTTTCGGAAGCTTGTGGAAGAATCATAGTTGGTGGTGGTTAGGAGCGTATGCTGTTACAATTGTGTAGGGTGCGTTGTTAATGGAGCAAACCAAAAATAAGAAATCGCCCCTCAGGATCCTTGATGCAGGAGTGCATCTGAAAGGATAGAGAGTTGTTAATGGCAACTAGAATGCCCTTCTTTTTAGCTGAAGTGTTAGCGGTATATATGTTGGTAAAGTTCCTGTTGGAGCATGAAGGAGGGTCCACTCCCCGCAATGAATATGGGTTGTAGAGGGGAGGGGGATAGGTATGGTTGTCAAAAAGAGCATGGATGCTCTGCAAGTAGTGCTCCTTCCTCAGCAGACAAATTAGTAGTAATTTCATTATCACTTCCAACCTCCCCCTCATTGCCTCATCCAGCTCCGCCCTTGTGTCTTTTTCTTTATTTAATCCCTCTCTATGGTATTCAGACTTTGTCTGCTGAGGAAGGAGTGCGACTTGCTGAGCATCCAAGTGCGCACGCTCATGAAACACGTCCATTTTTGATGACGTCGCTCCCCTACTGCCAGCCATTCACTGTGTTCCAAGCCTCGTTCTGAGGCCGCTCTTCTGGAGCCGGCGTTTACATCATTCGGAAGATCCCTGGTCATCATACACAGCACGGATCTTGTCACAGGATGTGGGAATGTCATCTCGACTTTCTGATACCATGCTTTTCATTTTTATACTGTATGTGAGTTGATCGTACGTTGTCTATTAAATTGATTTTTAAAAAACGACTGCACCCAGAGGTGCCTCTCCACTTGTGCTTTTTTTCGGCTCCTTGGAATATGGTTTCTTCCCTTAATTGATGGCAGCCTTGTGTGCTTCCTGTGGACATTTTTTCCCCTCTCCCAATACCACTACATAGCTGATTTGCCTGTGTATGCCAGATGGACTATATTGTCAATTACTAGCAGTGTTTAGGTATGGTTGTCAGCATTTAAAAGTAAAAGTGGGGACTGGAAACACAATTCAGCATAAACGAGAAAGGGAAGTTCAGGTCTATAGAAAATAACAATGTGTTCATAAAGGTAAGCGGTTTAGGCCAAAGATGTCCATTGCGTTATGGGGGTTGTAAGACATATGCTGTGTAAGATAAATTCTGCAGCCCATTAGGTCATGGAGATACATTTACCCCATGGTTAACAACAGGTTAACTATGCAATGAACATGTATGGCTGATCGCCTAGCAAGATGTCATAAACAACCAAATACAACATGAGTATAATAATCTGAGGCTATATACACTATATGTACATTGTCATGGGGAAACATCACTTGGAAGGGTACAGAGTAGATTGCCCCTTTTAGATGTATCCGGTAGCATTGAGATACATAATGAAGAGCAAGGGATTAATAATCCTGGAGGAATTTAAAGGGTTTTAGGTGTGAGCCAGAGGGTCCATGCTCAGGTATGCAAAACATCTTAGGGAGGGAGGGGGGTGTGTGAGGAGTGGGGGGGGTAGGGTGAGAGGGGCTAGGGCTTTCTACGGAGTGGTAAATGAACTATGCAGTTGGCACTGAGCATTAGTGGGGTTAAGCGTTAAGTAAATCTTTTGAATCAGGTGCAGCCAACTATGCGGTTTAAATCCTAGACCGGCAACATTGAATTGAGAAGAGATCTATCAGGCTATTATCACCTAGATCTGTGTTTCTCAACTCCAGTCTTCAAGGCGCCCCAACAGGTCATGTATTCAGGCTGTCCATTATTTTGCATAGGGAATTTGATCAGTTTCACTGCCTTAGTATCTACCATGGCCGTTTCATCTGAGGGAAATCCTGAAAACATGAAGTTGAGAAACACTGACCTAGATCATGGACATTCAGACAGTGTCATTCGTGGAAGTAACCCCGACACAAAAGAAATAAAGATGTTAGTGGTCGCTTGTCCAGGAAGTGTAAGGAGTGATGCAGCACTCCAAAGCAGAAACAATATGAACAATTAAGAACCTAATAAGAACTAGAAAAAGATCCGTAGGATAATGATAAGCAGTGTCTATGCAGGGCAGTCATACTCACGTCCGGTGATCAAGTGAAGGAATACTGCAAGACCATTGCAGACAGAGAAGAAAACTCTGGTGGGACTGATCATCAAGGGATTAGTCATGTCTGGAACATGTCAGGAACACTACCTCTGCCAGGAGAGTGCTGGTTAGCCGGTGGAGGTGAGGTGGGGGGCAGGGATTGGCATCTTCTGTAGGTAGAAGATTCCCTTTGCTGGTGTATCTCCATCAGTTCTGCCAGGAGTTGTGCTGGGAGTCGTAGAACGCTGTACCATTCCGGTAACTCCACCAAGGGGAGACCCACGCTTTCACAGAACTGTCAGAGATCCTCAGGGACTCTCAGATGGGCTGTACGGCCAGCAGGTCCCATCTGTATGGATCTCCCTTTCCCTGAGAAGCTCTAAGAGATGCCGTAGATCTTTCCATTGTTGGAGGGTAATCTGGGATAGGTCTTGGTACAGCTTGATTTCAGATCCATGATATGAGATGCGTCATGATTCTGGCCCTTCGTAGGATTTCATCCTTTGGCTATAAATTTACTGTGCAGTATATGACATCTCTAGGGGGGGTCAGTATCTCTGCCCTTGAGTCACAGTGCATGGTGGAAGCGATCCATGTCTATCGGCATGTCTAATGACCTGCCAAGCAGGTCATTCAAAATGGCTAGTGTAGCTTGGGCTAGCTGTTTGGGCTCGACCGACTCAGGGAGGCCTCTTATTCATGTATTGTGTCAATGACCTCTATTATCTAGGTCTTCCAGATGGTGGCGGATGTTTCGCATCTGCATAGTGTTAGAATTAACAGTTTGCCATATGTCATGAATCCGATCCGATCACTGCTGAGTGTGTCTCTTCTATGTCTGCTGCTACCGTTTGGAGATCGTTCAGGCTGAGGGGGAAGCTGTAAATGAGTGTGTGAGGAATAATCTCACAGGGCTCTTTCTTGCAGATCACAAGGAACCACCTGAGGCCTGTGATGGAGTTGTTGCTTTCCAGGATTCAGATAAAAATATCTTAGGAATGTTGTGGCTAAGTTGTGTGTCGGTGTGCCGAGGGGAGTGTGTTGTGTAAGGGTTCCAGTTTTACCCATCTTTAGTGTTCTGGTCTCCCTCTATAGCTAAAGGATGGACCGTTGAGTGTTAGAGGTGAGGACTCAGGCAGCCATCTTCGTCTGTGTCCAGGCCAAGCCCCCGATTTTATTGGATATGTTTAATAACAGAAAGTAAAAAACATGTATTTTTAAAAAAAATTTAGTCTCTATTTGTTTATATTGGAAAAAAATAAAAAACCCACTGGTGATCAAACACCATCAAAAGAAAGCTGTGTGTGTGTGAAAAAAATTAGATAAATTTCATTTGGGTAAGCCTTGCATGACCAAAAAATTACCAGTAAACTAGCGCAGTAATAATTTTGTAAAGGAGCTGAAGTAGTTAAACAATATCTTAAGCTTAGTTTAAACAATGAATCCACCTAATATGTTTGATAGATGCTAGAGATTAAATGCCTGACAAATATTTTTATATCTTGAGGATTTTGGTTTTCAGATCCATCTGCTTGGGTTATGGGTCTACACAACTGCTGTGGCTGTGAGAGTGGACTCCCACTTTCCCATTGGATTTTTTTATTCTCTACCTATAACAAAATATTGGTTTTGGGTGAAGTCTGTTTGGGTACATTAGGCAGATAATACAAAATACATGCTGTACACCAGCAGTCCCCAACCTTTTTGGCACTAGGGACTGGTTTCACGGCAGCCAATTTTCATAGGGAGGGGAGGGCATGGGAGTATGGGTGCTGGGGGGGGGTTTGGCTGGTGGATGGGTTGAGGGATTGGATAGTCACGGAGCCCTCCTTTACAGCACAGCCCCCCCTTTATATTAGTGTTCTCAGTTCCCCTTCACATCACAGCCCCTTTTACATTACAGTGCCCCTTTACAGTGCAGTCCTCTTTACATCACAGTGCCCCTTTACATTATTGTAACAGGGCTTGCTATGTAAAGGGACACTGTAATCAAAAGAGGGGCTGTGATGTAAAGGGGACTGCACTGTAAAGGGGGCACAGTAATGTAAAGGGGCACTGTGAGGTAAAGGGGACCACGCTGTAAAGGGGGGGACTGTAATTTAAAAAGGGACTGTGATGTAAAGGGGACTGCACTGTAAAGGGGACATTGTAATATAAAGGGGACTGCACTGTAAAGGGGCACTGTAATGAT
Organism: Lithobates clamitans; assembly: GCA_037952925.1. Lineage (NCBI taxonomy): Eukaryota > Metazoa > Chordata > Amphibia > Anura > Ranidae > Lithobates > Lithobates clamitans. Next base: position 5,462,517 of record JBBGZY010000098.1, read on the forward strand.
TATAGTACCCCCATATAGTGTAATCCCCTTTATATTAGCATACCCCTAGCAATCACAGCCTCCTCGATCAAAGTGCTCCTGCAGTTTGCCCCCCCCATTTACTCTCTAACATCCCCCCCATTTACTCTCTAACATCACACTTCCCCATTCTTAGCTCTGCCTCCCCTGCACAGAACTTGTACCTTTGGCAGGGCAGAGGTTGTGATCAGTCTGTGTGTCCTCTCTTGGCTCCCCTGCCCACCCAGCGACAATGTCATCCTATCACCAGGGCAGGGGGCAGGAGGAGCTCTCCATTCTGATCTGCAGCTCTTCCCCCTGCCCTTTTGATAGGATGACATTGTCGGCCGAGCATGCGGAAGAGCCGGGAGAGGACACACGGGCATGGCTGCATAGCAGGGGGTGTGCGCCAACATGGTCTGTGATAACACTGTGCGGACCGCGGTCACCGCTCATCTGCTGCTGTGCAGCCCAGTCATCAACAGGCAACAGGCTGCGGACCAGCAGCAATTTGTGGCCACGGGGTTGGGGACCCCTGCTGTACACTGTAGCTTTGCTGTACCACCCCACCTTAGTCTTGTGTTTTTAAAAGTTTCGCTTTTGGAAAAAACGTTTGGTGATTATGACAGCTCCTTTCACATTAAACACAAATAGCATTTAAGAATGACTGTATCATGTAGGAATCTTGAGAAATATAACATTAGCTTTTAATGACTACAATTTATTTAATCGTATAATGTTAACCTTGGCATCAGTTATTCTTTAAAACATCTACTGTATCTCAGTTAACAAAAACTTTGACCTTCCTTGTTCATCGCTTTCACAAAATGTTTAATCAGGAAAAAATATCTTTGAGTCATATGAATAAAGGAGGGGGGCTTTGTGGGACTTTAAATGAAATGCATGTAAATATGTATCCATCCCTGATTTAGTAGAAACAAAGAAAAAATGAATGGGACTTTATCTGTTGCCGCACATACCTCATATAAAGTCCCATTAATTTTTTCTTTGTTTCTATCTTTGTGGAGTCAACAATTGGTTCACATGCCACATTTTTCTGTCCTGAAACCAAATTCTTTTGGAATGGCCATTTCTTTTTAATGTAATGTAACTCTCTTGTCACAGCAAAAAATCTATAAGATACACTAGAAAGAGTTTAGGAAGCAAAATCTTTGTTGTTCGGTGTAATTGAAAGAGTGTACAAAAGCAAAAACTGTTCTGATAAAATCTTTTTTCAAGAACTGTTAACTATGTGTTGTACAAAGAAGGCTAATTATGACATAGAATAACATTAGAACTTACGTCATAATTACATAGTTGTATTAAAGCAAATCATGCAGCCTAATTTTTACACTTTTTAAGCTACATCCTACAGTGATGTAATAAAGAAAGTGTTAAATTTAATCTTAGACATCATCTAGCTCAAAGCCCTTCCAAACCTAAAGATTTCATTTTCTGGAGAAATAGGGAAAAAAGATAGCTAGAGATTTCATGCAAACAGTTTTTGGCATTTACAAATCCTTGGTAAAAAGGTCATCGTTGTCTCAGAATCTTTTTATTAAAAGAGAAAAAATGGCTCTTAAAATGTCAGGCTTTTTTTACTGTAAAATTTTTAATACGCAACAGGTATAGGAAAGTGTTTGAAAAATCTCTAGGGAGTCTTACTCCGACAAATGTCTCAACTCATATACTCAAACAGATTCAAACTTTGGCTTAGTTCTTAGTCCTATTCTTAGTCCTTTTAGGAGAAAAGGCTTTTCATCACCCACTTTTTACATTTTTTGTTTAGTAGATTCCTTCTTGAAACTCTGATTTACACCTAGACTCATTTATCATATATGTTTCAAAGTCATGTCCCAACGATTCTGGACCATGTCCAGGGATCTCAGCAAAATCCCGGGATCCCACAGATCCAGGTTGAGTCCTGGAGTCTAGTGCCAAAATGAGTTTTGGAAAGAAGGATTAGGAGAGGAAAACTTGTGCTGGGTGCTGGGGGGGGAAGAGGATTTGTGTTGACAGGGTAGAGTTGTGCTGGGAGGAGGAATCTGGGGAAGAAGGATTTGTTCTGAGGTGGTTGGGGGGAATTGCTAGAAGGAAGAAGAGGGTTTGTGTTAGAAGGGTGAGAGAATTTGTGTTGGCAGGTGGAATTTGGAGGGGGGGGGCTTGTGCTGGGGGGGGATTGGGTTGAGAGTATTTGTTCTGAGGGTGGGGTTGGGGGTAAAGATAATTTATGTTAGGGGGCATTTGGAGGGGAGAGTATTTGTACTACAACTAGTACAACTAGGAGGATTTCAGGTGGGGGATATTTGTGCTGGGAAGGAAAAAGGATTTGTTTTGAGAGGATGGATTGGAGAGTTTTTTCTGGAGGAAATTTGGAGGAGTGAGGTAAATTGGGGTGGAGCAAACATTTGTGCTGGGGGTGGTCAATGTGCAGATTACTGCTGGGTGTGGGGGGGGGGGGGTGGGCAATAGGGATTTTTGCTAAAAGTGTAACGTGGAGGAGAATATTGGTTGCAGGGGCAATTTTGCACTTTCCTGACACCTCAGACCCCTGAACTCTTTTTTTTGTACTCCTGACCTCTATTATGCATTACATACTAGTGAGCCCTGCATTCAGCCTGTTATGTACTTCTGGCCCTCTGTGTTACAGTAAGTATTCCTAAACCCTTACTGCATTAATACTCCTGACACTTGAACTCTTTGCATTACACACCCCAGACCCCTGCACTCTGCGTTATGTGTTCCTAAACCTGACACTGACTACAGCAATCTGTGCTTTATGTACTTCTGACCCTTGAAATCTGTCTTACAAACCCTGTATACATTATATTGTACATTTCATACCTCTCATCAAAGTTGCTGGTTTCAGTCCCTCACTTTTTTTATGAAGTTCTGCTTTAAGGTAGGCTCCGACAAAGTGTTAGTTCTCTGTCTATTTTCAGCGTGCACAAAAACATATGTAATGGAAGTGTTTCATTTTTTTTAAATTATTGTGCTGATGTTTATATGTGTTTGTGAGACTCTTGCTTATGGGACAACAATTAAAGCATATTTTATAGGTACAATAAAGCCCGGTTTTTGTTTACCCATGCCTCTTAAGCCCCTCCCACAGTGCATGTGCTGTGTTACTTTTCTCCATGGGGTGCCAAAAGGTGCCTCTGTTTTTCACAATACAGTACAGTACAGTACCAGGGAGACCAATAGTATCAGGGATTGGGTCACTCACCGAAAACGCTAGTAGACTAGTTGATTCTATACTCATGCCCCATGTATTGGGTTTACCGTTGTATACTAAAGACACACTGGATCTTCTCAAACAAATTGAGGGATTGGTCATCCCTCTTGATGCCCTGCTCGTGACTCTAGGTTTAGAGACTCTTTACTCCAGCATCCCTCATGAGCAGGGCATTGAGACGGTTTGTACATTCCTATAGGAGCAGGATCATCATCAGTGGGGTTACTCTGAATTTATATTGGACCTCCTTTGATTAATTTTGACTCGTAACTGGTTTGGGTTCAAGGGTTCCCACTACCTCCACGTGCAGGGGGGTAGCCATGGGCATGTGCTGCCCACCGGCATACGCCAACCTCCTAGGGGGGTGGGAACGACCCCTTTTTGCAGATGAAACGCTTTCATCATTTACGAATAACACACTATGTTGGATGCGATACAGTGATGATATTTTTATTAGCTGGTCAGGCACCCAAGATTTGTTAGCGACATTTGTCGACACCCTCAAAATCAAAATCGGTTCCATGTTAAGTTCACAGTGAACAGTGACAATCATCAAATCACTTTTTTCTGGGTCTCACGATATATAAGGACCAAAACAACTGTTTAGCTACGACCAGGGGCGTTGCTAGGGGGTGGCTATTGGGGCTATAGCCCCGAATCTGAGGCCCATAGCCCCGAGTCTCTTGCCACAGGGTCCCTGCCTAACCAGCAGGTTGCATGAAAGAGGCAGAGGAGAAGAGAAGCGAGCAGGCGGATGAGCAGAAATGACATCTCTCTCCGTCTGCTCCACATCAGCACTCTTCACAGCTGTGCCTCTTCAATTTGGGAGCGAGGTATGGCGAGCAGCAGAGAGATGACATCATCTCCCACTGGCCGCCACACATCACACTCTTCCGCCCTCACAGCACGGTGGAGTGGAGGTCACGTGCTTCCTGTCATCGTGCAGTTCCACTTTGCAGCCAGACCCCCTTGCTTCAATGTTGGAGGTGCGGCGGGGAGCAGCGAGATGACATCATGTCTCACTGCCCACCCCACCGCTCTCCTGCTCTCACTAAATGGACCAGTGCTGTCAGCTTGCCACCAGTGCGGCGTCAATGCACATTTGGTGGCACTGGTTGGCATGGCAAGTGACAATCCACATCAGTTGGCAAGTGACAACCCACATCTGGTGGCCGGCGACATGGCAAGTGACAATCTGCAAATGGTGGCAGGTGACGTGGCAAGTGATAATCCACACCTGGTGGCAGGCGACATGGCAAGTGACAATCCACATCTAGTGGCAGGTGACGGTGGCAAGTGACACGCTGCATCTGGTGGCAGGAGATGAGGCAAGTGACACGCTCAGGGCTCCCATTGATTCTGCATTATGGTGAGTTGAACCACTTCATTATATATTAGAATGTAACAATAGAAATATTGCGCTTCAATCATCCTGACACCATATCAACCATTATGCCATGTTGATTGAAGTGCTAACACCAGCCATAGGCCGTGAAAAATTGCTTACCACCGGTCTCCGTCCCCCCCCGAGGTTGGTGACCTCTGCTATGGGCTCTAGCCCCAGATCTTTTGCAGATCTAACAAGGCCCCTGGCTACGACACTGTTCCGTAAAGAGACAGCTGGCAACACTTTGTTGCATGCTGCTAGCATCCACCGACACTTATCCGCAGTTTCCACTATGCTCAATATGTTAGGCTGTGCCACAATTGCACACACTTAGATGATTTCAAGATACAAGTCAATTCCCTTCGATCACGTCTCCCTTCTAGGGGCTGCAGCAAATCCACTTCTACACTTTTTTTTAAAACTAAGACAGTCAGGCCTAAACATACAGTAAAATACATTCTGAGATTTTCTGCCCAACACCTTGATTTACAGAACATATTGACTAATCATTGGCCTCTGTTACAGGAGGATCCAATCCTTAGGAAATTTATCAGGCAATGTCCTGAAATTGTGTATAGACAGGCAAGATCACTAGGAGACAAATTAGTGTCCAGCCACTGCTCTCCGAAACCCATTCCCCTACAGTCTCGACGAGGGATACACAAAATTGGCAGATGTTCCTTCTGCCTATGGATCAATGTGGGTACCAGGTTTATACTCCCCAATGGGGAAATTTTTACCCCAAATTTTTTTGCGGACTGTGAGACACAAGGGGATGTGTATGCAAATGTGGGGCTTTTTATGTAGGGAAAACAGCCAGACAATTTCGACAAAGGATCAAAGATCATGTATACTACTCTGCTAATGGCAAGATGCTGACCTCAGTCTGCGGACATTTAGACCTATATCACAAGTTTGATGTTTCCTTGGATTCGTTTATTGTTCTGGCTGTGAATCCTAAAGACCCCAGAGGTGGGGAGTGTGATAAACTTATCCTTCAAAGGGAAACTACATGGATCGAATGCCTCAATGCCACACATGCCCCTGGCATTGAGGCCCAATCATATAGATCCTTTTTATGAGACCTCTAACTTTATCCTTCTTTTGCCTGACCCAATATTTATTCTCTTGTTTCTATTTTTTTGTATATAGTACAAAGGATGCTGCTTGTAATGGCCCTGGCTTGTATTGGCTTGAGTGAATGTGCTTCTCATATGTCCATATTGGTCTGGAATGCACCTGCATATTGTTTAAGTCCTGTGTAGTGTGCGCATCTGTACCCTTTTTATTCTAAACTCTAATCCATCTTCGTTGTTCAGCGTTCCATTTTCCTTCTAAGTTTCCCTTTTTGTTTTCTTTATACATTTTCACTTGATATTACTCTAACATATACTGGTTTTAATATATTTGATATGGTTTAATATATATACACAATGTAATTATGGTGATATTTTTGTATATAGCGACAATTTGTCCCTAGCTATGATTACTTCGGCATTTCTGATTGTCCCTCTGCCATCAGGGCTGCAGCATATGGTGTTACCCTTTCCTAGATGTCTGGGGCATCATTCTGCAACTATGCAGCCGCCCAGCGCTGCAACCTATGGTTCCATCTAATCCATCTGGGTGTCTGTGTTGCGGCGAGTGTAAGGTCAGTCAGGGTTTTTCTCCATTTGCCTTGATCCTTAGTCACCACTGTGGCCCGGGTCTGCACTCTTTGCGCTGTGCCGTCATTGCTATTGGCGGCTACAGTACATGCGCGGATCCCAAGCTCATGCGCGGTGGTGAATTTTGACTGGTCTAGATGACATCATCAATCGGCTTAGCCGATGGTTGTCCTGTGCGGGACGCGTATACAAATGGTTCAGCAACCAGTGCTACCACCACCATCGTTATGGTCCCGGAGCAGAGGTTTGTTGTTTAGAAGGTCCCCTTACTAGGTATGTTGTTTTCACGATGCAGCAATTTCTTTGATTCTATTGTCTTTTTACCCCTGTGGTCATTTTCTTGGCTTCCATGGTATTTTCTTTCTTCTCTTTCCTTAAAGATAACGTGGTGCTTACCTGTTGATTTGCTTGTGAGCAGTCTTTGATTCTTGCAATACTTTATCACCAGTGACTAGCAGTCTTTGGGTTTAACCCCTCTGATTATTCTGTGGATATGTTATTTACATTAATACTTCTTTCTCTGAATTAAATGCCACTGGTCCACAACTAGGTAAGTTTATACTAGCGGATCTTTTTAACTAAGATTACATCCACCTTTTATAACTAGTACTACTTCAGACCATGTTGTCCTATTTACATGTCGTTGTCTTTTAGAACTTGACACCAGCACACAAATACCTTTTTGAGGGGGTCTCCTTGGTCCTCAACAACCGCCTTGCTTCTTTTCTTGTTTTTAACCAACACTCAGCATAATCATTATACAGTAAGTGTGGCCTTGGTACTCATATCAATACATAATTTAGTATCTGTGTTTTTTTCTATACCTTCCACCTCTGCTTTAAGGGGCTGATTGGCAAATTTGGCCAGACTTTCCCATTTTGATATTGTTCTTTGTTTTCTTATAATTCTCTGTTTATATAGTGTCACTTTGTGAATATGATGTTATACACACCCCCATAGTTGTTGGTTTGCTCCTTCTACCTGGTTTGGTTACCCAGGTTGCTGTTCCTCTGGGTTATAGACAATTGGAATTTTTTATTACATTATTTTGTTATTGCTGTTATGTATATGTTTTTGTATAAAATATTCATATGAAGCATATTTCTTTCATGCATAATAGGTGCCTGAAGCTCCCGAAGAAGCGCTTGGCGCATAACATGTAGAGCAAGTCAAGTTACAGTATACCACAGAACTACAGTACATCAAGCACTCTGGAACCCATATACCATTTATAATGGTTTTCATTTTCTGACATAGTACAATTGTGTGATGTATAAGTGGTTAATACCTTATCATACAGGCAGTATACATTAGGGCGATTTTAAAGCATATTTTTTGAATATTGTTTTAAATGTAAAAAAATATTTTCTTTTTATTATTGTGTACGGGTGTGCCTAAAAAGACCAGGTTCAATGCTCTTTTTTCAATCTTCACAGTACAAGCAATGCCTCTGAAGAACATTGTCCCCTCCTAGCCACCAAAACTTAACTACACCCAATTTTTGCTACAGTTAATGGTTAACAGCAGGTTGCTGTCTCCCTGAAGTGTCCCTCATTCTCAAAGTTTTAGGGAGGTATGGCTTAGTTACTGAGGTGAAGCTCTTCTGACTTTCACTATGCAATCATGTGCAAGAAAAAATGTTTTTTTGTTTTTATTTTTCTTGCATGTGATTGGTTATTCATTGTTAAAGCGGGGTTCCACCCAAATTTTGAACATTATCTCTATGCATTCTCTTCCTTGCCTAGATGCTGACATGCTATGTAAAAAAATTTAAATCGCCGTAAATATCTTTTTTTTTTCTAATCTTCTTAGCACTTCCTGGTTTTCCTCCCATGGGAGTAGGCGTGTTTCTAGCCTCTCCCAGACCTCCCACAGTCCCCTGGGAGCTAGTCTCAGGCTTCCCAGCATGCATTGTGCAACAGCGTCATCACAACATCTCGGTGAATGCTGGGAGCACAGCATTCACCACATCCAGGAAATACATGCTTGTGGGCTTCAAATGCCCACAATGAAGATGGAAACCGCCTTCAGTGAATTCTTTATTCTTTACAACAAAATCGGACACAGGTGGACTTATTACACAGAACATGTGAGTAGATAATCATGAGAAGAAAAGTTTGTGAATGAACTCCAAAAAAAAAAAAAACGATAGATAGGTGGACCCCCGCTTTAAGTGAAACTTTACCACATTTACTAAGCTATGGGGCAAATTCCCTTGCAAGGTGCAACTTTCCTTACAAAGTGAACAGCCTATGAGCCCTTAGAACAGTGATGGTGAACCTTGGCACCCCAAATGTTTTCCCATGATGCACAACTACACTGCAGAGTGCATGAGCAACATGGCAAATGTAGTTCGAAAAACATCTGGGGTACAAGGTTCGCCATCACTGCCTTAGTATATCAACCAGACTGCATCACTCAAAATCAACATTTGATTCACTTGGGCAATGTGTAATACTCTACGGTGTATTACTGCATGCATTTTAGCATGCATTATCCTGTGCAGTAAGGCTGTATATTCTTTTTAAATGAGCTTCCAACTCACGACAATGTACTTTTTAAAATCTTTAGGCTTGGGTCATGAAAAGGAACCAGAGCATCCACGAAAATCTAAACAATCCATGCCATGCAAACCCTGAGTGCCACAAAGCAGCAGTGGAAGGCAGACTAGCCAAAAATACAAACAATGATGAGTCACAGAACACACCAAGTAGCACAAGTCCTAGTGTGGCATATAAAAAGAATTACAATCAAAGAGATGTAACATATTTTTGCATATTCCAAATACAATACATATATATATGAGTATAAGAATAGTCTTTTTCTTAGGTGACGAGTAAAGATAAATTAGCAGAAACCTTCTGATGGAAGCATACTAATTGTTTTCAATAAAAAAGCGATTTTAAACATTTGTTGCTTAGTCATACATCTGTGTGAGATTAAAGTGATTCTAAAGGAAATAGTTAAAAAAACTAAATAACAAACATGTTTTATATACCTGCTCTATGCAATGGTTTTGCAGCCCTGATACTCTTCTTTTTGGGTCCCCCGGCAATGGTCCTGGCCCCTCCCCCCTGCAGAGTGTGACCGATAGTAAGTCTCTTGCTACAGGGGCAACTCAAGCAGGCCCGAGCCATGCTCTGTGTGTCCATTCACACACAGTGTGTGGCTTGACTCCCCCCCTTCTCCTCATTGGCTCATTGGCTGTGTTTGACAGCAGCAGGAGCTAATGACTCCCACTAATGTGTGCACCAATGAGAAGTGAGATGGACACAGGAGAGCTGCTGCTCTCATGCACGTTGCTGGATCCAGATGGGGCACAGGTAAGTATAAAGGGGAGGAGCTGCACCCAGAAGGTGTTTTAACCTTGAGCCTTTAGAACTACTTTAAATCTGTTAACCATGGGTGTTGTCAATGGCTCATTGTTAATGGTAAGGAAAGGTAATTTTTTAATAACATTCAATTACAATATGAATAGTGTATATTATTTTTTCTTAATTTGCAATTTTTTCCCCCACAAAAGTTGAGTTACCCTTTATTTAGAATACCATGTCCATTCCTGGAGACCTCAATTATAAGTAATATTGATAAGAAAAAACATTGACAGGCAAAAAAAATGGTCTGAGGGATAAAATATTTCAGGAGAGACTTAAGGAACCTAATATGTACAGTCTGGAGGACATAGTTGAAATATTTAAATACTTTAAAGTGATACTAAAGTTGTTGGTTTTTTTTCTATAACAAACATGGCATATTTACCTGCTCTGTTTTGCACAGAGCAGCCCAGAACCTCCTCTTATTATGTCCCTCTTCGGTGCTCCTGATCCCTCCCTCATGCTGAATGCCCCCACAGCCAGCAGTTTGCTATGGGGGCACCTCAGCTCCGTTTGTCCATTCAAATACAAAGCTGCCACTAGGCCCAGCCCCCTCCCTCTCCTCATTGGCTCACTGAGTTTGATTGACACTAGCGGGTGCCAATGACAAACCGTTGCTGTCTCAGTGAACTAGGAGCAAGAGTCCCGTGCAGCCGAGTCTCTCTTGCAACATCGCTGGATCAAGATGGGGCTCAGGTAAGTATTGGAGGGCTGAGGGTGGCTGCTACACACAGTTTTTATCGTAATGCATGGAATGCATTACGAGAAAACACCTTCTGCCTTTACAACCACTTTAAGGGTATGAATAAGGTTCAGGAGGACAGTATTTTTAATATGAAGTTAAGATCAAGAACATGGGTATATGATCTCAAACTATCAGAAGGAAACTTCAAAACTAATTATAGGAATCTTATGAATATTAGGAATTATTACTTTATTGAAAGAGTACTTGATGTTGGGAATAGACTTCTAGTAGAGGTAGTGAATCAGTTACCAGTAAGTGGATTCAAACATGCTTGGGACAAACATAGATCTATAACCAGACAAAAAATGTATAATATATACAGTATATACAGACTCAGTGATCTGCTATCACTCTTCTATATTTAGTGCCAGTACAGATAGTTTTCAGCAATCCCAGCATAGAGCAATGCCCTATCCCAATGCCACCCTAACACTAAACCTAACTCTTACCCCAACCCTGCAGCCTTTCAGCTAGCAGCTTGCTCAGAAGTTACAATGTTGCACTCTGATCACAGAGGGAGAGAAAATGCTTCCCCCTGCCTGCAGAAGTTTGATGACATCATCTTGTAAGCAGGGCCCTGATTCATCACCAGCAACTGTCATGCTGGCCAAGGACACCTACAGTGGCTTGCGAAAGTATTCGGCCCCCTTGAACTTTTCAACCTTTTGCCACATTTCAGGCTTCAAACATAAAGATATAAAATTTTAATTTTTTGTGAAGAATCACCAACAAGTGGGACACAATTGTGAAGTGGAACGAAATCTATTGGATATTTTAAACTTTTTTAGCAATTAAAAAACTGAAAAGTGGTGTGTGCAAAATTATTCGGCCCCTTTACTTTCAGTGCAGAAAACTCACTCCAGAAGTTCAGCGAGGATCTCTGAATGATCCAATGTTGTCCTAAATGACTGATGGTGATAAATAGAATCCACCTGTGTGTAATCAAGTCTCTGTATAAATGCACCTGCTCTGTGATAGTCTCAGGGTTCTGTTGAAAGCGCAGAGAGCATCATGAAGACCAAGGAACACACCAGGCAGGTCTGTAATACTGTTGTGGAGAAGTTTAAAGCCGGATTTGGATACAAAAAGATTTCCCAAGCTTTAAACATCCCAAGGAGCACTGTGCAAGTGATCATTTTGAAATGGAAGGAGTATCAGACCACTGCAAATCTACCAAGACCTGGCTGTCCCTCTAAACGTTCAGCTCAGACAAGGAGAAGACTGATCAGAGATGCAGCCAAGAGGCCCATGATCACTCTGGATGAACTGCAGAGAACTACAGCTGAGGTGGGAGAGTCTGTCCATAGGACAACAATCAGTCGTACACTGCACAAATCTGGCCTTTATGGAAGAGTGGCAAGAAGAAAGCCATTTCTCAAAGATATCCACAAAAAGTCTGGTCTAAAGTTTGCCACAAGCCACCTGGGAGACACACCAAACATGTGGAAGAAGGTGCTCTGGTCCGATGAAACCAAAATCGAACTTTTTGGCCACAATGCAAAACGATATGTTTGGCGTAAAAGCAACACAGCTCATCACACTCAACACACCATCCCCACTGTCAAACATGGTGGTGGCAGCATCATGGTTTGGGCCTGCTTTTCTTCAGCAGGGACAGGGAAGATGGTTAAAATTGAGGGGAAGATGGATGCAGCCAAATACAGGACCATTCTGGATGAAAACCTGTTGAGTCTGCAAAAGACCTGAAACTGGGACGGAGATTTATCTTCCAACAAGACAATGATCCCAAACATACAGCAAAATCTACAAAGGAATGGTTCACAAATAAACGTATCCAGGTGTTAGAATGGCCAAGTCAAAGTCCAGACCTGAATCCAATCGAGAATCTGTGGAAAGAGCTGAAAACTGCTGTTCACAAACGCTCTCCATCCAACCTCACTGAGCTCGAGCTGTTTTGCAAGGAAGAATGGGCAAGAATTTCAGTCTCTCGATGTGCAAAACTGATAGAGACATACCCCAAGCGACTTGCAGCTGTAATCGCAGCAAAAGGTGACGCTCTACAAAGTATTAACGCAAGGGGGCCGAATAATTTTGCACGCCCCACTTTTCATTTTTTTATTAGTTAAAAAAGTTTCAAAAATCCAAAAGATTTTGTTCCACTTCACAATTCTGTCCCACTTGTTGGTAATTCTTCACAAAAAATAAAAATTTTATATCTTTATGTTTGAAGCCTGAAATGTGGCAAAAGGTTGAAAAGTTCAAGGGGGCCGAATACTTTGCAAGCCACTGTACCACTGTCCTCAAGCAACATAAATGAGATGGGATAAAGGGCACCTGTAATTTGGAGAAACTCCACCATCTTGAATACACACTTACTCCTAGCCTGAGACCTACTTAAAGAAATAAACAAATGTTCACATTCTCAACTTTATAATGTTTTACTGTACAAGGAAAAGATGCACAGTGCTTTTGCATACATAAGCACACCTTCTTCTTTCATCAGTCAAAAGTATAACTGAACAACCTAGCATATGTAACACAATGCCATCCAGTACCTCCATAATACTCAGTTGTAGGCCCCCTTAAGGGGAGCCTATAGCATGCCTACCCTGAAGGGCACACTCCATACAAGCTATAACCTAAACAGTGGTGTCTTGTAGGCTATCCTTTCCCATAATCCTCTGCCCTAAAGTTCAGATTATAAAGGACTAAGCTATTCCCACCCTTAGTACCTACTCAGGTACTAACCCTGCTTACAACCAAAGCCTAGGCAAAGCCACTAGACTGGAGTACAGTAACTGAATTTCACTGATAAAAAGTAGAGCTTAAATTGATTGTAGGGTTTGTTTTTTTTTAATAACAAACATTTCATACTTTCCTCCACTGTGCAGCTCGTTTTGCAGAGAGTGGCCCCGAACCTTGACTTCTGGAGTCCCCCAGCGGCTTTCACGGCTCCTCCCCACATCAGATAACCCCCTAGGAGAAGCACTCTCCTGAAGGGTTACCTTGCGGGCACACTCCCGAGACCAGCATTTGTGTCCATAGACACGTGTTCCGGACTCGGCCCCACCCACGGCGCTCGCGTCATTGGATTTGATTGACAGCAGCAGGAGCCAATGGCTGCGCTGCTATCAATCTATCCAATCAAGAGCAGGGACTCCGTAAAGAGAGGGAGAGCGCGTCCTATGTGACAAATATGGGGCTCAGGTAAGTAAAACGGGGGGGCTGGGGGGCGGGTCACTGCATAGGATGCATTAAGGTGAAAAAACATAAGGGTTTACAACCCCTTTAAAAACTGTATTGTTTTTTATATTGTCACATATCAACAATGTGTTCATGTAGACCTTTTAGGGTACTGAAAGGTCCACTTTTAGTAATATAAAGGTGATAGAAGAAAATTTGAGTAAAAGAACAAATATCATTTTACATTCACATGAAGTAAAGAAAAGAATCATACATTGTTGTCTGAGATTAGAAGTCAACATTTGATAACGCCAGACCTTGGGGTTGATCATCAGCTCCACTGAAATAAATCATCCATTGCACATAATGCTGCAGAAATGTATTGTGTGACAGCATATGTACAGATATGTCATCACCAGGGCTAAGTGATAAATGCCATCAATTTAAGGCAGTGGATCTCTTAAGTGATAGGCTATAATGGACCTTGGTACTGATGAATTTTTGCCACATTGTAGACTATTTGTTGTTCATAGAAGTTGATCATTTGTTTGGATCACAGCAGCAGAAATTGCTCTCTCAGTGGGGCTACCTTATACATTCCTTAAATGTATATAATTGTTAAAACAAATTGCAGTTAAAGTGAAAGCAGAGGCAGTATGTGGGAGGATGAACCTAATAAGCAATAATTATTAGTAAGGAAGGTAAAAGCAACAAATACGGTAATTCAGACATAAAACTGGTTCTTTTGAAGAAAGCCAAAATGCATTTTGTGTAAAGTATTCTGCCAACTGATTAACCAAACAAATAAGGAATGAGTTATTTGTGCAGCACTGCAGAAGACAATGCTAATTTCTTTTCCATTATATTTCTTGCACTGAGATTTTTATAGTGTTTGGTTTCATATATACAAGATATAGCCAAGGAGATTTAATAATAGTCACATCAAAATCTAATTTATTCAGATCACTATTAGATGTTTTTCATATACACACAGATGAATCACTTTAAACTTAACACATCAATAAATTAGGATAATGAGTTTCCAATTCTTATTTGAGAAAGGGATATTCTTTTATTAAAATATTATTCCCAGAAAAGGATGTCTGAAACAGAAAAAATCATAGACATGCAAGCAAATGTTATTGGATTTTATTATAAATAGCTTCCTCTAATAAATCCCTCAGTTTTGGATTTTTTCCACTTAGATGGAGCCAGCTGTGTTTTTTAGTATGTACACAGCTCGTGTATGTAGCTGTAACTCACACTGGCTGTTTTGAAGGATGCAAGACTTGGCAAAGTGACATTCTACAACAAACAATAAAAATCATGAGTAGTACATACTGTTTACAATATAAAGGAAAACTGCAAGTTTTCCTTACCATCAGACCAGGCTTTCTCTGCAGTGGATTGGAGTGGTGATTGCACAGGACCTTTCATTTTTAATCCTGTTTATTTTACAGTTGATTGTCTGATTTTGAATATAGTGGAACCTCGGATTACGAGCGTAATCCGTTCAAGGAGTATGCTCGTAATCCAATGTACTTGCATATCAAAGCGAGTTTTCCCATTGAAGTCAATGGAAACTAAAATAATTTGTTCCACATCGACTTCATTGGGAAGCAATACCGCATGTGGCCAGAGACGGGGGGCACCGGAGAGCCTCGGAAACGGCCGAAAAGGCCCGAGGGACACTTCAGCTGACCTTGGCAAACCTGGGAAAGACTCCGTTCACAAGTCTTTCTGAGGTTTGCCAAGGTCAGCCAAACTATCCTCAGGCCTTTCCGTGCATTTCCGAACGGCACCGATCAGCGACTTTCGGCTCTGCTCAGCTCCGACGCCCCCCACCTCTGGCCAAAAGAGGTACTGCACAACCCTTTTGGCCTAAATCCTGCTTGTTTTGCGAGACAACACTCGCAAACCGAGTTAGGATTTTGAGAAATACAGTGCTCGGTTTGCGAAACACTCGTTAACCACGTTACTCGCAAACCGAGGTTCCACTGTATTCCTTTTTTCGGAAATATTTTCTTGTATTTTTTTTGTACTTTTTGTTTATTTAAATGTAGCACTAACCCCCGAAGGAGCTGCTGAAATAAATTGGTCTTGTTACCGTCACCCCTTTACCCGTAGTTTCACCACATCAGGAACCTAGAGTCCATGTTGAGCTTTGTATCCAACAATGTATGCACCAGTCACTTTAGTATTTTTCCAATGCTTTAATGAAAAACTTGAAAGAAGTAGCAGTGAAGAGGTAGAAAGGGAGTTGCAGGGAAGTTCAAATACCTTTTTCAGACCACTGAGGGATTGAAGATCTTAGAGACTATTATACCTTCAGTCCAAAGATCCTTGCCCACCCGGATAGGTCTCTCTCACTAACCTAGTAGCCGGAATGGCACACGGATGAAAAGTCTCTGCCACAGACTTGAGAAGAACAAAATGGTTGCACGATCCTCTGCCACAGGATTTAGTATTAGATGAATGATCCTCTGCCACAGGATTTAGTATTAGATGAATGATCCTCTGCCACAGGATTTAGTATTAGATGAACAGCAAACACAGTACCAGAACCTTTAAGCCAATCCGGCAGTACTGTGCTATAGGTTGGTTAGGTATAGGTGCGTCCTCCAAGTAAGTTACCAGGCCCTCCCGAGAGACCAGCCTTCATCCTGGCTCTCTCCAGCAAGGATCCTCCCCTGGATCTCCTCAGCTTGGCTCGGCTTCTTCCTAACAGGCAAGACAGCCTAAGGACCACCTCTGCGGTGGTAGGCCCCAGACAGACTTCTGGGCCTACTTGTAGTCACATAGCCTTGGGCCATCGTGGCCCTGACGCAGGAGAAAAGTCACCACATACCTTAGGCCAGAAGGGGCAGGAGGTAAGAGAGAGAAGAAAATGGCGTCTTCCCCTTAAGTACCCTCTCCCAGAATGCACAGCGGTGGACCACCCCCACTGGGCTGTTTCCAAGAAAGAAGAGCACTCAATACACTTCAGCCTGTTGCTCTTCCAACAATGGCCTGTGGTGACAACGACACCTACAGACAACAGTGTGGAACTACACGCAACACAGCCAATGCTGGAGCAGAAGCTAATTTAGCCACAGAATAAATCTGAACTATGTACAGAACAGATAACCCCCTAAATTTACATGCAAGCGCCTGATCAACAGGAGCAGGGCGCTACATAAATATTTGAAAAGCTGAATCTCTGAGGCCTCAAAAACACTGGACATTTTGATAACTTTGTTGATAACAAGCCAGTTCATGAGAAGTCAATTATTAGATCAAATTCTCATAAATGGGAATAGCTATAGATGGCTAGGTTTAATCCAAATGCAACAGAGGGGGCTTTTGGGACTTTAAATGAGACGCATGGTAACATGCATGTCCATCCCTATTCAAGTACATAAAGAAAGAGAGTTGGGACTTTAAATGAGGTGTGTATATTGTGTATAATCGAAGGAGTCAAAATGAAACATGAACAAGTATTTATTTGTTTCCCATGATTGAGTAGGTACATGGAATATACAATACTATTGTCCTCAGTAATAAAAGATCACTATAATATAACAGTTATAATCCACAGTATTGCCTGGATCCAAAGACCATATAAATATGTATGCATTGCATCTAGATTAAGCCTGACGCGTTTCATAGGATCTATCCAATCATCAGGGGTGGATACATGTTTTGTTATATTATGTGTCATTATTGCATGTATTGTCTGCCATGTACCTACTCAATCATGGCAAACAAATAAATACTTGTTCATGTTTTATTTTGACTCCTTCGATTAGCCACAATATACACACCTCATTTAAAGTCTCAACCCTCTTTCTTTATGTAGGTTTAATCCAAACACCAGGGCAGGTGTAGAACATGATGGGAGATTTGAAAGTTTGTGAAACAAACTTGTTCTTATTACATAATCCAATTATATTGTGCCGGAAAGCCTGGTGTTGAGTTGCATAGATTAAGGTGTAAATTGTTGTTGGATAAGCAGTGACATGTCTTACAGAACAAGTCCAGTGGAATGTAACTAGCTACTACAGGCTGTACCATGACTTGCATAAAGAAAAACCTTCACAGATGTTTTGCTTGTTGCATTTAATAGCCTGCATAATAAATATCTGTGAAATGTTTCCTCTTATGTTTTGTATTAATGGTTTAATCCATAAGGATTGTAGCACTCACCCCTAGAGGGGCCACTGGAAATTACCCTGGTTTCCCATACCTCTATAAAGGCTGCCAGGTCCAGGTGCCAGTTCCAAGCACACTAGCAAGCACAGGCTCAATTATAAAGGTTGTTTTTATTTTATGTAGATTTATTGCACTGCTTCAGGAGAGAGAAGGATGAACCTGCAGGATACCCTAAGGCCCCATTCTGAGCGTAGTGTTTTGAGGCAGAAAGTCAGGCGTTTTTGCCTCGATTTTGACATGTTTTTGCCACAATTTTGTACAGTTTAAAAGGTCACCAATGTAAAAAGCAGAAAAACGCCTGTAATCTGCCTAGAAAAAAGTTACAGAACTTGTTTAAGCTTCAGGAGTTTTGGAGCTTCTAGCTTCAGGCCTTTTGGAGTGGAGATGTGAACCATCTCCATAGAGAATAATTGATTTTTTCCCCTCCGGCGTTTTGTAGCTTCAGGCTTCAAGCTACAAAATGCCCAGGTGTGAATGGGGCCTAACATGGACAGGTACAGGAGGGCAGATTCTCAAACAAAAATTCTTTAGCAGCAGCCTTTGAATGTTGCTGGAGGTGGAAGGAATATCCAACTAATCTGAGACTCTATATGAGCAGTACCAGTCCTTACATCTACCTCTAACATTAACCACCAAAGTACATGTACACCTGCATTCCTAGACCAAAGTCCTATTCATAATGTCCAAGGACAGTAGTCATGCACTCAGCTTCCATGTGACACTCTTCAGTGAGAGAAGAGATCCTTCTGCTGCCCAGCCTCCACAGGTGAAGTCTGATATCTTTCAATCTATGTTTATTCAGGCTCTCAGCCAAGTACATGCTGAAACTTCTCTTCTATACACTGATCAGCAGGCAGAAGCCTCAGGAAGTTAACCCTGCTGTACAGGTCTCCCAACATTTATCTTCTTCCCAACCACCTTATGAGCGCTCCCTCCCAAAGATTGGATGAGGTCAGATAAATACTCATAACTAGGTGACTGACCCTTCTACTCTATTTCTGGAAACTTCTTCCAGAGGCAGACAGGAAATAGATTGCTGCTTCACTGAGTACAAGCAGAGCCAAAAACTAAATTTAGCCTGTCTAGGGCAGGGTGCTGCAGTATCCTCTGTAAAGAGGATAAACAGGCTGATCTAGGTTTTCTGTTCTTATACTTGGGATTGTGGACTGATTCCTGTTGGCAGCACTGTAAGGATGAGATTTGGGTGTGTGGTACACCTTTTGTGAATATATTGTATATTAGTGTACTTTATTTAAAGAGGAACTGCAGTCTGCTCACATAATTTGTAATAAAAACATCTTTGCCATTCTGAAGCTTCCCTCCAACCACTTATTATAACTGCATATTATTTTATATATACTGCAGAAATCTTCCTCCATTGAGTCTGGCTGCAACCATTTTAACTGTGGGCAGCTGAAGCTGCTGCCTGTTCACTTCCTAGGATTTACACAGACACACAGAGGCACACCTCCAGCTCTGCAGCCCTCATTTGCCTACTTATCCCCCCTCCCTTCCCGGCAAACTCTCACAAGAGTGAGAGAGAACTGCATGATGTCATAAGCCTAGGCTAATGACCAGACAAGAAACAGGAAGTGGGCTTTACTGGCAGAAACAGGAAGGTATTCACGCGAAGAAAAAAAATGTTTTACTATCCAAAGTTAAAACAACAAGGGCAGAAGATTTAATAGATGGAAAGATTAAAAAATGACTGAAGTCCTGCTTTAAGTTTGATTTTATTCTTTGGTGAATGGTTATAGAGTTACAAGTTTCCTAGCACCTTCCCTGTTGGAGCAGCCAGCGTTTACTAAGAGGCATATAGAGCGGTATTGGTATGGTATATGCATGCTTTTGGCTTCCTTGCTATGGCATACCATGCCTAATGCGCTGGAATGGTATTGTTCACATATGTAGTGATATGTTTTAATATTGTAGTTTAAAAAAAAATCCATTGAACCAGGTCTAGATCAGAATGATAAGGGTTAGCTCAAAGACCCAGCCAGTTTGATCACTATTGATGGCTTAGTGAAAAGATCTCTTACTCACTACTCCTTTTACTGCCCTACTTTATAAAAATGACATTTAGATGAGATTACATTGTTAAGCATAAATATAATACCATGTTCTATTGATGCTGTGTCTCCAACCCACGACTTAATTAAAATAATCAAAAAGTGTTAACAAGGTCTTTTAACATTTGCTTACGCATGTGGATGTGGATTTACGTATCCAAGTTTAGCGATGACTGTTTAGACAAAAGCCCTTAGATGTCTTTATTGAAATGAATAACTGAACAACATATAGCAGTTGTAATAAAGTTAAGGATAGATCCCTACTAAACTTAACACCACCCCCTGCTAATCCCCCCAGTAATAAAATAAAAAAATCCAAAAATATAAAATATAATAAATACGTACCTGGAATTGCGGTCATGTGATACACCAGGTTCAGAGTTTTTTCTCTGGATAGAGCGGGCGTATCCTGTTTCAGGTGCCCATGTTGCTGCCTGACGGCACTTCCCATTGTTTGCCCTTCAGTGGGGTCCTCACAGGTTTTTCATGAGTCAAGAAGTGACGTCATGACCTCACCAAAGAAGTAGCAACAAAACTGGTCAGCACCAGGCCCAGACGGCTACAGTGGATTACCGGTCTTCATTTCTGGAAAAAGTGTCATGGAGTGTCATGTGGTGTTTGACTCAGGAAAGTGAAAATGTTTTGGATTTTTTTTTAAATAAATGCATGAATGGTTTGGAGCAGGGTGGGGGGGGGGGGGGGATTGAGAAAGGGTAACATTTTCCCAGGGATGGGGTTGATGAATAACAATATTTTATAAAATCCCTAGGTAATGTAATGTAGTGCTTGTCAGGAATACAATGCTTCTGAATTTCTGGGAGGTTTTGCAGCTTGTTGCAGAGGCTACAGGTTTGAGGATCTAAGGTTATGTTGCATGGTCCTAGATAGAGCGGTGACAACTGCAGTGATGTAGAAAGAGTATATTTGCATTGTAGACCACTGACAGTGGCAGAATTTGTAGAGAAGTTCAACTATCTCACTGTTTTGTCTTCAACAATCAATATCATAAAAATGGATAGGTTCAGCTCTCTCACTGAACTCTTCTCCACACTCAGTGTCATAAAGATAGATAACCAGCACATTCGTTTTCATGTGTTAACTAGTCTCAAGTAGGGATGAGCTTCGTGTTCGAATCGAACGCATGTTCGACTCGAACATCGGCTGTTCGACCGTCCGTCGAATTGCGAACGTTATGGGCCGTTCGCGCCAAATTCGTGTGGCGCGTCACGGCCCATAATTCACTGCGGCATCGCAGTGCATTGCTGGCTGATGATTGGCCAAGCATGCACTATGACCCGCATGCTTGGCCAATCAAAGCGCCGTCAGTAGAGAGAGCTGTAATTGGCCAAAGCCAGGGTGGCTTTGGCCAATTATGGCTCAGGGGATTTAGTACACGCCCCACACTATATAAGGCCGCCTGCACGGCGGCCCTGTGTAGTGTGTTCCGGTGTGCTGATAGAGAGAGAGACAGACAGTGTCATTTGATTTGAGTTAGCTAGATTAGGTTAGATCTGTTCCTGCTATTTACATTTAATGCAGTGCGTCCTGCTCACAGTGTTCAGCTAGATCTGTTCCTGCTATTTACATTTAATGCAGTGCGTCCTGCTCACAGTGTTCAGCTAGATCCGTTCCTGCTATTTACATTTAGTGCAGTGCGTCCTGCTCACAGTGTTCAGCTAGATCCGTTCCTGCTATTTACATTTAGTGCAGTCAGTGCGTCCTGCTCACAGTGTTCAGCTAGATCTGTTCCTGCTATTTACATTTAGTGCAGTGCGTCCTGCTCACAGTGTTCAGCTAGATCTGTTCCTGCTATTTACATTTAGTGCAGTGCGTCCTGCTCACAGTGTTCAGCTAGATCTGTTCCTGCTATTTACATTTAGTGCAGTGCGTCCTGCTCACAGTGTTCAGCTAGATCCGTTCCTGCTATTTACATTTAGTGCAGTGCGTCCTGCTCACAGTGTTCAGCTAGATCTGTTCCTGCTATTTACATTTAGTGCAGTTCGTCCTGCTCACAGTGTTCAGCTAGATCCGTTCCTGCTATTTACATTTAGTGCAGTCAGTGCGTCCTGCTCACAGTGTTCAGCTAGATCCGTTCCTGCTATTTACATTTAGTGCAGTGCGTCCTGCTCACAGTGTTCAGCTAGATCTGTTCCTGCTATTTACATTTAGTGCAGTTCGTCCTGCTCACAGTGTTCAGCTAGATCCGTTCCTGCTATTTACATTGAGTGCAGTGCGTCCTGCTTACAGTGTTCAGCTAGATCTGTTCCTGCTATTTACATTTAGTGCAGTCAGTGCGTCCTGCTCACAGTGTTCAGCTAGATCTGTTCCTGCTATTTACATTTAGTGCAGTGCGTCCTGCTCACAGTGTTCAGCTAGATCTGTTCCTGCTATTTACATTTAGTGCAGTGCGTCCTGCTCACAGTGTTCAGCTAGATCCGTTCCTGCTATTTACATTTAGTGCAGTGCGTCCTGCTCACAGTGTTCAGCTAGATCTGTTCCTGCTATTTACATTTAGTGCAGTGCGTCCTGCTCACAGTGTTCAGCTAGATCTGTTCCTGCTATTTACATTTAGTGCAGTGCGTCCTGCTCACAGTGTTCAGCTAGATCTGTTCCTGCTATTTACATTTAGTGCAGTGCGTCCTGCTCACAGTGTTCAGCTAGATCTGTTCCTGCTATTTACATTTAGTGCAGTTCATCCTGCTCACAGTGTTCAGCTAGATCCGTTCCTGCTATTTACATTTAGTGCAGTCAGTGCGTCCTGCTCACAGTGTTCAGCTAGATCCGTTCCTGCTATTTACATTTAGTGCAGTGCGTCCTGCTCACAGTGTTCAGCTAGATCTGTTCCTGCTATTTACATTTAGTGCAGTTCGTCCTGCTCACAGTGTTCAGCTAGATCCGTTCCTGCTATTTACATTGAGTGCAGTGCGTCCTGCTCACAGTGTTCAGCTAGATCTGTTCCTGCTATTTACATTTAGTGCAGTCAGTGCATCCTGCTCACAGTGTTCAGCTAGATCTGTTCCTGCTATTTACATTTAGTGCAGTGCGTCCTGCTCACAGTGTTCAGCTAGATCTGTTCCTGCTATTTACATTTAGTGCAGTGCGTCCTGCTCACAGTGTTCAGCTAGATCTGTTCCTGCTATTTACATTTAGTGCAGTGCGTCCTGCTCACAGTGTTCAGCTAGATCTGTTCCTGCTATTTACATTTAGTGCAGTGCGTCCTGCTCACAGTGTTCAGCTAGATCCGTTCCTGCTATTTACATTTAGTGCAGTGCGTCCTGCTCACAGTGTTCAGCTAGATCTGTTCCTGCTATTTACATTTAGTGCAGTTCGTCCTGCTCACAGTGTTCAGCTAGATCCGTTCCTGCTATTTACATTGAGTGCAGTGCGTCCTGCTCACAGTGTTCAGCTAGATCCGTTCCTGCTATTTACATTTAGTGCAGTGCGTCCTGCTCACAGTGTTCAGCTAGATCCGTTCCTGCTATTTACATTTAGTGCAGTCAGTGCGTCCTGCTCACAGTGTTCAGCTAGATCCGTTCCTGCTATTTACATTTAGTGCAGTCAGTGCGTCCTGCTCACAGTGTTCAGCTAGATCCGTTCCTGTTATCTTCCTACTGACAGGCAGGCTTGTCTGGTTACAGTATATAAAGCTACCTGAAGAAAATTACAGGTGTTCTATCCCAGCTTAGTGCAGCTACAGGCCATTAGTATGTCTGGAAGGCCAAGAAGGAGAGGCAGACAGTCACAAGCCAATAAGAGAGGGCAAGCAGGCTCTGTGTCTAGTGCTGGTCGTGGAGACGGTGCATCCTCATCAGCCCGTGGCCATGGGACACGCTTGGCCTTTTTTTCGGCAGCTGGCCGTGTTGAGCCGCAACATGCAGAAAACTTGGTCGAGTGGATGACCAAGCCGTCCTCATCCTCCTCATCCTCTCTCACCCATGCCCAGGGTGCTTTGTCTGGCAAAGCAGCGGCCTCTTCCCTCAGCTCAATGTCATCAGTGACTCCTTCCCTAGCTCCACCATGTCCTCCTGAGGATTCCCTCGAACTGTTTGACCACAGTGTTGGGTACATGCTCCAGGAGGATGCCCAGCGTTTGGAAGGCTCTGATGATGATACTGAGCTCGATGAAGGCAGTAACATGAGCACGGACAGAGGGGGTGCCCAAGAAGGACAGCAATCTGGCAGTCATGCTCCCCCTGCTGCAGCATACTGCCAGGTTTGCTCCAGTGATGAGGAGGGAGGGGATGATGAGGTCACTGACTCAACGTGGGTGCCTGATAGGAGAGAGGAGGAGGAGGAGGAGGCGGCACATCACCAACGAGGCAGGATGCCCTCCAGGGGCCAGCCTAAGGGCAGCACATTGACTGCATCACACCCCAAAGCTCCACATGTGCAGGGCGCTGCAGTCTCTGCGCGTTATTCAAAAAGTTCTTTGGTGTGGGCCTTTTTTGAGACGAGTGCATCAGATCGCACCGTTGCTATTTGCAACATATGTCTCAAGCGTATCTCGCGTGGCCAAAACATCTCCCGCTTGGGTACCACATGCTTGACCAGACATATGTTGACCTGCCATGCAGTTCGTTGGCAAGCATATCTAAAAGACCCACACCAAAGAACAAAGAGGATCTCTCCTTGCTCCTCATCAGCTGAGATTTCCAACCCCACTAGACCTTCAGTCCTCTCTGAGACCTGCAGTGAGAGGAATGAAGGTGTAGAATTAGGTGTGTCACAGCCAAGTACTTGTGGGCAATCTGCTTTTGGTACACCGACGTCAGATTGTACCAGGCAAATTTCCCTGCCCCAGCTGCTGCACCGCCGAAAGAAGTTTGCTCCCAGCCATCCACATGCCCAGCGGTTGAATGCTAGCTTGGCAAAATTGCTAGCACTTCAACTGCTGCCTTTTCAGTTGGTAGACTCTGCCCCCTTCCGTGAGTTTGTGGAATGTGCGGTTCCTCAGTGGCAGGTTCCCAAACGCCACTTTTTCTCACGGAAGGCGATTCCGGCTCTCTACCGGCATGTGGAAGGCAATGTCCATGCCTCGCTGGACAGGGCGGTCAGCGGTAAGGTGCATATTACCGCTGACTCATGGTCCAGCAGGCATGGACAGGGACGTTACTTAAGTTTCACGGCGCATTGGGTGACTCTGCTGGCAGCTGGGAAGGATGCAGGACAAGGTGCAGTAGTGTTGGAGGTTGTTCCGCCACCACGCCTCCAAAATGCTGATTGTGACACACCTCTCTCCTCCACCCCCTCCTCTTCTTCTTCCTCCATGGCCTCTTCCTCGGAACCAGCGGCGTTCAAGGGGCTACGCAAGTACGCAGGCCAAAAGATGCCATGCGGTGCTTGAGCTGGTGTGCTTGGGGGACAGGAGCCACACTGGGGCAGAGGTTCTGTCAGCTCTGCAGGGGCAGGTTCAGAGGTGGTTGACGCCACGCCAACTTAAGGCAGGAATGGTGGTTTGCGACAATGGCACCAACCTCCTCTCTGCCCTCCGACAGGGACAACTGACCCATGTGCCCTGTTTGGCTCACGTCCTTAACTTGGTGGTGCAGCGGTTCTTGGGCAGGTACCCGGGCTTACAGGATGTCCTGAGGCAGGCCAGGAAAGTCTGTGTGCATTTCCGCCGGTCATATAATGCCAGTGCTCGGCTGACGGACCTCCAAAAGGAGTTTAACCTGCCCAAGAACCGCCTAATCTGTGACATGCCCACCAGGTGGAACTCGACATTGGCCATGCTGCAGCGGCTGCACACGCAGCAGAGGGCCATCAATGAGTACCTGTGCGACTATGGCACCAGGACAGGGTCAGGGGACCTTGGTTTTTTTTCCCCACGCCAGTGGGCCATGATCAGGGATGCATGCACTGTCCTGTCACCATTCGAGGAGGCCACGAGGATGGTGAGCACTGACAGTGCATGCATCAGTGACACTGTCCCCCTTGTCCACCTGTTGGAGCACACGCTGCGTGGAATAATGGACAGGGCACTTGAGGCAGAACAGAGGCAGGAAGAGGAGGACTTCCTTAGCTCTCAAGGCCCCCTTTATCCAGACAGTGTTCCTGCGTGCCCGCCGATCACACAGGAAGAGGACGAGGAGGAGGAGGAGGAGGAGGAGGAGGAAGATTGTGTCAGTATGGAGGTGGAGCCTGGCACTCAGCATCAGCAGTCTTTAAGGGATCAGTCCCAAGGAACACATGGGCTTGTACGTGGCTGGGAGGAGGTGGCTGCGGACGTTGTTGTCCTTAGTGACCCAGAGGACTCCGGACCGAATGCCTCAGCAAACCTACGCTGCATGGCCTCCCTGATCCTGCAAAGCCTGCGTAAGGATCCTCGTATTCGTGGTATCAAGGAGAAGGACCAATACTGGCTGGCAACCCTCCTTGATCCACGTTACAAGGGTAAGGTTGCGGACCTTATCTTGCCATCGCAGAGGGAGCAGAGGATGAAACATCTTCGGGAGGCCTTGCAGAAAGGTCTGTGCAACGCGTTCCCAGAGACTGGGAGGTTACAAACTCCTGTTTCTGGACAACGTGTTGCTGAGGCTTCGGTCAGTCAAAGAAGGAGCGGTGGAGAAGGTGGCCGTCTGACCGATGCGTTCAGACAATTTTTTGGTCCGCAGCCCCAAGGTATGATCGGTTCCAGCAACCATCGCCAGCGTCTGTTTTACATGGTGCAGGAATACCTAGGGGCAAGATCAGACTTGGACACCTTTCCCACCGAAAATCCTCTGGGTTACTGGGTCTTGAGGATGGATCACTGGCCAGAGCTTGCACAGTATGCAATTGAGCTACTGGCCTGTCCTGCATCCAGCGTTCTTTCGGAACGCACATTCAGTGCTGCTGGAGGCGTGGTAACCGATCACAGGGTGCGTCTGTCCACTGACTCGGTCGATCGGCTGACCTTCATAAAAATGAATCAGTCTTGGATCACCACCAGCTACCAAGCACCTGATGCTGATGTAACTGAATAATTTTTTTCAGATCCCTTCAAAGACTGCCTATGCTGATGCTGAGTGACTATCCCTGAGTAATTATCCTCTTCCTCCTCAATCATCACGCTGATAGCTTGTAAGAACATTTTTGGTTCTGGGCGCCACCACCAGTGCCTAAGGCACAATTTTTCAGCCCCTGTCTAACAGGGGCGTGTAATTACAATTTTTGATGCAATACTTTGCAGCAGGGCTTGTTCCTGCGTTCCAACTAGAGTGTCTGTGAGGGGTTGCAGTGTTGTGGCACCAGCACCAGTGCCTAAGACCCAATTTTTCAGCCCCTGTCTAACAGGGGCGTGTAATTACAATTTTTGATGCAATACTTTGCAGCAGGGCTTGTTCCTGCGTTTCAACTAGAGTGTCTGTGAGGGGTTGCAGTGTTGTGGCACCAGCACCAGTGCCTAAGACCCAATTTTTCAGCCCCTGTCTAACAGGGGCGTGTAATTACAATTTTTGATGCAATACTTTGCAGCAGGGCTCGTTCCTGCGTTCCAACTAGAGTGTCTGTGAGGGGTTGCAGTGTTGTGGCACCAGCACCAGTGCCTAAGGCCCAATTTTTCTGCCCCTGTCTAACAGGGGCGTGTAATTACAATTTTTGATGCAATACTTTGCAGCAGGGCTCGTTCCTGCGTTCCAACTAGAGTGTCTGTGAGGGGTTGCAGTGTTGTGGCACCAGCACCAGTGCCTAAGGCCTAATTTTTCAGCTCCTGTTCAACAGGGGCATGTAATTACAATTCTTGATCTAATATTTCACAGCAGGGCCCTGTGAGGGCTTACAGTGTTTTGGCCACAGCAACACCTAAGGCCCAAATTTCTGCTGAGTATATAGGGCAGGACCCTACTTTCAAACATCTAACTTTCAAACGACTCCTACTTGCAAACGGAAGGAGACAACAGGAAGTGAGATGAAATCTACCCCTAAGGAAGGGAAATTCTCTCCTGTAAGAGTTAATATGGGAAAACAATTTCTCCTTTCCACTGATGCTTTCCAATCCTTGTTCCACAAAAAAACCCAAATTTTCAAAAAACATTTTTCATTGGGACAAAAAAGTGAGGTGAAATCTTCTGAAGAGGAGGAAAGACGCAAAACAAATGTCACAGGGGTGATAACCCTTCCCTATGTTTTCCAAAAAGCTTAGAAAAGATTTTTTGGCTGGAGCTAAACACATTAAAAATGTTCAAAATTACAAACAGATTCTACTTAACAACAAACCTACAGTCCCTGTCTTGTTTGCACCGCCTGTATACTGCTGTTCAGAGTATATAGGGACCTTTCCTTATTTTAATTTGGGTGCGGGGTTCCCCTTAATATCCATACAAGACCCAAAGGGCCTGGTAATGGACTGGGGGGTACCCATGCCGTTTGTCTCACTGATTTTCATCCATATTGCCATGACCCGACATGACATTAAACCCGCAAGCAGTTTTAAATGAGATTTTTTCCTTTAAAAATGACATTTGGTGCAGGGACTGTTCTAAACATGGGAAACACGCGTCACTTTACAGGCATACTATAGACACCCCCCAGGTACGATATTTAAAGGAATATTTCACTTTTTTTTTTTTACTTTAACCACTTGAGCCCCGGACCATTATGCTGCCTAAGGACCAGAGGTCTTTTTCCAATTTGGCACTGCGTCGCTTTAACTGCTAATTGCGCGGTCATGCAATGCTGTACCCAAACGAAATTTGCGTCCTTTTCTTCCCACAAATAGAGCTTTCTTTTGATGGTATTTGATCACCTCTGCGGTTTTTATTTTTTGCGCTATAAACGGAAAAAGACCGAAAATTTTGAAAAAAAATGATATTTTCTACTTTTTGTTATAAAAAAAATCCAATAAACTAAATTTTAGTCATACATTTAGGCCAAAATGTATTCGGCCACATGTCTTTGGTAAAAAAAATGTCAATAAGCGTATATTTATTGGTTTGCGCAAAAGTTATAGCGTCTACAAACTAGGGTACATTTTCTGGAATTTACACAGCTTTTAGTTTATGACTGCCTATGTCATTTCTTGAGGTGCTAAAATGGCAGGGCAGTACAAAACCCCCCCAAATGACCCCATTTTGGAAAGTAGACACCCCAAGGAAATTGCTGAGAGGCATGTTGAACCCATTGAATATTTATTTTTTTTGTCCCAAGTGATTGAAAAATGACAAAAAAAAAAAAAAAAAAAAATATTTACAAAAAGTCGTCACTAAATGATATATTGCTCACACAGGCCATGGGCCTATGTGGAATTGCACCCCAAAATACATTCTGCTGCTTCTCCTGAGTATGGGGATACCACATGTGTGGGACTTTTTGGGAGCCTAGCCGCGTACGGGGCCCCGAAAACCAATCACCGCCTTCAGGATTTCTAAGGGTGTAAATTTTTGCTTTCACTCTTCACTGCCTATCACAGTTTCGGAGGCCATGGAATGCCAAGATGGCACAAAACCCCCCAAAATGACCCCATTTTGGAAAGTAGACACCCCAAGCTATTTGCTGAGAGGCATATTGAGTCCATGGAATATTTTATATTTTGACACAAGTTGCGGGAAAGTGACACTTTTTTTTTTTTTTTTTTTTTTTTTTCATAAAGTTGTCACTAAATGATATATTGCTCACACAGGCCATGGGCATATGTGGAATTGCACCCCAAAATACATTTAGCTGCTTCTCCTGAGTATGGGGATACCACATGTGTGGGACTTTTTGGGAGCCTAGCCGCGTACGGGACCCCGAAAACCAATCACTGCCTTCAGGATTTCTAAGGGTAAAAATTTTTGATTTCACTCTTTACTGCCTATCACAGTTTCGGAGGCCATGGAATGCCCAGGTGGCACAAAACCCCCCCAAATGACCCCATTTTGGAAAGTAGACACCCCAAGCTATTTGCTGAGAGGCATGGTGAGTATTTTGCAGCTCTCATTTGTTTTTGAAAATGAAGAAAGACAAGAAAAAACATTTTTTTTTTTTCTTTTTTCAATTTTCAAAACTTTGTGACAAAAAGTGAGGTCTGCAAAATACTCACTATACCTCTCAGCAAATAGCTTGGGGTGTCTACTTTCCAAAATGGGGTCATTTGGGGGGGTTTTGTGCCACCTGGGCATTCCATGGCCTCCGAAACTGTGATAGGCAGTGAAGAGTGAAATCAAAAATTCACGCCCTTAGAAAGCCTGAAGGCGGTGCTTGGTTTTCGGGGTCCCGTACGCGGCTAGGCTCCCAAAAAGTCTCACACATGTGGTATCCCCGTACTCAGGAGAAGCAGCAGAATGTATTTTGGGGTGTAATTTCACATATTTCCATGGCATGTTTGAGCAATATATCATTTAGTGACAACTTTGTGCAAAAAAAAAAAAAAAAAAAAAAAATTTGTCTCTTTCCCGCAACTTGTGTCGCAATATAAAATATTCCATGGACTCGACATGCCTCTCAGCAAATAGCTTGGGGTGTCTACTTTCCAAAATGGGGTCATTTGGGGGGGTTTTGAACTGTCCTGGCATTTTATGCACAACATTTAGAAGCTTATGTCACACATCACCCACTCTTCTAACCACTTGAAGACAAAGCCCTTTCTGACACTTATTGTTTACATGAAAAAGTTTTTTTTTTTTGCAAAAAAATTACTTTGAACCCCCAAACATTATATATTTTTTTAAAGCAAATGCCCTACAGATTAAAATGGTGGGTGTTTCATTTTTTTTTTTCACACAGTAATTGCGCAGCGATTTTTCAAACGCATTTTTTGGGGAAAAAACACACTTTTTTTAATTTTAATGCACTAAAACACACTATATTGCCCAAATGTTTGATGAAATAAAAAAGATGATCTTAGGCCGAGTACATGGATACCAAACATGACATGCTTTAAAATTGCGCACAAACGTGCAGTGGCAACAAAATAAATACATGTTTAAAAGCCTTCAAAAGCCTTTACAGGTTACCACTTTAGATTTACAGAGGAGGTCTACTGGAAAAATTACTGCACTCGATCTGGCCTTCGCGGTGATACCTCACATGCATGGTGCAATTGCTGTTTACGTTTGACGACAGACCGCCGCTTGCGTTTGCCTTAGCGCGAGAGCAGGGGGCGACAGGGGTGTTTTTTTTTTTTTTTTTTTTTTTCTTTATTATTTTTTTGCTTTTTTAATCTTACTTTTAAACTGTTCCTTTCATATTTTTTTTTTTAATCATTTTTATTGTTATCTCGGGGAATGTAAATATCCCCTATGATAGCAATAGGTAGTGACAGGTACTCTTTTTTGAAAAAATTGTGGTCTATTAGACCCTAGATCTCTCCTCTGCCCTCAAAGCATCTGACCACACCAAGATCGGTGTGATAAAATGCTTCCCCAATTTCCCAATGGCGCTATTTACATCCGGCGAAATCTAAGTCATGAAATACTCGTAGCTTCCGGTTTCTTAGGCCATAGAGATGTTTGGAGCCACTCTGGTCTCTGATCAGCTCTATGGTCAGCTGGCTGAATCACCGGCTGCATTCTCAGGTTCCCTGTTGAGACAGGAGAGCCAGAGAAAAACACGGAAGACGGTGGGGGGGGGGGGCATTCCCTCCCACGGCTTGTAAAAGCAGTCTAGAGGCTAATTAGCCGCTAGGATTGCTTTTACATGAAAGCCGACCGCTGGCTGAAAAGAATGATGCCAAGATGATACCTAAACCTGCAGGCATCATTCTGGTATAACCACTCAAAGTCGTGAATGGCGTACCTGAAGACAAAAAAATGGTTAACAATGGTTAACAATAAAGCACAGTAAAGTGTAAATAATTACACACCTGAAAAACAAACATGATAAAACATAATAACAATAACAATAACAATAACAATCAATAACAATAACAATAACAATAAAACATTGCAGAATAGAATACAGTAAAAAAGAGCAGAACAATAGAGAGAGAGAAAAGAGAGAGAGAGAACAATAAAACAACAACTATTTTTTTTTATTTCATATTTTTTTTTTTTGTTTACACTTTTTTTGTAACTAACTTTTATAACTGTAACCGGTTCCAGGTTCGGGTCTCTCAAAATGCGATGGCATCTTGGGAGACCCTATGAAAGTGTGCCTAGTCTGTGCAATGCTGTACCCTACGCTAATACTCAACTAGTGCATGGTAGCGTTCAAAACATTCACCAATGCAAAGACCAGGATTGTCAGGACAGGAGGGACAATAATAGCGGGTGTCACGCCTATATCCGCGCTTGCTGCAGACACGACATCTTTTTTGGGGGGGTTTGTTGGGTAGGGGTACTTGGGAGGACATAAAAATGCCTCTCATGCAGCCGACTGCATTTGGTTGGGGATGTGAATGGGGGAAGTACGGGCGCTGCAGAAGCGGTGGGTTCCCAATTAGGATTGGCGAATGCAGCAGGAAGGGCACTATGGGCACGACGGGCCTGTGTTTGTCTTTTTGGTGGCAGCGGGACACTACTTGTGCTTGCCACCTCACCAGCTTCAACTGCACTTATGGGACTCGCCACGTCACCAAGTGTTACTGCAGTGCTGGTTTGACTACGACCGGGGTGTACTAGGCCGCTGGCGCTTGCCAGTTCACCAAAACGCTACCAAAAAAATGTTAGCGATCGCAGGGATCAGGCCTGACTCTGCGAACGCTGCAGTTATGCGTTTAGTGTTTTGTAAGTGACAGTGATCGATCGATACCGCACTTGGGTGGGCTGGGCCGGGCCGGGCGGAGGGGCAAAACGCAGGTGCTAGCAGGTATCTGGGCTGATCCCGCTAACACTGCGTTTTTGGGAACCCTAAACTGCTGGTGACGCTAGTATAGATATGATCGGATCAGATATTGATGCGATCAGATACTATACCACTAAGGGAGGTGTACGGTGTGTGCGTGGGTGTTAGCGGTACTGGCGCTAATCTGACGCTGCCTGGGGCTGGTGCTTGCCAGTTCACCAAAATACTACCAAAAAAACTGTTAGCGATCGCAGGGATCAGGCCTGACTCTGCGAACGCTGCAGTTATGCGTTTAGTGTTTTGTAAGTGTCAGTAATCGATCGATACTGCACTTGGGTGGGCTGGGCTGGGCCGGGCGGAGGGGCAAAACGCAGGTGCTAGCAGGTATCTGGGCTGATTCCGCTAACACTGCGTTTTTGGGAACCCTAAACTGCTGGGGACGCTAGTATAGATCTGATCGGATCAGATATTGATCCGTTCAGATACTATACCACTAAGAGAGGCGTATGCTGCGTGCGTGGGTGTTAGCGGTACTGGCGCTAACCTGACGCCTGGGGCTGGTGCTTGCCAGTTCACCAAAATGCTACCAAAAAAACTGTTAGCGATCGCAGGGATCAGGCCTGACTCTGCGAACGCTGCAGTTATGCGTTTAGTGTTTTGTAAGTGACAGTGATCGATCGATACTGCACTTGGGTGGGCTGGGCCGGGCCGGGCGGAGGGGCAAAACGCAGGTGCTAGCGGGTATCTGGGCTGATCCCGCTAACACTGCGTTTTTGGGAACCCTAAACTGCTGGGGACGCTAGTATAGATCTGATCGGATCAGATATTGATCCGATCAGATACTATACCACTAAGGGAGGTGTACGGTGCGTGCGTGGGTGTTCGCGGTACTGGCGCTAATCTGACGCTGCCTGGGGCGACGCATATCACCGCCGGGCGATCGGGGGGCTAAACCTTTATTCGGTAATAAACGGCGGGTGCCCTGACACTATAAAAAAATAAACAAACTAACCAGCGTCAACCGTAACGGTTATACGGTGATCAGTGGTGAAAGGGTTAACTAGGGGGCAATCAAGGGGTTAAAACATTTATTAGGTAGTATATGGGGGTCCCTGACGCTATAAAACGCTGACGGCGAACCTAAATATTTACCTCACTAACTAGCGTCACCAGCGACACTAATACAGCGATCAGAAAAATGATCGCTTAGCGACACTGGTGACAGGGGGTGATCAAGGGGTTAAAACTTTATTAGGGGGGGTTAGGGGGGTACCCTAGACCTAAAGGGGGGTAATACTAACTGTCCCAACACTAACTGTCACAAACTGACACTATGCAGTAATCAGAAAAAAAAAAAAAAAAAAAAAAAAAAAAAACTGCTGGTGTCAGTTTGTGACAGGGGGGGGGGGGGGGTGATTGGGGGGGGATCGGGGGGCGATCGGGGGGGGGATCGGGGTGATTTGTGTGCCTGGCATGTTCTACTGTGTGTGTAGTGTTTGGTGCACTCACATACTTGTCGTCTCTCCTCGGGCCGGAACGGAAAATACCGACCCGAGGGGAGATGACATCACTTCCTTTGCTGCTGTTTAGCATACAGCAGCAAAGGAATGATTCGATTGGCCGGCGGCGATCGCGAGGGGGGGGCCACGAACGGATGGTCTCCCCCTCATCACCGATCGCCGCTGGACAAACGACGACCGCCTCGGGCACCGGGGGGGGGTCCGATCGGACCCCCCACCCGCGGAAGGCAAATCACGTACCCTGTACGTGATTTTGCCTGTCCGTGCCACTTTGCCGACGTACATCGGCGTGAGGCGGTCGTCAAGTGGTTAAGCATCATTAAAATCACTGCTCCCGAAAAAACGGCCGTTTTTAAAAGTTTTTTTTGCATTGATACATGTCCCCTGGGGTAGGACCCGGGTCCCCACACCCTTTTTAGGACAATACCATGCAAATTAGCCTTTAAAATGAGCACTTTTGATTTCGAACGTTCGAGTCCCATAGACGTCAATGGGGTTCTAACGTTCGTGCGAACTTGCGGTCCGTTCGCGGGTTCTGGTGCGAACCGAACCGGGGGGTGTTCGGCTCATCCCTAGTCTCAAGTTAAAGTGGATGGAAACCCTCACATATACCCAGTGAAGTGAACAGTCTCAGATGATAGACAGAGATGAAACAAATCCTCCTACATACATAAGTTTTACATGCATATCTGCTGTCTTCAGCTTGCTATACTCTTTAGAAAGGGCACATTGTGTTAGAATTTTCTCTTCCTGTTCAGCACTGGGAGTGTAGTCTGTGCATACACTGTGTGACAGCTGATTGGAGGAAAGGCACACACCCCCACTCCACAAAGGCAGAGGAAGGGAGGAATGTGCAGAGCTGTGCTATAAATAGACCAGCTGTCTGCTGATCCACCATCCCTGACACAAACTTCAGGCTGGTTTTATCTCCTGTGTCAGAGAACTTGTCAGAAGTTATCATGCTGATAACAGAAGAATGGAGTAGCAGAAAGACATGGGGCTCAGGCCTTTGGAGAGAGATAAGAAAACACTACAGATATATGTGCATAGGTCAAATTTCATGAATCAGGTTTTAAGTAGGCTGAACATACCATAACACCATTTGTTAAAAATCACATAAATCATTATGGTTTTTAGAGGAATAACAAAGAATATACTCTTTGCTCATCTGTATTAGCTGCAAATACAGTATGACTTATATAAGGCCACTACATTCAGAAATAAGAAAATAAAAAACTGCGCTTAGGAAAAAATATTATAAAAATAAAAATAAAAGCTGCGGTTATAAGTGAGGCACACCAATACAGAAAATAAAAACAAGAAACCGCGCTAAGAATTATAATAACAAGGTGTGTAGTTCTATACACCAAAAGTCCAACAATCAAAGAACATAGGTGAGTAACATGAAATTCCTCAAAGATTCATATCTTGTAAGGTGAAAATCTTGATGAACACATCTATAAGGTGAAGCGCTTACCAGAAGTAAGCCAAAAACGGACGAGTGGCTTAAAACCCAGCCTGGGCCTTTGGAGAACGATCCCAATGGAGCAGGAAGGTCACACTCGTGCCGTGTGTGCAGATCCACCAAAGATTATCCCAAATATATGACAAAAAAACATAGCGTAATACTGATAACAAAACAAATTCAAAAAGAAAAAAAAATAGTGCAACCCTCCACAGAACAAAATCATAGGTATTCATGAATCACTTCCAGTGTACCAGACACACAAAGGATCATTGAGTGAGTGCCATGCAAACATGCAACATAGTGAGATATCCCTGGATAAAAGGTGTGTTGAACCTTTCAAATAATCCTCTTACCAGATATTTGAAGGCAATAGAGCTAATAACCATCACCAAGATGAACGATAGAAAAAAAGATTCCTCTGGGAGCAACAGGCCACTTGTAGAACCTACTTACCAGATGTCAAACAAATGTACAGTATGCAGATTCACACAGCCGAGATCTAAACACCATAGGCAGTGACACAGGGTATGAAGTTCCAGCGAGCCTTATGAAAATCCTGCTTACCGGATGTTAGATGTAAGTAAGCAGACTGGTGTATACACAGACCGAAAACCCAGCAGGAACAGCATGGATACGTCCAGAAATACTTGACCTGGGCTCAGCAGTACATATTAGGTGAAAAGAATAGCCAATAGTGTGATATTGTATATAACTGGGATTTTATTGAATAAAATAACACTTACATTGGACGAAAAAGAGTTTTCATGTGTTAACTAGTCTCAAGTTAAAGTGGATGGAAACCCTCACATATACCCAGTGAAGTGAACAGTCTCAGATGATAGACAGAGATGAAACAAATCCTCCTACATACATAAGTTTTACATGCATATCTGCTGTCTTCAGCTTGCTATATTCTTTAGAAAGGGCACATTGTGTTAGAATTTTCTCTTCCTGTTCAGCACTGGGAGTGTAGTCTGTGCATACACTGTGTGACAGCTGATTGGAGGAAAGGCACACACCCCCACTCCACAAAGGCAGAGGAAGGGAGGAATGTGCAGAGCTGTGCTATAAATAGACCAGCTGTCTGCTGATCCACCATCCCTGACACAAACTTCAGGCTGGTTTTATCTCCTGTGTCAGAGAACTTGTCAGAAGTTATCATGCTGATAACAGAAGAATGGAGTAGCAGAAAGACATGGGGCTCAGGCCTTTGGAGAGAGATAGGAAAACACTACAGATATATGTGCATAGGTCAAATTTCATGAATCAGGTTTTAAGTAGGCTGAAAGCAGGGGTCCACCTATCTATCGTTTTTTTTTTTTTTTGAGTTCATTCACAAACTTTTCTTCTCAGCATTACATACTCACATATTGTGTGTAATATGTCCGCCTGTGTCAGATTTCGTCGGAAAGAATAACTTATATTATTCACTGCAGGCGGTTTCCATCTTCATTGTGGGCATTTGAAGCCCACAAGCATTTATTTCCTGGATGTGGTGAATGCTGTGCTCCCAGCATTCACCGCTCGTTCCCGAACATGCTCAGTGGCATCCTGGGAAGCCTGAGACTAGCTCCCAGGAGTCTGGGAGAGGCTAGAAACATGCCTACTCCCATGGGAGGAGAACCAGGAAGTGCAAAGAAGAATAGAAAAATAAAAGGTAATTACGGCGATTTAAATTTTTTTAAACGGCATGTCAGCATCTAAGCAAGGAAGAGAATACATACAGATATTGTTCAAAATTTGGGTGGAACTCCGCTTGAACATACCATAACACCATTTGTTAAAAATCACATAAAATCATTATGGTTTTTAGAGGAATAACAAAGAATATACTCTTTGCTCATCTGTATTAGCTGCAAATACAGTACGACTTATATAAGGCCACTACATTCAGAAATATTTCTTAGAGTCTTGTTGGGATACCTTTCCTCTGTGTGTGTATGTGGTCGCATGGGCAAAAACCAGATACTGTAGAAGAGGGGCAGAGCCAATGCCAAAATAGTGTTTGGGAGCTGACCCTTGGAAATACAGCTGCAAAGGAGTCTGGTCTGGATATTGGTGTGGTGTGTGCACACCATAAAATTGTGTGATACTAATAGGTTTTGTGTACATTTGATCAATAAATAGTTGTACGCTATAAAGATTTATTTGTATTTCTTATGTATGAAATTCTTTTTGGAGAACATGCACAGTAGAGTGTGAAAAGAGTACCCAAAAGTCTATGTTACCCTAATTATGTTTTTTTTTTCCTATATGTGTGTGTTAACATATGTGTATTTTATAAATCATAGTTTCTATCGTTTTAATGTCCTTATTCTATTCTATGGACCTGGTTGATCCTGCTAGTCACCTTGCTTGGTCAATTGTAATGCTTTGGAGGTACAGGACATTGTGCAGACACACAGCATGCCTGTATTGGGTAGTGTGTTCTACCACCACACCCCCTTTCCAATCACAGCCTGCCTCTGGCACACATCCCCCTTCCAATCACAGCCTGCCTCTGGCACACACCCCCTTCCAATCACAGCCTGCCTCTGGCACACACCCCCTTCCAACCAATCGCAGCCTGCCTCTGGCACACACCCCTCTTCCCATCACAGTTTGCCTCTAGCAACCTCCCCCTCTTCCAATCACAGTCTGCCTTATGGCACCTCCCCTTCCAATCACAGCCTGCCTTTTAAACACACCTCCTGCTCAAGCACAGCCTGCATCTTGCTGAGACTCAGGCTGAGCAGACTATGGAATACAGGAACACTATGTATCTGCACAGTGTCCTGCAACCCTGCCCCCACTATCAGGAAGAAGAGATGCATGGTTACACAGGAGAACTTTTTACCTCGTAAAAAAGGTAATCAGATCATTTTTGAAACTAAGCAAAAGCAGTTATTGTGTCTGTATAGTTCTAACTGTACTAGATATTGTCTATAACATAGTATCATTAGATGTGGTGGCTGCATTAGTTTTCTTTTTTAGGCTTTTTTTTCTTCTTTTTTGACCTGGCGGTCTGGCCAGTGACACACCTCCTGCATTAGAGTGTTACTCTGGATGAAGGAGCAACAGAGAAACATTTTGAAAGCAGCATTGTTAGTCCTGGAGGGAGGGGGGAGGGTAGTGCTAGATGTACTAGCAGATTTAGATATACTAAACAAATTAAAGACAAACTTCAGCTAACACTTTTTAGGCAGTTTCAGCAACAGTTTTGTTCCTTTTGGGAAACAGATTTTACATAAATAAAAGCTTATCATTGTATGCACCCACAACAATGTTAAATGGTTTTAAAATGCTACATCTACAGGACAGCTTAATCTGTTGAAAATGAACAGACTTATGGACAGGACCACCAGGTGAAAAATAAATGAAAGAAAGCCTTAAAAAAACAAAAAAACAAAAAAACAAAAAAAAAAACAAATGCGGCCATCACATCTAAGAATTGGTAAGCTGCAATATAATACATGTTTGCTTTTGGGTTTAATACGATCACTGAGCACTTTGGAGGCACATTTTTTATACCAGGGTTTTGATTTTTCATTTTGTGAAATGTGTCTTATCTTTGGAATGGAAGCCTAGAACAATTAGACGCTTTGCTGTTTTTAGAGGGAGGTGTTATTTTGGGGGGGGGGGGGGAGATATTAAATGTAATGTGTGTGTTTTTTTTAATACTTATTATTGGAAGGGGGTGCACAACATTAAGAATATACATTATTGCTTTAAGGAATATGGATCCTGAAATGTCAGCTATCCCATTGATTTACAATGTGTATTCATGGTGTTGTTAAACAATTTGGATACATTTTTTTCTTTTTTTTTTACCAGTATGGAAGAGAGGTTATTAAAATCAGTTCAAAGTTAAAAGAAGCCACTGGTGATATATTTCATAAACATGCACTAATGGGGGCGTGGCCGAACGGGCTCTAAGATGGACGCGTAATCCAGGAGCTCCGCTCGCCTCAGGAGATAATCCACAGCCATCAGAGCCCACCAGCACACCTTAAGACCCACAAGCCTACCATCTAAAAGGTGAGATCCCGCTGCACATGAAGGGGATGCCTATATGCCGCAAAAACCCACAACAACCGCAGAAAATGACGAGCTGTTACTCTGCTCGCGGACTTCAACAAAATGGTGGCGGAGCGGTAGACAACAGGCCGGAGCACAGGCCCGAAGCAAATGGCGGCAGAAACGGACCGACATCTGCCTCCATTCGTTCCTCAAATCCGCCCAGTGTGTCCTCCTCAGGCCCATCCAGCCCTTCCACGAGAAGCCCGGCCAAATCGAAGCCACGGAGAGACTCTCCCATCAGACAGGGAAGCGCTCCGGGTATGGAGGTAAGCGGACCTCACAGTGATCCCACACACCAGAGCAGTACTGACGGGGATCCTATCAGGGAATTTCCCACCGCAGACCGGCCTGTCTCAGATACTTTATTAAAAGACATGCTTCTGTCATTACACTCCTCATTGCAAGCAGACATGGTCAGGGAGATAACAGAGTGCCAGAGGGAGGTACAAGCCATAGGCCACAGAGTACATCAGGTGGAAAATAAAATGGAGGAATACACCTCAGCATACAATGTGATGGTGGAGGCCCATACAGCTCAGGGGGAGGACATTACATGGTTAACGGATAAAATGGCCGACCTAGAGGACAAGTCCAGGAGGAACAACCTCAAACTGAGAGGAATCCCAGAAGACATTCCCCCTAACCAGCTCCTACAATTTGCCCAGACCCTATTCTCCATGCTGGTGCCAGATGCTTCAGCACATGACCTTCTCGTGGACAGAATACACAGAGTCCCTAAACCGTCTTTTCTCCCTGCTGACATCCCCAGAGATGTCCTATTGAAGATGTACTTTTACCACATAAAAGACCGGGTACTCCAGGCTTCACGCAAACAGGAGAACATCCCTCAGCAGTATGTGAACGTCAGACTGCTCCTGGATCTTTCCAGGCACACCTTACAACGTCGCTGTAACCTGTTAACGGTCACGAAAGCCCTGAGAAACCACAAAATCCTCCATAAATGGAAGTACCCTGCCATGCTCTCTATCACCCATAATGGGGTCACTGTCGCAGTATCCACTCTGGAAGAAGGGCTTACTGCTTTAAAGAGATGGAATATCATTGCGGATCAGCCTACACATCAAGCCCACCCGGCAGGGTCCTCATTCATTCAAAATGAATGGCAGGTAGTGTCTTACAAGCGTTCCAGCAAGAAACAGGCAGGTGGAAGCTCATAATTGAAACCCAAGCTCTCACTGGTTTATCTCCAGGGCTGAGTTTCTGACTTAGAATCTCTCCCTTACCCCTATAACACCAATAGCAGCTACATCTGCACGAGGATCAATTGTAAGATCCATTTCTTATGTTACATATGTTGACTTTTCGTTTGGTTTTCAGTTTTTTTCTATCTCCTTCTCTAAGTTATATACGCAGCTTCATAAGAAATAATCTCACCTCCGAATCAGCAGAGGATTCGCTACAGCCTGTCGTCTCCAACAACAACCATGCACCACTGGATGTTACCCATGGACGCAGTGAGTACCCCTACCACACAGCCTCACGATCTACCACACGTGTATTAAAATGACGATCGCCTGCCTTTCAATCAATGTCAGAGGTTTAAACCACCCGGCTAAACACTTTTCCTTATTACCCTACTTTATGTTCTGTAACCCATTTACTTTCAATTTCTGTATTTACTTCTTGAAATACTCAATAAAAACTTATTGAATAAAAAAAAAACATGCACTAATAATAAAAATAATGATATTTGATGGCCACTGGTATGTTGATAGACCCATTGACATCTTCTAAATTGAGCATGCCTCCAGTGTATTAACTTTCCTACAGTTATTTGTTTCTTCAGCACATTTATCAGATCTGCCTGTCTTTTAGTATAACTATTTGATAGGTTCAGCACACAAAATAGGAATGTGATTGGTCCTGTAGAAATCAGCAGCTGTCCTTTTAAATAAGCCCCCTGGAATTAAGGAAAAATGGACATGCCGAGTATATCTTTTATTTCCTACCTCCAAAAGCAGAATAGACTCTTTCTAAAAAAAGACAATTGTGTAACCCATTGCAGGTAGTATCCCAGAATCATTGCCCTGTGTTTTTAATTTGGGATTTCCTACTGTTTTGTCATATAGAAGAAAAGGTATCTGCTGTCAGTGATGGATTGAACTATAGGAGCACTTTAAAATTATATATTTCTTGTGAAAATGTTTTTTTGCCAGAAATGCCCTTTGTGGAGTGAGTGCTTCCAAAATTATTGTAAAACTAATAAATATTCTTGGGGTACAGAAACTGTAGTTTTAAGCAGAATACCTTCTATTTTATTTAAGAAAATGTATATTAGATCGTTATTACATATTGTGGTTGATTTACTAAAACTGGAGAGTGCAAAATCTGGTGCAGCGTCTCAAGGTTTTTTTTTTTTTTTTGTCAAAGCCTAATTGAACAAGCTTAAGTTAGAAGCGAATTGGCTACCATACACAGCTGCACCAGATTTTGCACTCTCCAGTTTTAGTAAATCAACCCTATTGACTTATTTAATACGTGCAAAGAGTAAAATAGCAGCAAATATATTTAATTTTCCCCAGTCTTCATAAAGAAAAGGGATATAAAAGTATTTTTAGTACTTCTAAGTAAAATATTCTTAATGCATTTGATAAAAAAAATGACAAATGTCATTACCTTACCCCCCTGACTTACTTGAATAACTTTGATAGCAATGATCTGACTTTATTTTCGCAGCAAAGCCATATGACTCAGAAGTAGAGCATAACTTAATTCCTTATAAAAGGTTTGAATACCAGCTCACAGTAAGGAAACACTGTTTGTAGGTTTAAGCTTAAACTGGTTCTAAAGGCTCAAGGTTTCTTGCCTTCATGCAGTCTATGCATGAAGGTAAAAAACCTTCTGTGTGCAGTAGCCTCCCTAATCTGAAACTCACCGCGATCCAGCGATGTGCACGAGAGACTCGGCTCTCCAGGGACTCTCTCTCTTTATTGGCTGAGATAGCCGCAGGAGTCATTGGATCACACTACTGTCAATCACAGCCAGTGAGCCAATGAGAACAGAGAGGGGTGGGGCTTAGCCGCTGCTCTATGCTGAATGGACACGCAGAGCAGTGGCTCGGGAGCAAGCCTGCTTGGGTGCCCCACAGCAAGCTGTTTGACCTGGAGGCACTTGGCAGGGGGAAGGGGCCAGGAGCACCGACGGGGGATCCGAGAATAGGAGGTTCGTGGCTGGTCTGTGCAAACATATAAAAATACTGAAAATAACAAAAAATGTGTACACACCCAAAAGCTACTTCCTTATATGTTCTTTGTAGTCAATTCAAAAGTACCAGCATCACATGTCACAAGTCCCTCCCTCCCCACATACACCCATGATGAGTTACCCCTCCCCCTAACCCTTGGTCCACCCACACCCTACACCTCAATCCTTTCCTATATACCCTATCAAGCGATCCTTCCAGGAGGAGCTGGGACAAGGTACCCCCTGAACCTCCCCCCTCCAAGTCCATATACATCAGATTGTCCTGCAGGGATTGTAGACTAAATGGCACTCCACCTTAAAACCACAATGGGTGAATAGAGTGCTCATAAATAGCCCAGCAGGCGCCCTACTGGTCTGCCACTAGGAACTGAGGATATATTACCATGAACAGGACCAGATCTAATGATGAATGGCAGAGCTGCTAAGTGACTTGTGTAGTTAATAATGGGAAATGTAGCGCTAAATGGTAAACATGTATAACAATATACACATAATGACTTGGTGATAAAAAATCAATCATAAAAAAATTGAAAAGGGATGAAATGTAAGTGAGGAAAGTCCAATAAGTGAAAAGGTACCGGAAAGGACCGGTGTAAGTACACCACCGGATGGTAGCTAATCAGGGATGGAATACACTGGCACTGTTCGGCATGTAGAGTATCAAGGATGGTACATCTTCAACCAAAGGAGAAGTATATCTACTCTTACCGGAAAAGGTGGACTCGAATGTCAGCAACAACTAATCAGTCAAGCGGGGGTTGCCAAGATTGGCAAATCTCCAAGGAACCCAAGACCTCCAAACACGACTCCAGGGGATGTGCAGGTAACTGCCAAACCGGAACTCGGATGTGGGGGACACCAAGGTTGGAACTCAGGCTTTGAAGGCCAAGCTCGACAGCCAAAGAACTCTCGTCCAGGGGGTTCTTGTGGATTGCAGGTCACCTATCTCCAAAGCGAGCCACTCCTCTTTCAGTAATAAGAGTCCAAGGTCAAGCACAGGGATGGACAGGTGCAGATGAACCAGTTCAATCTAAGGTTCCTATTAGGAATGAGTTCAGGTGTGTTCGGGTCCTAGTCAGGAACCCAGGAGAGTGAGCCCACCAGGAAGTACTGGGCCAATCATAAATGGTCAAGCCATTCCCCAATTCCGCAGCCGCATGTATACACAGCCCTTGTGTATGTGCAGGTGGAGGGCGGGGAATGCCTGTTGTGTAGTTAACCATGGGATTATAGCTACAGCTGATACAGTAGCCACTGCCTTATAATGGGTCAGTAAAGAAGCTATGGAGTCATGATGCCATGAAATAACTGTAGGTTGCACTCTTTGATGTATGTGTGGATGGATGGATGAGCACTTGCATGAAAATATGTGTATGAAAAACACGATCACCGGATGAATGTACCTATAGTGCTCAGTCCTGGTGCATGGACATACATATCCTATGCCATTCCATCATACAGGAGGAGAGAAGCCAGCCACTGAATTTACACCGGATGCCATATCAAAGTAGGAGATAACAGTCAGTGTGCAGTATCAGATGGCTGAAGCTACTG
This sequence comes from Lithobates clamitans, assembly GCA_037952925.1. Taxonomy (NCBI): domain Eukaryota; kingdom Metazoa; phylum Chordata; class Amphibia; order Anura; family Ranidae; genus Lithobates; species Lithobates clamitans. The sequence goes on from JBBGZY010000098.1 coordinate 5,506,833, forward strand.
CATGCAGTGTGTGATGCTGTGACCAACTGCCAGATGCTAAGCCTCGCTTCTGTGTTTGTGGTCTGGCCTGTGATAATTATTTGGTCCCTGACTATATGGGTAACTCCACTGCACAGCCATTATGACCATTTCAATACACAGGGGAGTAAGGGTACTGACTGAACCATAGCCAGAGGTCTTGCTTTCCTGTCATGCAGAGTCAACATCCAGACAGAGAGTCTTGGTGTGTGCAGAGAGATAATACCGCTGTCCCTGATAAGGGCTTACTCCTGGAAATGGTTGCTGTGACTGCTCTACTTCTCTCTCTGTTTCAGTGGCTTTCATCTGTGGTATCCTATGTATCCAGCTATATGCGGTGCTACAGGGGGAGGAGGGTGTGTCCCCAGGTGAACATATTTCGTTCCGCCCACTGGAACTTCGTCAAGACATTTCGGAATGTTCAGGGCGTATCTCGCCCCAGCTTCTCTTTGGAGGATCACTTGATATGGTAAATAGGGAGGGATTGAGGTATAGGGTGTGGGTGGACCAAGGGTTAGGGGGAGGGGCAGCTCACCATGAGTGTATGTATGTGGGGAGGAAAAGACTTGTGACATGTGATGCTGGTACTTTTCTAATTGACTACAATAAACGAATGAGGAAGTAGCTTTTTGGTGTGTACACGTTTTTTGTTATTTTCAATTATACATTATGTCACCACCACTGTAGTTATTATATGTGCTGTGCAAGTAAATTCTATAATTTGTACATATGTATAATAAAGCAAATGATAAAGTATGTCACTACCATTGTAGTCATTATATATGCTTTGCAAATGTAGCGTCTCCTCAACCTCCAGAGGCCTGGTGGTCACCCCCAGAGTCAGGGATGGCTGACATTCCTCCTCAGGGTGCAGGTTACTAGGCATGGTGGGTGTAGTGCAAGATGTAAAGATGGGCGCCAGTCACTTTTAAAAATGAACAAAGAGAGTTTTATTTCTCTTAACAGGAACAGGGGGAGAGAGGGGTAAGGCACCCTTGGGCAAATGCAATAGTAACTTCACAGACTCCTTGGACAAAAATAGAACTAGGCAGAAACCAATACAGAAAAGGGGCCTTTAAGCTGAATGCAGCAATCTGTAGTTCGTAGCAACTGCTGTCTCCTATAGCAACAACTTTTCTCACAGTATCCCACTGTAGATCCTCAAGCTCAGCTCACAGCTACCTGCTGGACTCTTCAAGCTTTACTCACAGCTACCTGCTGTATTCTTCCATTTTCACCCATGGCTACTCTCTGGATTCCGCTGACCCACAGCTACCCGCTGGATCCTTCAAGCTTTACTCACAGCTACCCGCTGTACTCCTTCAAACTTTACTAATAGCTACCCGCTGTACTTCTTGGAGTTCTCTTTTGAAGCTTTACCACTTACTTCACAGTGCCCGGCTGATAAAGCGTCTGCTCTGGTACTCCTTCAGAACTTCATCCCTTTACACCTGCCTCTGGCAACATGAGTGGTTGTCCCTCTGGCAACTTCTTCTCATATGCCTCCTGGCAACAATCAGGCTCTCCTCAGGCCGAGCCTCTTCACACGTGGTTAGGCCCCAGGCTTCAGGCCTACATCTCTGCTGCTGCTCTACACGCACCCACCCAGGCCTGAGCCTGGGTGGAAAGAACCCCAATCACCTGACTCTCTTCAAATAAATAGATTATCCCAGCAGCCTCAGTGGCCAAAGAAACTCCTGCTGATTCGCTGAGAAAAGCATATTCACTCATAACCTGAATTTACTGTAATCTATTACTTTAATGCCAAGGGCAATAGTGTCACCTATTGACAGAAGAGAGAAATCACAGTTAAACTCAAGCTTAGGAGAAAACCATTTGATCAAAGACTACAAATTAGCCAGGCTAGATACCACCTAGCACAACTAAATTTACTAGCAGCCCTTTTTAGGACAAGGGTGCTAAACAAAAAAACCTTTGTACGGTAAACCGTATTCTAAGGAGCAGAAAATTAGTACGAACTTAGGCTCATGCATGTGCGCACTGCACTACTGATAATACTCCTGGGGAAAAGGGCAAAACCAGACGTGCTGTGGTGGTTTGGCGTGCACACTTGACACCCAGCAGCCTATTTAAATGGATGGGTCACTTGAAGAAGTTGCAAAATGGTCATCAGCTCGTTCCATCTGTTCTGAGGCCTAATCTGTTGTATTTGCCTATCTGTGTATAACCCGGCTTCTCCCTGGACTTCGCCTCTGCTCTTTTCCTCAACCTTGCTCATCTGGTTACTGTGACATCAGCCTGTGTACTGGACTTGTTACATAGTTACATAGTAGGTGAGGTTGAAAAAAAGACACATCAAGTCCAACCTATGTGTGTGATTTTATGTCAGTATTACATTTTATACCCCTGTATGTTGTGGTCGTTCAGGTTCTTATCTAATAGTTTCCTAAAACTATCGATGCTCCCTGCTGAAACCACCGCCAGTGGAAGGGAATTCCACATCCTTGCCGCTCTTATAGTAAAGAACCCTCTACGCAGTGTAAGGTTAAAACTCTTTTCTTCTAATTTTAATGAGTGGCCACATGTTTTATTAAACTCCCTTCCACAGAAAAGTTTTATCCCTATTGTGGGGTCACCATTACGGTATTTGTAAATTGAAATCATATCCCCTCTCAAGCGTCTCTTCTCCAGAGAGTATAAGTTCAGTGCTCGTAACCTTTCTTCATAAGTAATATCCTCCAGTCCCTTTATTCATTTTTTTGCCCTTCTCTGTACTCACTCCATTTCCAGCACATGCTTCCTGAGGACTGGTGTGGCCGGACCAGAGTCTTATAGAGTGGGAGAATTACCGCTTTATCTCTTAAGTTATACCCTTTTAATGCATGCCAATATCCTGTTTGCTTTGTTAGCAGCAGCTTGGCATTGCACGCCATTGCTGAGCCTATCATCTACTAGAACCCCCAGGTCCTTTTCCATCCTTGATTCCCTCAGTGGTTCTTCCCCCAGTGAGTAGATTGCAGTCAAAATTTTTGAAACCCAAATGCATTAATATTACATTTTTCCACATTGAACCTCATTTGCCATGTAGTTGCCCACCCCATTAATTTGTTCAGACCTACTTGCAAGGTTTCCACATTCTGCAGACAAGTTATAGCCACTCTTAGCTTGGTATCATCTGCAAATACAGAGATTGAGTTGTTCACCCCATCCTCCAGGTCGTTTATGAATAAATTAAATAGGATTGGTCCCAAGACAGAACCCTAGGGGACCCCACTTTCCACCTCTGACAATTCCGAGTACTCCCCATTTATCACTACCCTCTGAACTCGCCCTTGTAACCAGTTTTCAAGCCATGTACTCACCCTATGGTCCATGCCAACTGACCTTACTTTATACAGTAAAAGTTTATGGGGAACTGTGTCAAATGCTTTTGCAAAATCCAGATACACCACGTCTATGGGCCTTCCTTTATCTAGATGACAGCTAACCTCCTTATAGAAGGTTAAATAGATTGGTTTAGCAAGAGCGATTCTTCATGAATCCATGCTAATTACTGCTAATGATACCATTTACATTACTAAAATCTTGTATATAGTCCCTTATCATCCCCTCCAAGAGCTTGTATCCTATTGATGTTAGGCTAACTGGTCTGTAATTCCCAGGGATGTATTTTGGCCCTTTTTTAAATATGGGTGCTACATTGGCTTTCCTCCAATCAGCTGGTACCATGCCAGTCCTTAGACTGTCAGTAAAAATTAGGAACAATGGTCTGGTAACACTTGACTGAGTTCCCTAAGGACTCTCGGGTGCAAGCCATCTGGTCCCGGTGACTTATTAATGTTAAGTTTTTCAAGTCTATTTCTAATTATGTCCTCTGTTAGCCATGAGGGTGCTTCCTGTGATGTGTCATGAGGATAAACACTGCAGTTTTGGCTACTGAAGCATAGAAGAAAAAATGCAGCGCTAACAAAAATTGAAATATAGGTGAAACTAAACCTAATAAAAGAAAGATAATGTGCTTAACAATGAAGCATATGATAAAAAATCAATGTGCAAGGTGACAAATATATAATAAGTCCACATTAGACAACGAAATTGTTCAAAACTGTAGTATATGACGAAGACCTGCATGAGCAGGTGTGAATGATGTAGATCCACAAAAGGGAGAAACCAAAGTCACTAATAAGCAATGCAGATCCGTGACTGTAAACCAACATCAAGGTATAGGACCTCCGTGACTATGGACCAACACCAAGGTAAGGGACATCAGAGTATAAAACATCAAGTAGTAAAGAAGGGTGGGTACTCTTACCAGAAAACGTGGACTCCCCTGTCGTTTGACATGGAGTCAATAAAGCATGGAGCCCCACCAAGGTTAGGAAGGATATCCGGGACAATGGATCCTCTGTCTCACTCCTCCGCTTCCCTGGTGTAGTAAAGAGGTATCCGGAGGGCTGGAGACGATCCGGTAGGTGTCTGCCAATGGACGTCCAATTGTCATCCGGAAGGGAACTTAGAGCTGGTTTGGTCTAGACCTCCTGGTGGAAGTGGCTAGTGTATTGCAGTTTCTTTCACCGAGATAATATGCAAAAAGAAAATAAAAACTTCCGCTTAGTGCAGATAAACCAGGGATTTTTATTTCTAAAAACACCGTACAAAAATAAATGAATAAAAGTGATCACTATAAAACAAAACAAGGCAGCGTAAGAAAGGGGCCTTGGTGGGGCTCCATGCTTTATTGACTCCATGTCAAACGACAGGGGAGTCCACGTCTTCTGGTAAGAGTACCCACCCTTCTTTACTTCTTAATGTTTTATACTCTGATGTCCCTTACCTTGGTGTTGGTCCATAGTCACGGAGGTCCTATACCTTGATGTTGGTTTACAGTCACGGATCTGCATTGCTTAGTAGTGACTTTGGTTTCTCCCATTTGTGGATTTACATCATTCACACCTGCTCATGCAGGTCTTCGTCATATACTACAGTTTTGAACAATTTCGTTGTCTAATGTGGACTTATTATATATTTGTCACCTTGCACATTGATTTTTTTATCATATGCTTCATTGTTAAGCACATTATCTTTCTTTTATTAGGTTTAGTTTCACCTATATTTCAATTTTTGTTAGCGCTGCATTTTTTCTTCTATTTGTCACGTATTGTTTGTCACAATGTATGCAGCTGCTGGTTTATATTTATTGTGTTTTTTGCACTAGAGCGCAGTGTTTTTTTCTACTCTTTGGCTACTGAAGCCCCTGATTCCCTCGTGAAGACTGAAGAGAAGCATAAATTCAATACCTTTGCCATCTTCCCATCCTTTGTAACCAGATGTCCTTCCTCATTCTTTATGAGGCCAATATAGTCCGTCCTCCCTCTTTTACTGTTTATATACTTAAAGAATTTATTGGGTTTTTTGTGCTCTCCTTCGCTATTTGTCTTTCGTATTCTATCTTAGCCGCTCTAATTGCACCCTTACATTTCTTGTTGCATTCTTTGTAAAGTCTGAATTCTGATGATGATCCCTCAGCCTTGTATTTTTTGATGGCCTTTTCCTTTGCTTTTATATACATTTCTACATTGGAGTTAAGCCATCCAGGACTTCTCTTCGCTCTTTTACATTTATTTCCTAATGGGATGCACTGGCTAATGCCCTTATTTAATATTCTCTTAAAGCAAACCCATCTCTCCTCCGTGTTCTTCGTATATAAGATTTTATCCCAATATATATCTTCAAGCAAGGTTTGTAGTTTAGGGAAGTTGGCTCTTTTGAAATTCAGTGTCTTTGTATTCCCCTTATGTTTCCTATTTGTGTGATTTAAACTGAAGCTGATTGACCAAGTGATTGCTGTTTCCTAAATTGCCCCTTATTTCCACATCCGTGATCAGGTCTCTATTGTTGGTAATCAGTAGGTCTAGTAACGCTTTGTTTCTAGTTGGTGCGTCTACCATCTGACCCATGAAATTGTCCTGCAAGACATTTAGGAACTGGCGAGCCTTAGACGAATGCGTGGTTCCTTCCGCCCAGTCTATGTCTGGATAATTAAAATTCCCCATTATGATGACACCTCCCATCCTTGCCACTAATCCAGTTTGTGATAGGAGGTCCGTCTCCCCCTCCTCCCTCAGGTTAGGGGGCCTATAACATACTCCCAGTATTATTTTCCCCTTAGTTTCATCCCTTGGAGCTCTACCTATAAGGATTCCCCCTCCTCCCTAGTTCCCCTAGTGATGTAATCTCTCACATTCACTTGTACATTATTCTTGATATACAGGCATACCCCTCTCCCTTTTTTATCCTCCCTATCCCTGCGATAAAGGGATTACCCTTGAATGGTTGCCAGCCAATCATGAGAGCTGTTGAACCAAGTCTCTGAAATTCCCACAAAATCTAAATCCTCCTCGTTCAACAGTATTTCTAGTTCTCCCATCTTGTCCGCCAGGCTCCTGGCATTGGTGAACATGCCACGTAGTTTAGACCTGTCGCATACTGTCTTCTTATTGGATGTTCTGAGGTTGCAAATAGGACCTGTTACTATGCTTACCTCAGGTTTATGTGCTTTAGTCAACCTATCACTAATGCCCCCAATACTACCTCTGGAATATGTTCCGCGCTGAGTATCTCTACCTCTGGACCCTCCCCCTGTTGCTTAGTTTAAAAGCCCCTCTAACTTTTCAGCCATTTTTACTCCCAGCAGATCTGCACCCTCCTCATTTAGGTGCAGTCTGTCCCTTCTATAGAACTGGTGAAGTCGGCCCAGTTCTCCAGGAACCCAAATCCCTCCTTAATAAACCAGCTCCTCAGCCACTTTGTTACTTCCCTAATCTCCCTTTGCCTTTCTGGTGTGGCTCAAGGTACCGTTTCTGAGAATACTACTTAGGGAGTCCTTTTCCTCAATTTAGCTCCTAAGTCCCTAAAATTGTTCTTTAGGTCACTCCATCTGCCTCTGACTTTGTCATTGGTGCCAACGTGCACCATGACAGCCAGGTCTTCCTCAGCCCCTCCCAGTAATCTCTCCACCAGATCCGTGATGTGTCGAACCAGAGTGCCCGGTAGACAGCATACAGTTTGGCACTTCAGGTCTTTGTCACAGATTGCCCTCTATGTCCTTCTAAGAATTGAATCCCCTACCAACAGAATCTGTCTTTCCTTTCCCTTGGCTTCCCCTTGGCTTCCCATGGCTTCCCCTGCTGCTGCTGTCTCTGAGTACTGCTTCTGTACTGCTTTGCCAGCTGTTACTGACCTTTTCCTGCTTCCTAGACATGCGCTGCCTGACGATTCAGTATCTTACTGCTCGACTGTCGCTGGCTGCTGCCCGCTTCCCAGCCCTGCTTCCATCTCCTGCTCTGGTGCAAAGCTCCTCCTGCATGCTGTCCTGAGGACTGCAACCTCCACCTCCACTCACCTAAAGAGCAGACACCAACAGACAGCTCCTCTGGTTTTTTGCCACTGCTTGCCCTCACACTCTCTGTCTCCACCTTCAGGAGTGTTAGGCAAGGTAAGTGATAACTTCATTCAGCTTGTTCCATGTGTCCTGATGTTGCATTTGGCTGTGTATAACCCAGCTTCTCCCTAGACTTCGCCTCTGTTCTTTGCCTCAATCTTGCTCATCTGGTCACTCTGACCTCAGTCTCTTTACTGGACTTTTTCTGACTGGAGTCTCTGGCTGCTGCTTCTGTACTGCTTTACCCTGCTGTTACTGACCTTGCGCTGGTTCCTGGACTTGCACTATGTGACGATTCAGTCCCTTGCTGCCCGATTATCATGGTGCCCGGCCTTGCTACCATCTCCTGCTCTGGTGCCAAGCTGCTTCAGTATCATGTGCTGAGGACTGCGACTTCCAGCTTCACCCACCTAATGAGCAGACACCACCAGCCAACTATTTAGGCACTCATGCCACTCCTTGCCCTCACACTCTCTGTCTCCACCTTTAGGAGTGTTGGGCAAGAGGTGCAAGAGAGACCTTCACAACATTCCAGTCTTCACCAGGTAAGTGATAACTTCATTGCTTGTCATACTTTGTGTGCTGGCATTCCTTCTGTCCTTGTGTTCCTATTAGGAAAAGCAGTGGGAGAGTCATTTGTTTAACCAAGAACCAAACAGGATAATGTAGCAGATAAGCTTTTTTTTTTTTCTTTTGCTCTGTTATGTAGTGTTGTAATAGACTGTAGAACTATAGAGTCTTGGCTTGTGTAGAAGCCAGTGAACCTACTACTTTGTTTCTTTGATTGGGGGAAGAAAATGAAGTGCCTGAAGAATCTCATACTAACATAGGGAAGCAAATAAATGCCACACAGTGTTTAGAGTGGAAATCAAACCCAGATGGTATCATGTGCAGTGCGTGCTAGGTTGCCTAATAAGAAGGCCCACCACTAGCTCTACACTTGTTGACTGCTTCTACAGCCTGGGGATCTAGATGGGATAGGGGGTTGCATTAATCTGTTGGCCTTCTTTATAAATCTGTTAAACTGTATTTTTTCTCCTGAAAATGTTACTAAACCCACAACAGTAAAATCAGTCTGTATAAGCAGTAAAGCATGCTTATTATGCTCACTGTGGAACCTAAGGGTTAATCCACCGCACTGTGTAAAAAAGCTGTTTGATCCTGTCTTCTCTGATCCTCCCCTTCTTTTACTGTCCCCAATCATCTACTGATAGAACAAAGCCCTAGGAGGCACTCTGCACATGCTCAGTTTGGTGTGCATTGCTAGAGAGTTTTTTTTGGGGGGGTGCATGTGATCATCACAGGGCTAATCAGCACTGTCCAGACAGAAAATCGGGGTCATGCAGCTTCATAGGACAGTCAGAGGAGAATGAAAACTCCTCCTACAAGCTTTAACCAGTGCACGGTCGGACACTGATAGAAGTAACAAGATTGCTTTACACTGCTGATGAGAAAAGATATTTAGAAGTTTATATTTAGTAAAATAATTTCATGTCAATGTTGTGAGTACTGTGGGAGACCAAATATAATGAATGCAGGGTTCTGGGTTCAGTAACACTTGAACACAACAACCATTGTCTATTCCCTCTGAAGCCAAATATTGTGCTTAGCATTGACAATTCAGTATCTGTAGATTACAATATCATCTACATTCATATTCACATGTGAAAACGGATTCACAATCACAAGGTCATCACTATCAGATGTTCCTCCTGAAGTACATTGAGGTATACCTACATCAGTGCCCATGTAACTCCATCAAACAGGTATTAAAAATAGATGGTTTTAAAAGCAAATCAGAGCTGGTAGATAACACACAAAAAAATGTTATTCACAAACTGGACCCAGGCAACCAAAAAGGAGAGAAGGGGGCATGTGCCCCCACTACCTTGGTTAAGTCCCCAATAACATAAACAGTACAATTGTCTGGTTGAATAAATAATGTAGCATTTCTGCTCTTTCAGGTATGCAACTTTAACTTTTATTAGTGCAGTAAGAAAAATAGATTTTGGTTTTTCAGTTTGCTGTGCTTTGCACATCATCTGTGACCTTTGCAGCAAATGAGACTGCGTGACATTATCATGCTATATCAAGCAATGTTGTTGGTGTAAACATTTTAACAGCATACACCAATTTGAGTCATTAGTGTACCTTTAACCTGAAAGTCACGTTGTGTGTGAGTTACATATTTTACATGGTTGATGTTCCATATTTGCATGATGACATATAATATATAGACTTGTAGATTCCTACTCTAGTGCAGTGTTTCTCAACTCCAGTCCTCAAGGCGCACCAACAGGTCATGTTTTCAGGATTTCCACTATTTTGCACAGGTGATTTGATCAGTTTCACTGCCTTAGTAATTACCACAGCCTTTTCATCTGAGGGAAATCCTGAAAACATGACCTGTTGGTGCGCCTTGAGGACTGGAGTTGAGAAACACTGCTCTAGTGTATGTCCAGGAATTCTGTCACTAAGAACAGAATGCATGAACATGCAGTTGTTTATTATTTACCAGAGGCGTAACTAGAACCTTCAGGTCCATGGTGCATGAAATCATGAAGAGCCAACTTGACCCCCGGCTGGGACCTTACCCTCCAGGCCCGGAGCCCTTCCCACTGATCCTGGTGCCTTTTACTCCTGTTTCAGGTCCGTTAAATATGGTCCAGTGCAGTGAGACCCTTTCATGTGTTTTGCTGTGGGCCTCTTCCTTCCATTTTAGGGCCCCCAATAGTGGCAGAACACCAGGGCCTAGTCACAAGTGTGACCTTTGCGACCATGGTAGTTCTACCATGGGTGTCAGTAATTTTTATTTTTGTAATTTTATTTTTACATTTTTTTACAATTGTTTAGGAGCCTCATTAGGGCACTTTGGTGAGATATCAGGAGTCTAAACAGACCTCTAGGGTTTCACCTTTTAGACAGAGAAAAAAGATTAAGGACATAGCCCTCAATCTCCATCTCTGCAGCCTCAACTGCACTGAATGATTGGACAGAAATAGCTCTGTACAGAGCTTCCCGTTCTTTCACAAACCAAAGCATAGTAAACACAGTTTACTATGCTTCGGTTATGAATAATTTGAGACAATGATTGGTACCGATCACTAACTCTGTCCATTAACAAAAGGAAGGTGCTGGTAAATTAAATATTTACCAGCCCCTTCCCCCGCTTTCCATCCTGACACATCCCCTGCAGCAGCCGTCAAAGAGGGGAGGGGGTAAGCTACAGCTGCTGAATGTCTGTAGGGGGGAGAGGAGGAGAAGCAGGCTTTCAGTGGTTGCGGAAGGAAAATGGAGGGGATCGGTTCCTCTATAAGCCATCACCCCCACTGCCCCTGATATCCAGGTATATAGGGAAGCCACACAGGCCCCCTGGTGCATGGGGCTGGGTTGCAATTGCGACCCCTGTAGGTATGCCCCAGTTATTTACATAAATTAACTTTCTTACACAAAACTTTTAAGATCTCTGATGTTTCATTACAATAAAAGATAAACTGCAACTACTGTACAGCCATCTTTAAATAATTATTTGCAGTGTCCAGGTAGAAACCAGTATGAAGAGACCCTGATGCTATGTACTGTAGATTTCTGCTCTAGAGATAGCGATATATAATGGAAGGTGCCAAAACCAGCAAATAGTAAACCTGACCTGGCCTATAGTATTTAAATAAATTTAAAGCTGAACTCCAGATAAACATCTAAATACACTGTACAGGGCACTAGGGTAGGAGATACATGTCCCTGTTTACTGGCGGTGAGCCAGTATGTGGTATTAATTATACTAGGATTATCTACTGTTTGCATTTACCTTTGCTGAGGAAAACAAATTATTGTTTGCTTGTTTTGAGAGACCAACAAAGACTATTTACTTTTACAATGGCTGGTTGGTAATCTCGGGCTCTCCAGATTATAACACATATAAAAAAGCTGTCCTATCTGCCAAAGCATTTGTTGTTCTGTCTATTCACTTTTTGGATTTATACAGCATGACCAGTACAGACCTGACCTGACTTTTCTCCACTGTGGTTAAGTAATATTACTAGGGCTGTCTGTACCCCAGGCTGTGATTTTACAGTGAAATACAGCAGTGGACTGGTAAGCGTATCCCTCTGTTTCTCTGTTCTCTCCTCCTATCAGCATGTCCCTTGTTAGCACATGAGCACTATAGCACAACTGATTGGCTCCTGGTGCTTCTTATCCTTCTCCCAGTCTGAACTCTGCTGTACACGGGATTGCAAGACACTGACACAAGTCAAATTTACACTAGTTGCTTTTAAAAATAAGCTTTTTTTTCATTGACATTTTTAATAGACACCTTGCAAACATCCTGTGAAACTTGCACATATCTTTATTCATCTTCAAATAGACTCTAAGGATACTTTAAAGGAGATCTAAAGTCACAGCATACACTTTCAATTCATAGCATTAGCATTGTAATAGCAATGTAAGTGTTTTTTTTTTTTTTGTTTTTGTTTTTTGACAGTCTGATATAAGCTTACTTAAAAAAATCTCCTTTCATGTTGTGAGTGCTGCCTATCTACTGGCTAACTCTTTCTACAACTTTCTGGATTTTCTACATGCTTTGCAGCTTCTCCTTTGCTGTTATACACTAGAGTACAAATAAAAATAGATCCTGCAAATTTGATAAGTGTTTTTTTTTGATAAGCAACAAGCTTGTCAAGTTCTGACATCCAAGTTCCTAAAGAGGGGAGGGCATTGGAGACCCATTTAAAAGAGAAGTATGGGTTTCCTTTTTTTTGCTTACATCTATTCTATGTGAGCTGCAGATATCTAAAAATCTTTCCAGCCCTCTCAGAAGTGCCCCCATTCTGTTACAATCAAGCTAAATCCCTGTAGGAGGGTCTACAGACTTTCATACAGTGTAATACCGACAGTGGTCTGGCTCTGGAGTCTGGATCCACCCACTTTCCTGTCATCTTGCTTGATTGATGTCAGATCTCTGCTCGTTCCCAAGACTTCACAAAGTGTAGCTGCTCCCCCTCCCTTCTCTCTCCTCCCTTCTCCCTCCCCCTCCCTCCCTTCTCCTCTGCAGTATGTTCCGATGGTCAGAAGAGTCGGCAGAGATAAGAGCACTTTATTCAGTGACTAAGGTAGGAGAAGTCACTGATAGTGCTGTGTATATAAATGTCCTCTACATATTGCTATCTACCAGAGTGAAAACAATTTATTTGTAAAGCAGAATACACATGTCGATGTGACAGCACACAGGCATTCCATGCATTACTGGTATAGTAAAATGAAATAAAATCAGAGCTAACATTGTGAATGAATCCTTTTATTGACAATCTGGATTTTTATTTGAGACAATGAAACCTTCCATTCACATCTACTTGTATTTTCATACTGAAGCCCAGAGCTCCTCAGACATGGACAGAGCTTTGCTCCCCCGTAATTGGTGTATTACCTAGTACCCCTATAGTAATAATGTTTCCTTCATTGTAAATAGAGTATTACAGGATCACATGCCATACAGTGCCATCACATGCCGTACAGTGCTATCACATGCCGTACAGTGCTATCACATGCCGTACAGTGGCATCACATGTCGTACAGTGTCATTACATGTTGTACAGTGTTATCACATGCCGTACAGCGCCATCACATGCTGTACAGTGCCATCACATGCCGTACAGAGCCATCACATGCCGTACAGAGCCATCACGTGCAGTACAGTTTCATCACATGACGTACAGTGTCATCACTTGATGTACAGTGTCATCACATGCTGTAGAGACCCATCACATGCCGTACAGCTCCATCACATGCCGTACAGTGCCATCACATGCCGTACAGTGTCATTACATGCCGTACAGATCCATCACATTATGTACAGTTTCATCACGTGCCATACAGTGACATTACATGTTCTACAGTGCCATCACATGCCGTACAGTGTCATTACATACGGTACAGTTTCATCACGTGCCATACAGTGTCATCACATGCCGTACAGAACCATTACATGCAGTACAGTTTCATCACATGACGTACAGAACCATCACATGCCGTACAGTGTCATCACATGCCGCACAGAGCCATCGCATGCCGTACAGAGCCATCACATGCCGTACAGTGCAATCACATGCCGTACAGTGCAATCACATGCCATACAGATCCATCGCTGCACATGTGCGGTTTATTGGATGCCTTATCTGATGGGAGGCATTATTCGATAGGACACCTACAGTTGGCTACCAGTGTGGAGATGGAAGTGAAGTGAGAGACGCTTGTCAGAGGGAAATGGCGCGACATAGAGAGAGGACACGGTGCTGCTAATCATCTGTTACCATGGCAGCCCTGTTACTGAGAGGAGGCCTGAGCTGAGGGCCTGTACTGTGAGGAGGTGAGTCACCTTCTCTGTGTGTGTCTACAGGCCTTTACCTACCTACACAAGGGGGCACAGCCGTATACGCAGGCCTATACCTACCTACACATGGGGGCACAGCCATGTACGCAGGTCTATACCTACACAGGGGGGGCACACCCATGTACGCAGGCCTTTACCTACCTACACAGGAGGGCACAGCCGTGTACAGAGGCCAATCTCAAATCTCAAATCTTAGATGATTACTATGCAATATCATGATATATGTACATGTCTTTTTTCTATCATACTATCCTAATTGGGAATTTTTTATCATGTTGATGTTTTTTGTCTTAATAACACTTTTTTGAATATATATATCTGTATATTTAAAAATCCCACCTCTGAGGTAATTACTTTTTCAATGCAGAGGAGTCAAAGTATCCCAGGATACAGGCTAATGGAGTGCTATGCCCCGTACACATGATCTGACATCTATCGGACATTCCAACAACAAAATCCATGGATTTTTTCCGACGAATGTTGGCTCAAACTTGTCTTGCATACACACGGTCACATAAAGTTGTCGGAATTTCCGAACGTCAAGAACGCGGTGACGTACAACACGTACGACAGCACTAGAAAGAGGAAGTTCAATACCAAGTGCGCCACCCTTTGGGTTCCTTCCTCTAATCTCGTGTTAGTAGAAGTTTGGTGACAGACGATTTCAGCCTCCTGCTTTTACGATCGAGACTGTTCTTCAGTTTTTTTCAATGACTTTTATGTGTATTGCAGAGACCCGACAATTCATTAATAGCCGCGAGTACTTTTAAATTAAAAGTATTCGCGGCTATAATGAATTGTCGGTCCCGGCAATACACATAAAAGTCATTGAAAAAAACGGCATGGGATTCCCCCACAGTCCATTACCAGGCCCTTTGAATCTGGTATAAATATTTAGGGGAACCCCGAACCTAAATAAATTCCAAACATGCCCTCAACATGGGGATGGTGCTTTGGGGTAGCCCTCAAAACACCTTGTCCCCATGTTGATGGGGACAAGGGCCTCATCCCCACAACCCTTGCCCGTTGGTTGTGGGGGTCTGCGGGCGGTGGGCTTATAGGAATCTGGAAGCCCCCTTTTACAAGGGGACCCCCAGAGCCCGCCCCCCGTGTGAATGTAATGGAGTACAAATGTACCCCTACCATTTCACAAAAAAGTGTCAAAAATGTTAAAAAAGACAAAAACAGTTTTTGACAATTACTTTATTAATGTCTTCTACTTTCCCCGCTTCTTCTTCCATCTTCTTCTGCTTTTCCCTCCGGTCTTCTCATCCAGCATCTTCCTCTGGCTCTGGCTTCTTCTTCCCCACTTTGTCCTCTGGACGATCTGCCTCAATGGGAGTCTCCCGTTGTGTGACGCTTCTGTTCTTGTGACAGTTCTTTTATAACTGAGGGCGGGGTCGCACCGTGATGTTCCCGGGTGACCCCGCCCCCTCTGACGCACAGGCACATTCCTATGGCTTTCTTGGGGCATCAGAGGGGGCGGTGTCACCCGTAAACAGGTGACCCCGGCCCCCTCTGACACCACGGGGAAAGCCATAGGGATGTCCCCGTGTGTCAGAGGAGGCAGGGTCACTGGGTGGCCCCGCCCTCTGTTATATAAGAGCTGTCACAAGAACAGAAGCGTCACACAGCAGGAAACTTCCATTGAGGTGGATCGTCCAGAGGACGAAGCTGGGAAGAAGAAGCCGGAGGAAGATGCCGGACGAGAAGACCGGAGGAAGATGCCGGACGAGAAGACCGGAGGAAGATGCCAGACGAGAAGACCGGAGGAAGAAGCAGAGGAAGATGGAGGAAGAAGTGGGGCAAGAACAAGATGGAGGAAGAAAAAGAAAATTGAAGGAAGACCAGAAGAGGATGGAAGAAGAAGAGGGGATAGAAGAAGACATTATTAAAGGAATTGTCAAAAACCGTCCATTGTCTTTTTTACCATTTTTGACACTTTTTTTGTGAAATGGCAGGGGTACATTACCAATTCACACAGGGGGGCAGGATCTGGGGGTCCCCTTGTTAAAGAGGGCTTCCAGATTCCGATAAGCTCTCTGCCCGCAGACCCCACAACCACCGGGCAAGGGTTGTGGGGATGAGGCCCTTCTCCCCATCAACATGGGGACAAGGTGCTTTGGGGGCTACCCCAAAGCACCCTCCCAATGTTGAGGGCATGTGGCCTGGTATGGCTCAGGAGGGGAGGCGCTCTCTACTCCCCTCTCTTTTACTGCAGCCTGCCAGGTTGCGTGCTCGGATAAGGGTCTGGTATGGATTTTTGGGGGGACCCCCAAGCCATTTTTTAAAAAAATGTTGGCGTGGGGTTCCCCTTAATATCCATACCAGACCTGAAGGGACTAGTATGGAATTTGGGGGACCCCCACGCATTTTTTTTTTAAATTTTGGTTCAGGGTTCCCCTGTGCGGGAATCCCATGCCGTTTTTTTCATTGACCTTTATATGTATTGCCGGGACCGACAATACATTATAGCCGCAAGTAGTGTTAAATGACTTTTTTTTCTTTAGAAATGTCATTTTGCTTTCAGACTGTTCTAAACACGGGAAACATGCGCCACTTTACAGGCATACTATAGACACCCCCCAGGTATGAAATTTAAAGGAATATTACATTTTTATTGTTTCACTTTAAGCATTATTAAAATCACTGTTCCTGAAAAAACGGCCATTTTTAAAACTTTTTTTTGCATTGATACATGTCCCCTGGGGCAGGACCCAGGTCGCCAAACACTTTTTATGACAATAACTTGCACATTAATTAATTTGCGCTTTTGATTTCTCCCATTGGCAAACAGCCAATGTTCAAGTCGAACTCATGTTCGACCCGAACATAAAGCCCATCCCTATTTACTAAAGGAAAATCCATTTTGCACTCCAAGTGCACTTAAAACTGCACTGAAACTGCACTTGTAGTGCAAAGTGGATTTGCCTTTAGCAAATAACCCCCATTGTGACTGTAAACACTAACTTTTACTCCAAAAACTGCTTTAGATCATTGAAATAAGAAACCACACATTGCTGAGTAGAAAACTTTTTACTCAAAGCACATTCACATGTGCGTTTGGAAAAGTGTTTTTGAACAAACCAACATCTTTGGTGCATAAAATTATTTTTGTCACATTAATTAGAAATAGCCTTTTTTGGTTAAACAGGCATGTTTCAAAACATCACATACAGAACTCAGGAACTTACAAAGTTCTACTTTGAAAAAGTAAAGGCAATATCAGACATGAGTATGTGCAAAATGTGTTGATATTGCCTTCATCAGATGGGGTGATGTCACCCCTGTTAAAGCCAAATTTTGAAGATGCACACAAATTGGGTTTCAAAATGGGGATTTCCCTCCTGATCCCATGCCTAATGTCAACATGTGCTAGCTCCCATCATGGGGGACAAATGGACATGTTTTGGGGGTGCAACCACTTCCTCTCAGCTACTTTAGTAGCGAGTAAGGGGTTGCACCCACAAAACGCGTCCATTGGTATCCCCTGATGGCAGATAGCACATGTTGACACACTGGGGTTGATTTGCTAAAGACAAAGCCACTTTGCACTACAAGTGCACTTGGAAGTGCAGTCACTTTAGATCTGAGAGGAAGATCTGATATGAGGGAAGCTCTGCTGATTTTATTATCCTATCATGTACAAGCAAAAATGCTGTTTTTTATTTTCCTTGCATGTCCCTTTCAGATCTACAGCAACTGCACTTCCAAGTGCACTTGCAGTGCACTTGTAGTGCAAAGTGGATTTGCCTTTAGTAAATAACCCCCACTGTGTGCATCTTCAAATATTGGCTTTTAAAATACATTAAAAACTTTTTTCAAACCCAAAATACACGAAAAGAAAAGGGTAACATTTTTGTGTGTTTTAGATTCTCCCTAAAACATCAATCATGTTCTTCATTTTTTTTTGAACATCATTGATGTTTTGCTTTAGATTTTCTAAATCGCGATTGCAACCCATTCTCTCCCCGATGAGGATCTAGACACTTTCACTGGTGAAATGAGATTCTTCTTCCACAACATCCACATCACCTAAAAAAAAACAAAAAAACACACCATGTATTATAAATATGCAGGAACAGATCTCTTACCTGAAGCTGTGGTCTCAGACACTCACCTGTTGTGGTGACAATTTCGCCCACTTCCAAAATCTCTTCTTCCTCATCCTCTGCTTGTGTTTTGGTAACTTCCCCTTCTTTCGGAGGTGGGGGGACCCTCGTCACTTCTGATGTCCCAAGTTATTTCTCCCCTATGTGATTAAAAAAAAAGGTATACTTGAGGGGCGTGGCCTGGACGGGAATGAGATAGGACGTGAGTGACCAGAGCTCCGCTTGTGGCAGATCCTTTACCCGATATCCTGAAGCCCCGAATCAGGCATTTCTCCCGCACTCCCGCGAACCCGAAGCTGATACAGCCTGGAACATGTCTCCGCCAAAGAGGAACACAGCCGCCTCCTCTTCTCTAGACAGGTACCGAAGAACGGAACGCGACCATGAGGGACAAGATGGCGCTCCCTCTTCAGAGCACGCAGCTCCCCAAGCTGACCAGGGGACGGCTGATACAGCCAGGGTGCTGGAGGCGATATCCCTATGCCAATCCACCCTCACAACGAAAATAGAAGAGGTTAAAGTGGACATATCTCTCATTAGGCATGACATGACCAAGCTCAGGGAAAGAGTTACGGAGACAGAGACCAGAATTGGCCGGGCGGAAGACACACTTTATCCCATGCAACACTCCCAGGAAGATTTAAAGCGCCAAATTCAGATGCTGGCACAGAAGCATGACGATTTGGAAAATCGCGCCCGAAGATCCAACCTACGTTTTATCGGCCTCCCGGAGGGCTCAGAGGGACCAGATCCAGCCACTTTCCTTGAGAAACTCCTAATAACCACGTATGGCAGAGAGGCCTTCTCTGGGACCTTCGTAGTTGAGCGAGCACACCGCATGCCGGCGCGCCGCCCACCTGAAGGGGCCCCGCCGCGCACGTTCATCGCGAAGCTACTGAATTTCAGGGACCGTGACGCTGTACTACGCCTTGCCAGGCTAAAAGGTAACATCCCGTTCCAGTCGGGTCATGTATCGGCCTTTCCGGATTTCTCCGCCGAAGTACAGAAACAGAGGGCCCGATTCCTGGAAGTTAAAAAGCGCCTTAGAGCCCACCACTTGAAATATGCCATGCTTTACCCCGCCCGACTCCGTGTGGCTGGAGACGACCGTGCCTACTTCTTTGAGGACCCGGTACAGGCATCGGAGTGGTTGGACCATCGTGATGCCGAACGAAACCGTCCGGCCCAGGACTGATCTCCAGGCAACGGTATGTAAAGTTACGACCCTGTGAAAGACTTCCACTGGCTTCCTCCAAATGTACTTTACCCTTACCTAACTCTCTCCAAGCTGTGTAGGCCCGACAACATCGGGCGCAATTACCTCACGCATGCAATCTACACCCGAATCCCAGGATATGTTGGTGCTCAGGGAACTGTTTAATACATAATTTAGCGCCCCCAAAATAATACCCATATGGCAGATATACATAACCTGTGACATACTGTAACCAACACACAGTTTACGGGACTTAACCTGGAGAACTGCCGGGCCCTAAACGATTTGAACTCTTCCACTCCAAGGAATTATATGAATAAAGATGAACTGCACCCATGCGGTCCTTTCCCCTACTCCATAGGCAACTGTGCCAACTCTTTATCCGCGATAAGACAAGGAGAAGACCAGAAGATGCAACGTGATACACAGGGGGTAGTCTTGCACCCACGCAAATTAATACAGGCTGATTACAATGTCTATATGCCACAACCGGAAGGGAGAACGTCTCTCATTCCTGATAATAACCCAGGGTATATTTGCCCCTACTAATAGGTTTGACCCTAGGCCGTGAGTGTAGCCGGATAGGTTCTCACTGTGGCTACTAGGGGTGTTGTGTACTACCTCGGCTCATACAATTTTAAGTATGTTCAAAGGTAGTGACACCAGTTATGGGGTTGATGTCCCAGCCAGGTTGGGGCGGCTGAGGACTGGGCGGGGGGTCGGGGAAATGTTTTTGTTGTTACTATTGCTTTTAAAGAACATGGACACTATTCTCATGCAACTCAAGGAATATGAACATAGATTGCATCTTGCACTGATAAGATTTCACAAACTTAGATTTATTATATTGAATGTATATGAACTTGCCCTGGGAAGTTGTCCCGCAACAATCCCACCGCGCTATATGTCTGCTGGAGGATGACTGACATCAAGTTTCTGACTTGGAATGTCAGAGGAATCCGGGACAAGGTTAAACGCACCGCAATATTCGGATGCCTCAAGTCGTATCGAGCAGACATTACGGTGCTGGTCGAGACGCACATTACAGGCCAACTTCAGTTGGCAATGAAGCGCCCGTGGATAGGCTGGGCGTATCACGCCACCCACTCTTCGTACTCTAGAGGAGTATCCATACTCATTGCCAAATCAGTTGCGTTTGGCATAGTGTCGGTGCGGACTGACCCCCAGGGCAGGTTCATTTTTCTGCAGTGTACAATATGTGGTTCGCAATACCTACTCATGGCCTTTTATATTCCCCCACCATACAACTCTAGCCTTCTTACTGAAGGTTTTACATACATGGCACAGTACCCAGCAACACCTGCTATATGGTTGGGAGACTTTAACGAAGTGGTGAACCCCTCACTAGATAGACTACGCATGCAGCAGGATAGCCTGTCCCCAGACACCACTAGATTTGGGCGACTGCTGCGCGACTTCTCTCTGACCGACGCGTGGCGCTGCAGACACCCCCACACACGAGCCTATTCATGCTTCTCGGCCACACACTCCTCTATGTCCCGAATAGATTTAATACTGCTCTCAGACACACTTATACCATCCCTCACAGAATCTGGGTATCACACTAGATCCCTATCGGATCATGCCCCTGGCTGGGCCACCCTGCGCATTGCCCCCCCGGCGGGACCCCGTACCTGGAGGCTACACTCCTTTTGGCTCTCACTACTTGAGGACCAAGATGACATTAACTCAGAATGGCAATTCTATTTTAACACGAACCGCGACACCGCCCCTATGGATATGATATGGGAATCGTTTAAACTGCATGTCCGCACAATTATCTCCCATCGTATTAACAGGCTAAAAACCTCATCCAAAATCAAACTGACACAGGCCACTGTACAACTAGACATAGACACCAGAGAATTCAACCTAGATCCCACGCCTGCCAAAGCATCCCTTCTTAAATTACGAACGAGGGTGCTAGACCAACTCCTCTTCGAAAAAGCCAACCAGAAGCTTCTATTCTCTAAACAACGGGTGTTTGAGCAGGGGGAACGGGCGGGCAAACTCCTGGCATACTTAGCAAGGCAAGACACGAACCCCCCGGTGGTGGTCTCTCTTAGGGACCCCCAGGGCACAATAACATCTGACCCAGACACAGTGGCGAACATATTTCGTAATTATTACGCTGATCTATATTCCTCTAGGGTCGGGGTTACAGCGCAGGAGACCCAGGCTTTTCTCCAGAAAATACCCCTTCCCAAACTGTCAGAGTCTCAGATGCAGGAAATGGAGGCCCCAATATCGCCTGATGAGATAATAGCCGCGATAGCCTCGTTAGCCCCTGCCAAGGCCCCTGGGCGGGATGGTATTCCCCTGGATTTTTACGCCTCCTATTCCGAGGTTCTAGTGCCCGAACTATTAAAACTATACAAACATATCTTTGAGACTGGATCTCTTCCACAATCCCTTAGGCAAGCAGTAATCGTAGTGATCCCCAAACCTGGCAAGGACCCCCAATACCCAGAGTCCTACCGCCCAATCTCACTCCTCCAGGCGGATATCAAGATCTTAGCCAAAATACTTGCTATCCGCCTGAACCGTATTATCCTATCCATAATCCATCCCGACCAAACGGGATTCATGCCTGGGAAAAACACGGCCATGAATCTCCGTAGGCTCTATATTAATATTCAAGCGGCACATGACACAGTAGGAGACAGAGCAGTGGTGGCACTAGATGCCGCCAAGGCTTTTGACTCCGTGGAGTGGGAGTACCTTTGGGAGTGCCTTAGGGGATTCGGCTTCGGCCCTAAATTCACCAAATGGGTCCAGCTATTGTACTTCTCTCCAGAGGCCACTGTACTTGTGAACGGGAGGACCTCGACACCCTTTCCACTACAACGAGGAACCAGACAGGGGTGTCCACTCTCCCCACTTCTTTATGCCTTGGCTGCTGAGCCTCTGGCTATATCCCTCAGGGAGCATCCAAACGTTCGGGGTCTTAAAGTGGGGAGCCTGGTGGAGACGGTGAGTCTCTATGCAGACGACATGCTGCTGTACTTGCAGGATACAGGCCCGTCTCTCCAGGCTGCCCTACAGACCATAGAAGAATTTGGCAAGCATTCAGGCTTGAGCATAAACTGGACCAAATCACAAATTATGCCACTGGACCCAACTGCACCTACACAAATTTCTACATCCCTTCCCTTACAAAGAGTGGCGTCTTTCAAATATCTTGGTATACAGATCACCAAGGAGCCCCTAGAATTCCTCCCCAATAATATTGAGCCACTACTCGCATACTTAAAATTGCGTACACAAGCTTGGGCAAAACTCCCACTGGGAATTATGGGTAGGATTAATCTATTCAAAATGGTGCTCCTCCCAAAATTCCTATATATAATGTGGAACTCGCCAGTTCTTATTCCTCTTAAAACTTTCAAAGTAATTGAACATATATTAAATTCATTTATTTGGGGAACCAGCCGACACAAGTTGGCATGGCTTACTCTGAAGAACCCGACCTCCTCGGGAGGGGCAGCCCTCCCAGACCTACATGCATATTATATATCGGCACAACTCTCACACCTTTACCATCTCCACAAAACTGACACCATTAGATATCAAACTTTGACCTGCAAGAAACCAAACTCAGCTGCTCACTCCCCCCTTCAGGTGATCTTCAGAGGCAGAGGCGGTGGGGGGGGCTGGGCTGCTCGGAACCCCCTGTTGCACCAACACAAGAGCGTATGGGTGGGCGCACTCAAACTTGTCGGGGCGGATTTTTTCCACTCACATACCCCATTATGGCACAACCCACAACTACCAGAACTGAAGCATTTGCCAGGAGCGACTACATGGGCTACAAAGGGTATAATATACCTGTTCCAGGTGATCTCTCCCATGGGTGTAAAAAGCTTTCAATCGCTACAAGAAGAGTTTGCACTATCCCCACTCATGAAATTTAAATATATCCAACTGAGGCACGCCCTAAACACCCAATTTGCGACAGAATTCCCCAATATCCAAATGCTACCTATGGTCGACGTAGTTATGGGTGAGGATCCCGAGAAGTTAATTTCCACTCTATACACAATTATTCGCACACGCACGGTGGCCAGGGTAGTGGACACAGCTAAGCTCAGATGGGAGGTAGATATTGGACCCATGGATGATTCGGACTGGGATGAGGTATTGGGAAATATTAAACAAGTATCTCCTAAACTATCTGACCGTCTTACCCAACTCTACATAGTCCATAGATCTTATCTTACGCCGGCCAGACTAGCGAAATTTCGCCCAGACCAAAGTCCTGACTGCCCAAGGTGTGCAGACAACCCCTGCTCTCTCTTCCACCTGCTCTGGTCCTGCCCACATATCCAGAGTTATTGGGCGCAAATTATCAAATTCCTACACGACCAAATGGGCTCCCCAGTGCAGGTGGATCCCAAACTGTGCCTCCTGGGACTGCTCCCAGATGTCACAATCGAGAAATACCAAGCCATATTCTTACAGGAAACCCTTTTCTGTGCCAGAAAAGTAATCGCTCAACATTGGATGCGATCCCAAACTCCCTCAACTCACAGCTGGTTCACTGAAATTAATAAATCACTGCCCAACAAAAAATTGCTTTATAAGCATAGAGGTTGCCCAAGCAAATACAACAGAGTGTGGGATAAATGGCTTGAGACTAGTGAGACCTGTACGGAATAGCTTGATGGGGGCGTGTCACAGGGGTATAGTGCAAATATGCTATTCTATATTATTTTCAAATTCCAATGTACGCTGTGATATCGTAATAAGATTAGCAAACGTGGGTACAGCTCCTGTGTCGAGGTGCAGTATGGAATGTATTATGCTAATGATAATTCTCAGACACATTGTGAGTACATCACTGTTTATTCTGTAGTGCTTTTCACGTCTGTAACTATATGTTGTACAAGCTTTCTATGTCCGCCTTGAATACGAATAAACATGTTCTTTTCAAAAAAAAAAAAAAAAAAAAAAGGTATACTTAGCTCACAGATATTGGAGGACAGAAATAGGAATATGAAACATTGCTTGGAAGTGTCATACAATTGTCTGTTTTGGCAGAGTTCCAAGCTGAAGAAATTTTTATTTCATTTCCAAAGCTGGAATACTTCCCTTTTTTGTTCAATTTTCACACATGGAGACACCCCTAGTACTCACCGGAGCACCTGTGTGGGACACCCTAAAAAGTTTGATTCTGGTGTCCCACACTAGTGCTCCTGCGTCCAGATGTGTAAACAGCTGCTGAGTGTCCTCTCCTTGCACTGAATCAAGTTTGCATTTCATTCTAGTTACAAACCCATCTAGACAACAAACTTATTTTAAAACAAATAGGCATGAACAAATGTAGTTAACCTGTATCTGCCTAAAACATCTTATAAGTGGGCAAACGAACGATGTTTCCTACGACCCATTACTGTGCCCATGAACATGAAAGTTGCCATTTTAAAATGTACAACAGTAAAGAAAAGCACATGGAGCAGCACGAACGTTAAGAAGAAGAATAGGAACACAAGCCAAAATACTTACTTTTTTGCAGCACTCTCTTGATTCTTCTGTACTGATCGTGCTCCTTCAATTTGAGCTCTGACCATCATTTCCTCAATTTCTCCTTGGATCGCAGTACCCCAAAATTTTTCTGCAGACTCTTCACAACTTAAGGCATGATCTTCACTTTCTCGGCCCTCTTCAAGATGTCCACCATCTCCACCATCTCTATAAAGGACATAATTGAGGCCTTCAATATCCTCCGGGATCGTGAGGTTAGGGGCTCCGGCCTTTTGTCTTTGCTGTTCTCCTCTGCATGCACATGTTGTCTCTCCGCTATGTTCTCTCCCACTGCGTCGAAAGACAAGGGGTGGGGAATACACTAGAAAGAGCGCCAGGGGCAGCCGGAATTTCATGCATGCGCAGTGTATATAAAGCGGAACATGTGTGCGTCGTACATACGATCTGTGAGCGGGGGACGAAGTAACGGAAACGACGATTGTCACAGACCTAGCCAGAACAGAGGCTGTTGGAGAGGACTGTATGCAAGCCTGTTGCCTTTTGATTATGGGCCCTGGATTTTCAATGGATTCATTCTGTTGGGACACATCCTGTGAGGAGATGCTGGTGTCATCAACCTGTGTTTATGTTAATTGAATGAGCTAATGACATTGTCTTCTATACAATGTAGGAGACGGGACGACTGCTATTGTGTTGATATAACTGTGTGAAGCTCGGTGACCACAAGTCTGGGCGAAAGGTCATGTCTCAGTCACCTAGGCTGTATAAAGGATTAGATAATTAGCTCATGTTAATTAGGTTACGTTTGTATTGTTAGAGTAATCTTCTCCTGTGTATATAAGACTGTATTCTGGTTCTGAATAAAGTTAGTTCTTGGTAGCAACAAGCAAGTGTCGCCTTGTTTGTGCTCGCAGAGGTTGGGTATCTGTATACAGACTGGGAGGAAGTAGTATATGACGGAAGCACTCAAGCGGAGTGTGGGACGTTCCGTGACATTGGTGGCAAGCAGCAGGAAAGCTTCCTGAAGTCTGGGACATCCAAACCTCCAACTGGATCCAAGATCAGCATAGCAGACTTCAGTCACCCCAGCGGAGATATGGACCTGGCATCAGAATTCCCGGGGCTGCTGCGGATCATCCTTTCAACATACACCAGGACTGTGTCTGAGGATGAATACCTGGAGCTTAGGCAGCAAATTCGGGTGGAGCTCTGGATTGCAGCCCTCCGTCTCGCTGGTATAAAACAGGGCAAGTGCTTTCCAACCCAAGAGCAACGGGCCAGTGACCAACGGGCATTGCGGATGGCATTCCTGGGAGAGCAGCCCCAGGAGCAATGGGTGACTGAGTTGGACAGGTTGGTCCAGCAGGAGATAGAGCTGGACAATCATTATCGGGCTCTGCAATGGCACGCAGAGGAGGGATATTTAGGGGAGACGACAGAATGCTCTCCAGAGGGATATGACTTTGGCTGCCCTGCATTGCTGTGGGAGAACCTTACAGATCTTTTTATGTTTGGCGATGAAGGGGAACCTGACCTTGAGGACCTGAGAGACTATAGAGAGTCTATGCTCGGTCTTGCAGGAGTCTCAGAGCTCAAACCTGATCTGGACCATTTGCTAAGGAAGGAACAGCATCTGGAAAGGGCATACAGGAAACTGCTAGAACAAGTTCAGCAGCATGCCAGAGAATCGGCAGTGGAAAATCCGGAGATTGCCGTCCCCAAACCTGAAGTGCTGACAACAGGGCAGAGCTCTGCTAACCTCTGCCCAGAAATGATAGCATCTTCTGGGTTCCATGGACAGGAGATGGTGAACCTCTATCCCCAGACATCAGTTGCAGAGACAGGGGACTTGATAGACTTTTCTGCTGGGGAAGAACAACCTGATGAGCCTCCAGCAGAAGAGCTGCTATCAGGGCCAAAGTTCACTGTGTTCTGCCCAGCACCAACAGTGGCTTCGGCCTTCTTGAGAGAAGAGGTAGTCGGCTTTTCTCCCACAACACTGACAGGGACATGTGATTTTCTGCCAGCAGCATCTATGAAGTTAAAACAAACTTCTCCAGCTGAAGATCTGGTAACTGAACAGAGGGTCCAAGACCTCTGTCCCACACTTTTAAAAAATTCCAGAGACTGGGGATTTAATAGACGTTTCTGTAGAGGAGGAACCACCTGGCAAACCCCCAGCAGAAGTGCTGGCAACCGGACAGAGGGTCCAAGACCTCTGCCCCACACCTGCAGCAATTGTGGAGGCCCAAGGTGAGGAGGTGGCAGTCTATCGCGAGCTGCAGATCAGGATCCAAGGAGAGAATGCAGTCATCACCTCATAACTGCAGCTTGATCTGGTGTCGGTTGATGGGGCTTCAGTCCCCACCTGTATACCCCAGGGATGCTGGGCAGTCGGCCCAGATCCCCAACAGCAGGATGGAGTGAGCCCAGTCCCCCTGTCTTCTCTCCAGCGGCAGAAAGGATTCCAGGGAGAAGGGCCAGTCCGGGCCTCTCCCCAGCGGCGGATATGTTCTCTGAGAGAGGCAGAGGATGGCTGGGTGAGTAATACTCTGTTTGGAACAATTTGTTTGGGGTACTGTGTGGGTACATGCATTAGAGGACTGGAACTACTTACCTACTTCGGAGTCAACCCATTTGGGGTCTCCTCCTATGTTAGTCTCCTGCCGAAAGGGGAGAAATGTCACAGACCTAGCCAGAACAGAGGCTGTTGGAGAGGACTGTATGCAAGCCTGTTATCTTTTGATTATGGGCCCTGGATTTTCAATGGATTCATTCTGTTGGGACACATCCTGTGAGGAGATGCTGGTGTCATCAACCTGTGTTTATGTTAATTGAATGAGCTAATGACATTGTCCTCTATACAATGTAGGAGACGGGATGACTGCTATTGTGTTGATATAACTGTGTGAAGCTCGGTGACCACAAGTCTGGGCGAAAGGTCATGTCTCAGTCACCTAGGCTGTATAAAGGATTAGATAATTAGCTCATGTTAATTAGGTTACGTTTGTATTGTTAGAGTAATCTTCTCCTGTGTATATAAGACTGTATTCTGGTTCTGAATAAAGTTAGTTCTTGGTAGCAACAAGCAAGTGTCGCCTTGTTTGTGCTCGCAGAGGTTGGGTATCTGTATACAGACTGGGAGGAAGTGGTATATGACGGAAGCACTCAAGCGGAGTGTGGGACGTTCCGTGACAACGATCATTATAACGAAGGTACAATTTTAAGTTGGTGCATCAGTGGCCTGTACTGCTTATAGATTGAGGCCTATATTGGGTCAAGATTAGGAGAGTTTCGCCTGACGTTAAGGTTTGTCTTGTGTTGTGTCTTGCAGAGAAAATTGATCTATTCAACAATGAGGACTTTATCCCCATATTCATTGATATGTACAGGGAGCTGCCCTGTCTGTGGCAGGTAAACCACCCCTTTTATAACAATAAACCACAGAGGAAGGCAGCGCTGGATCAATTGCTGGAATTTGTGAAGCCGGTGATCCCCACGGCAGACATTCCCTATTTGAAAGCCCTAATTGGTGGCATGAGGAGCACTTATATTAGGGAGTGCAAGAAGGTCCAGGATTCCCTGAGATCAGGATCTGCAGCAGATGACATTTATGTACCCAGGCTGTGGTACTATGACAGACTGCATTTTCTGTCAGGCCAGACTGAACCCAGGCCAGCACTCTCCAGTCTTCCTTCAAGGCTTCCTTCCCCCCCAGCTGAGGCTTCCAATGACCAACCTTGGCCTACTAGGCAGCCACATGTTGAGGAGGCCAGCTTGATGCAGGGGTAGCATTCTTCAAAATATTTCTAGGTTGCCAAATTAATGATGTTAAATATATGTTAGTTTTGATAACTAATTTCTTATTTCCCAAACTGTTTTACATATCAATAGACAGTAGTAGCCACAAATGATTGGGACAAGAATGAAAAATGCTGGGGTCAGAATGATAGTCTTTTCTATTTATTAACATTCAATTTGCAACAGTCATGAGCTGAAAATTGTGTGTTATTGATGAACCTCCTGCCACACCTTCAACACCAGAGCCACAGCCTGGAAGGAAGCGTGTAAGGAAGACCAGAGAGTGATGGCCTGGGTTCAGTCTGGTCTGACAAAAGATGCAGGCTGTATGACCACAGCCTGGGGACAGATATGTCATCTGCTGCTGTTCCTGATCTCTTGTAGTCCTGGACCAGATTGTGCTCACTATTATATGGACTCCTCAGGCCACCAATTTTGACTGTAAAATTATTGATGTCTGCCCTGGGGTACAAAGGCTTCGCAAATTTCAGCAGTTTCTCTAGCGTTGCCTTGCTCTTTATTTTGTTATGACCCAGAATAAATGGATATTTATTTTTCAGAAATACTTGCCTACTGTATGTGTTTTCAAAAGGACAGTTTGTTTGTGAGTAGGCAGGTACATTTCAAAAATACAATGTCAAATTACCAAGGGACACCAGCCAACCTTCTTGAGGTAAAAAAATACAAGATAATAAAGGTGTTGTGGTAACTTGACACACAAAACAAGAAATAATATTATGGAGAGCACTAGAAAAATAAAAAATGCAGATCTTGATAAAAAAAACATATAAAAAAAACTACAAATTCCATTAGGCATTGTAAGAGTGACTGGAATGACTCCCAGAGGTAGAGGCATGATGGGATATGTAGTGTCACTATAGCTGGAGTGCCAAAGTTGCCTACCCCTGATTTACAGTCAGTGGTGTAATTAGAGGGGTGCAGGCCACACTAGGTATTAGCACTCTGGGGATACAAGCCAGCTGCTGCATTTCCTTTTTTTGTGTTGCACCATGCATAGCACTGCAGTATTGCTTCTGCTAGCCTGACTACAGCAATTTAGAGCCAAGGGGAGGTGCATCCTCGACTCCGATCGCATGACAAAGCCAGAAAAGGATCTCCTCTCTGTCTAAAACTGCCATTGTGTTTGTTGAGTTGAGGGAGTGTTTGTACTTGGGAATGTCTGTACTGGGGAGTGTTTGTACTGGGAGTGTCTTTACTGGTAGTGTCTGTACTGGGGGATGTCTGTATTGGGGGGTGTCTGTACCGGGGGGGTCTGTACTGAGGGGAGTTTGTATTGAGGGAAATCTGTACTGGGAGTGTCTGTATTGAGGGGGTCTGTTTTAAAGGATTAGGCTGGGAAGGGTGTCTATACTGGGGGGATCTGTAGTGAGGGGGTCTCTACTGAGAAGTTAGGCTGGAAAGGGAGGTTGTGCTGGGGAAGTTTTGTATTGATGGGGTCTATACCAGGAAGGTCTGTACTGAGGTGTTTGGCTGGAAAGGGGTTTGTACTGGGTGGTTCTGTAATGAGGGCAGCAAGCAGTAATCAAGGGAGAACCAGAGTCAGTGTTGAGGAGAAGGAAGAGGCTGAATGAATGAGAGAGTGGCGGTATTGAAGTGAGATGTGGCCGTGCTAGTGGGAGTAAGAGATAGAACAGTGTATAATGTGAATGAAAGGCACAGATACAATATGTTGTGTTACATTGGAGGTGGATTAAATATGGATGGATGATGAGCAGGAGAGGCTCAGGAAGTAGTACCAGCTATTGCAGCTGAGTGAGAATGGAAACATTGTAGTGGGGTAGAGTGTATGCTGAAAATGTCGAGGGAGTGGGAGAGCTGGTGGCAGTGAGTAGCTGAAGGGGCAGAAGGAAGGGGAGAGCTGGTGGTGGTAAGAGGCCAAGGGTGCAGAGAGAGGGGAAGAGCTGGTGGCATTAAACAGCTGGAAGAAAAAGAACAGTATGTGGAGAGGGGATGACAGGTGTTGGTTGTTATAGGGGGAATCCAGATGAGATTAGGTCTGAATAATGTGTCTGGGTCTCAGGTGGACTGAAACCTGGACACATGATTTAAAACCCGAACTGTGTGGGTGAATCCTGGGCAGGTGGCAACACTATTGGCTGCTTGGTTGGCTGGGCCACATCGACATCACTCCCATGCATGTACAAGGGAGTCATACCACAAAGTGGTGCTGTAAATGAAGTGTGCATGGGTGTTGATGGGTAAACCACCCCTTTTATAACAATAAACCACAGAGGAAGGCAGCGCTGGATCAATTGCTGGAATTTGTGAAGCCGGTGATCCCCACGGCAGACATTCCCTATTTGAAAGCCCTAATTGGTGGCATGAGGAGCACTTATATTAGGGAGTGCAAGAAGGTCCAGGATTCCCTGAGATCAGGATCTGCAGCAGATGACATTTATGTACCCAGGCTGTGGTACTATGACAGACTGCATTTTCTGTCAGGCCAGACTGAACCCAGGCCAGCACTCTCCAGTCTTCCTTCAAGGCTTCCTTCCCCCCCAGCTGAGGCTTCCAATGACCAATATGGGCCTACTAGGCAGCCACATGTTGAGGAGGCCAGCTTGATGCAGGGGTAGCATTCTTCAAAATATTTCTAGGTTGTCAAATTAATGATGTTAAATATATGTTAGTTTTGATAACTAATTTCTTATTTCCCAAAGTGTTTTACAAATCAATAGACAGTAGTAGCCACAAATGATTGGGACAAGAATGAAAAATGCTGGGGTCAGAATGATAGTCTTTTCTATTTATTAACATTCAATTTGCAACAGTCAGGAGCTGAAAATTGTGTGTTATTGATGAACAAAAAACTAAAACCATGTCCCTTTTTCATACACAGGAAAGTCTAGGCCAGGAGCAGGCTGTGAAAAGTGGCAGCCAGGAGATGGTGGGGGTAAGTGGCAGCCAGGAGGTGGCTGGGCCCGGTGGCCGGGCCCAGTGGCCGGCCTGAATCCCAGGTCCCCCCGCCCCTCGGCCTTCCACAAAAAATTGCCAGGAAGAGGAGAAACCTGAAGAAGGCAGCAATTGGCCTATTTCTGAAGGCTACTGCGGCCCCCAGAACCCCCCCCAGTGTTCAAGAGGATTATGCCTACATGACAGCCTGCAAAATGCTGGAAATGGAGGAGGGCCAAGGCTTCTTATGTGAGGAAGTGATCTTGCAAGCCTTAAATAAGGGGTTGAGTGGCGAACTTACAAGCCAAAGCAACATTTGGGAGTTGAACCATGGTCCTCCTTCTTCTCCAAGTCCTCATCCTCCTCCTCCACCTCCTGCCACACCTTCAACACCAGAGCCACAGCCTGGAAGGAAGCGTGTAAGGAAGACCAGAGAGTGATGGCCTGGGTTCAGTCTGGTCTTACAAAAGATGCAGGCTGTATGACCACAGCCTGGGGACAGATATGTCATCTGCTGCTGTTCCTGATCTCTTGTAGTCCTGGACCAGATTGTGCTCACTATTATATGGACTCCTCAGGCCACCAATTTTGACTGTAAAATTATTGATGTCTGCCCTGGGGTACAAAGGCTTCGCAAATTTCAGCAGTTTCTCTAGCGTTGCCTTGCTCTTTATTTTGTTATGACCCAGAATAAATGGATATTTATTTTTCAGAAATACTTGCCTATGTGTTTTCAAAAGGACAGTTTGTTTGTGAGTAGGCAGGTACATTTTAAAAATACAATGTCAAATTACCAAGGGACACCAACCAACCTTCTTGAGGTAAAAAAATACAAGATAATAATGGTGTTGTGGTAACTTGACACACAAAACAAGAAATAATATTATGGAGAGCACTAGAAAAAAAAATGCAGATCTTGATAAAAAAAAAAACATATAAAAAAAAACAAAAAGAAAGTATTATGGAGATCTGACGAAAAAAAACAACTAATATTATTCATGAGTTCACGAGAAATTATAAAGAAAGAAGTTATGAGCAGCAAAACAACTTCATTCTTCTAGCATTCTAAAGAAAAAGAGAATGCGCTGCATTAAAAGATTTCAAAATTTGCAGCATGACGAATGTGCTATGTCCATTACGAACGCTAGTTTTACTAGACCGAGCGCTTCATAATTTATTTTGAGCATGCGTGGCACTTTGTGCATCGGAATTGTGTACACACGATCGGAATTTACTCTAACAGATTTTGTTGTCAGAAAAATTTGAGAACCAGATCTCAAGTTTTGTGCAATGGAAATTACGATGGAAACTGTCCGATGGAGCCTACACACGTGTGTAGTGGGCATAACTCAGTGAGGTGCCAAGGACAATAATAATAGTTGAAATTGCTTTGTCCCAATAACAAGGTCACCCTGGTTGGAGCTATATTTAGCACAACAGGAGTCATCCCTTAGACCACATGCACACTATTCGATTTTCTGCAGATTTTTGTCTTCAGATTTACCAAAACTATATAATATGAGGTCAAACCTTAAGAGTTTCAATATCTGTATGCAATCAGGCAGGCCCCTGCACTACATGGTTTTGGTAAATCTGAAGTCAAAAATCTGCAGAAAATCTAATAGTGTGTATGGGGCCTTAGACATCCCTTAGAATCTTGGAGTACAGTGGACTCAAGGCAAAATTAAAAATTTGAGAAGCAGAAAAAGATATCTGTGAAAATGTCTGTAGCATTTCCTTCTGGGTTTCCTCCAAAATGGTGCCACGGTTTAATTTTCCACCTCTGCCTATACATTACAGGGAATTAAAGTATAAAATTGGTAATTAACTGTGTATTAAATAGGGAGATTAATTAGTTCATTCTGGCAGTCCTAACCAACTAGATAAAGCGTGGAGTGGGGTCAACCGTGCTTGTAGCACCTAGATGAGCATGTAGAGTATCATACAGCATTAAATACTGGAAGAAGTTGTTTTTGTGTATAGAGTGGGCTGAATAAAGTTGTTATTGTTGATTTCAGATGACCCTCAGAGTACAGCTGGGAAACTAATGAAAAATTAGATGGTGGAATCAGAGAGAATAATTCTGTTTCAACATAACCATATCTCCTTAAATAAGTTTATATGAGCAAACGTTATATCAAGAGAAACAAAAAACAAAATGTGCAGATTTTCAACAGCAAAACTTTCCAAATTGTATTTTTGCATATAAAAAGAATTTGTTTTTCTGACAATCATAAATTCTTGGATAGACGATAAAAAAAAGATCAATTGCAATCTCATTATTAGGTGCCATAGATTATAGATTATCATGCAATCCTGCATTTACTGGTTTCTTTTTCAAAAAGAAACAGTAGCAATTAGCATGTTACATGCTCCTAGCATCTATCCTAATTTTATGATTACATAAATGTCTGAAAGCAGAGGTAGGCAACCTTGGCGCTCCAGGTTCGGGGAAACTACAAATTCCATTAGGCATTGTAAGAGTGACTGGAATGACTCCCAGAGGTAGAAGCATGATGGGATATGTAGTGTCACTATAGCTGGAGTGCCAAAGTTGCCTACCCCTGATTTACAGTCAGTGGTGTAATTAGAGGGGTGCAGGCCACACTAGGTATTAGCACTCTGGGGATACAAGCCAGCTGCTGCATTTCCTTTTTTTGTGTTGCACCATGCATAGCACTGCAGTATTGCTTCTGCTAGCCTGACTACAGCAATTTAGAGCCAAGGGGAGGTGCATCCTCGACTCCGATCGCATGACAAAGCCAGAAAAGGATCTCCACTCTGTCTAAAACTGCCATTGTGTTTGTTGAGTTGAGGGAGTGTTTGTACTTGGGAATGTCTGTACTGGGGAGTGTTTGTACTGGGAGTGTCTTTACTGGTAGTGTCTGTACTGGGCGGTGTCTGTATTGGGGGGTGTCTGTACCGGGGGGGTCTGTACTGAGGGGAGTTTGTATTGAGGGAAATCTGTACTGGGAGTGTCTGTATTGAGGGGGTCTGTTTTAAAGGATTAGGCTGGGAAGGGTGTCTATACTGGGGGGATCTGTAGTGAGGGGGTCTCTACTGAGAAGTTAGGCTGGAAAGGGAGGTTGTGCTGGGGAAGTTTTGTATTGATGGGGTCTATACCAGGAAGGTCTGTACTGAGGTGTTTGGCTGGAAAGGGGTTTGTACTGGGTGGTTCTGTAATGAGGGCAGCAAGCAGTAATCAAGGGAGAACCAGAGTCAGTGTTGAGGAGAAGGAAGAGGCTAAATGAATGAGAGAGTGGCGGTATTGAAGTGAGATGTGGCCGTGCTAGTGGGAGTAAGAGATAGAACAGTGTATAATGTGAATGAAAGGCACAGATACAATATGTTGTATTACATTGGAGGTGGATTAAATATGGATGGATGATGAGCAGGAGAGGCTCAGGAAGTAGTACCAGCTATTGCAGCTGAGTGAGAATGGAAACATTGTAGTGGGGTAGAGTGTATGCTGAAAATGTCGAGGGAGTGGGAGAGCTGGTGGCAGTGAGTAGCTGAAGGGGCAGAAGGAAGGGGAGAGCTGGTGGTGGTAAGAGGCCAAGGGTGCAGAGAGAGGGGAAGAGCTGGTTGCATTAAACAGCTGGAAGAAAAAGAACTGTATGTGGAGAGGGGATGACAGGTGTTGGTTGTTATATGGGGGAATCCAGATGAGATTAGGTCTGAATAATGTATCTGGGTCTCAGGTGGACTGAAATCTGGACACGTGATTTAAAACCCGAACTGTGTGGGTGAATCCTGGGCAGGTGGCAACACTATTGGCTGCTTGGTTGACTGGGCCACAATGACATCACTCCCATGCATGTGCAAGGGAGTCACACCACAAAGTGGTGCTGTAAATGAAGTGTGCATGGGTGTTGATGGGTCAGTACCCATAATATGATAGCTTCAAACATCTGTATCTAGAGCAACATTAAATGTCTGAAGTAGGGTCTGGAATAGGACCCGTTTGAATTGTTTGTATAACTCAAAAGGAATTCCATCTAGACCTGGTGCCTTACAATTAGGAAAGCTAGCTAATGTATAGCAGCCTCCAGCTTTTAAAGTGTAAGAGGAGAGTCCAGCAGGATTCTATCTGCAGAGGTATGGGAGGAGAGATTCATTATCCCCAAAAAGCTCAGTGATGGTTGTCCAATTTTGAACTAGTATCAGCCAACTTCTTACTACACACAAAGCCCTACTGAGACCCTCCCCTTGGTTTAATTGCAGACTAGCAGTCATGGGGGAATCTAGCCAATTGCTTTCCTGCAACCCATGAAATTCACTCCTTGTATGCCCGACCTTAGTCTAACAGCTATGTGATTATGCTGTTGGCTGCACTTTTGCAGTAAGTACAATTTCAGAATTGTTTCTCTGCAACAGTATTATGCTTGCTTCACATGTGATAGATTCACTTTAAATGTTATTTATGTGTGACAGTGGATGCTAACCACACCAGACAGTTTTCAGTGTCTCATTCAGAGTTCTTCGACAAAATGCACATTCAGAAAATCACATCTCCATGTAATTATAGAACTCAATTATTTTTATTGAAAGAAAGACAAATTTCTCTTGCAGTAACTGGAAAATAAGATGTCAAAAGTTTGTAGCCATCTCCCAAGTGCCATATTTAATATCTGACAACTCACCAAGTTCACTCCCTAGAAAATTATTTTTACATTACCGTTCCTGGCCCATTCAGGTATCCCTGGATTGCTTCCAGCTAAGAGACTCTTAAGAAATGTACTCTGATAATTGTCCAGAGTCTGCCTTCGCTCCCTTTCCTCCTCAATTTCCATCTAATCATCTCACTTTCTTAGAGCAACATCCCCTAATGATTAGGGGACACATCTTTTCAAAGGACATTTAACTTCTCCATCTGACAGTGTGGCGTAAAACATATTCTCCCTGTCTCAATTAGCTCTCTATTTTTCTGAAAAGTGCATTAGGCTATTAACAAAGGAGATTAAGAAAGAGCTGACGCTTGCAAGGTCGCTCACCTTTGTGTGTCCTTGTCACAAGTATTGACCTACATAACTAAAACATAGGGAAATTAGGAAACTTTCAGATGGAAAATATTTTTACTGCTTTGGATATAGAGTTTTCATTACAGTTAATGGGATTTTAAATGTATTTTAATGTCAAATTACTAAGTAACTTCCAGTTAATAGTAGAATACAAATGAAAATATTTTGAAGCCATTTACTGCTAATAAAAAAATAGGCACATGAACAAGATTATATAAAACTGAAAATTTATATCAAATATTTTACTACTGTAATTTTCCTTTCCTAATAGGCTCCATGGCAGCATACATGCTGTGGGGTTGACACCGCCTCCATAACTACCCAATAGGACCCCTCCCTATAAATGTCAGCTGTGAGCTCCTAGCCGTGTTTTTGATAACTAGCCTACTCCAAGCATTGGGAGGGTCTCCTGCTGCCATGGAGCCTATCAGGAAAGGAAAATTAGGTAAGTATTTGATATAAATTTTCCATTTTCCTGACAGGCTCCATGGCAGCATACGTGTGGGAAATAGCTCGCCAAACACACTCGGTGGGCACAATGCTGAGCAAATAAAATAAATTTATTTAACACTGTCAACTGACAGCACTTTCAAACCAAAATTAATGGATGACAAGGCGGCTGGTTCAACACAATAGTGGGAAACAAAGTATTAATAGATGACCAAGAAGCCGCTCTACTTATAACTTCAGGCGCGACATGACAAGAAGCCGCCCAAGAGGTTGAGATACCCCGAGTTGAGTGTGCCTCTGGAGGAGCCAAGCCCTTCGCTTTATAGGCCTTTTGAATGGTCGGTACTATCCAAGCAAAAATGGATCTAATTGAAGCCTGTTTTCCTTTATTTTTTCCATGTATAAAAATGAAAAGAAAGTTTGTTTGTCTAAAAGATTCCGTAACTTCCAAATATTGACTCAAAGTATGTCCCACATCAAGGGGATGGACATCTTGACCCTCTGTTGTCCCAAAGGTATGCAACACAATTTCTTGATTTTCGTGGAAAATAGATGTTACTTTAGGGTTTGAGCCCAGCATGGGAATTAACACTGCTCTATCTGGAAAAAAGGTCAGGAAAGGCTCTTTTGAACCTAAGTTTCTGATTTCAGACACTCTTTTGGCTGAGGTTACTGCCACCAGGAAGACGGTCTTGAGTGTAAGGTCTTTGACTGATAGAGGTTTGTCAGGATCTGTTCCAAGTGTGGAAAGAAAATCTAGAACAAGGGGAATTTAGGAAACCTCGGTTTTCTTTGAGGTCTTAGCCTGATAGCACCCGTGAAGAACTGAGGAACCAGGGAGTTGTTAGCCCAAGGAATTCCTGTAAATGACGAGATGGCTAATATTTGTACACAAAGTGAACTCACTGCTAGAGGCAAATCCATATCTGATTGCAGAAAGCTAAGGATTTCCTGGACTTCTGGCGAACCACAAGGATTAGGTCTAGAGGACAAGTGTTCTGTGAACTTGGACCAGATACGCTCGTAAACTCTATTAGTGCTCTTCCATCTGGCATTAAGAAGAGTCTGAATGGCTTCTTCTGGACAACCTAAGGCTTCAAGCTTTCCCCTCTCAAAAACCAGACCAGGAGATGTAGATGAGCAGGGCATGGATGCAGGATTGTGCCTTGGGACAGAAGATCCAGCCTGAGAGGCAGCGGAATTCAATCCTGATAACTGAGGAGTGTTAAGAGGGGAAACCATGGCCTGTTGGGCCAAAACGGTATTATTGCTATGACTTCCACCTCCTCTGTTCTGAGCCTGCGGAGAAACTGGAGTATCACAGGTACCGGGGGGAAGGCATACACCTTGTTAAACCTCCACCGGTCCGTGAGGGCATCTATCCCATAGGCTTGGGGATCCCAGAACCTCGAATAATACTTGGTCAGTTTGTAATTGTATGGGGATGCAAAGAGATCCACTTCTGGAGACAGTCCCAGTGTCAGGAGCCATTTGAACACCTCTTTCTGTAGGGACCACTTGTTGTTCTCCATTTGAACACGAGATAGAAAGTCTGTTTCTACATTCTGAACCCCTGGAATGTAGACTGCCGAAATGTTAGACAAATTCTTCTGAGCCCAGTTCATGATTGGCTCTACCTCTCATAGGAGAGACCAGCTGTGAGTTCCACCTTGCTTCCTTATGTAAGCCACCGCGGCTGTATTGTCCAACCGGAGCATCACTGAGGAGTTTTCTGTCATATGGTGGAAGGATCTGAGCGCCTGAAAGGCTGCCCGCAGTTCCAATATATTGGATACAGTCCCTTGAGATGGTGAGTTCCATCTGCCTTGAGCCACTTCCGAGGCAATGAGCACTCCAGCCCCGATTGCTGGCATCTGATGTTATTGTAACCCATGTGATGGGAAGAATCTAGTGGCAGTTGCGCAGATTTTTCCCTTGGAGCCACCAAAGGAGAGACTCTCTCATGGATGGAGTGAGGAGGATGCGCTGACTCTTGCTGGGGAATCCCATTGTTGGAGAAACCCTTTCTGGAATAGGCGAGTGTGCCATTGCGCTCACTTCACCATGGGAATGGTGGCTGCCATTGTGCCAATCACCTTCAGACGGTGAAGGGGTAGCGAGATGGTGCCTTCCAACATGTTGAAATGGGCACCTAGAAATACAAGAGACTGAGTTGGATTCAGGTGACTTTTCTCCAAATTCAGGTGCCACCCAAACTCTTGGAGAGTGGAAATGACTAGACTCCTGTGCTCTAGAAGTTGATCCTTGTCCTGGGCTAGAAGGAGGAGGTCGTCTAGATAGTGGTGAAGATGAACTCCTTTGACTCAGAGCAGAGCAACAACAGCTAACAGAACCTTGGAGAACACCCGAGGTGATGTCGTGAGACCATGTGGAAGGCAGGTAAACTGTAAGCCCGGGTTCACACTATACCAGGCTGTGGATCGCACAGGAGCGGTGTGTGTCCCTGTTCCCCATTTCAGGGACGAATCAGGGCCAATTCTATGCCTGAATTTGGCCCTGAAACTGAGCCAAAGACGCACAGCGTTTTTGTGCAGTGCGCTCCGCAGCCGCCCCGGAGATATGTGAACTGACTCCATAGGGAGTCGGTCACATTCTCCTACTATGCGAGATGCAGGGAAACGCACATCTAATTCGCATAGGTGTGAACCCGGGCTAAGTGTTGATCACCCACTGCAAAACGAAGGGACTTTTGGAAGTCTGCCGCCACCGGAACGTAAAAGTAGGCATCTTTCAAGTCTATTAACACCAACCATTCCCCTAGATAAACTGACTGTTGAATCGTTAATAGTGATTCCATCTTGAATTTTTCCTTTCGGATAAACCGGTTGAGAAGAGTCAAGTGTATGACTGGCCTCCATGTGCCATTCTTTTTCTGCACCAAGAATAGAGGGGAATACATGCCTTCACCTCGTTCACTATCTGGAACAGGATTGGCTGCGCCTTGAGCCAGTAAAGAGCTTACGTAAGCTAAAAGAACTTGTTTCTTCTCCTCTGAACTTGGAAGGTTTGTTGGCATAAATCTTAGTCTGGGAGCGCTGTTGAAAACCCAGGTGTGGACTGAGAAGACCATCTTGACGGTCCAGAAATCCTGAATTGAGGCCGCCCAAACATGCCGGAAATGGAGAAGGCGAGCCCCCACCTGACATGTTTGAGCGGGCCCAATTTCAAAAAGGCTTAGTGGAGTCCTGGTTACCAAAAGAAGCCTCTTTTGTGGGCTTTTTAAAAGGGGACTGCCTGGATTTCCAAGATCTTGAAAATTCACGACCAGGCCTGTAACTGCGTGCTTCCCTTGCATGGTCGGTGTTCTGCGTTCTTGAAAAGGTGCGTTTCTGGTTCTGTAAATGCCTATCCTGAGGGAGGAACCCCGACTTACCACCCGTGGCCCGGGTTATGGCGCTACCAAGTTTGTTGCTGAAGAGAGATGAGCCCTCAAAGGGAATACGGCACCAAGCTTGTTCAGAAGCTGGATCCGTCAACCAGGATCGGAGCCACAACGAGGGCCCGACGGGCGGTGACCGCTGACAACATCACCCAAGTCACTAGGCGAATAACGTCAATAGAGACCTCCCCCAGAAAGGCGGAAGCTAGCCTGATTTCCTGAATAGGGGAGCTCTTGGCTGCTTCTTCAGAGATACCTCTAAGAGATTTGTTCACATTGTCTGATTATGCCTCTGAAGCTTTATAATAATTAAATCCTTTTTAGGTCAGAATCAATCCGTCTCCCAGAGGATCTTTAAATGAGACTGTATCTTTAAGAGGGAGAGTCACATACCTCACAAGTCTCATTAATGCAGCATCCACCAAGGGAGCTGACTCAAGGTGTTTAACCTCTTCTTCCTTGAAAGGGTATAGTTTTGAGATTTTAGATTGCATAGAACTTTTTCTATCCATCTTGCCCCATTCCCCAGATATTATGGCTCCTACTTCAGTGAGAAAAGGAAAATATTGACGCTCCTTA
Source organism: Lithobates clamitans (assembly GCA_037952925.1). Classification (NCBI taxonomy): domain Eukaryota; kingdom Metazoa; phylum Chordata; class Amphibia; order Anura; family Ranidae; genus Lithobates; species Lithobates clamitans. The sequence continues at coordinate 5,547,638 of JBBGZY010000098.1, forward strand.
CTGAGCTGTTTGAAAAATGTTCTCTGTTTAGGAGGAGAAACTGCTGGGTCTTCCCAATTCAAAGCATTTTTAACAGCTTTCACCAGAGAAGGAACCAGGGTGTATTCAAAGCCCATCCCAGGATCATCTGCTTCTGACCCGCTATCTGAAGGGGGAGCTGACTGGTGACTATGTTGGGAAGACTCCCATGTCTCATGAACTGGACCCTCCCCTGACAGGGGAATCAGTGGATCTGGAGGGGAATCACGAGGCTTTCCAGCATCTTTCTCCTGTAGCGACTCTTTCACGACCCGCCTAATTAGTGTTTCCAGGTGTTGATCTGTACCTTCTCTCTCATTAGCTGCTTTAGAGAAACAGCGGTCACAGAGAGACTTGCTGACAGGAACTAGGGCCCTGCATACCCAACATGTTTTCTCTGGTCCCCTACTATGAGATGGGGGGTGAGGAGAGCCTCTCCTATGGTCTTTAGACTTAGAGGAAGATCCATGGTGTCTAGAACCAGAACCAGAGGAGGAGTGCCGGTGGTGTGATTTAGAAGACCCGCTCCTTCTGCGGGAACTTTGTCTTTGGTCAGACCTAGAAGGGCTGAGAAAGAGGAAAGACAGAAATAGAGAGAGAAGAAGGCACAAAGTCAGGAATAATGCCTACACTCCACTCTCTTCCACCCAGCAGGTAGAATAAAGGAAAAAACACATTTTCCAAATCTTACCTGCTGCAAGAGAACTGGCCATCAGAAGGCAGTGAAGAGTCCATGACTGATACTTGAAATCACTGCAGGTGAACAGAGAATGCATCAGACACAGCAGGAAAAGGAAAGGTAAAAATTCAGACCCATCTGAATTTGTACTTACCTGGGGTAGGCTCTGCAGATGCTCAGGGAAATCGCTGCTATGCCCACGATCATTCCTGAGATCTGCAGGCCTCCCCAGGCTTTTAAATTTGGCGCCGCATGACTTCATGGCCGCGCCAGGCCCAAGATCCTCGCGCACATGCGTGAAACAAGGCCTCGCTTTCGTTCCAAGACTGCGCAGAGCGCAGACGGAACCCAGAAGTAAGAGGGAGTGGCGGCTGGAATGCACAGGGAGCCAGCCGCTGCTTAGGCATATATATATATATATACATGAAATAAAAAGGCATGTAAGGGAAAAAGACAAACTACAAACACAAACACTGCTGCCATGAAGGCGATACATGCTTACCACCACCTATGATCGATTCGGCCAGGAACATCATATCCATACACACACTTTCAGGACAGATAATGGCCACCTGCAAACTGCTAGGCAAACAGGCCTGTGCGCGCTTGTCTTTCCAAATAGTAGACATGATTCAAGTTCTTCAGCGCTTACTCTGCAATACACTCCAACAGTCAAGGCTTATCAGAGGGACATAACATCATATCATTTGGTCGATCACGATCGTAGGACATCGTCTTCAGGTAGGAGAACCAAACATATGTTCCTATGGCAGGGGACAAAAGAGGAACACGGCTAGGAGCTCACAGCTGAAATTTATAGGGAGGGGTCCTATTGGGTAGTTATGGAGGCGGGGTCAACCCCACAGCATGTATGCTGCCATGGAGCCTGTCAGGAAATCATAAATACAGTGTAATGTAACTCAAATTAAATTAGTAATTACTACCAATGTTGTACCACCAAACAATATCATAAATATACACCGTAGCAAAAAAGTGCAGTGCTATAAATTAAGATTAGTGTTAATTGATACAAATGTATATGTACCACAACCAAATATTAAAGTGCAAAAGTGCAAATAATATCCATGATTATTATTATATCTGTTTTTGTGCCTACTATCTGGGTTATAGTGCTCAGCTGCTGTATGTTATTTTTGTTCATCATAGTGCAGATATTTCTTTGATTTTTAAAATCATAAATATGCTCAGAAAATCTAAGATCAATTGATAATTAAGTTCATAAAGTGACAATTTAGATTATCATATCAAACTTCTTGTGGATCAACACAATAAAATTGTCCAAAAACTGTAAGTATTCCACTATCGTGTTGAAAAATCTAAACATGCCAGTGCCTTCCCACACCCATTCTCACTAACCACTCTTCTTACAGTTATGACCCCTGCATCACCAGTAAAGTCATAACTATCTGTTGTTCCCTTTAAGAGAAATAAGGCTGTAGGTATAACGTTCCCCATTTTTCTGTGTCTCCTATGCCAGCAGGCCGGCCTCAGAACTCGAATATATGCATGTAGAAATGGGAAAAGAACACACCAAACCTAGTGTTCTCTGTTTCAAATATTTAATGCACAGGGTAAAAAGTAATGTATTTACACAAAAAAAGCACTTAAGCAGTGCCAGCTGGAAACACATGTATCAACTTACAACAACTATTTGAGATGGCCGCAGGATGACGTCACGCTCCAAACTCTGCCCCTATACGCATAATGTCCAGGGATGTAGACTTTCTCAGTAGGGGTAGAGCTGCCAAATCCCCATAGCGGTCGGTATCTTAGCAACTTATCATGGTCAATTCCCTTGGAAGTAGTCACTGGGAGCCGCAACAACTCCAGTGTGTCACACGATAAATGCATATACAGAGATACCAGGGGACACTGCAAATATACCAATAAATCTAAAATAATTAAAACAAAATCTCATAAACTATTAAAGAAAGCAATATAGAATATATATTCCCCGAGCCGACAACTAAAAAATATAAATATGATTTTGCAGCCACTTTTACAAAATACTCCATACTTACATAAAATAATTATTTAATAATAAAACAATAATAAATCAACTGTATATCGATAGGACCTTGGAGTGGGACCAGGAATCACAGAAGTAGGCAGATGGTCCTAGGTGAGAGCAGGTAACATGAAATGCCCAAGGACGCAGAGTGAAAGGGCCAGCTGGTATTCAGTTCATGATTGGGAGTGGGATCTCGCTCTGTGTTGACCCCAGGCTTTGACCCCCAGATTTACTATACTCAAGACCAGGAGCTTCGAGACAAGAAGGTACCAGAAAGTAGGTCTCAAGCAGGAAAGTATATTGTGGTGAAGGTCCAGAGGATGGAGCTAGCTGCGGACACAGTAGGGAAAGTATAGAAACAAAGCCTAAGTTCAGGGCAAGTAGCAAATGCTAATTGCCAGGAACAAAGCCAAAGGTCTAGACAGGGAGTGGACTTGGATAGCTGAAAAACAAAGCCAGAGGTAGATACATGGCAAAGCAGGGAGCTACAAGGCTCAACAGCTAGTTTACAAAATAATTGCTCGGGCAGAGACCTGAGAGCTGGAATGAGTTTAAATAGACAAGGCAAGAGGGGGCCTTTCTGCTCATTTAAGCCCAACAGGGTGTCACTCAGCTGCAGAATAACTGAGAGACAAATAGCCAGGGTAGGCAGGGACTAGCTATGTAGCTGATTAAATGAATTAGCAGATTAGATGCTTTTGTTGTTAGCACTCAGCACTGTGCGGAAACAAGGTAATAACAGTGCAAGTGTGAAGAACTGCAAGAGCCAGAATGGCTTTACATGTTAGAGCTGTGGATCTATCAATTAAAATATTGGCTTGCCTGTTGGTCTGTGGGACTACAAGTAACAGCTTGCCTGTTGGTCTGTGGGACAACAAGTAACAGATCAGTTGCTAAACTGTGAAATCACCCCCCTCTTATGAGACCACCCCATCCACCATTTATTAATACAATTCTAATGGAATCATCTTATGAGATGTGGTTTTAAAAAAAATGCAGGAATCTATGATCTTCCCTTAGGCCCAAATCATTTCCAATCAACAAAGTAGTGGGGTATCCCTGAGGAAGACCAAGAGTCCAATATTTAATTCACTTTATATTCCTGGTTGTCTTCAGAAACAGGAGCAGAGGTAGGAATAAGCAGAGAAAACTTGTTGAGGAGTAATGACTTAGAATGACATAGAAAGAATTAGAAATATGAGGTTCTTAGGAGAACAGACTGGATTTATCTTGTATAAAGGACCAATATACCTGGTAGAAAAATTCAGATGGCACCTTGAGAAAAGTTCTTAGCAGAAAGTCAAAACTCTGTCTCCAGGATGGGAAGGAGGTAGTTTTCAACTGCAACAATCTGCAAAGGCATTGAATTTGTTGGCAGCTGCTTTAAGTGAGCTTTGTACTTCAGACAGGATGTCATTAAAAGACTTTTAAATGACTGCTAAAGCAGGAATATCTGGAGAACAAGGAATGGTAAAAGGATTAATTGTGTGAAAGTTCAGCCCAAAGGTGCAAAGGTGTACCTCCATTTCTTGATTGGCCCTCTTGGTCTGCCCATTGGACTCAAGTGGTACAATGAGGAAAAGTTCAAAGGAAATATTTGCAGAAGGCTTTCCAAAACTGAAATATCAATTGCATGCCCTGATCTGAGACAATGAGTGATTGAGCAATGATGACCCAAATTACAGTATTAGTTTTTGAAGGCAGAAGGTCAGAGGGTGCATGGGCATTGGTAAAAATGGCAGGGGCTTGAGTAGAGAATTTTGGTTGAGCACAAATGCAGCAGGCCTTAACGTATTCCCAAACATCAGAAAAAAGATAAAGCCACTAATAGTGTTGACTGATGAGCAGGAGAAAGCGATGAAATGACCTGCCACTTTGGAATCATGTCCCTAAGGTACAATTTTGAGGAAAATGTCTTACCTGGGGGAACTGGCAATGCCTGAGTAGCCAAGTAAGCAACAAGGCATGAGATGCAGGACTATGACCAGGGTCTGTGGAAAGAGAAAAATATCCTGGACGGCCGCACACCATAGAAGACATCTTTATTGATATGAAGAAATAAAATCCAAATGTAGTCACCTCATGTACAGGGAGGAACAGGAAAGATAGCTAACATGTTTCACGCCCCATCATGGCGCTTATTCAGCTATGAATAAGCGCCATGATGGGGCGTGAAACATGTTAGCTATCTTTCCTGTTCCTCCCTGTACATGAGGTGACTGCATTTGGATTTTATTTCTTCATATCAATAAAGATGTCTTCTATGGTGTGCGGCCGTCCAGGATATTTTTCTCTTTCCACAAGCTTGTGCAGAGCCAGCACCTGTGAGTTCCATTAGGGCGGGTGTCTTGATACGGATTTGAGAGATTGGAGCGGCAATCTTTTGCTTATGACCAGGGTCTGGTATATGTTCATTAAAGATCTGGAAGACCGCACTCTATTTTGAGAAATAGGAGGAGACACAGACGCAACACAAACCTGCATGTGAGCTTCAGCTCTCTGAAGCGACTGGACTCGCAGGCAGAAACTACAGATAGTGAAAGCGCCAACTCCCGAGTCTCTTCACGTGGCTTTTTCACATCCGTGTTTTTAAAAGAAGACACTAATAATACTATGTCAAAAAACCTAGTTGGGACTCAAAACCCCACAAACACAAAAGAAAAACGAGGAGGGGGACACCCACAATCAAGGACAAGTCACACAAACTATCCATGCAAAGCCTGGAAGAAGTAGAGTACAGACAGGTAGACAAAGATGATAATGTCGATATGAACTCTATTATGAATGTTGTTAATCTGTCTGATGTCCTGCTTACACCTCCTGAAGTGTCTCTTTTGTCCAAAGGTCTTTCTTTTGCTCCAACAGCACATTTGTCCATAACATCTTGCTGAAAAAACATTTCTCAACACTCACTAGTGCAGACATGTAACCCCCCCCCCCCTCTCAGAGGAGCAAGGCAACATGGACTCTTTATACATTTATTTTTCAAGATCGTATTGCCAAGTCCACTTTTGAGAGTTTACAGTCTGAATCCACTGGGGGAAGTATGGAGTGGAAAAGGGTTTAACATATACTAGTAGCAGATTATTTTACCCTGTCCAATCCAGAAGCAGCATAGTAGACACCTTCCAAAATTGAAAAGCGAAAGAGCTCTTATCATTAAAAGAAAATATTGGTACCACTCCAACTTCCGCCTACAGCAACCTTAGCAAAGCAGAGAATCAAGCTCTGATCAAACTTAAAGCATGAAAAGATATTATAAAACGAGATAAAGGTGGGGTCTGTAATAGTGCTCAATGAAAGAGATTACAAATCTGAATCTCTGAGGCAGCACAGTGATCCTCTTATTTACCCCACACTTGGTTCCGATCCTACTCCAGCTTTTAAGAACAAGTTAAAAAATCTGCTGGATATGGGACGAGAACTGGGAGTCTTAACAAACATATCGCTTGGTATGGGAGGTATATAGTAGATGACCTGATCATGATCTGAAATCACACAGATGCCTCTCTATGTTCATTTGTAACATATTTGAACGACAATACTCTCAACCTTGAATTTACATATGAGCATAGTATGGACACCATAAACTTCTTAGACATCACACTTACAGGCAGCCGGGAAACAGGGGGTATTGATACCAGAACCTTACGCAAACCAAGTGCAGGAAATTCCCTGCTCCTGGCTACCAGCTGTCACCCCTCCCACACTATTCGCTCTATCCCAGTTAGAGAATTTATTAGGGCCAGGAGAAACCTTGGATAGCTTCTATGATGAGTGACAAAATATTTCTAAACGTCTTAGAAATCGTAGCTAGCAACAGTGGCATCTAGAGCCATTTCCATTGCCTCCAATAAGAATAGAGATATACTGATCTCCAATAGAGGTAAATCCAAGATAAAATATATGAGAGGCAATGATGATTACCCTGTAACATGTGTAACTACCTTCTCCAAAGAATACAATTAAATTAAACAAATAATTAATAAATATCTCCCTTTTTAAATGAAGATGTTGATCTGGGGAAGGTTTTGACTAATGGCTGCAATTTTTCGTGCCGCCAGGCATGCACCCTGGGCAATTCGCTGTCCTGCAGCCTATACAGGTCAGCCTCACCTCCCAAAACCTGGCTTAATATGACAGGCTCATACAACTGTGGTCTGAACACCTGTAGATACTGCAGTAAACATAATAATAATCATAAGTCCATTACTTCATATCACGACGGCAAAACATTTCCTATTAAGAATTTTATTAATTGCATGACTGTTGTATAACAGATGTGTTTAACTCCCCATAAACTATGACACCCCACTTATAACCTTATTCATTAACCGAGACCACACCGTGCTCTTGGGGTAACAAAGGCCGTAGCAGCCTACTTTATTTAACAAATATAATGACTCAAGTATCAAAACATATAAAACGTATAAGTAGAAAAAACATATCTGTTATAAAACCTATGAAATCTAACGTTGGTCTGGGCAGGAAATCAATAAACCTCTGTTAATAAACCTTCTTGCACTGCAGCCCCTCTCCAATGTATTATACCTGCCTCAAGCCGACAAGCTGGCTCAAAGACTACCCCTGACCGCAGTGCCCCATTATCACTTCCCGGCTAACCTCCGTTAACCGGGAACCACCATCAGGACCCCTCCAACGATAGTCCCGATCTCATCCTTCTGATATCTTCTTTCCCTGCACAGACCAACGTCCGCCACAGCAAACAAGGGTAATTCCCTTACCCTTGTATGCCCCTCCACACCCGAAGTGCTCGCTGTATGCCATCCTGAAGGCCCAAAGCCCACATGTCTATGCCTACCTCGTTTAAATGTACCCCATCTTTTTTCAAATACCTCCAGGTCTCAAACTCCAACTCTAGATGACGTATTGCCAACCCTCCCTTCCGTACCATGAATTTGCTCACCTCCCTATTAATCTTCCTCCTGGCTCTATTAATACCTTCCACTGATCTGGCCATTCTCCATGTCATACGCGCCACTATATCTGACCAAACAACGACCATATCAGGAAATTGCTCCATCAAACGGTCAATATCTGATTTGATGTCTCGTGTAATGTCTTACATGGACCTAATCCCCAAATCATTGCCGCCCACATGTAATACTAACACATCAGGCGGTCTGTCCCTAGCTGCATAACGCTGCACATCAGGAACCAACCGGCTCCATAACATTCCCGGGACTCCAAACCATTTTATGTAGGCTTCCTTTCTGTCAAAACCCAACTGCCTACCATCGTACCTCACGTCCCCTCTCCGTGCCCCTCAGCAGACATAGGAATGGCCCATGATCCAGACCATCCCGGTCTCCGCACCTGAAATTAAAAGAGGAAAAAACAACATACACTATAACATGACCATCATTTTCATGAACACCATACCCGGGCAGACTGAAGAGTCCTGCCCACCTGATTGCCTCACAAACCTACCACTAGGTGGGGCCTAACGTAAGACCTGAACCTGTTCGACTCCCACCGCCCAATCCGCTTTACTGCCTCCATATCCATCCCCTGCCTCGCTGCCTCTGTTGCCGCTCCTATCCTGAATGAGTGGGATGAAAATGCTTTGCTATTCAAACCCAACTTCTCCAAGCATTTTCTAAATATAGCCCCAAACTGAAAACGAGACAGCGGTGTTCCATCCTCATGTACCAAAAACGCGCCCAGCCCCGCCGGGCGAACCCTCATGAAAACCCTTACCGCCTCTATCGGGCATAAAGGCGAACCTGGAATTGGAAACACCTGTACTAACTGTCCCCTGCCCGCCTGATCTGTTTTTGATTTCCTCAACCACAAGGACAGCTTTCCTTTACAGCACTCCACCTCCTGGCTACCAATTCTCCCTTGTACTTTCTTTGAAGGGCTGACCAGTTCCCCAATTCTAAATGCCCCAAAAAATGCCAACAAAAACGCGACTGTAAACAATTTTATCTCAAATTCCGATGAACACACCTCCCTCAACTTGGCTACTATACCCTTGAGTATCTCAAAGATCACGGGCTTCCTGGTGTCCTTCCGAACCACCGATCGCCTGTAACCTTTTACAGCCTGCCTCACCCAGAAATCTTTTGTAAAATCAGGCCGCCCTTGTAATTTGAACAAGAAGGCTAAACCTGATAGTTGCGCATTCACTAAAGATGCAGACACCCCCTCCTCCATTTTCCTGGCGACGTAGTATAAGACGAGTAAACGCCCTGCTTGCCCTTTCGGCTCCTCACCCACTTCTTGCACAAACGCCAACCACTCCTTCCAGACCCTCGTGTATGCTGACCACGTAGACCCACTTACCGACCGCTTTATCCATCCTGTGATGATTCCAACGCTATCCCCCACAACCATTCAGGACAAGGCACTCCCTGTTGCTCCGAATCCGGCGCCAACTCTCGGAACCTGTCCCACTGGAAGCGAGATAATGCATCAGCTATCACATTCTCCACTCCTGGCAGGTGTACAGCGTGAATGAAAACATTCAGTTGTAAGCATCTCAGCACCAAATGTTGAAGTAATCTAATAACCGGCGGAGAAGATGCCATGTTCTTATTGATTACCTGTACCACCCCCAAATTGTCCCCATGGAAACGCACCTTCAGACCCCTGAATGATGCTCCCCACAACTCCACTGCAAGCACTACTGGAAATAGTTCCAATAGCACCAAATTCTTCGTGAAACCCGCCGCTATCCAGGACTGTGGCCAGGGGCCTGCACTCCATTGCCCCTGAAAGAAAGCTCCAAAACCTGAAGACCCCGCTGCGTCCGTAAAGAGCTCCAGGTCGAAATTACTGACCGGTCCTGCCATCCATAACGCTCGCCCATTGAATGACTCCAAAAAGGTATGCCATACCCTCAGGTCATCCCTATGGGTCTTGACCAAGCGTACAAAATGTCTCGGGGACTTAATGCCACTCGTACTTGCTGCCAGCCGGCGACTGAACACCCTCCCCATAGGCAAGATGCGACAAGCAAAATTAAGCTTGCCTAAAACCGATTGCAATAGGCGCAATTGCACTTTTCGCAATCCAATCAGCCTTGCAATTTCTGTTTTTAGGTCTTCCAACTTTGCCTCCGGTAACCTGCATTCCATGGCCTCTGAATCCAGTACAATGCCTAGAAGCGTGATGACCGTACAAGGTCCCTCAGTTTTTTCAGGCGCCAAAGGAATGCCAAACCTGTCTGCTATGTGTTCCAGCGTTGCCAAGAGCACCGCGCAGATCCTGGACTCTGCTGGTCCTATGCATAGAAAGTCATCCAGGTAATGAATTATAGAATTCACACCCGAAACATCCCTTACCACCCACTCTACAAAAGAGCTGAAATGCTCAAATATCGCAAATGATATAGAGCAACCCATCGGTAGGCATTGGTCGACGTAGAACTCATCATCCCAATGGCATCCCAGCAACCTAAAACTTTCCGGGTGCACTGGTAACAGCCTAAAAGCCGATTCTATATCAACCTTAGCCAACAGTGCCCCTTTTCCGTACCGGCGCACCGACCCTACGGCTGCGTCAAATGACGTATATGTCACTGAGCATGCCCCCTGATCTATGGCGTCATTCACCGATCCCCCTTTTGGAAAGGACAGGTGATGGATGAGCCTGAATTTATTGGGTTCCTTCTTCGGCACTACCCCCAGTGGTGACACCACCAGGTCAGCCAAAGGTGCCGACGAGAATGGCCCCGCCATCCTTCCCATTGCAACCTCCTTACGTAGTTTTTCACCAACCACATCTGGGTGTTGCAAAGCGGACCGGAGGTTGGGTGAAATGGGAGGAACCACCGCCAGTGAGCAGGGTATTCGTAAGCCCACAGAGAAACCTTCTTCCAATAATTGTGCCGCTTTTCTATCCGGATACCTACCTAGAAACGGCCGCATCCTTCCCACTCTCACCGGAGTCCTCCCTCTTGTGTCCAGCGTCCCCTGCGCGACCCTTGCCTTGTTTGAAGCATCTGGATGCTGAATGGGCTCCATTGCACCCTGAACACTCATGTCTGAACCTACATGAATTTCCAAACTTGCATGTCCCTGTGTTATATTGCCAGCACACCCCTTTTTTGTTTCCGGCCGACTGTCCCTGTGCTGAAGGTCCACCGCCCCCCCCCTGAAAAAACTGGTTTGGTGCCCGCGCAGTCGTCATTAAACGCATCCATAGGCTGATATCTTTGTGGTCCCATCGCAGCTCTTTTCGCACTGCCCTCCGTTGCCGAAACTGCTCATCATACCTCAGCCACGCAGTCCCGCCATAAACTCTATACGCTTTCCCAATAGAATCCTGATAGCAAAACAGCGCCGAACAATGTTCGGGCTGTTTTTCCCCAATAACACTTGCCATTATGGCGAACGCCTGCAGCCAATTGGTAAATGTACGCGGGATTAACCGATATCTCCTTTTCTCTTCGTCCTCTTTTTTAGAATCGTCAGGTTTTACTCTATCTAAATTGAATTTTTCCAAAGGGAGCAGAGAAAAAATCTCCACATACTCACCTTTCCACAGCTTCTCCTTGACCTCCTGCTTCAGATGCGCTCCTAACGGCCCTTCATAACACACATATACTTCACATTTTGCTGCATCCGCGATTCTAATTATATCCTGCCTCACCACCGTCTCACTGGCCACAGCCGTCTTGTTTGTCCCCTGTGCAACGACCGTACTCACCCCTTCCTTGGCCGGCACCGTGCTGGCCCCTGTGACTGGCGTCATCTCTGTACTCACCCCTGACCCTGCGTTTTCCCCCGATCCTGCTAAAGGTGGGACCCAAGCTGCCGCTGGCCCCACTGCTGTGTTGCCGGCCTGCTTAAACTTCTGTACTAGCGCTTTGATTCCTTCCAAGAAACCTAATAAGCCCACAGCACCTACGGAGGTCTCCCCCGTCCCCCCCCTTGCTGGCCCAGACCCTGACCCACTGCTAGGCCCACTGCTCTCTTGCAAACTTATCTCAGGTACTATAGCTGCTGACTTACCGGGCTGCATAGGTGTCGCCCCATCAGCCGACCGTCTGCCGTCCACTTCTGTTGTCCTCCCCGAACGGGGGGCCGCCTCTTCTTCGGACTCCGAACGATCGTCCGCAAGGTTCAGCACCATATCTTCCTCCTCTTCTGATGAGAGCCTACCAGGCCCGCTAGCTGTTGCCGTCGCAGACATCCTCTCCCTCCTCTGAGCAGCGCGTCCGTGTGGCGATTTTTGGACAGCCTTACCAGGACCGGTGTGCGGTACCACAGTCCTGGCGGCCTCCGCTCTCCCCTTTCTCTGCTCCCTCTGTCCACGATCGAGCTGCTGGGGATCTCCTGCCGCTGTAGGCCCGGAGCTCCCATCTGCATCCCTCCTCTGCATCTGTCCCTGTTCCATCTCTGGTAGCCTGGGGGCGGGGCCGGCGCGCTCGCACTCACCGCGTCTGCTAGGCCTCAATGCGGCCCTGTCCTTCCCCTGCCTTGTGCCGCATGATCTGGATTCCCGATCGGTTGTTCTCCCTGGGCTGCCGCTGTTCATCCGTGCCGACCGTTTTGGAGGTGGGCCCGCCACAGAACCCCCCCGGCTCCCTCCCGATTGCCGCTGCGCCTCCGATCGTTGCTCCGGCGAATACCGCTCCGGTGGTCTGGCCCTGCGGGTTCTGGTGACACTCCTGTCCGCCTGCCCGGACGCCGCATCTGTCCTCATAAGTGCCGTACCTAAAGTCTCCTGAAGCCACTCGGGACCCCGCACTGCTGCCTCCTCTCTGAGCTGGGCCAAAATTCTCTCCACCTCTGCCATGCTGCTTCTCTCTGAACTTTCCCCCACGCTTTGGTGACTCATCCCAGGTGGGGCTCCCTTTTCAGTATTACTCCAGCCCCTCCTCCTCGGCTCTATACACACTACCCTTTTTGTCTAGTTAATTCCCTGTTAACCCCGTCATGCCCGCCCTGCGCTTATTCACTTCATTGCTATTGCTCCGGGCTTTCTGTACAAAATATGTGATGTGTGTAATTGATTGCAGCCTCTACAGGTTACATTATGTGGGATGCACTACAAAGTCTCTGTGAGCACTATAATAGTACTGCCTCAATATAAAAAAGATGTCTAACATATCAAATCATTTTAAAACAATGCATGATGGCAATATGACCTCATGTTCCTTCTTTGCAGTGCAGAAAATTAAACAAGCAGCACGCGGAGGAGATACACCAGTGTTGCCAACCCCTGAAGTGAAATTTACTGGCAGGATGACAAAATTTACAAACAGCACCAATTTTTTTACTGGAAAAAATCATGACAATTACTGACAGAGCCGCATTTTTTACTGCCACTGTAAAAAAGTACCTAAAATGACAGTTTTTTGTGCTAAACAGTGTGAATATCTATAATTAAACTATAAACATGTAGCTCATGCTATTAACAATGTGTTTAAGTTAAACAAAAGTCAAAAACCATATTTCCCTATTTACATGAAGGTCAAGTTACTATAACCCAGCCAGCACAGCGTTGCCTCTTACATCAGAGTGTGCAGGATTCCCCCTTACCGTGAAAGGGAACTCTTATGTAAAGGGGAACACTGCAGATCATGATCTAAGGGGGAACTCTGATATAGAAGGGAGCTCTGGTGACCAGAGACCACCTTATATCAGAGTCCACTGTGTTCCCTTTACATCAGAGTTATCACTTACATCAGGGTCCGCAGACTGAGTTCCCCCTTGCACTGTAAGGGGGGAATCCTGCATACTCTGATGTAAATGGGAACTCTGATGTGGGGGGCACTCTGGTGACCACCTTCTACAGAGTGAATACACTAAGGTAAGGGGGGTTACTAATATAGGGAGGAACCTTTATATAAGTGCCCCCTTGCATTGTTATATTCACTCCCCCTCCTTATATCAGAACCCCCCCACCCTCAGATTGGCCTGGCGGCACTGTCACTGACCTCCTCTCAGGTGCACTGTGCAGGGTTCAGTCCGATGGCTCCAGCTTGGTGGCTCTGGTTTTATCCTATAGTCTCCTCTCACAGTTACTCACAGTTACAGTAACAGTTACTCACTGATACACGCATTGTTCAGGTAAACAATCCAGAATTTGGACAAGCAGCCCATCCAAATGCCCCGCCTACTGTCACTCGTAGAATGCAAATAAGGACTTGGGCACCATGGTCGGCAGACAGCCTTATGGCATTAATACAGAGCGCCCCAGACCCGGTAGCAAAGCCAGATGCTTTCTGTAGATTTGTGACACAGTTAATGAATACACATGAAGCGACCTGGCAGGATGGGGAGGATCTATGCAGACACAAAATGACTCTGACCCTGTTTAACCAGTTTATGACAGAAATAGGTCCACACAGACCTGCAGGACAAGTTGATGGGGATGGCAACCTGGAGGCAGGACATGTCAGACATATAGACTCAAGGGCCCCTTTTATTGCTAGATTAGAAGCTTTCTGTCAGGCATAACAACAGGAGAGGGGGTCAATATCACCCATGAAACAAATGCCAGGACAGACTGTATCAGAATTTTACTTATCTATGGAAAGTATGATGGCAGATGAGGGATTGGATTTGGCTCTGCCAGTCACGATCCGAGCCTTCAATAGACAGTTTATGGAAGGATTAATTCCACAGATAAGTGAGAGACTGAAAGCCTGCACACCAGAGTGGAGGGCAACTAGAGATAGAGGGACGTTGTTACAAAAAGCGCAAGGCATAGAGGCGGACTTAGCAGAAACCAAAGGGAGGAAATCTCATGCTATCAACGCACTCGGGGGTTCCCAAGAGCAAGGTAGAGGTTCCTTTCGCAAACCCCTTACCTGTCACTACTGTAACAAGATTGGTCACATCAGACGTAACTGTAGGAAAAGAATAAGGGATGAAGGAGAGGAAGGTGTTGATTCTCCAGTTAATCAGAGAAGGAACCAGCCCAGGGACAACAAAAATAGTCATATCAGGCAGCAGGGAGATGGTCCACGAGCATGACTCGCCCCGGTTCTAGAAAAATCCAAAACAACAATGCTTAAGACAAATATAACGGTGGGTAATAAGAAAATCTCTTGTTTAGTCGATACAGGAGCTTCATGCTCGTTACTTTCTGACTCTGAACTACTCCCTGGCCAAAAATCACCTGACACTTTACTAATAACTGGATATGATGGCATTTTAGCCGACGCCCCGCTTACAAAACCTCTGAAAGTTAAAGTAGGAAACCACATGTTCCTTTTACGCTTTCTGGTATCCAGAGGAGCCCCCACTAATTTGTTAGGGGCTGACATTTTGCAGAAAATAGGAGCTAACATTACCTATCACCCAGATGGCACTGTCACCTTAGCTATAGGGGATAATCAAGAACACATGGAGATGTGTAACCTGATACAATACCTAGAGGAGGAATCGGAATTGTCCGGCCCACCTCCTTCAGACTTAGATCAGATTTTGTCGTCCCTTCCAGGAGAACTATGGGAGAAACATCCAGCTGATGTTGGACTTTTGCCCATACCTCCGGTTACCCTACAGCTGATTCCAGGAGCAGTGCTTCCCCAACAAAAGCAGTATCCACTTAGTGCACCCCAAGAGACGGCCATAGAAATGCAGGTCCAATCCTTCTTAAAAAGTGGAGTTTAAAAGAGGTAAAATCACCGGCAAACACTCCCTTGTACCCGGTTAAAAAGAAATCAGTAGCCGGTAGTCCGGTTAAGTATAGAATGGTCCAAGACCTTAGAGCGGTCAACAAAATACTAGCCCCAATGACACCTTTAGTACCCAATCCACATACATTACTGTCACAAATACCATCAACCAGTATGTACTTTACGGTTATAGATTTAGCGAATGCTTTCTTTTCCGTCCCGCTTGCTGAAGAATGCCAACTTTGGTTTGCATTTTCAATCAGAAATCGGCAACTAACCTGGACACGCCTACCTCAGGGTATGGCGCATTCACCTACCTTGTATTCGCAAGCATTGCAAACGGTGTTGGGAGAATGGGTACCACCAGATTCCTGTGTATTGTTACAATATGTGGATGATTTATTGTTATGCTGCCCTGACAAGGAAACTTGTTTGGCCACCACCCTTAATTTGTTGCGATTTTTGGCAGAAAAAGGTTGCAAGGTTAATAAGAAAAAGTTACAAGTGTGTCAGGAAAAAGTTATCTTTTTGGGACATTGTACATCACAGGGTACGAGACATCTCACTGAGGAGAGGGTTCAAGTGATAAAGGGAATCTTACCCCCACGGAATTTCAAACAATTGCGTATGTTTTTAGGTATCGTGTCATATTGTAGACAGTGGATACCACATGCTAGCGCTTTGATGCAGCCATTATACGATTGTTTGAAAATTGTACCGTATATGCTTACAGAAGTAGCTTATGAGTCGTTTATCACTTTGAAAAAGTTGTTGATTTCTGCCCCGGCTATTGGTATACCAGATTACACCAAGATATTTAATCTGTACATTGCTGAGATCACTGGACATGCCACAGGTGTTCTGACACAGGCACATGTAAAACAAAGACCAGTCGCTTACTTTTCAGCAGCATTAGATCCAGTATCTAGAGGTTCACCGTCTTGTGTACGGGCGGTAGCTGCAGTGTCAATTATCATAGATAAGTCATCAGAGATTGTTCTAGACAATCCAGTTGTAGTGCATACCACACATGACATACATGCAATCTTGTCTCAGGTACAGCCCAAACACATTTCAATGGCTAGGCAATTAAGGTTACAGTGTACTTTACTCTTACCTCCAAATGTCACTTTTCAGCGCTGTACAACCTTAAATTTGGCCACCTTTTTGCCTCTTCAGTCACCAGATTTGGCAATGGGAATTATAGTACTAATAGTACTAGTGAGAGAAGAAATGAGGACACTGACACTCTTTTGTTTAAAGAAGTAGATGAACACGATTGTTTTCAGCTCATGGAACAGGAGACAATGGGATTTCCACATGTTACAGATACACCGATTTTAAATGCTGAGCACACTTTGTACATAGATGGCAGTAGGTTTGCTGATGACAAGGGTAAATATCACACAGGGTATGCTGTAGTGACTGATGCGCAGGTAATTGAAGCACAGGCCTTACCAGCCCACATGTCAGCACAGGAAGCAGAATTAAAAGCTTTAGAACAAGCCTTAGAATACTTAAAAGGACGAGAAGGGAATATTTACACTGACTCCGCCTACGCTTATGGTGTAGCGCACGATTATGGCCACATATGGAGGGATAGAGGTTATCTGACAGCAGCAGGTACACCTGTAAAACATGGAGAAGGGATTAAGAGAGTCCTGAACAATCTTCAAAAGGTTAAACGAGTGGCCACACGAGCGCAAAAACAATTGAGGCAAAAGGAAATGCATTTGCAGATTTGACTGCAAAACAGGCAGCTCTAGGGGAAGGAAGCCCTGAGACCTTAGCAGCGGTAGAGGTGAGTATCCCAGAACCAACATGGCAGCAGCTGAGTAAATTACAGGAGCAAGCAGGGGAGAGCGAGAAAGATAAGTGGGTCAGGATGGGAGCAGCACCAGACCTTGACAATGTATGGAGGGAAGGAGGCAAAATATGCCTACCTGCCTCTCTGTACCCAGCAATGGCAGCGGCAGTTCACCTACCCACACACGTCAGTTCCAATTCCATGTATAGGATTGTGAACCAAGGATGGCTCGCCCCTGGATTCAGTAGCACTGCAAGAAACTACTGTGCAGCCTGCCAAATCTGTCTCCTGAATAACCCAGGACAGAAAGTGAAAACCCCATGAAAACACCAGGTCCGGGCCCAATACCCCTTCCAGAGACTGCAAATTGATTACATACAAATGCCTAAGAGCGGCCCCTTTGAATTTGTCCTCGTGTGTATCGATTTATTCTCAGGTTGGCCCGAAAGTTATCCAGTAAAATCGGCTACAGCTAAAGCCACAGCTAAGAAACTGATCACTGAGTTAATACCTAGGTTTGGTCTTCCTGAAACCATAGAATCAGATAGGGGGACACACTTTACAGGAGAAATCATGCAGAACGTAATGACCATGTTAGGGGTTCAACAAAGTTTTCACACCCCTTACCACCCACAGAGTTCAGGATCAGCGGAGAGAGTAAATGGGACAATAAAGTTAAAAATACAAAAAGCCATGCAAGAGTTAAACAAGCCTTGGCCAGAATGCCTGCCTCTGGCTTTATTCTCTATAAGGTACACTCCAACAGGAAAAACAGGATTATCCCCATACGAAATACTTTTTGGGAATGCACCTAGATTAGGTTTATACTTTCCACAGAGTATGCAATTGCAATGTGATAGTTTGACTGCATATGTGATACAATTACAACAACGTCTAACTAAGATCCACAAAAGTGTGTATTCTTCTCTTCCAGACCCTAATTCAATAACAGGTACACATACTCTGCTACCAGGGGAATATGTATATGTAAAGAAACACACCAGAAAGACATTGGAACCCAGGTTTGAAGGTCCTTACCAAGTACTCTTGACCACAGCCACCTCAGTAAAGCTGGAAGGAAAACCTACCTGGATACACGCATCACATTGCAAGAAACAACCCGAGAAAACAACAGGATGAAATATCTACTTACATATTTTTTGTTGAAGATTGTTGTTTTACAAATATATGCATGGACTCCTGGTATTGATGTACTTGAAGTAGAGGAAACAACAACTTTCGAATGGGCTATAGATGATCCTAAAGTAGCAAATGATTCAGGATATGAGATGAATAAGGATTATAATGTAGGTAATTACACTGTTAAAGGACACAGGCGACCATTTCATATAGATGTAGGTATTGCATTGGGAAATTATCATACCTGGATGAAATATTTTAAGGGTTTAACTGACGATGGTGTATGGTTCCAAGTAAAAGGGGATAAGATAGAATGTGAGGAGAAATGGTGTGTAGGAAGGTTCGAAGCATACCGGGTAGCAGATGTAATGGAAATGTGTAAAATAGTGGTCATGCCACTAGTAATTAAAGACGAGTTTTGGTATCCAGAAATATATGGGAAATATGTAGATAAAGGAAACAGAACCCATGATTTAACTCTATGTGAAGGAACCAATAAGGGAATGGTATGTGGCAGAAGTTCCCCAGTATATGAACCGTGCTTGTTAAAATACCAAACTAGCATATGCAAAATGCAAAGAACACCGATAAATGTGAACAATAGATTCATAGAAATAGGACCCCAGCATATTTGTATCATTACTAATGACATCATGTCAGCATTAAATAAATCGGCGCCGTTTGCGGGATGTATAAAAAAGATTAAAATATTACAATGGGGTAACGACATCTATCTTTTTGAACCAGACGCCGATAGGATATTCTCTTCAGTCTATGAGGTACATAATCTCACTGACACTACACCCTTTATAATTTATTTAGACCCACTAAAACAGGTTTTGGAACAATCAGAGTTGTTAAGACAACACATAGAAACACTAGAACATACCCTACAGAATAACCTTGTATCTGCAATTATTGACAAAGGTAAACTAGTACATCTTTCCTCACAGATATAACAGGATACTGCACCACATTGGTGGGATATATTTAGTGGAATGTCTTCTACAGCAACCAATACCTTTCACTGGTTGTTAAGTCCAATGGTAATTATTATTCTAATATTAATATCACTTACAATCACGAATATATGTGTATACAGGAAAATAAATAGGAAAATTAGGAGAATAGACAGGGCATACCGATAAATGTGTATTGACATCACCCTACTCCTATAAAACTCCTCTTCTTGAATTTTAAGATGTTGGTAATACCTAGGGGGATGGGTTCTACCCCTCTGACAACTCGCGGTCAGGGAAAGGACTCTGGGGAAAAACTGACTAGAACTTATTCATGAGGACCCAGGGGGAAGGAGAGGATGATGTCAAAGGGGGAAATTGATAAGGTCAGGGATTTAATTTAGAGTTCTCACTTAATATAATGCCTACGTGTAACTCTGTTATGAATGTAACTTTTGGCAGCTGAACTCGATTGAAGCTACTTTTGTTGCCTTGTAACTGTATTGCCATGGTGTTGGAGCTTGTGCCTGTAGCCCAGGTGACTCCTGTTGTTGTTTACCCTTGCCCTTTGTGGGGGTTGTGCTGATGCTATTGTTTGTATAATTGCCTATAAAAGGCCTTTGAAAAAAGTAAAGGGCATTATGCTCAGAAACTGATACACGGATTTCTGACTCTGTGTCTTAATTCCTATAAGAAGCAATAATTTGACAAAGCAATATAAACTTAAGCAACTTGTTTAAGAGTTGAACCTAACATCAGCGGAGCAGACAGGATATGATCAGAGGCTGCGGAGTGGACAGGACATGATAAGAGGCTGCGGAGGGGACAGGATACAGGAGATGATCAGAGGCTGTGGAGCAGAGAGGATACAGGAGATAATCAGAGGCTGCGCGGACATGGTAGTGAACTCCATACCCCCTCACAGTAGTTTCCTCCTCTGTCTCCTCTGTCTCCCTTCATATTACTTCTCCAATTCAGTGTCCTCCAGGCTCCTGCTGTGCCCCTGTCACGTCTCTGTCCACACAGGCACATAAGTGTCCTCCTCTGCCCCCTTCACCGCTACACCCCCAGTAATGTCCTCCTCTGCCCCCTTCTATTATCCCCTGACTCACACAGCTGTCACTATCCTCATTGCTCCTCAGCTCCTAATCTGCTGTAGCAACTGGCGGGGCGTGGCGCCGCTGTGGCACTGGCACCACAAAGAACGATTGCCTTCTATTTAAAAATGGCACCAGGCGACGGCATTATGTTACTGTGCATGTGCTGCCCGGCCGAGTGTGTATGAGCTTTTCCGAGCCCGACAGGCTTCGGATTGGCGCATGCGCAGTTGCATCTTTTTTACGAGCTCCGGTGCCTGTAACCGACATTTACAGGCAGCCTGAAAAAGGGCTGTCCGTAAATTCACAGGGGGTTGGCAACACTGGGATACACATAGAACAGGAAGTGAGATGGATCCTTTCCTTGGGGACACGGATCCCCGCTGGAATGAATTACAGATGGCATATGGATTTATTCCCTAAATAATGCAATTCACTTCCCTCATTTTGCTTTTCTGTCTCAGTTCCTACATTTTTAGTCTTCACTAACTACCTATTATTTTTGACTTTTGTTGAAACTTGTTGCATGAGGTCCTTTGTCTCTCCTGTCTTATAGACAGTGGTTTACTATAATGCCATATGGACCCTTACACATGGGCTACATCCACCAGCATATAGATTCTTTTTTCTTCTATGATTTATCATTATTGATATGTTTTTTCTTTGTGACCCATGTGTGTGTAGGATGATCATGTATAGTACTCCACTGTGCTTTTATATCTTTTGAAACATGTTATGTGATATATATATATATTTTTTTATATATATTTTTTGTCTTAATCCTTTTCCTGCATTTTGACACTTTGATATTAACCTCTTAATTGCTCAGTCAATTTCTTCAATTTACTATGCAAATTGATTTTGGAGTTGAGCTTATATGAGTATAAATGTATTGCCATTTTTATATTCAACATGCTACGACTAAGGCTGCTGCCGAAACGCATCAGTGTTTTTCTTCCCTTTTTGTGACCAACCATTAAAGTCGCTATATGGACTACAGAGTTGCTGGTTCAATCCTTTTACATGAGATGGAAATAATTGTTTTAGGTTTCGAGGTAGATCAAAAGATCTTGATAGTGTGTCAGCCCGACTATTGGAGTAACCCTGTTTGTAGGTGATTGTAAAATTGAAACAAGAGAAGAAAAGGAACCTGGCTTGATTGGAATTTAATTGTTTGACATTCTGCAAAAAATGTAAATTGTTCTGGTCAGTAAAGATGGTTATGGAATGTGGAAAACATTCTTGGAGTTGATGCAACCCTTCCAGAGAAGCTAGTTTGATTGCAAGAAGCTCATGATCACCAATCATGTAATTTTTTTTTGTGAATTTCTTGAAAAAAACAAACTCATCCTTTTGGGCTCTCAGATACTGAAGAACTATGCAGGCACGGGATCAGTGGGAAGGCAGAATTTTCAGCAATGTATTGTGACATGGCCTGTAAATCAGGGACTGATGTAGGATAGATATGACCCCTTGACAAGGTGGTGCTAGTCAAACAATCTGTGGGGAGAAAGTACCTCGTTTTCTTACAAAAGACATCCCAGTAGCTGCTATTCGTGGGAGGGCGAAGTCATAGTAGAGGCGACTGAAAGCTTCTTGCCTAGTAAGAAACTGTGGTTAAACACAAAAAAGAGGGACTCCAGGCCAAAACTTGTGCAGATTCACAATCAATATATGCTGGAAGGCCACAGACCATTGGAATTGAAGCTAATGC
The DNA here is from genome assembly GCA_037952925.1 of Lithobates clamitans. Taxonomy (NCBI): domain Eukaryota; kingdom Metazoa; phylum Chordata; class Amphibia; order Anura; family Ranidae; genus Lithobates; species Lithobates clamitans. The sequence continues at coordinate 5,569,685 of JBBGZY010000098.1, forward strand.
TCCGTACACACAGTTGGAATTTCCAACAGAAAAAGTCTGATGGGAGCTTTTTATTGTATATTCCGACCACGTGTATGCCCCATCAGACTTTTTATGTTGAAAATTCAGATGGACTTAGATGTCCTATATTTAGATGTTCTATATGTTCTATATTAGATGTTCTATATTTTTCGGACAGAACAAATTCCTATAGGGAAAACTGCTCGTCTGTATGCTGTTCCGACGTACCAAAAATGATGCATGCTCTGAAGCAAGTACGAGACGTCTTATGCATTATCCCGTCGTACGTGTTGTACGTTACCGCGTTCTTGACTGTAGGAATTTGGTGTGACCGTGTGTATGCAAGACAGCTTGAGCAGAATTCCATCGGAATTCTGTTGGAAAAAACCTTCAGAGTTTATTTCGACGGCAAAATTGGTTGTGTGTACAGGGCATAAAGGTAACTCAAGGAAGGATATTCATTCGTTGTTGAGTACTCCAAAGACATCTTAAAAGGTCAAGTTTGGAAGCAAGCGGGTCCCCCCCGAAAGGATGATGCTATCAATGGCTTAGACCAAAAGAGAAGAAAGAAGAGGTGATCAAAGAAACGTTAGGGATGTCACTGTTCCCCAACCCATAAAATTACAGTGTCATGACTCTGTAGTAGTGTTCATGTCTGTTTGCTCACTTTTCTGTTGTGTTCAGTTTAGAAGCCAGTCGCTGTTCACCTGTATGCTTAAGTAATCTTGCCTCAAGCATGGCTCCACCCCAACCTCTAATTAGAAACACTATATTAATCTGTGCACTGCAAGCCAAGCCTTGCTGATCAATATTGTGTGTTTGGCTTCCATGTGCTCATTACTATGTGTCCTACGTCTGATCCTGTTTACCGACCTTGGCTTGTTCTTGACTGTCCTCGTCTGCTTCATATCTCGACCTTTGGTGTGTTCTTTGACTATCCCTATCTGTTTGTTGCCCTGACCTTTTAGCTTATCTCCTGACTATCATTGTTATCCTGTTCTGCTGCTTCCTTTCTATCCTCCAGTAGTCTACAGTGAGTGTGAGCTGGGAGACCCTGGGGGTTGCGACCTGGAGCCAGACTGCAGCGAAGTCCATCCCCACCATCAGGGGCGCTGGTGAACACCTGCTGGCTCTTAGATTCCGCTCCCTGGGAAATCTCATGCTCTAGCTCCCAGTGTGATCCGTGTTGCTGCTCCAGAATACCTGCTTTCCTGATCCACCCAGAGCTCTATCTGCAGCAGTCAGATGTAGGGTCCACTGCCTCAGCGGTGCACTCCTGACCCCAACGGGGTACATCTGTCACCTGGCCTCAGGTGACCTGACATACAATTGTCCTTAGAATCATTGTAATCCAAAAGAGAGTGAGGAATAATAGAGAAGCATGCTCGAAAGGAGATATGATGCTGAGGGTGATGTTATGGGGTCTAACACTCCACCTGCCACCTAGAAATAGACCCAAGTGTTTCCAGAACAAACTGGGCAAGAATCAAGAAAGTGTCCCTTGGCAACATAATAAAGACATAGACCCAGGTTTCAGCATCTAGAGTGTTCCTCTGGTGCAAAATTGGTTCTTCCAAGCTTCGCAGATTCTTTGGCAAGGAAAGAAGTAATTGGTGAATGTTCCATGGGTCAAAGGGATGTAGACTGAAAACAAGGAAGGAAAGTCCCTTGTGAGCCCTCTCCTGGGACCTTTCTTGAAAGCGAATGTCTGATTACATAGATATATTAACTAATCTAGATTTATGGGAACGGTTCTTCTGGCTAACTCCTCCTTGATTCTGTTTGTAAGGCCTTGCAAAAAGGAAGTGACCAAGGCCTCATTGTTCCAATTTTCGAACTCTAACATGAGAATGTGGAACTGGAGAGCGTAGTGTCTCAAAGTGTGGATTCCTGATGGAGACATAAGAGAGCTCTTGCAGCTGATGAAGTTCACTAGAGCTCCTCAGAAATATGCTGGAAGATGGGAAGAAGGTTATAAAGATTTGAAAATTACCAGATCATTATGTTCCCAAAGTCGAGTAGCTTAAGCCAGGGCCTCTCGGCTAAAAGGGAGTTAATGGAAGCCACATTGGCTCAATTAGCTTAGTTCAAAGTGGATGGTTCACTGGCTGGTGGACCCCCTGAAGGGCTTGGTACCAGATATTGGTACATGGGAATCACTGGAGGAAAGCAGGCTGGATAGCAGGCAGGTACAGGGCTCCACAGCTACCTCACAAAAGATTTGATTAGGAAGTGAGCTGAAAGCTGCGCTGAGTTTAAATAAACAAGGCAAGAGGCTGCAGCACGACAGGAAGAAAAGGGTGCCACTCTGGCTGCAGCATGACTGATAGACAAATAGCCAGTCTTGCAGATGACTCTAAAACAAAAAAGCAGCACTCCATGGGTCCAGCATAAAGACTTGCAAACATGGAACTGTAACTCTGGAAACACTGTGCAGTGGAGATTAAGCTGAGCTTGTAGGTAGACTGGAACACTGGTGCAGCAGACTGGAACACTGGTGCAGCAGACTGGAACCACACAGCAGACTGGAACTGGATATCAGGCTGAAACACACAGGACAGCAAACTGGAACACTGGTGAAGCAAACTGGAAGGTCAGACAAGCCGGATCGATAGCCAAGCGGACCGTAGATGAGCCGAAGGGTCAGGCAGAAGAGTGGTCAGACAAGCCGGGGTCGGATGCAGGCAGAAAGCAGGGATGGTCAGAGACAAGCCTGGATCAGATGCAGGCAGACAGCTAGGATAATCAGGAACAAGCCGGGTCTAGTACAGGAAACAGGTTCTCAGGAAATGCACACGTAACGCTGTAGAGCAGACAGCAAGATTTTCATGTGACAGATCAGTTTAAATAGCCGCCCAGGGCGCGCACGCATGCGCGCAACTGCCCGCACAGGGCGTCTGATACTGACAGGACTTTCCTGACACAATCTTAAAAACAAATAGTCATTGTAGATATAATGTGAACAGGATAAACACGGTACCACTATGACATCCAGGTGGAAAGGGGTTAACATCAACCAAATCACTTCAGCTATCAGTCACTGGTTAGACCGAACGGATCTCTAGGATGAACCACCTGGGCGGGGAGTCCAAGAACACAGCTATCAGCACAGTACCTGGCTATACGTGTCAAACCTGCTGTGCTGCGGGAGGTGTGTGGTAGTATCCACCGCTGCGGGGTAGAACCAGGGAAGCTGTCCATGCTGGCTGAGGCTGGGCGCCCGAGATGACGTGGGCGTCGTACCGGAAGAGGAAGTGACCAGGATGTGGATAGTCGGGGTGGACTTCAAGCTCAAGGTTGCCACTTTGGGCTTTGACAAGGCACAGGCGCTCGAAACATGTAAGCCACAGTCGTCACGGCAACCTTGAGCTTGCGGTGCACCCCGACTATCCACATCCTGGTCAGTTCCTCTTCCGGTGCGACGCCCATGTCATCTCGGGTGCCTGGCCTCAGCCTACGTGAACGGCTTCCCTGTTTCTACCCCCCCAGCGGTGGATACTACAAGACACCTCCCGCAGCACAGCAGGTTTGACACCTACGGTCAGGTACTGTGCTGATAGCTGTGTTCTTGGATTCCCCACCCAGGTGGTTCATCCTAGAGATCTATTCGGTGTAACCACTGACTGATAGCTGAAGTAATTTGGTTGATGTTAACCCCTTTCCACCTGGATGTCATAGTGGTACCGTGTTTATCCTGTTCACAATATATCTACAATGACTATTTGTTTTTATGATTGCTTCTGCAAATCCCTACACATTTTTAATCATTGACAGTTGTTTTTATCTCTTCAAGAGTGCATCAAATAAATAAATTAATAGATTTTTGAATTGGGTATATGTTTGCAAGTCTTTATGCTGGACCGCTGCTTTTTTGTTTTAGTGTCTTGTTATCCACCTTTTCCAGTGGTTGGCGGCTGCGCTAGGTTTTAGCTCTATTTACATTCTCCAGGATAGGTATATCTACACAAACAGCTGACAGTTTATAGCGCTCAAGGAACTTTTGTTGTGTCAGTCTTGCAGGTGAGACCAGCCAATGCCTATAGCACTCCTGTGCAGTATTTGCAGGAACAAGGTAAAAAAAGAGCATGTTTGGGGAACTACAAGAACGAAAACAGATTTGGATGTTAGAGAGCTGTGAAACCACAAATAATATATTGGCTTGACTGCTGGTCTGTGGGACTAACAAATAATAGCTTGCCAGCTGGTCTGTGGAACTAGAATTAACAGATCAGCAACAGCTTACTGCTAATCACTGACACAAATTTAAAGTAAACCAGGGCAGCCACTAGGACTCATTGAGTGATCTGAATTTACCTAAAACTGTATGTTGCTACTGCAGGAAATAGCAAGATGTTCACTTTACTGCAGGGAAAAGCAAGAAGTTCACTTTACTGTCCTTTCACCTGCATCATATACTTACTTTCCCTTGTTCTCCCAATGCTCCATTCATGTGCCAGGAAAGCAATGATACAGTCACCTTTTGTAGGCTCAAGTTGGATCTCTAATCAGAAATTACTCAGGGCCAGGGCCAGATTAAGAGCATCGCAGGTCTGTCTCAGGCACCCTCATTCCGGGACAATACAGTGTCCCGGAATTGCCCCCTGGCCCTGAACTGTTCTGATGCCCTATAAAATATCCCTCACATCGCTGCTGTCACTCACTGACAGTCTGTGGTGGACCCCTGGCTGATGAGACCCCTTTTACATGAGCCGCTGGCTCAGTGCCTAAATGGTTGCTAGCCACTGCCCACCTCGCATCTAGCAACCAGTGACGTCATGAGGAGGAGAGAAACAGAGCCCCAGCATTCACAACGGGGAAGATTTAACTTCCTCCTCCGCACCTACTGATTAGCTCCACCCACCTCCTCCCTACATCGTTCAGCCACAGTATGCAGAAGTGCATGAAGGAGGTATGAGTTTTGTAGAAAGGCAAGTACAATCCAAAGCACTCACCATGGACAGATCGGGTTTAAAATCCTCAGTCAGCTCTCCCCCAGCAGCCAGCATTCTGTGCTGAACTGTCAGCACTTCTCAGGAGCTCCAAGTGTGTGTCAGCCTGGAGCTAGCACTGATAAGAGGACTGTAGGCAGATAAGGGGTCTGCAGAAGAGGAGAGGACACTGACAGATGAGATGACACCCTCGGAGGGACGGAAGGAGGACGCATCCTTAGATATCAGGACAGGGTTCATGCTGGGATGTGACCCCCCCCTCAAAAGTAAAGGACTACAGGTCCCAGCATGAACCCCTCAGAACTGAAGATGTGATGTCCCCCCCAATCAATGAAGAACTACAGGTCCCAGCATTAGCATGTGAAATCTACGGGGTCACACCCTTAATTCTCAGGGGTCCATCCTGGGACCTGCAGTCCTTCAATTTAGGGGGGGGAATCACATCCTTAGATATCAGGGGTTCATGCTGGGACTTGTAGTCCTTCACTTTTGGGGATGTGACCCCCCAAAAGTGAAGAACTACAGGTCCCAGCATGAACCCCTCAGAGCTGAAGATGTGACACCCCCAGGCCCCCGCATTGGAGAAGAAATATCAGCAGTCAGCGGCGGGAGGGGCGTTCACTTTCCTGGGGCTCCGTTGTATCAGACTGGTTGCAGGCTATAGGTGAAAAGTGGCACACTGCATCTGGTGGCTGGCTACGGGTGAAAAGTGGCACACTGCATCTGGTGGCAGGCTATGGGTGGTAAGTGGCACACTGCATCTGGCGTCAGGCAATGGTGGCAAGTAAAACGCTGCATCTGGTGGCAGGCAATGGGTTACAATTGGCACACTGCATCTGGTGGCAAGTGACACGCTGCATCTGGTCGGCAGGCAATGGTGGCAAGTGACAAGCTGCATCTGGGGGCAGGCGACATTGGCAAGTAACAAGCTGCATCTAGCGGCAGGCAACTGTGGCAAGTGGCACACTGCATCAGGTGGCAAGTGACAAGCTCAGGGTCCCCACCGATTCTGCATTATGGTGAGCTGAACAATTTCATTATATATTACAATGTAGTACAACATCAGCCATTCAACCAACAAATCACCCCTGCCGCCGAATTCCCCGTCAACCCCGAGACTACATTCCCAGAACCCCCCCATCTTTTTTTGGGAAGGGGGGCAGGGGGGTGTCCCTGAATGGCAGTTTGGAAATGTGGTCACCGTACGGGTCTGGTGCTTAGGGTTTTGGTGGGCTTTTTTTTTTGGAGAGCCCTGAATTATGAAGCTCCTTGCCCTGAATGCTGCATTAAAATTCTCTTTACAACCCTGACTTCCTTAACCACTACTTGTGCCTAGACACTACTTCCCCCACTACCCACCATGCCTGGGACCCTCACTATCTACTGTGTCTGCAGCCCCCCCCCCCCGCCTTACAACTCACCATCGTACCTGCAGCCCCCTTACATTACCACTTGCCTTACCACCCACTGCACCTGAAGTCTCTTCCATCACCACCCACCATGCTTGGGCCCCCATCCCTCACTATCTACCATGCCTAGGCCCACCTTCCCTCACCACCTACTGTGCCTGAAGCCCCCCCTTTACTTAACCACTTAAGGACCAGGTTTTTTTTTCAAACTTGTTGTTTACAAGTTAAAATCCATTTTTTGCTAGAAAATTACTTAGAACCCCCAAACATTATATATTTTTTTTCTAACACCCTAGGGAATAAAATTGCGGTCGCTACAATACTTTTTGTCACGTACGTACGTATTTGTGCAGCGGCCTTTAAGAGCACTTTTTTGGGGAAAAATACACTTTTTTGAGTTAAAAAATAAGTCAAAAATAAAGTTAGCCCATTTTTTAAATATTTTGAATGATAATGTTACATCGAGTAAATTGATACCCAACATGTCACGCTTAAAATTTGCTCCCGCTCGTGGAATGGCGACAAACTTTTACCCTTAATAATCTCCATGTGCAACGTTTAAAAAATTCTACAGGTTGCATATTTTGAGTTACAGAGGAGATCTAGGGCTAGAATTATTGCTCTCACTCTGACGATCGCGGTGATACCTCACATGTGGTGTTTGAACACCGTTTTCATATGCAGGTGCTACTCACGTATGCGTTCGCTTCTGCAGGCGATCTTGGCGGCATAGGGCGCGTTTAAAAAAAAAAATCTCATTTATTTTACCTTTTATTTTTTATTTTTACACTATTCTTTAAAAAAAATGGTGTCACTTTTATTCCTATTACAAGGGATGTAAACATCCCTTTTAATAGAAAAATAAAACATGACAGGACCTCTTAAATATGGGATCAGGGGTCAAAAAGACCTTAGATATCATATTTACACAAAAATGCAATACAAATTAAAAAAAAATGTTGTTTGAAAAAATAAAAATAAAATGTTGCTTTAAAGCAGAGGTCTGCCCACCGCTGCAAAAATTAAAAGCCAGCAGCTACTCACTTTTAATAATCGGATTCGGACATTTACCTGTCCTGGAGTCCAGCGATATCGGCACCGAAGCTGATGTTTCCATCAGCTGTCTGGAACTCGGCAGTGAAGCCTTCAGTTTGCATTTAGGGCACTTACGGCTTCACGCTTACTGCGCATGCGCCAGGCCCCGCTCCTCTTTCCTACTGGCTCTGCGGCCGGGGAAGGAGGAGGGAGCCCAGATGGTGATGTCAATACCTGTGGCTGAGGCTCCCGGAAATGGTACCAGGATACCTGTGAAAGACAGGTATCCTCCTCCCCCCCCCCCCGAAATTGTGGAGGGGGAGAGTACAATGGGCAGAAGTTACACTTTTGGGTGGAACTCCGCTTTAGGAGCTATGGGCGGAAGTGACATTTTGACGTAGCTTCCGCCCTGCAGTGGTTTGGAGTCAGATGGGGGTCATCTTCCCCTCACTCAGCTTCATACCACAGAGGGGAGAGGACGTGTTCGCCTCTGCCAGTCGTTCCGGTAAGTGGCGGAGGGCAACGGAGGGGGGAGTCGATAAAAGTGATCTCACGGCGAATCCGCCGCAGAGACCACTTTTTTCTGAAAGAGGACCGCCCGCTAAAGAAGAGGATACTGGAGTTATGGCAGCTAGCTGCTGCCATAACAACGATATTCGTCTTCAAAGTGCCAACGTATAACAATGGCGGACGGTCAGTAAGTGGTTAAAGTGGATGTAAACCCTCACATATGCCCAGTAAAATGAACAGCCACAGATGCTACACAGGGATGAAACAAATCTCCCTACATAAGTATTACATCCATATTTGCTGTCTTCAGCTTTAGATACTGCTTAGAAAGTGCCCTTCATGTTAGGATTTTTTCTCTTCTTCGTTATTGTTGCAGAGAAGCCTGGGCACACAACCAAAACAGCCAAGACAGCTGATTGGAGGAAAGGCACAAACCCCCTCTACACATAGGTAGAGACTCTCAGCTCTCTCCGTTGCATGGTCCAGAGCTCTGTATATCTGTTTCTAGCAATCTCCCTTGACTCCAAACTCCAGCTGCTCTCATCATAATGTGATGGAAACTTGTCAGGCTGATAACAGAGGAATGCAGCAAGAGACAGTTACTAGACACAGGGCTTTGGAGAGGGACAAGAAAACACTACATATCTATGTGCCCAGTTCAAATTTCATGAATCAGGTTTACACCCACCAAGCCTGCATTCCCCTTCCCTCGCCATCTACCACATCTGTGCCATTCTTCCTTTACCAGTCACCAGGCCTGCAGCTCTCCTTAACACTGTACTGCACTGCACACATCACCCCTGAATGGGGACTAAAACACCATCCCAGTGACCCCGCACGCATAGGCAGGTCGGGAGTTTTGCCTTCTCTGGCTGCATGCTTGTTGTGGCTCTGTGTGGTATATTGAGTCAAAAGATATATTATATATATGTTATGTAAATTCCATATGCATGATATCAGCATTAAATTCACCTCATTGGTCCATCTAATCACATGAACCTGCAGATGGTGTTATTTTTATATGTTCATATGGCTATACCTCTATTATTGCTCTCTATTCGGATGTACAGGGTATGAAGTGCGGTAACCACCAGTTGTCAGTTGGCTGCGGTGAGAACAATGCTTTCTGATGGCTGATTCCTGTAATGTAGCACACATAGCCTGCCCTAAGGCCTGTGTACATTCATCATCACAGCTCTCTGCTCCATGTCTCCTCTTCTCCATCCATGGTGATGATTCCCCCCTGCACAGCCCTCCAGCCTGCACACATGCTGCTCTCCACTCGCACCCCATCTGGCACTGATCGGGTTAATATTATCATGTCTGCTACATACAAGTGGCAGGTCGGCTGTGATTCCAGAGCTTATTGGTTGACACGGACTGAATGAAATATACCATGGTCCAATCACCGTCTCCCTTGTGTCTACAAGCCAAAGACATAAACTTTACTAAGCGGAAGGGCGAATTTAGCAATCACTACATTCCTCCTTCTACCGTCCTTCACTTTAATACCGCATTCTAGTGTGTGGAGTGAAGCAGATCATTGGTGTAACATTTGATCTTCCTGCCCTCCTTCCTCTGGCAGCTGATGGTGAGGAAAGCGACAGGCAAGGCTTTTTTTTCTCAGAGAATAGGTACAGCAACTCAATCATGCCCCCTGTCTATATTCTCCCACCAACCTCCAAGGGTGCAGGGTTCAGGAGTGCCCTAAACACAAACTGAAGGGTTCGGGAGTGTGCTACATAGAGAGTAAATTCATTATTCAGGAGTGCGCTACATAATGAATGCATGGTTCAGTAGTGCACTAAGATGTTAATGCATTATTCAGAAGTGTGCTATGTAGAGAATGCATAGTTCAGGAGTGCGCTACGTAGAGCGTACACGGTTTAGAAGTGAGCTAAATAGAGAAAGTATGGTTCAAGAGTGAGCTACGTAGAGAATGCAGGATACACTGGGTTGGAATATAGTGTGTGTGTATATATTATATATATACAGTATCTCACAAAAGTGAGTACACCCCTCACATTTTTGTAAATATTTTATTACCCTGTTTCCCCGAAAATAAGACCTAGCGTGATTGTCGGTGATGGCTGCAATATAAGCCCCACCCGCCAAATAAGCCCTAGTTAAAGTCCTTGTAGGTCTTATTTTCAGGGTAGGGCTTATTTTCAGGGAAACAGGGTAGGGCTTATTTGGGGGGTAGGGCTTATATTGCAGCCATCACCGACAATCACGCTAAGTCTTATTTTCGGGGAAACAGGGTATATCTTTTCATGTGACAACACTGGTGACACTTTGCTACAATATAAAGTAGTGCGTACACAGCTTTAATAACAGTGTAAATTAGCTGTCCCCTCAAAATAACTCAACACACAGCCATTAATGTCAAAACTTTGCTTGCTTGCTGGCAACAAAAGTGAGTACACCCCTAAGTGAAAATGTCCAAATTGGGCCCAAAATGTCAATATTTTATGTGGTCATCATTATTTTCCAGCACTGCCTTAACCCTCTTGGGCATGGAGTTCACCAGAGCTTCACAGGTTGCAACTGGAGTCCCCATCCACTCCTCCATGACGACATCACGGAGCTGGTGGATGCTAGAGACCTTGTGCTTATCCACCTTCCATTTGAGGATGCCCCACAGGTGCTAAATAGGGTTTAAGTCTAGAGACATGCTTGGCCAGTCCATCACCTTTACCCTCAGCTTCTTTAGCAAGGCAGAGGTCATCTTGGAGGTGTGTTTGGGGTTGTTATCATATTGGAATATTGCCCTGCGGCCCAGTCTCCGAACGGAGGGGATCATGCTCTGCTTCAGTATGTCACAGTACATGTTGCCATCCATGGTTCCCTCAATGAACTGTAGCTCCCCAGTGCCCACAGCACTCATGCAGCCCAGTCCATGACACTCCCGCCACCATGTTTGACTGTAGGCAAGACACACTTGTCTTTGTACTCCTCACCTGGTTGCCGCCAGGCACACTTGACACCATTTGAACCAAATAAGTTTATCTTGGTCTCATCACACCACAGGACATGGTTTCAGTAATCCATGTCCTTAGTCTGCTTGTCTTTAGCAAACTGTTTGTGGGCTTACTTGTGCATCATCTTTTAGAAGAGAGATCCCCCAGATGAAGGCACGTGTTCCCTGTGCCGAAGACGCGTAGGGGAGGGGCAGGACGGAGCTTTCCAAACACAGACAGGCAGAGGATTACACACCGCACCGCACGCCATAGGATTCACCTGTATTTCAATATTACATACTCTGGATAGGATGGTGCACTTACGCACCTAAACATTGTAAGTACCCTCCTGGAGGGAATTAATTTTATGGCTTTTTAATAAATCCCTGGCGGTATTATGCTATGTAGTCTCCTTTCTTTCATATATGTCACCATTTGAGCGAGGTACAGATCATTACCAGCAGACCCTGTATGAGCCCTGGAGTGGCTCTAATGCGTGTTTTGACACTGTTTAACCACTGTGTCGCACGCTCTAAGGTGAGCGCATTAACCATTGGGGGTCACTGGAGGGCACTGAAGCATGCCATAATTTGCACATCTTTTAAGAAGAGCATGAGGAATAATTAGCACATCTGTTAAGAAGAGCATGAGGAATGCCTACTTTTTTTGGACACTATTTTGCACTTTGATACTTATATTCTTATGAATTGATTTGGACTGAATTATTGGACACTTCATTTATTAAGTAGTACCTGGATTTTCTCACATTTTTGCATGTCGCATGCTGCTATTTATTTATATATTATATATTATAATTGTGTATTTTAGTCACTTTTCTCACAGGCGATTGACACTGTTTATATTGTATATATCTATCTTATTTTAATTTTTTTTCATCACGTATTTACATTTTTTAGCGCATACACATATATTTATTTCATTTGGTCACATACACAGTATGAAACGTGGTTAGTGTGTGCAGCTGATTAAGGTTTGAGAATTCACATTTAAGGCATCAATCCATCTGTGGCTCACAAGATCTTTGCACTATTATCTTTTAGAAGAGGCTTCCTTCTGGAATGACCAATGCAGACCAATTTGATGCAGCGTGCAGTGTATGGTCTGAGCACTGACAGGCTGACCCTCCACCCCTTCAACTTCTGCAGGAATGATGGCAGCGCTTATACGTCTATTTTCCAAAGACAACCTTTGGATATGACGCTGAGCATGTGCACTCAACTTCTTTGGTCGACCATGGTGAGGCATGTTCTGAGTGGAATCTGTCCTGTTAAACCACTGTATAGTCTTGGCCACCTTGCTGCAGCTCAGTTTCGGTGTCTTGACAATCTTCTTATAGCCTGGGCCATCTTTATGTAGAGCAACAATTATTTTTTTCAGATCCTCAGAGAGTTCTTTACCATGAGGTGCCATGTTGAACTTCCAGTGTTCAGTATGAGGGAGTGAGACTGATAACACCAAGTTTAACACACCTGCTCCCCATTCACACCTGAGACCTTGTAACACTAACGAGTCACATGACACAGGGGAGGAAAAATGGCTAATTGGGCCCAATTTGGATATTTTTACTTAGGGGTGTACTCACTTTTGTTGCCAGCGGTTTAGACATTAATGACTGTGTGTTGAGTTATTTTGAGGGGACAGCAAATTTACACTGTTATACAAGTGAGTTGTACAAGTGAGTTGTACACTCACTACTTTACATTGTACAGGTTTTCTTCTAAGATTGCCCTGTATTTGGCTCCATCCATCTTCCCATCAACTCTGACCAGCTTCCCTGTCCCTTCTGAAGAAAAGCATCCCCCACAACATGATGCTGCCACCACCATGTTTCATGGTGCGAATGGTGTGTTCAGGGTGATGTGCAGTGTTAGTTTTCCGCCAGACATAATGTTTTGCTTTTAGGCCAAAAGGTTCAATTTTGGTCTCATCTGACCAGAGCACCTTCTTCCACATAATACGTGTATTTATTTCCATGCTTAGAGGATATATAAATGTGGCTGCTGCCTCCCAGGGACTCCACTAGGTGAAGTGAAATATAATGCGCAGATATAGAGGGGTAGGTGGCGCTGCCAAAAACTCAAATATGTGATGACCAATGTCGGTCAGTGTAGATTCATCATAAGTGCTCATATACATGAGCCTTCATCTAAATTATTAAAAAATCATCAACCATTTATAAAAAAAACAATTAATTCATAAAAAAAAAATATTTTTTTTTTGCACTAACACAGTATATACAGTATCTCACAAAAATGAGTACACCCCTCACATTTTTATAAATATTTTAATATATCTTTTCATGTGACAACACTGAAGAAATGACACTTTGCTACAATGTAACGTTGTGAGTGTACAGATTGTATAACAGTGTAAATTTGCTGTCCCCTCAAAATAACTCAACACACAGCCATTAATGTCTAAACCGCTGGAAACAAAAGTGAGTACACCCCTAAGTGAAAATGTCCAAATTTGGCCCAAAGTGTCAAAATTTTGTGTGGCCACCATTATTTTCCAGCACTGCCTTAACCCTCTTGGGCATGGAGTTCACCAGAGCTCCAGAGGTTGTCACTAGAGTCCTCTTCAACTCCTCCATGACGACATCAAGGAGCTGGTGGATGTTAGAGACCTTGCGCTTCTCCACCTTCCGTTTGAAGATGCCCCATAGATGCTCAATAGGGTTTAAGTCTGGAGACATGCTTTGCCAGTCCATCACCTTTACCCACAGCTTCTTTAGTAAGGCAGTAGTTGTCTTGGAGGTATGTTTGGGGTTGTTATCTTGTTGGAATACTGCCCTGCGGCCCAGTCTCTGAAGGGAGGGGATCATGCTCTGCTTCAGTATGTCACAGTACATGTTGGCATTCATGGTTCCCTCAATGAACTGTAGCTCCCCAGTGCCGGAAGCACTCATGCAGCCCCAGGCCATGACACTCCCACCACCATGCTTGACTGTAGGCAAGACACACTTGTTTTTGTACTCACCTGGTTGCCGCTACACACGCTTGACACCATCCGAACCAAATAAGTTTATCTTGGTCTCATCAGACCACAGGACATGGTTCCAGTAATCCATGTCCTTAGTCTGCTTGTATTCAGCAAACTGTTTGCAGGCTTCCTTGTGCATCATCTGTAGAAGAGGTGTCAGAAACCATGAATCAGACTGAGACACAAGTACAGTTAAATCACAGTTGTTTATTAATAATAATAAAAAAAGGTAAACAGAGTAAATGAAGTCAAAACATAGCCAGAGTTCAGGAACCAGAACAGATAATTAGATAAGCCAAAACGTCAGTGAGCCAGAGATGAGCGTAGTAAAACAGCAAGCAGGATTTGGAGCCAGAAGCCAAGCAAGTCTTTAACAGGAACACAGGAGATCGTCTCTAGAGATGTGACCAAGGTGAAGGCAGAGATCATCTGGACTGGACAGCTTAGGTAGGCAGGACTGATGAGCAGGATATTATCAACAGGTGAGTCACTGTGGAGAGGTAGGAGCTGGCAATTAGCCGACAGCTGAGCGGCCAGCTTTGAGAAGGAAGGGCTGAGCCCAGCCCTGACAAGAGGCTTCCTTCTGGGACAACAGCCATGAAGACCAATTTGATGCAGTATGGTCTGAGCACTGACAGGCTGACCCCCCACCCCTTTAACCTCTGCAGCAATGCTGGCAGCACTCATACGTCTATTTCCCAAAGACAACCTCTGAATATGATGCTGAGCACTCAACTTACATAGTTACTTAGTTAGTAAGGTTGAATAAAGACACCAGTCCATGCAGTTCAACCTGATTGAGCACCCACAATTGTACCCATCCCCGCACATTGCGTCCCATCAAGATGCCCATCCACTATATTATTATTATTTTTTATATATTTAAGGTACCCATGTAGCACCATCAATCTATGCAGCGCTCCACACACACCCACACCTACACCGGTCCACACCCCCAGGGGGTCTGCAATCCAAGGTCCCAAACTCACACCCATACACCAGGGCCAATTTTTGGACAGAAGCCAATAAACCTACCAGCATGTCTTTGGAGTGTGGGAGGAAAGTGGAGTACCTGGAGGAAACCCACGCAGACACAGGAAGAACATGCAAACTCCAGGCAGGTAGTGTCGTGGTTGGGATTCAAATCAGCGACCCTATTGCTGCGAGGTGAGAGTGCTAACCACTACATCACTGTGCTGCCCAACTTCTTTGGTCGACCATGGCTAGGCCTGTTCTGAGTGGAACCTGTCCTTTTAAACTGCTGTATAGTCTTGGCCACCGTGCTGCAGCACAGTTTCAGGGTCTTGGCAATCTTCTTAAAGCCTAGGCCATCTTTATGTAGAGCAACAATACTTTTTTTCAGATCCTCAGAGAGTTATTTGCCATGAGGTGCCATGTTGAACTTCCAGTGACCAGTATGAGAGTGAGAGCGATAACACCAAATTGAACACACCTGCTCCCCATTCACACTTGAGACCGGTGGGGGGTGGCTAATTAGGCCCAATTTTTCACTTAGGGGTGTACTCACTTTTGTTGCCAGCAGTTTAGACATTAATGGCTGTGTGTTGAGTTATTTTGTGAGATACTGTATGTGTTTTGTTTTTTTATGAAGTAATTGTTTTTCTTTTTCATACATCACAGGACACAGAGCCACAATATTTACTGATGGGTTATATAGGCACCACTAGGTGATGGACACTGGCACACCCTAGACAGGAAGTTTAGCCCCTATATAACCCCTCCCCTTACTGGGAGTACCTCCGTTTTTTCGCCAGTGTCTTAGGTGTTGGTCACGAGTAAAGATGTGCTGTGCTTGAGTTCCGCTGGAATATTCCTTACTGGGGCAAGCCATGCAACCGGATCCATTCAAAATGTCTTTTTAGGCCGAATTGAATGGTACCCAGGCCTCGCGTCCGAAGAAACGAGGTTTTACCTGTATGACTTCTCTTTTTAGAGAGCTGGACCCCAGGATCCAGTATTTGTTTTTTTCAGTCATATTCCTGGCGGGGTGCTTTGCAGGCCCAGGGCTTCGGATCCCCAGGTAAAAATGGGGCCCCAGACCCTGAAGGTTTTCTAAACGGAGCCCACCATGAGAGGTGAACAGAACCCTGCAGCTGGATAAGGTAAGGGAGATTCCTAAGGAATTTTTCTAATTCTTGTGGGTTTCTGCCTTTATGCTATGCCTAAAGTCGCCACCTGGGGCTGTCAAGAGCACATTCCATGCTTGTCAGGCTTGTCTCTGTGTCACAAGCTGCACGCTCCTCCGAGCCCATGCTCCAGGTAGGATGTGGGAAGGGGGGGTTTCTTTTCAGGAATGTCCCCCACAGCTTCCTTCAGGTTAGAGGCCATAGGGAAGTCTCCCGCCTCTGCCGCCATTACGGCGGCTCTCCATCCACCGGCCCTCCTCTCTCCTCCGCCCCAGCCCCCCCTCCATGTGCAATCCGATCAGGATCGGAGCCCTCGGCTCGCGTGGGAAAAAGGTCTTTTTTTAAAAAGACAAGGGGGAGCGGAAGGGGTGGTTGGAGGAGGGGGGCAGAGCATTAGCACAACATTGGCGTGGTTTAATGCCCACAATGCGGGCTATACAAGGCTATAAAGTGCCCTCTTTTGCAGGTTCACACAGCTCAATGAGGGACACGGAGCAGATGGATGGCATAGGGGCTCAAAGGGATCTCCCCCAGGCTCCGAGAACACCCCCTCTGCAGCACCATCTCTCCCTGAAGGACCTAGGGAGGCTGGTCAGAGTGAGCTGTTGGGGTCAGGGGCTGCAACTGCTTCTGGCATTTCAGCCCCTGTATATATTACTCAGGAGGTTTTTTCCTCAACCATAAGTGGATTAGAGAGAAGAGGCCTTAATTGCATCTTCACAAAGTGGAAGAAAATGCATTAGGTTCCCTTCTACCACCCAGGAACCTCAAACAGAGGAACTCTGGGAAAGGGGAGACGAATCCCCCTCAGAGGACCGGGATGAGACTGATGACTCCTCTTCTGAGGAATTCAGTGGGGAAGGACCCCCTTCAGCTTCACAAGCTGAGAAATTGCTGGTGCAATCTCTTGCTGAAATGGTCCGCTCTACATTTAGGTTACCCGTAACTGAGTCGGTTGAAAAACCCACGTCTTGTTTGGGTTCACTGAAGCCTCCTCAAACTTCGCATGCTTTTCCTGTTGATTTCTTGCTGGAAAAGCTTATTTATTCTGAGTGGGATCACCCAGATAAACATTTTTTCCCTACTAAAAAGTTTTCAACGCTTTATCCTATGGAGGAAAAATTCACAAATATGTGGGGTATACCTGCAATTGATGTCGCTATATCCTCTGTAAATAAAAGTCTGACTTGTCCTGTTGATATCGCTCAAATGCTTAGCGATCCAACTGATAAAAAATTGGAATTCCTGTTAAAAAAAAATTTTTCCTTGGCAGGTTCAGTAGCGCAACCTGCAGTGGCGGGAATTGGGGTATGTCAATCCTTGAGAGAGAGAACCTTGCATAGAATCTTATGGTTGAAAAATTGGTCAGCCGAAACGCCATGCAAAAAGCTCCTGGCTGGTTTTCCCTTCCATGGTGAAAGGCTGTTTGGGGAGGATTTGGACAATTATATCCAAAAAAATCTCAAGTGGGAAAATTTCCCTTTTGCCAGTTAAGAAAAGGAGTAAATGTCCCTCATTTAAACGGGCTCTTTCTCCAGTGCCAGGGGCATCAGCCTCCAGGCAGTCGCGATGGCCTGCAGCGTCAGGTTCAAGAGGTAAAACCCCAGGGACAAAAGAAGTCCTGGGGGGGAAATCTACAAGACAGAACGCTAGAGCCTCTTTATGAACGGGCACCCTTGCTCATTCGAGTGGGGGGAAGACTGCTACAGTTCTCAAGGGTCTGGCAGGAGGATTTTCAGGACAGATGGGTGGTCTCTACAATAACTCTAGGTTACAAACTAGAGTTCTGAGAATTTCCGTCTCCTCGTTTCCTCAGATCAAATGTTACCAAAGACACAGAGAAAAAGAAGTCAATCTTTCATGCGTTGGAGCGACTTTTGTCGCAAAAAGTAATCATGGTGGTTTCCATGCAAGAGCAGGGATTGGGGTTTTGTTCAAACCTTTTCACGGTGCCAAAGCCAAATGGAGATGTCAGACCCATACTAGATCTCAAAGATCTAAACCGGTTCCTAAAAATTTGATCTTTTCGCATGGAATCAATCCGATCAGTAGTCTCCATCCTACAAGGAGGAGAACTTCTGGCATCAATAGACATCAAGGATGCAAACCTGCATGTACCTATTTTCCCCGCTCATCAGAAATATCTACGTTTCGAAGTAGAAAAACGCCATTTTCAGTTTGTAGCTCTGCCTTTCAGTCTAGCTATTGCACCTCGGGTGTTCACAAAGGTCCTGGCTCCTCCTCTGGCCAGATTAAGGGCCCAGGGTATAACGGTTATAGCGTACCTAGACGACCTGCTCTTAATAGACTGGTTGGTAGCCCGCTTAGACCAAAGCTTGGTCACCACAGTCAACTACCTGGAATACTTACATTGGGTCCTCAACCCAGAGAAGTCTTCTTTAAAACCAGTAAAAAGACTAGAGTACCTGAGTCTGGTCATAGATACAACCCAGAAAAGGGTGTTTTTACCCCAGGCAAAAATCAGTGCCATAAAGGAGCTGGTTCAGTCAGGCAAAGAAGGGTCCTTCTATTCGCCTTTGTATGAGGTTTTTGGGAAAGATAGTGGCTTCATTAGAAGCATTTCCCTATGTTCAGTTTCATTCGAGACTGCTGCTAAACAGTATCCTGTCTGCCTGGAACAAGAAAGTCCAGGCACTAGATTTTCCAATGCGCTTGTCACCAATAGTGCGTCAGAGCCTCAGTTGGTGGTTGGTACCCGAGAATCTGTGGAAAGGGAAATCCTTTTTTTCCAGTTACCTGGAAGGTGGTAACAACAGATGACAGCCTTTCAGGTTGGGGAGCAGTTCTGGAAGAGACGACGGTCAAAAACCGAGAGGACCTTACCCATCACCATTCTAGAGATTTGTGCGGTGTACCTAGCCCTAAAGGCCTGGACATTCAGGTTGCAGGGTTGTCCTGTCAGGATCCAATCCGACAATGCCACAGCAGTGGCTTATATCAATCACCAAGGGGGCACCAGGAGTCGTGCAGCCCAGGGAGAGGTAAACCAGATCCTAATCTGGGCAAAAAAGCATGTGCCATGCATATCGGCAATCTTTATTCCAGGAGTAGAGAACTGTCAGGCGGACTACTTAAGTCACCAGCAGTTGTTCCCAGGGGAATGGTCTCTTCACCCCTACATCTTCCTGGCTATATGCCAAAGATAGGGGATCCCAGATGTAGATCTGTTTGCGTCCAGGTTCAACAACGAGATCGTCAACTTTGTGTCAAGAACAAGGAATCCACTTGAAGGCGGGACAGATGTGTTGGTGACTCCGTGGCATCAGTTCTCACTGATTTATGCATTCCCTCCTATTTTGCTGCTACCATGACTTCTTTGCAGGATCAAGCAGGAAAAGAAGTCGGTGCTTCTAGTGGCCCCAGCGTGGTCCAGAAGATCTTGGTATGCAGAAATAGTGAAGATGGCGGTAGGGTCCCCATGGACCCTACCACCATGTTCAGACCTGCTATTGCAGGGACCAGTGTTCCATCCTACCTTACAAACGCTAAATTTAACGGTTTGGCTATTGAAACCCACATTCTGAAGAGTCGTGGGCTTTCAGGCCCAGTAATTTCTACCTTGATTAATGCTAGGAAGCCAGCTTTCAGAGTCATTTATTATAGAGTCTGGAAGACATATGTCTCCTGGTGTGAATCCAGGGGTTCGCATCCCAGAAAGTATGTCATAGGAAGAATCCTTGCTTTTCTGCAAATGGGGATAGGGATGAAGCTGGCCTTGAGTACTATCAAGGGCCAGGTCTCGGCCTTGTCGATATTGTTTCAACGTCCGCTTGCTTCGTATTCTTTGGTCCGAAGCTTTATACAGGGGGTGACACGGCTTAATCCATGGGGTAGAGCTCCCCTGAACCCCTGGGACTTGAATTTAGTTCTGTCGGCATTACAGAAACAGCCTTTTGAGCAGATACAACATATTTTCTTGGTCCTTTTGACAAGGAAGCTAATTTTTCTGGTAGCCATTTCTTCTGCAAGAAGGGTATCAGAAATGGCGGCTCTTTCTTGTAAAGGGCCATATTTAATTATTCATAAGGATAGAGTAGTATTGTGTCCTCATCCTAGCTTTCTACTGAAGGTGGTTTCAGGTTTTCATCTAAACCAGGATATTGTTCTGCCTTCATTTTTTCCAGATCCCTGTTCTATGGAGGAAAAGTCACTACATTATCTGGATGTTTGTGTTGCCTGAAGGTCCTAAAAAAGGACAGGCTGCGTCAAAATCTACCATTGCTAAGTGGATTTGATAGGTAATTGTTCAAGCTTATGGTTTGAAGAGGAAAGTTCCACCTTTTCAAATCAAAGCGCACTCCACCGGGGCTGTTAGTGCCTCATGGGCAGTGCATCACCAAGCCTCCATGACTCAAATCTGCAAGGCCGCAACTTGGTCTTCAGTCCATACATTCCCCAGATTCTATCAGGTGGATGTGAGAAGACATGAGGATATCACCTTTGGGCGCAGTGTGCTGCAGGCAGCGGTACCTCAGGTCTGATTGCACCCTACTTTTGTTGTGTCTCCCTCCCCTCAGATAGCATTGCTCTGGGACATCCCATCAGTAAATACTGTGGCTCTGTGTCCCGTGATGTACGAAAAGGAAAATAGGATTTTTATAACAGCTTACCTGTAAAATCCTTTTCTTCGAGTACATCACACGACACAGAGGTCCCTCCCCTCTTCTAATACACATATATTGCTTGCTACAAAACTGAGGTATTCCCAGTAAGGGGAGGTGTTATATAGGGGGCTAAACTTCCTGTCTAGGGTGTGCCAGTGTCCATCACCAGGTGGTGCTTATATAACCCATCAGTAAATACTGTGGCTCTGTGTCCCATGATGTACTCAAAGAAAAGAATTTTACAGGTAAGTTGTTATAAAAATCCTATTTTTTTATGAATTGTTAATTAAAAATATATTTCTGGTATATACAAGCACTTTCCACTTTTTTTAAATAGCACTTTTGCTGCACTTAATGATTTAGATGAAGGCTCATGTATATGAGCCCTTATGAGGAATCTGCACTGACCGTCATTGATCATCACATATTTGAGTTTTTGACAGTGCCACCTACCCCTTTATATCTACACATTATAATTCACCTTTTTCCACATGTTTGCTGTGTCCCCCAACATGGCTTCTCATAGACTGCAAATGGGACTTCTTATGGCTTTCTTTCAATGACTTTCAGATTTGTGGAGTGCACAGCTATTAGTTGTCCCGTGGACCAGCGGCGGCCCGTCAATAGGAGGTGAATGGGCACTGCCCCCCCCCAAGTTTAAAAAAAATGCCCTTTAAGAGTGTCCAGGTGCCACATAAGGCGGTCTATGGGAAGCTTCCCAGCTTGCAATCAGCTGATTGCAAGCTGGGAAGCTGATTTGCCCATGATTAGGGAGTGTTCGGGGGGCGATGGTCCCCGCAAACACTCACACTCTTCCCTGTCTCTGGCCTTCTTTTCCTGTATTTTAATCGGAGGCCAGTTGGTGGTGCTTATTTCAGCACCCCAGAGTCACTTCCGGTGTCCTGACTCACTGCTGTGTGGAGGGGACCCGGATCTACCGATTGAGACTGCCAGCACGATTGCATGGAAGGCCCCTTAATGGTAGGTAAGCTCCTATGTAGGGCAGGTACAAGGCATGGGCAGAAGGCACACATGCCCTGGGTGAAGCGACTCTGTATAGATGCAGGGAGGAACTTGGAGTTGGAGCAGCTCCTCCTCTCTTCTTCAACAGTAGCAACAAGCAAATGCAGGGAAGAAAATCTTTCACACACATGATAACAGAGCTCACTGCACACTAGGCTCAGCCTTATTTAATGCTGGACAGACAGCAATCTTCCCTTGTGACAGGTTGCTGGAGCGCTGCTATCTTCAGCTATCCCTGCACTGCTTGTTGAACTTGTTTCCAGTTAAGGAGTTATACTGTCTTTCCCACAGTAAATAAGATGATGGGTGTATTATACAATGATGATGAATATGATGACGGGTGTATTATACAATTATGAGGATAGCAATCACAGGTGTATTACAAGGATCAGGATGATGGTGGATGTATTGTACAATGATAAGGATGGTGATGATGATGGGGTGTTATACAATGATAAGGATAGCGCTGACGGGTGTTTTAAACAAAGATGAGGGTAGCGATGACGAGTGTATTACAAGGATGAGGATGATGATGATTGGTGTATAATATGGGGATAAGGATAGTGATGATGGGTGTATAATATGGGGATGATGATGATGGGTGTATTATACAATGATGAGGATAGCGATGATGGGTGTTTTATACAATGATGAGGATGATGATGACCGGTGTATAATATGGGGATAAGGATAGTGATGATGGGTGTAAAATATGGGGATGACGATGATGGGTGTATTATACAATGATGAGGATAGCGATGACGGGTGTATTTTACAATGATGAGGATGATGATGACGGGTTTATAATATGGGGATAAGGATAGTGATGATGGGTGTATAATATGGGGATGACGATGATGGGTGTATTATACAATGACTGGAGCATCAGGGTGTCAGACAGTGTCAGCGAGTGTGCCACTCACTGGTGCCACATCATGTCTCGCTGGCTGCTTTGCAATACATGATTTTGGGGATTTCTGCCATGTCATGTACTGACTACGTTACACTACATAATAGTCACAAATTGTGAGTACATCTATCCTGTAATGTATACAGCTATATACACCCACCTTCTTCCTTACTGTATATAGAGACCTTTCTCCATCATCACTGACTGCAGATATACATCATCTGTTCTGTTACATTATATATAGCTGTATATAGCTGTATACAGGACAGATGATGTATATCTGCAGTTGATGATGATGGACGAATGTCTCTATATACAGGAAGGAAGGTGGGTGTATATAGCTAGCTGTATACAGGACAGATGATGTATACCTGATTACCCTGATCTGTAATGCTGAGCTATATACCCTGATCTGTGAGGCTGAGCTGTATACTCTGTCCTGTGATGCTAGGGCTGTATACTCCTGTCCTGTGATTCTGGGGCTCTATACACTATCCTGTGATGCTGAGCTGTATACTCCTGACACTATGGGTTGAATACAGGGGACGGAGTGGGTGGATTATATAAGGGCTGGGGCCTATGAGAAGTGGGGGGGGGTCAAAAAGGAAGGGCGGGGTCTGGCACTCCCCATCCTAAAACTTCCCCAGCCACCACTGCTGTGGACAGATTCTCCCATCTGAGCTGTGGATCTCTGCAGCTCCTCCAGTGTTACCATGGGCCTCTTGGTTGCTTCTCTGAATAATGCTCTCCTTGCCCAGCCTGTCAGTTTAGGTGGACGGCTATGTCTTGGTAGGTTTGCAGTTGTGCCATACTCTTTCCATTTTCAGATGATGGATTGAAAAGTGCTCTGTGAGATGTTCAAAGCTTGGGATTTTTTAAAAAACCTAACTCTGCTTAAAACTTCTCCACAACTTTATCCCTGACCTGTCTGGCCCTGTTCCTTGGCCTTCATGATGCTGTTTGTTCACTAAGGTTCTCTAACAAACCTCTGAGGGCTTCACAGAACAGCTGTATTTATACTGAGATCAAATTAAACACAGGTGGACTCTATTTACTAATTAGGGGACTTCTGGAGGCAAATGGTTCCATTAGATTTTAGTTATGAGTATAAGAGTAAAGGGGGCTGAATACATATGCACACCACACTTTCAGATATTTCTCTATACTTTTTCAAGGCACTGTATATACAGTATATGTATATGCACACACACACACACAACACACACATAATAAATATGGTTTTCTGTAGTAAAAAGATATTACCTGTCAGGGTCTCTCTGTACATCTTCCCTTGATCACCACCTGTGGAATTAAGGCAGATCTGCCATATATTGTACACTCACAGAAAACACTGGGTCAGTGTATGAGACACTGAGTAACAGGTTCAGGCTGCAGTTGCTCAGTGTCTCAGACTTATAATAAGGTAGGAACCTGAAGTTGCAGCTCCAAAAGTCCCTATGTTCCTTCAGCCCTGCTCAGGGCTGACTGTATTACTGACCTTATTTGATTAGCACCAGGCCAACCACTAAGCACAACACTAGACACATGCTTCTCCTGGCAGCTAAACCTAATTTCTTATATATTTGTAGTGATTGCAGATGTATATAGTATATACCTTTTTTCCCTAATGTCTTTGCAGCTTCTCCCTGTTGTAACAAAAGTCTAATTTGGGTGCCTTAAAGTGGGGTTCCACCCAAAAAAAAAAAACTACATGAAAAATTAAAAAAAAAATACAAAAAAAATTTGGATATTTTTTTTTTTTTACTTACCTCTAAATGCCTGTTGCTAGGTGGTCCCTCGTAGTCTGCCTCTTCCAGTGCCTGGGCTGGTGACATCACTTCCCCCTCGGCACAGGAAGGGCTCAGCTCTGATCCCTCCCTCCTGTCAATCATCTGGGACCCATTACAGGTCCCAGGTGACTGAGCGTCCAATCACGGCGCTCGGGGCCGCTCGCGCATGCGCAGTGGGTGCCAGGCTGTGAAGCCACAGCCCGGCACCCACAGTTGCAATGCCGGCGCCGCTGAACGGAGGGGGAGACGAGCGGGGCTTCGATCCCCCGCATCGCTGGACCCTGGGACAGGTAAGTGTCCAATTAAAAGTCAGCAGCTGCAGTATTTGTAGCTGCTGACTTTTAATTTTTTTTTTTTTTTACTGGACCTCGGTTGGAACTCCTCTTTAATATACCTACTACCTCCTTTAGAGTTTCAAACAGGCAACTCTATCTGCAACAGTTAATAATAAAGTTTTGAGTGCTGACAGGGTATTTTCTGCTAATAACTAAATGTTATTCAGATATATTTTTCACTAAATGTTATGCAGATGTTGCATCTTAATAAGGTAGGGTGCTAGGTAAATTTAGTTTTTGACTCCTTCTATAATTAATCAGGGTTTCACAGGCTGGGAGTTTGATTGCTTCCTCCTGCCTCTGAAAGAAACTTCCAGAGCTTAGGGAGGAAGATGCAAATAACCAACCTGAATATATATAATGCTCCGACCAATCCCTGGAGAGGAGTGTCAAGTAGGGACCTGGAAAGGTGAAAAATAGTGTGAAGCACTAGAGAGCTGGGCTCTCTCTACAGGAAGGTTCCAGAGCCTGAGAGGCTTCTGCCTTTAGGTAGCCCATACATTATTCAGCTGTTTAGAGGCCTCAGTGGTATCAGGGCTGAGGACCTGAATGGATGTGTTAAAAGCTTATTAAAGGACCTCACCACAAGGGATCTGATCTGGAGAAGGACTGTCTCACTCACTGGTCCATGTCCTGAGTAAGCTGGAAGGTGGCAGATAACCCTAAACTGATCCATGTGACTGAGTAGTGTTCTAAAGATTGCACTGGGTACCAGCAGTAGTGCATTGGCGCAAAGTAAATAGATGCTAAAGAAACTTACCTCATGGTTTTCCGCTATGAGGCCTTAGACTGCTCAGAGACTTGCCTTGTGGTTTTCAACTGTGAAGCCTTAGGACTGCTCAAAAACCTACCTCATGGTTCTCAGCTGTGAGCCAGTAGACTGTCCAACACCCACAAATGCTTAATGAGAAGACAAGACTGTTCTCTAATGTCTAAGTACTAATCGTTTTAAAGTATCCCATGCTCTAACCCCTCTCCTGTTAAAGTACCGTTATCTTCAAGCAATAGATATTAAAACTACACCCCCTAGACTGTGTTATTAGAGCTGGTATCAATGGACTGGTGCTTGCAGGGATGGGCAGCCTCTATGCTTTTAGGGAAAAAACAGTTAATATCAGCGGCCCCCATGGAGGTAGTGTTACACCGATCTTGCATTTCTGCACATTTAGGTGTGTCATATTTAGGGCAGCTCATTAATGGCCATTCATTCATGGCCTTCCCTACACATGACAATTGCACAAAACAAATGTGAGCACTTTTTTTTTTAAAGCACACTGCTTTACAACACATGTCAATAAGTTACCATGGATCGTGGTGTAATTTAGCACATGTGATTGCTTGGTGCATTTAGGGTGACATTGAGAATGAATGGCACTGCAGCATACCCGCCAGAACACAACACATTTTCATGTGCTGCAAGACCTCATGCGATATCTCAATCGTTGCCACACCACATAAGTGGGAACAGGGTCATTGGGTTTACATAAGTGTTAACTTTTTTGGTACATATACAGTGTATCAACAATACATTTTTTAATAAGCTTAGAGCTCTACTTTAGCAAACCAACAGGTATTTTGTATAACAACTTATTGAAGATATACAGCATCAGTAGAAGGGTTATACTGTATATAGCACAGTCTGTTCCGACAGAACATACCTGTGTATGAAATTTATGTCATATAAACAGCTTGTTTTCTTGGAAGCTATTTTTTACAAGATCTTTTTCCTATAAACGGTATAAAAACAATTATGGTTGGTGCAGCAGACAGCATCGTATGAGAATCCTAAACTTCTAAAAACCCATAAAACTCTTTCAATTTTCTTCCTGAACACATTGTTTATTTCTCTGTCTCTGTTTTTTATTGCACAAAGTCACTTTGCTTCTTTGCTTCCGTTGACAGATTGATGCTGTTTCAAGCTCCATTCTTCATGAGAGATTTATTGTTCCTGGAAAGCTGCCATATATAGAGGGCATTATCTTTTTTCTTTTTCTGTTTTATCCCTCCTTTAATGGACAACACATAGGTAGAAGACTATTTTTCTTGCATTTATTTGTCACCAAAAAGTGATTTAAATATGGAGTTTTCTTCATGATCTATAATACTTCTGTATGCCCTTGTGGACATTCAATGTCATTTATGTCTTAGTTTAATGTTGACATTTAACCTCAAAAGATTAAACTTTATCTTAAAACTGGAGAAAATAACATATGCACAGAAGCTCAAAGCAACCAATTAGAATACTTGTTTAAATATGTTATCAAATGAAGACTAAAACCTCATTAAAGCCCAATTCCTAGAAATAGATATTCAGTTAGACATTGAACTAACAATACCTTTTCATAGTCTTAACTCCACTCTCCTGGTACAGTAGTTGCGCTATGTTGAAATAGGACTACTCAGTCTAATAGATGCCACTTTTTGACCACACTGCCCAGTGCAGTTCATAATCTAATAGACCTTTTCAGATACAACCCCCCTCTTCTTAACACTTCAGGTCAGCTTAAAGAAACGTGTGATGAGGGGTGTGTACAGGGAAGCACTAGGTCAAGAGAAAAGCATTTCCCAACATTTCCAAAGGTCAGCTAACCCTTACATAGAGCAGTACAAGGTTATAAAGAAGAAAAAATAAGCTTTAATTGTCATGGGCAAAATATATATGTTTGCACTTGTTTTCAGTTTATTAATTAGCCATATTGTGTTTCGGCATCATAACTTAAACTACTCTGGTAAGTAGGAAGTAAGAAAAATATAGATTCATTGCAGAGTGTAGTGTATCAACCTTGGGCACACATTGTGGCAAAACACCTCCATTCATGTAAGCATTGTCATAGAGCAGATCTACAGTATACCATATGACAATCCACAGTTCATTCATGTCTTATGACAGAATATATAGAAACCAGATGTATACATAGTAAACAGATATGGAGGTAAAATAGAATTGCAATAATTAAAAATATAGCGTATTTTCTTCTTGTTATATACTGTATATTTCTCAGTTATTCTTCAAGAATTATCACAATTCGGTTGGCACTCCTCTGTGGTGGACCAGTCATGATATTGATTCTTCTCGCGTAAATTGTCTAGCGCGGAGAAGAATTACGACGCCGGGGATCGTGAACTTTTAGCGATTAAGGCAGCACTAGAAGAATGGAGATACCTTCTCGAGGGAGCTGCACATCCAATCCTAATCTATACAGACTCAAAAAGAATATCCAAGGACAGCAAGAAGATTGAGACCCCCTCAGGCCAGGTGGGCACTTTTTTTTTCTAGATTTACCTTTCACCTGACATACAGACCCGGATCCAAGAACATAAAGCCGGATGCCCTATCACGCATGTTCAGCAAATCTCAAGATGTCTCTCCCCCGGATATGATCCTGTCCTCTGGGAATTTCCTTCTTCTACAAGGGGACTTAATGACTCAGATCAAGCAAGCCTTTGTGGGAAGTTCTACACCACCCGGGACCACCTTACGGACACGGGAGGGGCTACTCTGGTATGAGGATAAGATCTTTGTGCCGGAAGATCTGCGAACAGCCACTTTGGGTATGTACCATGATCACGCGCTGGCAGGGCACTTCGGGATCAGCAAGACTTCTGAACTTGTGCAGCGAACTTTCTGGTGGCCGGGGGTGGCGAAGGACTGCAGGAAATACGTGGAATCTTGTACCACTTGTATCCATAATAAGAAAAGCAAATCCAGGGCCTGGGGTCTGTTGAAGCCATTACCTGTCCCGAATAGACCATGGAGAATGCTCTCAATTGATCAATTGTAGAACTGCCCCCATCCGAGGGCTACAGTACTATTTTTGTGATTGTTGATCGATTATCCAAGATGGCCCACTTCATTCCCATGAAAGGCACTCTTTCTGCACAAGAGACTGCACAGATTTTTATCAGAGAAGTTATAAGACTCCATGGAGTTCCGGCAAAACATCGTCTCAGACAGAGGGGTCCAGTTTACCTCCAGATTCTGGAGATCCTTGTGTGAATCTTTGGGGATTGAACTGTCATTTTCCTCAGCCTATCACCCGCAAACTAATGGTCAGACAGAAAGGACCAACCAAAGACTGGAACAATATCTGCGTTGCTTTTCTTCCTTCTCACAAGACGATTGGGTGTCCCTACTTCCCTTAGCCAGGTTTGCCTACAATAATTCTTCTCACTCAGCCTTGAAACAATCTCCTTTCTTCGCAAACTATGGTTTTCATCCTTCCTTTCTGTGTAATAACATTCCAGAATGCCCTGTACCTGCTGTAATCGAAACGTTGGATTTCTTTAACTCCAACAACAAATTGTTACAAGAGACGATGGCCAAGACGCAGGCTTACAATAAACAGATCTTCGACAAGAAGAGAAGAGGGGAGTTGATCCTGAACCCGGGGGACCAAGTCTGGCTAGCCACAACGAACCTGAAATTAGCCTGTCCCTCGAGGAAATTAGGCCCCAGATTCGTGGGACCTTTCCCTGTAAAGAGGCGGATTAACGATGTTGCCTATGAACTGGAATTACCGGAGACCTTCAGGATCCACCCTGTGTTCCATATAGCCTCACTGAAGCCCGCCATCCCTAACTCTTTTCCGGATCGGAATACAGAGCCACCCGAAGTTGACGGCGAAGAGGAATTTGAAATAGAGGCGATTTTAGATTGCGAAGAAGGAGAGGTCAAGTTCAATAGCTTATTAAGTTGAAGGGTTATGGTCCTGAAGACAACTCGTGGGAACCTGAAACCAACATTCATGCCCAAGAACTGATCCAAACCTTTAAGAGGACTTATCCTGACAAAGTAGCTAGATTGGGCATCCGGAGGCTGCCCGTTAGGGGGGGGCAACGTCAGGGAAGACCAGCCAGTACTCAAGATGGCCGACGGAGAAGTCGACCTGTGACCTCAGCCTCTGCCAGAACACCTTCGGTGCACCTGTGTGCACATGACCAAGAGGCTATTTAAACTTGGTCTGTGCTTGCATCCAGTGCTGTCCATTCTACAGCGTTCTTGTGTGTTCCTGCCTGCTTACTTCTGATACTTGTAACTGTTTACCGACCCAGCTTGCCTTGACTCCGCTACCTGCTGCCTGCACCTGACCCGGCTTGTTCTGACCTCCGCACCTGCCTGCTCCTTCTACTACCACGCTGCCCGCCCGTTGCCGACCTGGCCTGTGGCCTGACTACGCTTCTGCCTCCGCTTCTGCTCCTGGCGTTCCCGCCAGTGTATGACCCGGTCTGCTTAACGTGCCTCTTCCGCCAGCTGGAGAATCCTGCTCGAGCACTGTGCCCCCTGCTGCTGTTCCCAGTTCCAGGAAGACGACCCATCAGGCACTCGTGCTACTCTGCACTTCTGCGCCTCCTGTCTGTTCTATCAGGGGGCCAGAATCAGAGGAGTAAGAGAGGCCACTCCCTGCATATCAGGCTCTACCGTCAGGTACGTGACATTATGGATTAAAACTATTCGAGCATGATTCATTGCGACCGGCTCCCTCCATCAAGCAATCAGAATAAAGAGAAGCTAATACAGGCGCTAAGAACTCTCCATGAGCCTTATAAAATTCAATAGGAAAGCCATCCGCAACTGATGACTTCCCCAATGGAAAATAACTGATGACCGAAGTACCTCCTCCGAAGTTATAGAATGTACTAGCGTCTCCCTCTCATTATCCGTTAACCAAGCCAGTGCAACTGAATCCAGCTGGCTGGGAGTCAGAGGGCAAGTGAGATGTATACAATGTCTGATAAAATTGCCGAAAAGTCTCCAGAATCTTAGGCTGTGTACAGGCCATATCTCCAGAGGAGGTGTGTGTTTTCAAAATCGGAATACTAGGTTGTTCATGTTTAGCCATCATGGCCAAAAAGCAACCATTGTGATCTCCCTGTTCAAAAGATTTTTATATAAATATATAGTCTCAGCCATATGCAAATATAAGGCCCGTTTGTTGTGGTATAAAGCAGGGATATGCAATTAGCGGACCTCCAGCTGTTGCAGAATTACATGTCCCATGAGGCATAGCAAGACTCTGACATCCACAAGCATAACACACCAGAGGCAGAGGCATGATGGGACTTGTAGTTTTGCAACAGCTGGAGGTCCGCTAATTGCATATCTCTGGTATAAAGCATTAAAATTAGATTCTGAAGGATCAGCAGCATATTGAGCTGTTTTTTCATCTACTATAAGCTTTAAAAAGATATATTTTGTCCTCTTGTATAGGCCTTAAAAAGATCCCATATTAATACTGAAGTAGATGACCCTATATTCAACTCCCAATACTCTGCTAGAAGTGGTAGAATTTTATTAACCATATCTGAATATGAAATCCAGTGAATACCCAATCTCCACTGTGCTGCATCATGATAGTGGTGCAGATGAAGCGTAAGCATAAGCGGAGCATGGTCTGATAACCCACTCGGTAAGTATTTAACATTCACCATATCTGCCAATATCGCTGAATTAACAAAAGCTAAATCTATACGGGAGGCGGTATTATATGAAGTTGAAAAACAAGAATATGATCTAATTGATGGATTTTTTCCATCGCCAAGTTTCTACCAAATCTACCATCTGGGCCCAATTAGAGAGCTCTCCGGAGAAATTTTTAGGAGGAGTTGGTCTATCCAAAGCATACACAGAGATTTTATCTAAGAGACTATATAGGAGGGTCCCCGCAAATGGGGGTGGAATATACACACTGACAACTATATACCTCTGGCCCACAGAAGAAACATAATCAAAACATATTTACTCTGGGGGTCAGAGAATACATCTTGCAAGGTAAGGATCTGCTAATCAATATCGAAACCCATCTAGAAAACATGGAGTATGTAGCATGGTAAGCCTTCTGTACCTAAGGCTTCTTAAGGGTCAAAAGCTTACTCCCCATAAGGTGAGTTTCTTGATTCACTATATGTGGAAGATAACTTTTCAAATACTTAAATACCAGTGCTCTTTTACATTTTGAGTTAATGCCACGAACATTCCATGACAGAATAGAGAATACCTCTTGGTCACGTGATGTCACCTACATAGTAAAAAATATGATGCTTACATAATAAATTGCATTGCAAGGTGAACTGCAAATTATTAGACCCTAAGAACAGCAAACATTTGAATGAACAAATTTTAAAAAAATAAGAAAGGCACAATGCGTATAAACAATTAACAAAAACACACCCCACAGGCATTAATATGCCCTTCCTGCCTTTCTCCAACGCCATCCCCAAAAAACAAAAACAAGGTGGCGTTGAGAAGGCATTATCCCCAAAAAAAATCAAATTCCTTTATTAAAAAAATAAATAAAATAGCAATGTCCCCCAATGTTGATCTGCTGCCCGCCACCGTCACCACCAGACCTGAAAAAAAATGCTCCACCGTCAATGAAAGCTGATTGCCTATTGCAGGCTCTTATATAGGTAAGGGGCAGAGCCACTCAGAATGCACCGTTTGGTGACATCACAAGGGGGCTGGGCCAACAGCTGACATCACCGGGGGGCGATGGGCTTCGGATCTACATAGGAAGACATTTTTTTTTACTTTGTATTTTTTACTAAAGGAATTGTCAACAACCTATCTACTGTTTTTATTTATTTTTTAATTTTTCTGGGGTGAATGGGTAGGGGTACAATTGTTAAGGGGTGCTTCCAGATTCCGATAAGACCCCCACAACCACGGCCCAGGATTGTCGGAAAGAAGCCCTTGTCCCCATCAACATGGGGGCAAGGTGCTTTGGGGGGGGACCCCACACCTTTTTTTCACAAATAATTCTTGCATTGCTGGGTGCAGGCCATAGCTTGCAGCCGCGAAGTTCATTTAAATGAATTTTTTCTTTAGAAATGTCATTTTTGCTGCAGCATATTCTATACATGCTACAGATGTGCAACATTACAGGCAGACTAAGGGGACAATGTTTTATTTTTATTATTTCATGTTAAGCATCATTAAAATGACTGCTCCTTTAAAAACTATAGTTTTTTTAAAAAAAATGTGCATTGACACATGTCCCCCAGGCAGTACCTGGGCCCCCATACCCATTTTAAGGCAAATAACTTGCATATAAGCCTTCAAAATGGGGACCTTTGAATATTCACGTTTGGGCCCCAGAGACTTCAAAAGGGTTCAGCGTTCAGGTCCGAACTTTTTGCCATGTTCGGCTGTTCTGGTGCGAACCGAACTGGGAGGTGTGCAGCCCATCTCTAGTGGGGTGTGACAATAGGCAGTTCACTGGTAGCATAAGTCAAATACGAGGTGACCACTGATCCCCTGACACACTACCTAAAGTGTCAGTACACAAGCTCAGTCAGGATGGGTTATCTTTAAGGAGAAGTGCGGGAAATAAAAAAGCAAACATACTCAGTCACGGTCACCTATATGGCTGTAGCAACGGTCTGATGCTACAGCTGCCCCCCACCTCAGAGACAGTGTGGGCTAACATTTCACCTAAGTAGGTGTATTAGGCATAGTGGGACATGTAGACATGTTCTGCGAACAATGTGATCAGCAGCCATTTATCTCCAGGAGACCAGACTCCCACACTTGACTTTCCAGCATCCTGATCCAGATATTCTGCAGGAAAGATAACCAGGCTCCATGGGACTCAATCCCCCCTCCAGTAAATCAGCAGTACCAAGCCTCAGGTCCAGGCCTCATTATTTCACAGGCTTCCTCAGGCAGGCACACCTAAACCAGTGGCTCCGTCGTGTGCATGCTCCCCAGGCCAGAGCCAGGGAGGAAGAGAGCTTGCATCAGCCAGCCCTAGATATTTATAACCTTTCCCATATTGTACCACTGTAACAGGAAGCTCGTAGTTGTCAAGGAAGGAGAAAGAGGCGCTGATCTGAGTGTAGTGTTAAGTTAAAAACAAGTTTAATATGTGGTATTAAACTTACATTTAGATGGAGATATATAGGCATATGGTACATAGATCCACATGGGTCTCTTTCGTCCGTGCAGGCAGGCACAGGTTATCACAGGTCCTGGTCGCTCCGATGGTTGGAGAGGATCAGCTGGGCGGGTGTTCAATGCATTCTCTGTGATGGACAAAGGGCATGGCTGAGCACGCGTTCGGAGCATGCGTGCTCCTTCATCAGGCATCTGATAGCTGCCAAATCTGTATCTACAGCGTTTGGACTTTTACTTACATAGACTCATTGGGACTTGTCCTTGGTTATACACTGCCCACATAGACCCTTGTGGAACTTTTATCATTTACCACATCCTGGCATTCCCAGCTGGGCGCCAAGTGTTCCAATATACCCCTATTCAAAAAGCTCCTAGTTTTTGGGAAAATATATTGTCACGGTCAGGGGTCAAGTTCGGAGACCAGTAGTTATAGCAGTACAGAGGCTCCCACTGACCAGCAGGGTAAGGTAACAAGCAGGTCATTCTGACCGATGATGCAGGCTCACCCGAATTGTGGGTTCTAAACACTAACTGGTATTCACTAGAGCTCCTGATGATGGAGATGGGTTTTGCTGTATGTTAGTACAAAGTCAAGGTCCTCAGGGTTGCCCCACCAGGAGGTGAACAAGTCAGGGTCCAGTAGCAGATATGGAGGGAAGGGATCAAGCTGAGCAAAAGCTGAGTGAGTAGTGGTCATATGATCACTCAGTTCTGGGTCTTAGAGCCAGCAGAGGACAGCAGCAGCATCAGACCAATGCTGCAGCATGGAGGTGAGTATGTGTATTTTTCTTTTCACATAGCCCAAACTTCACCTTTAAATGTTAAACGACAAGCTATAATAATGTTGGTAGAATTTTTTTTTTTTTAAGGTTTACATCTTCATAAAAAAAGTTTTATGAATAAATATCTAATATTTAATTATTTATGCTGGCTTCATATCTATGCGAATTGGATGCGGTTTTCTCCACATCGAATTCGCATAGCAGGAGAATGTGAGTGGCTCTCTATGGAGCCGGTGCACATATCCCCGCAGCAGGTCCAGTGCGAATTGCCGGAAAAACATTTTGTCTACCTGAATATCCATATGGCTCTGTATGAGGTAGTAAAAGGGAGGAGGGTTGTCCCACCTGTATCTCATTCAACTGTGTACATGCTGTGAATAGACCTAGTTAGAAGGAGATCAAATTACACAGGCTATTCACAGCACAGCAATACATTACTCATCAGTGGCCTTGAGTCTACCACATGCTGGCTGTAAGCTGTAAATTTTAAATATTGATATTTGATATTGATCTGACATAAAAAAAATCACACGTATCATTTTTTTAATAACAAGTAAAGAAAATATGTACAAAAGCATGATATATTCCCATTAATGCTTTCCAAAAATAATTATTTTTATTGAAGAATAATATCATTTTTAAACCATGCTGAGACTTTGTTTACTCACATTTTGCTGAATATCTAAAAATTAGTGCATGCCAAGTTAAGACAGCAAATAAAAACAAGAAAGGTCACAGGAAACTTCAAATCTAAGATGTTAATTTAGCTCTGCCCTTTCTCTTTTCACTTGTTTCATAAAACACAGTCATCTGTAGCAGCTGGCATGTAACCAGGGAATCCACAAACAAGACATGTACAGAGACCCAGCATGACATTTGGCATTTGTATAACAACTTATCTCTGCAAACACTGTTAGCTTTGTGTAGTATTTTACAGTTTTCCCATATACAAGCCAAAGCAT
Source organism: Lithobates clamitans (assembly GCA_037952925.1). Classification (NCBI taxonomy): domain Eukaryota; kingdom Metazoa; phylum Chordata; class Amphibia; order Anura; family Ranidae; genus Lithobates; species Lithobates clamitans. Next base: position 5,605,018 of record JBBGZY010000098.1, read on the forward strand.
CAAGCAGCAATGGCCACCCCTTAGATTTAGTGCATTTTAAAAAAAAGGGATGTAATATGAGATTTTTTGGTGAATAATAAGGCTGAATGATTTCAGATGTATATGATGCTTACAAAATTAAATAATTTCATAATAACATCACTTATGCACCCAGTGAAGAATAGGGATGAGCTTCGCGTTCAAGTCGAACCCATGTTCGACTCGAACATCGGCTGTTCGATCGTTCGCTGAATTGCGAACGTTATGGGCCGTTCGCGCCAAATTCGTGTGACGCGTCACGGCCCATAATTCACTGTGGCATCGCAGTGCATTGCTGGCTGATGATTGACCAAGCATGCACTATGACCCGTATGCTTGGCCAATCACAGCGCCATCGGTAGAGAGAGCTGTAATTGGCCAAAGCCACCCTGGCTTTATGGCTCAGGGGGTTTAGAACACGCCCCACACTATATTAGGCCGCCTGCACGACGGCCCTGTGTAGTGTGTTCCAGCGTGCTGAGAGATAGAGAGAGAGACAGTGTCATTTCATTTGAGTTAGCTAGATTAGGCAGGACAGTCAGTGAGTTAGCTGCACTAATGCCCCGTACACACGGTCAGATTTTCCGATGGAAAATGTCCGATCGGAGCATGTTGTCGGAAATTCCGACCGTGTGTGGGCTCCATCGGACATTTTCCATCGGATTTTCCGACACACAAAGTTGGACAGCAGGAGATAAAATTTTCCGACAACAAAATCCGATCGCGTCAATTCCGACCGTGTGTGGCCTGTTCCGACGCACAAAGTGCCACGCATGCTCAGAAGAAATTCCGACACGGGACAGCTCGTTCTGGTAAACTTAGCGTTCGCAATGGATACAGCACTTTCGTCACGCTGCAATGTAAAAAATGGTTTAATACAGCGCACTCTCTTCTTCTTTATAATGTGACAAGAATTAAGTAGTTTTGCTGCTCATATTCACACACACTTCTCACAAAGTTTTATTTGTGTTTTTTTAGTGGGATTCCCTCAATATATTGTTATTAGTTGTCACATCTGACAGTTTTATATTTTTTATGGTTTTTTTTTTTTGTTTTTAAGCCTTTTTTTTTCTTTAATGTTTGGATTTTTTCCAAGGCTGATCTTTGTTTAATGTTATTTTTATTTTTACTCCAGAATATTTTTGTGTGTGTTTTGTGTGGCAAGTTACCCCAACACCATTGATATCTTTTATTATTTAATCTCCATGAGATTTTTTGTTGTTGGTGTCCCTTGTTCATTTCACATTGTATATTTGAAATGTACCTGAATCCTCACAAACAAACCATCATTTTTGAAGTAAAACACATAGGAGAGTATAATTCAAAACAAAAATCCTTTATTAAGGGCTCAGAACCAAACAAAGAGGAAGGCAACACTGGATCAACAGCAGAAATTAGTGAAGCCTGGGACCCCCACGGCAGACATCAATTCTTAAACCTCAAAATTGGTGGCCTGAGGAGTCCATATATAAGGGAGGGCAGTCTGGTCCGGGATTCACAGAGACTTGGATAGCAGCAGATGACATCAGTGTCCCCAGGCTGTGGTACCACAAGAGGCTGCATCTTTTGGCCGACCAGACTGGATCCAGGGTCCTCACTCTCTGGTCTTCCTTTCACACTTCCTTCCGGGCTGTGGCTGTGCAGTTGGAGATGTGGCAGGAGGAGGAGTAGGACCTGGAGGAGGAGTAGGACCTGCAGGAGGAGGAGGAGGACCATCCCAAAGCTGTGTGTGAGGTGTAAGTTGGCCCCTCACACCTTTCGCCAGAGCCTCTGATATGAGGGCCTCACACATGGCTTTTTGGCCCTCCTCCATCCTCTGCATTCTATAGGCTATGAATGCCGCAAGGTTCTCCTGCCTGGTGTGTGGTGCTCCCAGGACCTCTGTAGCCCTACAAAAAAATCTGATAGCCGCCTCCTCTAGGGTACTCCTCCTCCTGCCACTTTCTGTTTCCAGGGGGGGTGGAGGGACCTGCAGATCAGCCACCTCCTGGCTGAGACTTCCCTGTGTATGAAAAAGGGACATGGTTTTAGTTTTTGCATCATCAATCACAATCATAAATTAGTACTCCCAACTAACATCTAGTTAACATCATTGATTGGACAAGCAGAAATATTTAGAGGAATGCTATACCTGGCTCAATCTGGGCTCCTCCACATGTGGCCTGGAAGGCCCAGGTTGGGCGTCAGAAGCCTCAGCCAGGGGGGAAGGAAGCGTGGAAGGAAGACTTGAGAGGGATGGCCTGGGTTCAGTCTGGCCTGCCAGAAAGTGCAGCCTGTTGTAGTACAACATCCTGGGGACATAGATGTCACCTGCTGCTCCGGATCTCTGTGAATCCAGGACTTTAGTGCGCTCCCTCAGATATGTGCTCCTCAGTCCACCAATGAAGATCTTTAAATAAGTGATGTCTGCCGTGGGGATCACCTGCTTCACAATTTCACACAATTGTTCCAGTGCTGCCTTCCTCTTTGCTTTGTTCTTGTAATGGGGGTGTTTAATCTCCCACAGACAGGGCAGCTCCCTTAGCATCTCTATGAAGACTGAAATGAAGTCCTGATCTTCCAGTACCATATCCATGTTCACTGCAAGACACAACACAAGACAAAGCCTAATGTCACACCAAACTCTCCTAATCTTGTTACAATATAGGCCTCAATCTATAGAAGCAGTATAGGCCCAAGTTTGTCTCTTACCTTCGTTCTTACGATCGACGCGTTCAATGCTCCTTCCTCCGCTCACAGATCAAACGTAATACGCACGCGTGTTACGCTTTATATACACTGCGCATGCGTGTAACTCCGCCCGCCCCTGACGTTCTTTCTAGTGTATTCCCCGCCCCTTTTCGTTCGGCGCAGTGGGGGAAGAGCATGATGGCGGACAAACAGCAGGTGCGGGCTAATTGTAGCAACGAGGAGGAGGAGGAAAGGGCGGATCCAGGCACGTCCCGATCCAGAAGGAGACGTTTTAAGGCCACAAATATGTCGTTTGGGGAGATGTTGAAGATGGTCGACATCATGAGGAAGTCCGACTATGACGGAAAATATGGGTCTTACCCCCACCCCAACATCCGAAAGGCCAAAATCATGGCGAAAGTGGTCAGGAGTCTCGAGCGGAATTTCGGGGTACGAAGGTCTAAAGATCAGCTCAGGAAGCGGTGGTCGGACCTGAAGTTGAGAGAGCCAGAGCAGTACCGAAAGATCCTGAGAGTGCTGCAAAAAAGTAAGTAGTTGTGCTGTGTTCCTATTCTTTCTGTCTTTATTACGTTCGTTCTGCTCCATATGCTTTGATTAGTTGTAACGTTTCCAAAGGTCAACTTTAATGTTCATGGGCACATTATTCGTTCGTATCAAACATTTTTCTTTCGGCCTCTAGAACACCATTGTTTAGGCCATATGCATTTTCACACATTTTTGGGGGCCTACTTGGATGCCAAATATTTGTTTGTGTAGATGGGTTTGTTACTAGAATGAAATGCAAACTAGATTGTGTGTAAGGAGAGGACACTGAGCAGCTGTTTTCACATCTGGACACTGGAGCACTAGTGTGGGACACAAGAACACCATTTTTATTAGGGGGCCACACAGTTGCTCCAGTGTATACTATAGGGGGGTCTCCATCTGTGAAGCTTGTACCAAACAGGTAAAGTATTGCAGCTTGACAAAGGGCAATAAAAAATATACATCTTGGAACTCGGCTAAAATAGACAATTGTACCCCACTTCCAAGCAATGTTTCCTATTTCTATAGTTCTGCCATCAAATATCTGTGTGCTAAGTATACCATTTTTGTTTTACATAGGGGAGAAAAGACTCGGGGGACACCCCTCATCCCAGGAGAACACAGACCCCCCCCCTCTGGAAGAAGTTGAAATACCACCAACCCAAGAAGCTGAGCAGGAGGAAGAAGAAGACGTGGTGGAGATTGGCACCACAACAGGTGAGTGTCTGCGACCACAGACTCAGGTAAAAGAGATGGCTGGTGGCAGATTTTTGAGACCTTTTTTTTTGTTCTTTATCTCTTTTTAGGTGATCGTGATGTGAGGGATCCAGAACGATTTACATCTGAAAGTGCCCAGATACTGATAGGGGAGATCATGGGGTGCAATCTCCAATTGCAAAACATCCAGCAACAAATCAGTGATGTTATTAAAAAAAATAATAACATCATTGATGTTTTGGGGCGAATTTAAACCCCACAAAATCACCTGTTTTATGGTACCAAACTTTTTTCAATGTTTAGAAAAGCCAAATTTGGAGGATGCACACAGTGTGCCAACATGTGCTATCTGCCATCACGGGAGATCAATGGACGCGTTTTGGGGGGGCAACCCCTTCCTCAATTATAAAGTAGCGTTGAGGAAGGGCTTGCTCCCCCCAAACACGTCCCTTGATCCCCCATGATGGCAGATAGCACATGTGGACATTTGTAAATTGGTGTGCATCTTCCAAATTTGGCTTTTCCAGGGGTGATTTCCCCCCATCTGAACGCTATATCAAACCCAGTTCCTAAATACTGATGTCTGATATAGCCTTCAGGTTTTACCTAATGTGAACTTTGTAAGTTCAAGTTTTTTGGCTTTCTTGTTGGTTTTACACAGGCCTGTTTTATCTGAAATGGATATTTTGATTTTTCATAATACTACTGCAAACATTTTATACAACAAACATGTTGGTTTGTTTTAAAAACCTTTGGTAAATGCGCATGTGATTGTGCAGGTATAAAAAAGTGCCTTACTCAAGAATGTGTGGATTATTGTCTCAACACTACAACACTTTTGGGGTGATGTAATTGTTGTTTTATGCACAAATGGGGGTTATTTCCTAAGGGCAAATCCTCTTTGCACTACAAGTGCAGGTTCAGTGCAGTTGCAAGTGCACTTGTAGTGAAATGTGTTTTTGCATTTAGGAAGTACCAGCCAACACTGTTTTTTATAAGGTTACCCAATCACGACATTTTCTGCACTCAACACATTTCTGTCAGGGTCAGCTAAAACAAACACAAGCAGTAAATGTCCACCAAGAATTTCTTTTGGTTGTTTTTTATTTGAAAAAGGTGTCACAGATTGTCTGGCATATTGATAGCCCCCCTACCCACAAAGAACTCCAGGTATCGTAACCGGACATCACGGGCATTCAGGGAGGGCAAGCCAGGACGGCCGCTTTCAAGTGCCGTCATTGTTGAAGTATTTGGGATTCCGGCCTCAGGCCCAACTGAGCCAGCATAGTTGGCTGAATGTTTTCGTAGAAAATTATGGAGAACACAGCAGGCAAGTATTATATGGTTCAGTTTATACTCCGCCATATGGATGGGTGTCATAAATAATCGGAACCGGCTGGCCAGGATTCCAAATGTGTTCTCCACCACTCTTCGGGCTCTGGCCAGCCGGTAATTAAAAACCCTCTGTTCCGGGGTGAGGGTCCTCATCGGGAATGGCCGCATCAGGTGGTCTCCCAGCGCAAATGCTTCATCAGCAACGAACACAAATGGGAGACCTTCAACATTGTCCTCTGGAGGTGGCAACTCCAAGCTGCCATTCTGGAGACGCCTGTAGAACTCCGTCTGGGCGATCACTCCACCATCGGACATCCGGCCATTCTTCCCCACGTCCACATACAAGAAGTCGTAATTAGCCGACACCACCGCCAACATCACTATACTATTAAACCCCTTGTAATTATAATAGTACGACCCCGAGTTGGGTGGTGGGACGATGTGGACGTGTTTCCCATCAATTGCCCCTCCGCAGTTAGGAAAGTCCCACCGCTGGGCAAAGTAGGAGGCCACAGTCTGCCATTCCTGTGGCGTGGAAGGAAACTGTTGAGGAAAAAACAATAAACATTACTATTTTTTCACAGAAACCTGGCAAGCAGATTAGACACAAACATTATGGGTCAACCTCCAGATAGCATTTATTAAGGGGAATTTAACAACAACAAAGTATAAGGTACACCTATCATATTCCACCCCCCCTCTCATGGGCCATTTCTAACATTATAGGGGGGGGAACTCTTGGACAGGTAACCCTCTTCACTTCATTGAGAGATGAATGCCTAAATACAGGGTATTACTTGGAACAGCCCCTCCTTAGTTACACTATTGGCAGCCCACTGGACAGGTAAGAAGTGTCATAATACAAAGATATAAATACACACTGTACACATTTGAGCACATTTGGACATTCTGCTATTACCTATCAAGATCATAATAGGATACAAGAACTTTAAACAGTACCATTGGAAAGTATACAGGCAGCCCCTTGCACTACATGCTTTGGGGAATTCATCCATAAATCTGAGCACTAAAGAGATGGGTATAGTGTGTATGGGTTTGGCAAAGTCAGCAGATAGATGATTGAGGATAGAGAATTGGGATCAGCTGACTTAGCAGTTGGGGGAGGGAGGGTTACAAAAAATTTGGGGACACCACAAAAAAAAGCCTCTGGCCCTCTGCCTGAATTTAAATCAAAAATAACATTTCAAAACATTTTATGGGGTGTTTGGGGTAAAGCACTACTATGGAGCTGATAAAATACATTGTTAAGTGACTACATGAGGTGAATATAGGGCAGGAGACACCATGCTGGGGAGGTTATTGAAGGGCAAATATGTATGAAGGACCTAAAATAATAATTACATAAAAATCCAGCATGCATGAGGACAAAGGGGACATTCACAGCATATTACAATCATGGTAATTAGGGAATGAGGAAAGAAATACAATATATTCGCAAACATTCAATACAATAAAATGTGATATTAAAGGATAAAAATCTTACCTTCATATACTCCTTCTGCAGGACCTGGATGATGGCAGAACAGGTCTCTGGGATAATGATCCCCAGAGCCTGGGGGGAGATGCCTGTCGAGAACTTGAGGCCCTGCAGGCTTCTCCCTGTGGCCAAATACCGCAAGGTAGCGACCAACCTCTGCTCCGGAGTGATGGCTTGCCTCATGCAGGTATCCTGCCTGCTGATATAGGGGGTCAGCGAAGCCAACAAACGGTGAAACACGGGGTCCGTCATCCTGAGAAAGTTCCTGAAATCATCAGGATTATTCTCACGGATCTCACGGAGCAAAGGCATGTGACAGAACTGGTCACGCTGAAGCAACCAATTCTTGGTCCATGAACTCCTCCCCACCCTGTTCATGGACTGAACTTGTGTCAAGGTCAGGACCCCAACACCAAGCCCCCGCACAGCACGAACTCTACGAGGAGTACGCATACGAAACATGGCTAGAAAACGGTCGGCTGCTCAGAACGAAGTAACAGAACGCACTGAAGAACAGCAAGGCCTGTGAAGAGCGACCTGAAAAACAGCAACGAGCAGACAAGACCGCACAGAAAACTTCAATACGAACTGACTGCACGCACTGAAGAGCAGATACAAACCCACAAGCACAAACTGAACGGCAGAAAACGATCTGAAAGCCACGAGTCTGAAAAAGCGCAAATCGTCTCTCACCAAACTTTTACTAACACGAGATTAGCAAAAGGAGCCCAAAGGGTGCTGCGCTTGGTTCTGAACCGGCCTTTTCTAGTCTCGTCGTACGTGCTTGACGTCACCGCGTTCTTGGCGATCGGAAATTCCGACAACTTTGTGCGACCGTGTGTAGGCAAAACAAGTTTGAGCCAACATCCGTCGGAAAAAATCTGAGGATTTTGTTGTCGGAATGTCTGAACAAAGTCTGACCGTGTGTACGGGGCAATACAGTGTATTGTGTATATATATGCATCCCAGGTGTTGCATATATACATATATACACTGTATTCAGTTTAGCTAGATCCGTTCCTGTTATCTTCCTACTGACAGGCAAGCTTGTCTTGTTACAGTATTTACAGCTACCTGAAGAAAATTGCTGGTGTTCTATTGATCCTATTAGTACCACAGTCAGGCAGCTAGACTATTTACAGTTAGTGTAGTGCTTCCTCCTCACAGTGTTCAGTTAAAGCTACAAGTTAGTTTAGTGTGACCTCTGCACAGTGTTCAGCTAAAACTACAAGTTAGTGTAGTGCACAGTGTTCAGCTAAAGCTACAAGTTAGGGTAGTGCGTCCTCCTCACAGTGTTCAGCTAAAACTACAAGTTAGTGTAGTGCGACCTCTGCACAGTGTTCAGCTAAAGCTACAAGTTAGTGTAGTGCATCCTCCTCACAGTGTTCAGCTAAAACTACAAGTTAGTATAGTGAGACCTCTGCACAGTGTTCAGCTAAAGCTACAAGTTAGTGTAGTGCATCTTGTTCGCAGTGTTCAGCTAAAACTACAAGTTAGTGTAGTGCGACCTCTGCACAGTGTTCAGCTAAAGCTACAAGTTAGTGTAGTGAGACCTCTGCACAGTGTTCAGCTAAAGCTACAAGTTAGTGTAGTGCATCCTCCTCTAAAGCTACAAGTTAGGGTAGTGTGTCCTCCTCACAGTGTTCAGCTTAAGCTACAAGTTGGTGTAGTGTGTCCTCCTCACAGTGTTCAGTGAAAACTACAAGTTAGTGTAGTGCGACCTCTGCACAGTGTTCAGCTAAAGCTACAAGTTAGTGTAGTGCGTCCTCCTCACAGTGTTCAGCTAAAGCTACAAGTTAGTTTAGTGTGACCTCTGCACAGTGTTCAGCTAAAGCTACAAGTTAGGGTAGTGCGTCCTCCTCACAGTGTTCAGCTAAAGCTACAAATTGGTGTAGTGTGTCCTCCTCACAGTGTTCAGCGAAAACTACAAGTTAGTGTAGTGCGACCTCTGCACAGTGTTCAGCTAAAGCTACAAGTTAGTGTAGTGCGTCCTCCTCACAGTGTTCAGCTAAACCTATAAGTTATTTTTTGGCGAGCTCTGCACAGTGTTCACCTAAAGCTACCTGTAGAAGGTTGGTGGTGTTCTCCTGATCCTATCACTACCGCAGGCAGCTAAATAAGCTACAAGTTAGTGTAGTGCGAGCTCTGCACAGTGTTCACCTAAAGCTACCTGTAGAAGGTTGGTGGTGTTTTCCTGATCCTATCACTACCGCAGGCAGCTAAATAAGCTACAAGTTATTTTTTGGCGAGCTCTGCACAGTGTTCACCTAAAGCTACCTGTAGAGGGTTGGTGGTGTTCTCATACTGCAGGCAGGCAGTTGATTTTGCTAGCTGCAGTATCAGTACACACATATATATATATATATATATATATATATATATATATATATATATATATATATATATATATATCCCAGCTTAGTGCAGCTACAGGCCATTAATATGTCTGGAAGGCCAACAGGGAGAGGCAGACAGTCACAAGCCAATAAAAGAGGGCAAGCAGGCTCTGTGTCTAGAGGCAACAGTGTTGGTCGTGGAGACGGTGCATCCTCATCAGCACGTGGCCGACGGACACGCTTGGCCTTTTTTTCGGCAGCTGGCCGTGTTGAGCCGCAACATGCGGAAGACTTGGTCGAGTGGATGACCAAGCCGTCCTCATCCTCCTCATCCTCTCTCACCTATGCTCAGGGTACTTTGTCTGGCAAAGCAGCGTCATCAGTCATCAGTCATCAGTGACTCCTTCCCTAGCCCCACCATGTCCTCCTGAGGAGTCCCTCGAACTGTTTGACCACAGTGTTGGATACATGCTCCAGGAGGATGCCCAGCGTTTGGAAGGCTCTGATGATGATACTGAGCTAGATGAAGGCAGTAACGTGAGCACGGACAGAGGGGGCGCCCAAGAAGGACAGCAATCTGGCAATCATGCTCCCCCTGCTGCAGCATACTGCCAGGTTTGCTCCAGTAAAAAATATTCCAAACAGGTGGGGAAAGAGAAAAGCAGGGCTAAACGGAAGCGCAACGACCAAGTTTAAGTAGCAAAAAGTAGCAATTTATTGGCATGAACATATATTAACAGGTAGCAGGGTAGTGACCCAGTGCAGTACTGTCATTTATAAAAATGACGCCGACCACCTGTGAGGGTGGATCTGCCGCGTCTACAGACAGGGGGAACAAAATAACATTAAACAAAAAACATGTAACAAAACAAAACCAGCGTCCGGTTGGCTCCAGTGATGAGGAGGGAGGGGATGATGAGGTCACTGACTCAACGTGGGTACCTGATAGGAGAGAGGAGGAGGCGGCACATCACCAACGAGGCAGGATGCCCTCCAGGGGCCAGCCTAAGGGCAGCACACTGACTGCATCACACCCCAAAGCTCCGCATGTGCAGGGCGCTGCAGTCTCTGCACGTTATTCAAAAAGTTCTTTGGTGTGGGCCTTTTTTGAGACGAGTGCATCAGATCGCACCGCTGCTATTTGCAACATATGTCTCAAGCGTATCTCGCATGGCCAAAACATCTCCCGCTTGGGCACCACATGCTTGACCAGACATATGTTGACCTGCCATGCAGTTAGTTGGCAAGCGTATCTAAAAGACCCACACCAAAGAAAAAAGAGGACCTCTCCTTGCTCCTCATCAGCTGAGATCTCCCACCCCACTATACCTTCAGTCCTCTCTGAGACCTGCACTGAGAGGAATGAAGGTGTAGAATTAGGTGTGTCACAGCCAAGTACTTGTGGGCAATCTGCTTTCGGTACACCGACGTCAGATTGTACCAGGCAAATTTCCCTGCCCCAGCTGCTGCACCGCCGAAAGAAGTTCGCTCCCAGCCATCCACATTCCCAGTGGTTGAATGCTAGCTTGGCAAAATTGCTAGCACTTCAACTGCTGCCTTTTCAGTTGGTAGACTCTGCCCCCTTCCGTAAGTTTGTGGAATGTGCGGTTCTTCAGTGGCAGGTACCCAAACGCCACTTTTTCTCACGGAAGGCGATTCCGGCTCTCTACCGGCATGTGGAAGGCAATGTCTTGGCCTCGCTGAACAGGGCGGTCAGCGGTAAGGTGCATATTACCGCTGACTCATCGTCCAACAGTCATGGACAGGGACGTTACCTAAGTTTCACCGCGCATTGGGTGACTCTGCTGGCAGCTGGGAAGGATGCAGGATAAGATGCAGTAGTGTTGGAGGTTGTTCCGCCACCACGCCTCCAAAATGCCACTACTAATTATTGTGACACACCTCTCTCCTCCACCCCCTCCTCTTCTTCTTCCTCCATTGCCTATTCCTGTGCTTTTTCCTCGGAACCAGCGGTGCTCCGTAGCCGTTCAAGGGGCTACGCAAGTATGCAGGCCAAAAGATGCCATGCGGTGCTTGAGCTGGTGTGCTTGGGGGACAGGAGCCACACTGGGGCAGATGTTCTGTCAGCTCTGCAGGGGCAGGTTCAGAGGTGGTTGATGCCACGCCAACTTAAGGCAGGAATGGTGGTTTGCGACAATGGCACCAACCTCCTCTCTGCCCTCCGACAGGGACAAATGACCAATGTGCCCTGTTTGGCTTACGTCCTTAACTTGGTGGTGCAGCGGTTCTTGGGCAGGTACCCGGGCTTACAGGATGTCCTGAGGCAGGCCAGGAAAGTCTGTGTGCATTTCCGCTGGTCATATAATGCCAGTGCTCGGCTGGCCGACCTCCAAAAGGAGTTTAACCTGCCCAAGAACCGCCTAATCTGTGACATGCCCACCAGGTGGAACTGAACGTTGGCCATGCTGCAGCGGCTGCACACGCAGCAGAGGGCCATCAATGAGTACCTGTGCGACTATGGCACCAGGACAGGGTCAGGGGAGTTTGTTTTTTTTTCCCCACGCCAGTGGGCCATGATCAGGTATGCATGCACTGTCCTGTCACCATTTGAGGAGGCCACGAGGATGGTGAGCAGTGACAGTGCATGCATCAGTGACACTGTCCCCCTTGTCCACCTGTTGGAGCACACGCTGAGTGGAATAATGGACAGAGCACATGAGGCAGAACAGAGGCAAGAATAGGAGGACTTCCTTAGCTCTCAAGTCCCCCTTAATCAGACAGTGTTCCTGCGTGCCCGCCGATCATACAGGAAGAGGAGGAGGAGGAGGAGGAGGAAGATTGTGTCAGTATGGAGGTGGAGCCTGGCACTCAGCAGCAGTCTTTAAGGGATCAGTCCCAAGAAACACATGGACTTGTACGTGGCTGGGAGGAGGTGGCTGCGGACCATGTCATCCTTAGTGACCCAGAGGACTCCGGACCGAATGCCTCAGCAAACCTTTGCTGCATGGCCTCCCTGAACCTGCAAAGCCTGCGTAAGGATCCTTGTATTCGTGGTATCAAGGAGAAGGACCAATACTGGCTGGCAACCCTCCTTGATCCATGTTACAAGGGTAAGGTTGCGGACCTTATCTTGCCATCGCAGTGGGAGCAGAGGATGAAACATCTTTGGAAGGCCTTGCAGAAAGGTCTGTGCAACGCGTTCCCAGAGACTGGGAGGTTACAAACTCCTGTTTCTGGACAATGTGTTGCTGAGGCTTCGGTCAGTCAAAGAAGGAGCGGTGGAGAAGGTGGCCATCTGACCGATGCGTTCAGACAATTTTTTGGTCTGCAGCCCCAAGGTATGATCGGTTCCAGCAACCATCGCCAGCGTCTGTTTTACATGGTGCAGGAATACCTAGGGGCAAGATCTGACTTGGACACCTTTCCCACCGAAAATCCTCTGGGTTACTGGGTCTTGAGGATGGATCACTGGCCAGAGCTTGCACAGTATGCAATTGAGCTACTGGCCTGTCCTGCATCCAGCGTTCTTTTGGAATGCACATTCAGTGCTGCTGGAGGCTTTGTAACCGATCACAGGGTGCGTCTGTCCACCGTCTCGGTCGATCGACTGACCTTCATAAAAATGAATCAGTCTTGGATCACCACCAGCTACCAAGCACCTGATGCTGATGTAACTGAATAATTTTTTTTTGAAATCTTAGATCCCTTCAAAGACTGCCTATGCTGATGCTGAGTGACTATCCTGAGTAATTATCCTCTTCCTCCTCAATGATAACGCTGATAGCTTGTAAGAACATTTTTGGTTCTGGGCGCCACCACCAGTGCCTAAGGCCCAATTTTTCAGCCCCTGTTTAACAGGGGCGTGTAATTACAATTTTTGATGCAATACTTTGCAGCAGGGCTCCTTCCTGCATTCCAACTAAAGTATCTGTGAGGGGTTGCATTGTTGTAGCACCAACACCAGTGCCTAAGGCCCAATTTTTCAGCCCCTGTTTAACAGGGCCGTGTAATTACAATTTTTGATGCAGTACTTTGCAGCAGGGCTCATTCCTGTGTTCCAACTAGAGTATCTGTGAGGGGTTGCAGTGTTGTGGCACCAGCACCAGTGCCTAAGGCCCAATTTTTCAGCCCCTGTTTAACAGGGGCGTGTAATTACAATTTTTGATGCAATACTTTGCAGCAGGGCTCATTATTGCATTCCAACTAGAGTATCTGTGAGGGGTTGCAGTGTTGTGGCACCAGCACCAATGCCTAGGGCCCAATTTTTCAGCCCCTGTTCAACAGGGGCATGTAATTACAATTCTTGATCTAATATTTCACAGCAGGGCCCGTTTCTGCACCCACCAAGAGCGAGTGAGGACTTACAGTGTTGTGGCACTAGCACCACCACCACCAAAGACCCAATTTTTCTGCCCCAGTTCAACAGGGGCATGTAATTACAATTCTTGATCTAATATTTCACAGCAGGGCCCTGTGAGGGCTTACAGTGTTGTGGCCACAACAACACCTAAGGCCCAAATTTCTGCTGAGTATATAGGGCAGGCCCCTACTTTCAAACATCTAGCTTACAAATGACTCCTACTTGCAAACAGAAGGAGACAACAGGAAGTGGGATGAAATCTACCCTTAGGAAGGGAAATTCTCTCCTGTAAGAGTTAATAAGGGAAAAACGTTTTTCCTTTCCACTGAAGCTTTATCACCAAACCTTGTTTCACAAAAAAACCCACATTTTCAAAAAACATTTGTCATTGGGACAAAAAATGAGGTGAAATCTTCTGAAGAGGAGCACAAACAGCAAAACAAATGTCACAGGGGTGATAACCCTTCCCTATGTTTTCCAAAAAGCTTAAAATAGATTTTTTGGCTGGAGCTAAACACATTAAAAATGTACCAGTTCAAAATTACAAGATTCTACTTAACAACAAACCTACAGTTCCTGTCTTGTTTGCATCGCCTGTATACTGCTGTTCAGAGTATATAGGGCCTGGGTTCGGGGTTCCCCTTAATATCCATACAAGACCCAAAGGGCCTGGTAATGGACTGGGGGGTACCCATGCTGTTTGTCTCACTGATTTTTATCCATATTGCCAGAACCCAACATTACATTAAAGCCGCAAGCAGTTTTAAATGACTTTTTTTCCTTTAAAAATGACATTTTGTGCAGGGACTGTTCTAAGCACGGGAAACACGCTCCACTTTACAGGCATACTATAGACACCCCCCAGGTACGATATTTAAAGGAATATTTCACTTTTTTTTTTTAACTTTAAGCATCATTAAAATCACTGCTCCCAAAAAAAGGCCGTTTTTAAAAGTTTTTTTGCATTGATACATGTCCCCTGGGGCAGGACCCGGGTCCCCAAACCCTTTTTAGGACAATACCATGCAAATTAGACTTTAAAATGAGCACTTTTGATTTCGAACGTTTGCGGCCCATAGACGTCAATGGAGTTCTAACGTTCGTGCGAATTTTCGGTCCGTTCGCAGGTTCTGGTGCGAACCGAAGCGGGGGGTGTTCGGCTCATCCCTAGTGAAGAACATGAACAATATCTCAGATATCTCATACGAATGGCCATCATGACAACATGACTTATTATTATACATACTTGGAACTCAGCATATAACTATAGCACCCTCCTAGGTAGGTTCTAGAAGAGAGTATAGTTTTTGGTCTTTCTGCTTACCAGGAAGATGGTCAGGTAAAACTTAAGAGTGCTCTCTGCCTACCAGGGAGCATGATCTATTGGTTAGGTCTGCTCATTGTGCTCAGGTGCAGCTCAGCTTGTTTGACTGATCCTCACTGGTCCAATAGGGAGGCATATTGGATAGTGGGAGAGGACCAGACAAGTGAGTGCACAGGCTGCCCTCTCCTCTGCTGAGGTGGTCATGCGGCCTTGGGTGGTCTACCCATGGGCCTAGAGTCAGAGTGAAGCTGAACCTAGAGATCCTGCAGAGCTGGCTGGAAGGATCTGATTCTGCCTACTGTAAGTACAGATCTGCGTCTGTGGGGCCTGTTAAGTGAGGGTCACCCCTTCAGCTAGAAGAGTCAGTGCACGGTGTCAGTAAAGGGGATGCTAGAGAGTATCTTGAAGATAATGTAGTGTATCAAGTCTGCTGCTAGTGAGAGCAAGAAGACCTAATTCCTCCATACATGTGGCAGTATGGTTAAAGCAGTATGACTGCTTCCACAAATAATCCGGTGAGGCAAAGTGAGAGTTGTCCTTATCCACTGTGAATAGTTCAAGTTGGAGTATCCCACTAATCCCTTCTCCTATTCAAGTTCCAAAATAAAATACAAAAACATAAATACCCTGGATTGGTCATTGAGTTACGAGCAAGCGGGAGTAAGGGTGGGACCAGTGGAAACCCCTAGTAACCAAGTGGAAACCCTTAGAAACCAGCTGCAGATAACCTGGGAGAGGCCTATGAAGTCAACACTCAGCAAGCCCAATGGGGACAGTCCTACAAACTATAGTTTCTTAAAATCTATTGTGGATTGTTATTCTCCTTTTATTAAAAATGGTTGGTTGTGTAACTGTATTTATATGCTGTTTAAATAGTTTATTGATAACAAGAATCAAGAGAACAGAAAAAAATCATGTCACTTGTAAGACATATGCTATACAAAGTAGAGTATAACCAGTCAATAAAAAAATGGCCAGCTATCCATGGCTAAAACAGTGTTGTTACAAAGCGTTAAATGAAAGGAATTTCTGACATTGGATTAAAATCAGAAGTACTGTAAAAAGAGGCATGCTTTACACAACCGTATGAGGATAGTGAGGTCTGCCAATAGAATGAGGAAAATGTTTCCTGTGAAAGTAGTTAAGCTGGTTAAGACCATAAGGACAGACAGCTATGGCGTAGGGTCCTGCTAGTATAATTGGGTTAGGCATGTGGCATAACTATGTGTGAGGACTATGGTTCTCAGATGAACTGAAAAGGACATGTAATTGATATTGGGAAACGTAGGTGGGGAGTACAAGTAGAAGAAAAAGTGGGGACCAAGGATTGGAAAAAAGAAAAGAGAAAAAAAAAAGGGGGGGGGAGGCTGCAATTTCCAAGAGGTGTTGTTCAGTGTACATTATGTGTATTTATCATTGATTAAAGTGGTTGTAAATCCTTTTTGTTGACTTTTACCTATAGGTAAGCCTAATTCTAGGCTTACCTATAGGTAGTGGAAATATCTCCTAAACATGCTGTCAGGATATCTAATTGACCAGACTGTGTGGACTACACAGAGGAAACCCAAAACACATATAAGTGAAATAATGGTGTTTATTAACAAGTGATAAGTGAAATGAATATAAACAGTGCAAACCCACACAACAACCCACTACAAACAACAATATATATAGGTAAATGGAGATACCGTAATCGTAATCAAAGCCAAGCCAAGGTCATACACAGGGAAGTCAGCAGAAGGGTAAGGACGGGAAACTAAACAGGACAAGGAGAGGATGGATGGATGGGGTTCAGGGCAGGGATCCAAGGGAGCCAGGAACAGAAGGGACAGGACTAGGAAGGCCTCAGGATAGGGATGGGATCAGATCAGGACAAGGCAGATAGCAGGCTCAAGGTCAAACAGGCAGCAAGGTCAGAACGCAGGGAGAGAGAGAGAGATACCAAGGCAAGCCTATGAGGGCTTGCCGGGTATTTGTAAGGCTGCGGTAATTGACCTCATGTCACAGCTGAGCGCAGTGTGAGCTGTTTGCTCCACACTGCCAGAGTGCACCCGCTGGTTGACGCCGGTACTACGGCCCGAGGATGCAACAGTGCCACCAGCAGGAAAGACCTCTTACTGCAGGTCCTAGGTGTTGGAAGACACCTGCTGATGGACACTGGTCCTGCGATCCAAGAGACCGATAGCGCCACCAACGGGTAGACCTTCTCCTGACAGTACCCTCCCCTAAAGGAGCGGCCTCCGGACGCTCCAACAAGGTGCATCTGTTCAAAGTTCATGGCCTCCAACTGAACAGATGAGGGCACATCAGGCCGGGCATCGGGTACATCAACCTGGACAGTGGGTACTGCTGGCATGTCAGAGTCATTAAGCTGGACAGCAGATGACAGGAACCGCTTGAGCTGGGCAGCAGACAACAGGAACCGCTTGAGCTGGGCAGCAGACGGCACGAACCGCTTGAGCTGGGCAGCAGACGGCACGAACCGCTTGAGCTGGGCAGCAGACGGCACGAACCGCTTGAGCTGGGCAGCAGACGGCAGGAACCGCTTGAGCTGGGCAGCAGACGGCAGGAACCGCTTGAGCTGGGCAGCAGACGGCAGGAACCGCTTGAGCTGGGCAGCAGACGACAGGAAACACTTGAGCTGGGCAGCAGACGACAGGAACCACTTGAGCTGGGCAGCGGACACCCGGACATCAGGCTGAAGTGCAGACACTGGAACGTCAGACTGCAAGGCTGGAACATCAGACTGCAAAGCTGGAACATCAGACTGCAAAGCTGGAACATCAGACTGCAAAGCTGGAACATCAGACTGCAAAGCTGGAACATCAGACTGCAAAGCTGGAACATCAGACTGCAAAGCTGGAACATCAGACTGCAAAGCTGGAACATCAGACTGCAAAGCTGGAACTTCAGACTGCAAAGCTGGAACTTCAGACTGCAAAGCTGGAACTTCAGACTGCAAAGCTGGAACTTCAGACTGCAAAGCTGGAACGTCAGACTGCAAGGCTGGAACGTCAGACTGGAAAGCTGGAACGTCAGACTGGAAAGCTGGAACGTCAGACTGGAAAGCTGGAACGTCAGACTGGAAAGCTGGAACGTCAGACTGGAGACCGGGCACAGGCTGAAAAGCAGGCACCGGGACTTCAGGCTGGAAGGCCAGCTTCAAGACATCCGGCTGGAAGGCAGGGACATCGGGCTGGAAGGCAGGCATCGGGACGACAGACTGGGAGGCAGGCACATCAGACTGTAAAGCTGGAACATCAGACTGCAAAGCTGGAACAGCAGACTGGAAGGCTGGAACATCAGACTGCAAAGCTGGAACATTAGACTGCAAAGCTGGAACATCAGACTGCAAAGCTGGAACATCAGACTGCAAAGCTGGAACATCAGACTGCAAAGCTGGAACATCAGACTGCAAAGCTGGAACATCAGACTGCAAAGCTTGAACTTCAGACTGCAAAGCTGGAACATCAGGCTGGAAGGCTGGAACAGCAGACTGGAAGGCTGGAACGTCAGACTGGAAAGCTGGAACGTCAGACTGGAAGGCTGGAACAGCAGACTGGAAGGCTGGAACAGCAGACTGGAAGGCTGGAACATCAGACTGGAAGGCTGGAACATCAGACTGGAAAGCTTGAACATCAGACTGGAAAGCTTGAACATCAGACTGGAAAGCTTGAACATCAGACTGCAAGGCTGGAACATCAGGTTGCAAGGCTGGAACATCAGGTTGCAAGGCTTGAACTTCAGACTGCAAAGCTGGAACATCAGGCTGGAACAGCAGACTGGAAGGCTGGAACATCAGACTGGAAAGCTGGAACGTCAGACTGGAAAGCTGGAACGTCAGACTGGAAAGCTGGAACGTCAGACTGGAAAGCTGGAACGTCAGACTGAAAAGCTGGAACGTCAGACTGAAAAGCTGGAACGTCAGACTGGAGAGCGGGCACAGGCTGAAAAGCAGGCACCGGGACTTCAGGCTGGAAGGCCAGCTTCAAAACATCCAGCTGGAAAGCAGGGACATCGAGCTGGAAGGCAGGCATCGGGACGACAGACTGGGAGGCTGGAACATCAGACTGTAAAGCTGGAACATCAGACTGCAAAGCTGGAACATCAGGCTGGAAGGCTGGAACAGCAGACTGGAAGGCTGGAACAGCAGACTGGAAGGCTGGAACAGCAGACTGGAAGGCTGGAACATCAGACTGGAAGGCTGGAACATCAGACTGGAAGGCTGGAACATGTTGGGTTACTGGCAAGATGGTGTGGGTCGGGAAGAATTTTTGCTTCTTCTTTGGTTTAGCTCGTGCAGTTTTGTATGTAGGTGCAGGGCTGTAAGAAAAGAAAGTAGCTGGGCAGAAGGAAGACCAAGGAACTGTAGCTAGAGAGGGGTTTTGTGGGACTGTTACAGGTGGAGGAGAAGAGACAGGTGAATTGAAGACAGGATGGGTGCGACACTTGGAGACAGGGTGGTAGTATTTGGTAGGGAGCTGATTAAACTGGGTTGTAGCTGAGGTTGCCATAGGTGACGGGGAGATAGATCTTTTGGAAAGCAGATGATTAATGGCAGGGCTGGAATATTGTGGCTTAGCTAAAGACAGGAGATCTGACCATGCCTGCAGCAAAGGTTGAACAAACGCTGATTCACATACAGCCTGACTAACCAAAGATTGTACTGAATAAATGCAATCGGATAACACCTGCTGGGAACAAGCGGAATAATGTTCATCAAAAGAAGCCGGATCGTCCTCTAATAACCATACCAGGGATTCAACCTGGTCACAACTGAAAGGAGGGGAGAAATCGTCACTACCTTCGGGAATGTATGACAAGGCTGACTTAGTACATAATTGGATCAAAGGCTGAACATCCTCAAATAACACATGACCTTGATCTACAAGTAAATGGGCTGTTTGTATCATTTCCAGCAGTTGGTCTCAGGTCCAATCTTTAAGAGTCTGACAACAATATTCACTATCCTCTGCCGCCAGCAGAGAATAATAGATAATTCCATCAAAGTCCATTTTGCGCGCCCACCGTAACAGGACGGTTTCTCAGTGCAGCCACGTCTGGTCAGGGATGGCCTTGGTATACTGTCAGGATATCTAATTGACCAGACTGTGTGGACTACACAGAGGAAACCCAAAACACATATAAGTGAAATAATGGTGTTTATTAACAAGTGATAAGTGAAAGGAATATAAACAGTGCAAACCCACACAACAACCCACTACAAACAACAATATATATAGGTAAATGGAGATACCGTAATCGTAATCAAAGCCAAGCCAAGGTCATACACAGGGAAGTCAGCAGAAGGGTAAGGACGGGAAACTAAACAGGACAAGGAGAGGATGGATGGATGGGGTTCAGGGCAGGGATCCAAGGGAGCCAGAAAAAGAAGGGACAGGACTAGGAAGGCCTCAGGATAGGGATGGGATCAGATCAGGACAAGGCAGATAGCAGGCTCAAGGTCAAACAGGCAGCAAGGTCAGAACGCAGGGAGAGAGAGAGAGAGATACCAAGGCAAGCCTATGAGGGCTTGCCGGGTATTTGTAAGGCTGTGGTAATTGACCTCATGTCACAGCTGAGCGCAGTGTGAGCTGTTTGCTCCACACTGCCAGAGTGCACCCGCTGGTTGACGCCGGTACTACGGCCCGAGGATGCAACAGTGCCACCAGCAGGAAAGACCTCTTACTGCAGGTCCTAGGTGTTGGAAGACACCTGCTGATGGACACTGGTCCTGCGATCCAAGAGACCGATAGCGCCACCAACGGGTAGACCTTCTCATGACACATGCTTACCTATAGGTAGTGGAAACATCTCCTAAACATGCCGTTTCTTCCCCCAGCATGTGCCGTGACTGACGGATCCCACGCATGCGTGGGAGTGACGTCATGCGACTCTGGCCAGTCACAGAGCCAGAGTCCGTGGCCCCAGAAGGAAGAGGGGCAAAGATGGACGCGGCCTGCTCAGGGGACAGCGCGGGCTTTGTTTGCAGGTAAGTCTCGTATAATGGGCTAGTATGCGATGCATACTAGCCCAATATGCTTCTCATTTGCAGGCCTTGCGGGGAGAACAAAAGAGGAAGTAAAACCCATCTGGGTTTACTTCCTCTTTAAGGGAGTAATAGTGTGATTATGAAGTTAGGAGGCAAGAAATTTGTCACAAATGGGTCCCAGAGTTTCTCATATTTGGCTACTTTGTCCAAAAGGATGGCTTCAATTTTAGCATGGATCATTCATTGCTTGTGTGACCCTATTACAAACTGTATTTTGTATATGGGCAAAACTTTTTATGGTTCTTACTACTACTAACATCTGGTTTTCTTGGTAAATTTGTATGTTAATAAAATCTGTAATTATAAACATATGGCGTGTCTTATTACCATTGCATTGTTTGTAATATGTAATATTTTAGATTGGCACCACTTTACTAGGCAAGTTGTGTCAGGCTGATTATAGTCCAATAATCTCTTTTCCTACTTTTGCACAACTCAGTTTTTTTTTTGAAGGGTATTGCAGACCTATGAGATAAAACTAAAAGATGTACCATTAAAAGTACAGTTCAAGCAAAACAATTATATTTTAATAACTCAGAGGAGGGACATACCCCTATACAGTATATCTTCTAGAAGACCATTTGATACAGTCAGCTAGACACAGTGGGGTTGATTTACTAAAACTGAAGAGTGCAAAATCTGATGCAACTGTGCATGGTAGCCAATCAGACTCTAAATTCAGCTTGTTCAATTAAACTTTAACAAAAAAACAAAAACAAAAACAAATGGAAGCTGATTGGTTTCTATGCAGAGCTGCAACAGATTTTGCACTCTCCAGTTTTAGTAAATCAACCCCAGTATGCCAAGATGCATGCAGACAGTGCTGGGTTCCCTCATTAGAAAGCACACAAAATCTTATAAACTAAATGTCTTGGCTGCCATGCAATCAAGTAATATAATGAATAATTTATTAGTAAAGTAAATAGTTTTTTTAATAATAACTTGAAATTTAAGGTTCAATAAGTTTTTATTGATTTTCACAAATATATAAACATATAAAAACAAAAAGAAAACAGAAAGAAGGAGTGTAAACAGTGCCAGTTACCTGACAACAGGCCTCCTGGTATACAAATATTTCTTACAAATGCTGAAATAGTGCAATCGTGTACAAGTGCAAAGGTCACTATAAATAAAGCTTTACGTTAAACCCATAAAACGAGTGTCTGTTGACATGTAAACATTAACTACCCTGGTCAGGGGTGCCCCTTTGGGAGCCTGCTGCACCCTGAGACTCAGGGAGTCTGGAAAAACCAACTAAAACATAGATTGTCAGGAGTATAATTAGTGACAAGATTTCCAATCTCTATTTAAATAAAAGGAGATCTTATGGGTTGTGTTGCATCGAAAGAGGAATACAGGAGACATGGAAGAGGGAGAGAAGAAAAACAGAGTAGAAGAAGGAGGAGTAAGTGTAGGATAGAAGAATAGTAGGGAGGGAGGGGGAGGAAGGAGGGGGGACGGGGGGTGGGGAGACAGCGAGCCTTAGTCTATAGACGTGGCCATAGCTTAAGTCTATGGTCCGGTGAATGTGGAATTTTTAGCTCCTAAGTGGAGTTCTTAGTCAAGAGTCTCTGTTTGAGTTTGTCTGAGGTAGAGTAATTCCTCCAGATACTCCAGACAAAAGAGAACTTAGCTTGTTTGTCCAGGGCTTTGGCCTGCATTTCTTCCATAAGCATAAAATTGTTTACCTCACTTACCCATTCTATTAGAGAGGGGGGTGTAGTGGTTTTCCAATGTCTGAGTATGAGTTGTCTACCTGCACTAACAAAAAATTTCAGTAGGCTGTTTTTTTGTGACTTGATGGTCCCTGGTAAGACGGATAGGAGGGCAATAGAGGGTGATGGCAACAGTGGCTTATCATAGATGTCTGAGTAAATCTGGAAAATTTGAGTCCAAAATTGGAGAAGCACATCGCATTCCCACCAAATATGAATATATGTACCTTTCATCGAGTTGCATCTCCAGCACATGTCTGAGTTGGATGGGAACATGATCCTGAGAGTAGTTGGGACTCGATACCACCTCGACAACAGTTTATAGTTTTTCTCTTGTGTATAGCTTGATATGGAGGTTTGGTTCGTAAAAAG
Organism: Lithobates clamitans; assembly: GCA_037952925.1. NCBI lineage: Eukaryota > Metazoa > Chordata > Amphibia > Anura > Ranidae > Lithobates > Lithobates clamitans. The sequence continues at coordinate 5,627,922 of JBBGZY010000098.1, forward strand.
AAAGGCTTTACTACACTCTGCCTCAGTTATTTCTTTCCCGACCTCCACTGACCATTTAGTAGTATAGCTAGGTAAAGCTTTGTGGGTATGGCCTAAGATTGATTTATATATCAGTGATAAGGTGTGTCGTGGAGTCTCAGAAAGTGTGCACAGTTGTTCGAACCCGGTCAGGGGTCTGTGAATTTGTCTGGATTCGTGAAGTGTCTTGCAATATGAATTTAGGTGTCCACGAGTGAGCCATGTCACCTTGGAAATAACGTCTGTTGGGGTGGATATAAATGTGCCTAAGGTGTTATTTACAAATTGACGTGCTGTTGGCCATAAGTCTCTGTTGTAGATGTCTATCGAGTGGGTTGAGTGGCCTTCCGGAAGATTTGGATTATCAAACAAGGGGGTGAGGGGGCTAGGTTCAGAGGATAATGAGTGGCTATCTCTCCTACGATACCAAATTGCCAGGGCATCTCTAGTAAGGGGGGACAATGTTGATAAGGATTTGTATGACTTATCATAGCCCCAAAGAAGCGCTCGTAGATCATATGTAGATAGGTCCTGTTCCACAGATGTGGCGGCTTTGGTCATAGGGCGAGGGAACCACTCAAGGATACAAGATACGACTGCTGACGTGTGATATAGCTCAAAGTCAGGTAGGCCTAAACCCCCCTTCATGATAGGAGAGCATAAGAGTTTATGTTTCAGTCTCGGGTGGTTGCCCTTCCAGACAAATCTGATAGCCATAGATCGGAGGGTGCGGAAATACGCAGAAGAGAGGGCGATGGGTAGGGCTTGGAATAGGTATAACAACTTAGGGAGTATATCCATTTTTAACGTGTTGATACGTCCTACCCAGGACAAAGGCAAATCCATCCGTTCCTCCGTCAACTTTCAAGTTTTTGGAGTAAGGGGCTAAAATTCAGGGAATATATGTCTGAGGTTTGTTTAGGTATAGCCGTACCTAGATAAGAGATAAACTTGACATTTATAAACAAAAAATTAAAATATAATTGACTTGAAAACTCTTCTACATGAAACTATTATACTATACCATAACCCCCTTATCTGACATTTCATATGCATGGAAAAAAAGGAATCTACCGGTTTATTAAAAAGCTGTATACAGAGCTTGACATGTGTCATAATGCACTTTACACATGACTAGATAATAAAGTCGGTCTTCTCTAGTGACTGCAAAGATCCCACTAGGAGTCTATGGGACATGCTGGGAAAATGAATTGTCATGGCTCTAAAGCTCAATGACTGTACCCTCTGATTTTTTCTATTTACATTAATGAAGATAACTTCTTGTTCACAAGTCTCAAGCCTTACGACTAAGTGCAACAGCACAAAATGCAGCAAAGCATTTATCTTTTGTATGTGCTTTTTCAAAAAAGTCTCCTTCCTCCAGTGTCTGTTCATAAACCTTGCAGTTTGACACAGCTGAGGAATCAACCCCTAAGTGATAGTAGGGTTGCATGCCAGCCTCTAAGTGGCAGTGGTATTCATTTTGTTTAAAGTGCTTCAATATTGACTGAAATAATATTTGTTATACTTGTTAAAGTATACTTGTTGAAAAAAATAAAGACAATCAGAGAAACAATATAATGTTGTTGATAGGTAGACTTCTTTTTTAACTTCTAATGTCTTTTTTCTAGGGGGTAATACAATGACAGAATTGCTGTCCTTCTCTTTACTAACAAAGCGCTTTCTGATAACCGCTAAAACGTTTTTTTTTATTTTGTATTACATTTTTAGGTGTCTAACCTAAAATTACTCTAAAGGCAGAAGGGTTTTTTTTTTTTCTTAATGCATTCTATGCATTAAAGTAAAAAACCTTCTGTGTGCAGCAGCCCCCCTTAACTCACCTAATACTTACCTGAGCCCTATCTTGATCCAGCGATGTGCACGAGTGCCTCGGCCATCCAGGACTCTCCCTCCCGATTGGCAGTTCCCACTGCTGTCAATCAAGAGAGAGAGAGGGGCTGAACCGTGGCTCCGTGTCTGAATGGACACACAGAGCTGTGGCTTGGCTTGGGTGCCCCCAAAGCAAGGTGCTTGCTGTGGGGGCACTCAACAGGAGGGAGGGGCCACTAGAGCGGGGAGGGACTGAGAAGAGGATTTTTTCTTTAAAAAATTACAAACATGTTATAGTTACCTGCTCTGTGCAATGGAATTGCACAGAGCAGGTAACTATAACATGTTTGTTATTTTTAAAGAAAAAATCCTCCTCTCCTATATAGTGCTGATTGTTGTTTTATATAAGAAAAAGCATACAAGTAGAAAGTCACTCACATATATTAAGACCAGACATTAGCTAATACAGCTTTAAAACATTCCCATCTGCAACCGCTTGATATAAATTTGTACTGTTAATTTTTTTGCACAAGCTTTGGAGAGAACCCCTCTCTCTATGAAGTCAAAGTAATAGTGAAGCACAAAGATCTAACAGCATGCAAAATCTGGTTCTACAATTATGGTAAGTATCAGTTAAAGTTAGAGAAGTATAAAAACACACAGTCACAAAAAACATTCAAAAAATGAGTGAGGAGTGGGTTACATAATGAAGATGGTGTTATCAAAGGGGAAAGGGGGGTTGATGGATAGAGTAAAAAAAGGTAAGAATAATAATAATAAAAAAAGACTTTATAGTGATTTTGAAAAGAGAGATAGATTTTGGGGCCATTGTGTTGTGTTTCACATTGAATTATTCTAAATGCAAAGGTTTTCCTTTCATGCATAATTTTAACAAACTATTTTAGGAAGCAAAGCATTCATGTTCTCTTCAGAGTGGTCTACTTGTAACAAATGTCTCACAGGAGCAGTAGTTATCCTCATTGTGCCCGGCTATTGTATAACTTTGAATAGGCCTTCCTTTTTGTCATTTCTGTCCTTTTTTTAAATACCTTGTCTGTATTTGTTATATTCATAAGGTACTCCACATTTACTGGAAGTGCGGTTGTATGAACAAGGTAAAATTAAATGTTTCCGTTTCATGTGTGACAGTTTTTGATGGATTAATGTCACTGCACCATTTGTAGCATTTATTGTGTGCAGGCTTCGTTTCCTTGTCAGAGTCTCTGTAGTCAGAATACATTTTTCTTTATTAGTTTATGTCTGGGGTTCGGTGGTTCATTGAAGGCCAGAACTGGGGGAAGTAGAAGGTTTCTTTCAAAATTTCATCCTTTGTTATGGTGGCTTGCTGCTCCTTTGTTATCTTTTGGAGCTGAGATGTATGCAGTTGCTAGCAGTATACAGCTATTTCTCTTTTCTCTTTGTATTATAGGAGACTTTCCCTTTGGGCTTTCCGTGCTGTGTTTGTGCCTGCAATAATGTTTCTATTGCTGTAACCTTTATCTTGGAAGGATTCTGCCAGCACTTGGAGCTGGCTAATTCTGTTTTCCGGGTTACAGCATACATGGTGGTATCTTGTGGCTTGATTGTGTATTATGGCTTGTTTGGTGTATTGGGGGACAAAACATATTATATAAAATTCAGCATTAGAAGGCATATGGAAGGCAATCAAAGAACTGTAACTCATTATAACAAAGAAACTCAAACAAATCTTTCAAAAACCTATGATTCAGGCTTTTAGATCACCTAACCTTAGTCATTGATCCATCAGCAGGAAACTCCATTGTGACTACCGGCTGCAGAAAAAGGGAATTAAGCTTTGCAAAAATGATTGCTGCAAATGATGTAATCAAAATAAGGTAAATGTTGCATCACATACTTTTAAATTGTGTGTTTGTATGGCTGCATTTCCTGTAATGTGCTTTAGCTTATATACTGTAACAATGTAACCAGGCAAGTTATACTAGAGAAACATGACAGGAATGACAAAAAAGATACACAATATAAATACAATATAAATACAGATTAAAGGCTCATAAAAGTTCACTTTTATTTTTCTAAATTCCAGCTCCCCCAATATAGCATTAATGTAGTTATTTTTGCAAAAATAAAACAGCTTTCCATTAGTTCCACACTGGTTTACTTCACTCTCTTCATAGCTGTTTAAACACACTGCTCAATTACTTCTGCCTTACTTCCTGGTCAGACTTTAGGTCATGACACAGGAAGGAGTTGACCAAAGTCTGACTAGGAAGTAAGGCAGAAGTAATCGAGCAGTGTGTTTAAACAGCTATGAAGAGAGTGAAGTAAGTCTGTGTAGAATTAATATAAAGCTGTTTTATTTTTGCAAAAAAAAAATGCTGAACAAAGGTGAACTTAGCATTTAAAGCCTAAGGCCTCATGCACATTGCCACTCCTCTACCTTAGGTAGGTGCTAGAGTTAGATTTTTGGCTAGTGCAGGTAAATTTAGGCAGGCCTAGCTTTCAGCTAGGCCTGTTTGTTTTTGGTCTGTGGGGCTGGGAGGGGTTTATAGTAGGCTGGTGACTCACAGGCAGTGTAACTGCTTGGTTACCTCCCTCTGGCTCTCAGAAGATTCTTTAAGCAGAGGGGGGGAAGAGAGGTGGAGCTGTCTGGGGTAGGGTAAGGAGCCCTGACCAATCCTCAACTAGGGTTATCAGGGGGCAGGCCTCCTTAAATACCTTGGGTCAGCCCAGCTAGTGAGGATTTTTTCGGGTGGAGGAACTGAGAGATGGAGTGTTAGGCTGTGGCCTAGGGCCAGGGCTCGGAGCTGTGAGGGAACCCCACACACCCCAAGGGGTGTCCTGAACAGGAGCAGGAGAGAACAGCAGGGAACACTTATGGGCAAGTCTTCAGGAGGGATCCACCAGGTGTCGGTGAATGACAGGCACAGTCGGGAGAGCTGGGAGAGGCATGCCAGAGCGGACTGGAAGTCTGAGATGGATGTAGAGCCAGCGGGAGAGACTGTGATGTTACTGGCATTACAGTCGGGCTGCTGCAGCCAGGAGGGCTGGCAGAGCCTGCACAGGACTGACTGGGATCAGTAGTCCACCTCAGTACAGCTAGCACTAAAGACTTTTTTTCTATTGCTATGTTGCTACACCAAAGGAGCCCATGGTCCCTGCCAGAAAATGGCAAATCCTTCAAGTTGGGCTCAATTCAGAGTTGAGCCTAACCATGTGCTAGCTGTGCCAGGAACCAAGTATTGCACAGCAGAGAAAGTGACAGTCTACAAAGAAGCGTTGTGCTGGAGGAGTCTGGAACTTTAGAGAATGTGAGGAGGGATCCACCAGGTGTTGGTGAGTGACAGGCACAGGCAGGAGAGAGGTTCCAATCAACCATTTCATTGTTTAATACTGTTGATTCTGGCCATACCATAATCCCTTTACCCCATCCAAGTTTAATCCTTCAATAAAACAACAAAAACAAAGCTGATGGACTGTTCATTGTCTGGAGAGTGACTGGAAGTGAATGCCAGGCTGGGCAGGGTGACAGGTGGAACTACTACACCCAGTGGCTCCACGGCGGTACCGCTTTATTTGGAGGTCCCACAAGATCACCTAGTCACAGGAAACCTGCTAGTTGTTTCCCTAGCAACAGAGGCCGGGGGAACTCTGTTCTGTTTTGCCATCATTGAGGAATACACCCAGGGCAAAGACTTGTGTGCTCTGCCTATTGTTCAGTGCTTTAACAAGTGCCATTGTTCATAGCAACCAACAAGGACTGTCATTAGTTACTGTTCCTGCTACCAAGTTACCCCAACCAGTGGTGGGACGGACACTTGTACCAATCCTGCAACTCAGGAACTGTTCACTGTGTGCTGTGGATGGCAACCAGGCCGGGTGGCCACGACTGTGGATTACAAATATGTTCAGCGCTCTGCTAATGCTGGACATCATGAACTGTGCTCCAAACTCCTGCTTAAAGACAGTAAAGTATGCCTGAGAGTGTCTACTGTTGCCCAGGGTGATCGGAAGCAGCCTGTGGGTGCCTGCGGGCAGGATTATGTTATATTAGCTCTCTAAAGGGAGGCCACTCAAACGACTGGGACCCGTTCAGCAGGAGCAGCAGTACAGCGTGGGCCTGCTATCAGAACTCTGTACACTTAAACCGTGGAAGAACCGGGAGGCCGGAGAGGGTCACCCCCTAAAAGCGGAGAGAAGTTGCGGCCTGGCGACTCCTCTGTGAACACTGAGGACATATGTAAAGGAAAGACTGCTGCGACTTGTGGCCTGGCCAGGGTCCTGGCAACCATGACTACTACAGTACGGGAGCCAGAGGCTTCCCCTGAAGAGCCGGCCAGCAGTATGCCCCTTGCCCTTGTAGTCCGGAAGGAGCCATTCGCAAGTTTATGTGAGCTGGACAAAGAGGGTGAGGGCTGAGTCATTGATTTGGGTTCCCCCAGAGTGCAGGCTGAATTTGGGTCCCTAGAGAGGTTGGCGGAGTGGTCGTACCCTGAGGAAGACACTAAAGAGGAGTGGGAAACTGGGGAGTCTCACAGCCCTGACCATGGGAATTGACCAGAGCCAGCAGTGGAGCCTAAACAACCAGCAGGGACCCCCGTCTGCAGCAGCAAACTCTTTGTGAACAGACCCTCCACCACCCAAACCAGAGCGCCCACCTACAGGCAGTGGGTTGTGAGATCCCAGGATGCCTGTGTTCTGTCAGGGAGAGGGAGGCCTATGGAATTGCCCTGGTTCTCACACTTCCAACGGGAAATACAGCGAAGGGTTGCTCTGGAGTGGGGTCTGTACTATCCATATAGTACAAAACATATTACAGCGCACACATTCAAGAATGACCCACTAATTCGGGGTACTTTGTCGCAGTAAGTGGGCTTAGCACTATATGACCATATAGTGTGACCAAACCCCCATATTTTTTTGAATATGTTCAGTTGTTTTTAACTAGCCTTGCAGGAAATGTCATTCTTGAATGTGTGCGTTGTAATATGTTTTGTACTGTTTGTTGGTCTTATAGCAGCACCATCTTAAATCTAAACGCATTTTAGGGTGTGCACCCCAAATATGTTTTTGTATATTGTAATAGACCCTGACCATTTTTTTTTGGGCTGGAGCACCCCTCCCCCTCTTCATTACCTCTTATTTAGTGGCCACCAGTGCATAGGAGGAATCCCCTTCAGTTCTGCCACATAGAGGAGTTCAGCTCCCATGGTTGAGACACAGGATCTTCCATTCTTTTACTAGGATAGGACCCACTAATTCGGGGTACTTTGTCGCAGTAAGTGGACTTAGCACTATATGACCATATAGTGTGACCAAACCCCAGTATTTATTTGAATATGTTCAGGTGTTTTTAACTAGCCTTGCAGGAAATGTCATTCTTGAATGTGTGCACTGTAATATGTTTTGTACTGTTTGTTGGTCTTATAGCAGCACCATCTTGAATCTAAATGCATTTTAGGGTGCGCCCCCCAAATATATTTTTGTACTATTCATATATTCCCCCCCAGATAATGGACATCGTGGAGAACTCCCTGGGAGAGTGGGAGGATGACCTTGTCTGGGATTTCCTGCACGTTCCCATGCCCCTATGGGTGCCAGAGAGTGAAACTTGGGTCCAATTTGTGGACATTCACCAAGAATGGAAGCTGGGACGTGCCATCTACAAGGATCGGGTGTTCCTCATGAAGGCAGTTCGGCCTTTGAAGAGTCACTCGATCTCCGTGAGGAAGGAGGAGGAATCAGGAAGAGACTACCTGATCCCCACTTTTACGCGTAGGGGGACTGTTGGAGTACAGCCACTACTTAAAGTGTTGCATGGGCTGCAGGAAGGAAGCAGCGTGTACCTTTTTTCCCTGATTGCAGGAGCCAACTAGCCTGCCACCCAATGTGCCCGTCAGAGAACTGTCTGCCGCAAGGACACTTGGGTGAAGTTGTTCCTGCTCTACCTCTTTGGAGCCTGTTTGTTCGGAGAGGGGCCCCTTCCATCAGGAATTCTAAAGAGGACTGTTCACCTTTTGTACATGTTTTTTTCTTTATTGTTCTGTTGTTTGGTTATAACCCCCTTCTGACGGAACAAGACAAGGAAAATGTGTGTGCTTTGTTGCTTAATATTCTCTGCTGATTGGATGATTACCCCCCTTTCAGCGGAGGTTGTGTACAGTGTAGAGTTAGGTGTAAGTGTAGGATGTGTTTTTTTGTGTCTTCTTTTAGGATCCTCATAGGGATGGGGTGGCTGTCCATCTCCATCTTCCTGGAAAGACAAGAATTTCTTTGAGCAGGGTATCTTTTCCGAGGAAGAGATGCTCTGGCTCAAAATTTGTATGTTGTTAGCTGCAGGGATCTGTAGTTAGGAGTGCTTTATTTCATTCTGTACAGATGTAAATACTCATCAGAAATGTATACAGCTATTTTTGTACATACCGTATATACTCGAGTATAAGTCTAATTTTTCAGCACATTTTTTTGTGCTGAAAGTGCCCCCCTCGACTTATACTCGAGTCAAGCACTTTTCTGCAGCAAATAATTTCATTTTCCGAACCGATTTTGGGGCCCTGTAACTCTGGGTGTCCAAACTTAGTGGAACAGATACCAAAACATATCCAAAGCTGAAGTTCCTAGCACTAAGTGGCCCCGAGATACGGGGCCCCAAAATCGGTTCAGAAAATGTCATTCTCTGCTGCAGAAAATTGCTTGACATTTTCTTAACTCTACTTTGGGGCCCCATATCTCAGGGCCACTTGGTGCTAGGAAAAGCTGGGTCAACAATGCCAAAGCTGGGGTTCCTAGCTCCAAGTGGCCCTGAGATACGGGGCCCCAAAACCAGTTCAAAAAAACGTCATTCTCTGCTGCAAAAAAGTGCTTGACATTTTCTGAACTGATTTTCGGGGCCCTGTATCTCGGGGCCACTTGGTGCTAGAAACCCCAGCTTCGGAAATTTTATGGTGCTAGTTCCACTGGGTTTTCACACCAAATTTGGGATTCTTAGCACTAAGTGGCCCCGAGATACGGGGCCCCAAATTCGGTCAAGTGTGTCCATCTGCAGCAATGTCATTTCGGGACCCTTTGGGTTCAGAGACCCCAAATTTTGGCTGAAGCTAGGGGGCATCTAGGAACCCTTAACTACCGAGTTTGAGGTTCAGGGGACCTATGGTTGCAAATGGGTACAGTGAGGCATGCAAATGGGAACAGTGATGCTGCAAATTGGCATTGTTGACCCTCTTTTCCACTTACAGTAGCTGTGCATTTCTCACCCTCGTCTTATACTCGGGTCAATAAGTTTTTCCCATTTTTTTTGTGGTAAATTAGGGCCTCGACTTATACTCGGAACGACTTATACTCGAGTATATATGGTACTTTATTTGTACAGTTCCTCATCCAAGTTGTTTCCCTTTCCCCCTTTCAACTTAATTTATGGGATGCCCTTGCTTTTTTTGCATTTTTTTTTTCAAAATTTCTCAGCTAAGGGACCAGCTGATTTCTGGTGGGGTTGAGTATAGCACCCTCTACCTTAGGTAGGTGCTAGAGTTAGATTTTTGGCCAGTGCAGGTAAATTTGGGCAGGCATAACTTTCAGCTAGGCCTGTTTGTTTTGATCTGTGGGTCTGGGGATGGTTTAGAGTAGGCTGGTGATTCACAGGCAGTGTCACTTCTTGGTTACCTCCCTCTGACTCTCAGAAGATTCTGGAAGCAGAGGAGGGGAAGAGAGGTGGAACTGTCTGGGGTGTGGTAAGGAGACCTGACCAATCCCCAACTAGGATTGGCAGGGGCAGGCCTCCTTAAATACCTTGGGTCATCCCAGCTAGGGAGGAGTTGTTCGGGTGAAAGAATTGAGAGATGGAGTGTTAGGCTGTCAGGGCCTTTGAGGGAGCCCCCCAGTCTGGGGGGTGGGGGGTGACCTTGGGCCGGGGCTTGGAGCTGTGAGGGACCCCACACAACCCAAGGGGTGTCCTGAACAGGAGCAGGAGAGTACAGCTGGGAACACTTATAGGCAACTCTTTAGGAGGGATCCACCAGGTGTTGGTGAGTGACAGGCACAGGCAGGAGAGAGGTTCCAGTTAATCATTTAATTGTTTAATACTATACTTTAATATTGATTCTGGGAATCCCATAATCCTTTTACCCCATCCAAGTTTAATCCCTGATAAAACAACAAAAGCAAAGCTGATGGACTGTTCATTGTCTGGAGAGTGACTGGAAGTGAATGCCAGGCTGGGCAGGGTGAGAGGTGCAACTACTACACTCAGCGGCCCCAAGGGGGTACCGCTACACACGTTTAAGAGATTTTGGCTTTTTTTTTTCCACACATTTTTATTGGCAGATAGAAAATATAAAGGAACAGATAGTATATGTTTTACAAACATGTGAACTTGTAAGATAACATTGTTTCACATTGTTAAAGCGGAGTTCCACACAAAAATAGAACTTCCGCTTTTCGGAACCCTCTCCCCCTCCGGTGTCACATTTGGCACCTTTCAGGGGGGAGGGGGGTGCAGATACCTGTCTAAGACAGGTATTTGCACCCACTTCTGGCATAGACTCCCATGGGAGTCTATGCCTCTTCCTGTCCCTCCGCGCTGTCTCCTGGGAAACACACAGCTCCCAGGAGATAGCGGGGACCAGTTACGATGCGCAGCGCGACTCGCGCATGCACAGTAGGGAACCGGGAAGTGAAGCCGCAACGCTTCACTTCCTGATTCCCTCACCTAGGATGGCGGTGGCAGCTGCCGAGAACCGAGCGGGTTCTCAGCGTCGATTGCCGACATCGCTGGACTCTGGGACAGGTAAGTGGCCATGTATTAAAAGTCAGCAGCTGCAGTATTTGTAGCTGCTGGCTTTTAATACATTTTTTTTTAGGTTGATGTAGGTGGACCCCCACTTTAAGGAATATTCAAAATACTGACAAAGAAAAAAAAAAAGGTCATTGGGCATAGTATGATTGTACATTTGAGACAACAGGTGTTAAAGGGTAATGATGTTATATAGACCAGAATTTGGCATTGTAAAGTAGGTCCCAATAGGAAAACTATAACTGTTTATCCCTATCTTTATATCTGTTATGAACTGCATTGCAAGGGAGCAATTGAGGTTGTGAAAGAATGTAAATAAGATTATTTGGCTTATTTACAGGGTGCATAAGTCGAATCAAGATGCATGTGTCCAGCACATGCATTGTAGTAAAGGTGGGTATTAAGGGAGGGAGCTAGTGGTCATAGTAAGTGAGAAGGGTGTGGGAAGGGAATGGGAGAGGAGGAGGGAAAATCAAGAGTTAGGCCGCGTACACACGAGCGGAATTTTCGGCAACAAAAGTCCAACGGCTATTCCAGCGGACTTTCGTCAGACTTTTGACGGACTTCCAACGGACTTTTGAATGAACGGACTTGCCTACACACAATCACACCAAAGTCCGACGGATTTGTACGTGGTGACGTACGACCAGACTAAAATAAGGAAGTTGATAGCCAGTAGCCAATAGCTGCCCTAGCGTGGGATTTCGTCCGCCAGACTAGCATACAGACGAGCGGATTTTTCGATCAGCCTCGAGTCCGTCGGAAAGATTTGGAACATGTTTCAAATCTAAAGTCCATCAGATTTTCGACTGGAAAAGTCCGCTGAAGGTCCGATGAAGCCCACACATGATCAGATTGTCCGCCGGAATCGGTCCGTCGGACCAGTCCGGTCGAAAAGTCTGCTCATGTGTACGCTGCATAAGAGGATAAAAAGCAAAACAAAGAAAAAACACATTTAATTTGGTTTATATGATGAAGATTACAAGTTCCAACCATCTAAATTTGGTCTGTTAGTTGGGGATTTTGGCATTTTTTTTATCTCAACTCAATATAAGCCTAGGAGCCCATGCACTCACAGGCTTTTAGCAGAGTTTAGGAGCAGTAGAGTTTAGAGACAGTCAACATTTCTCTCCTCAACACAGAAGAATCACGTTCAGTAGAGGAGCCTTTGAGCATAAAAAATGCCAAACGTGCCTAAACGCATCTAAACATACCTAAACGCTAAGACTCCATGCACACTGGTTTAAAAATCGCTGTTTACACAGGAGTTTTGTGTTTTACCTGTGGAAACAGCTCAATGTTATTCTTAGGGGTTGATTTACTAAAGATAAATACACTGTGCACTTTGCAAAGTTCAGTTGCACTCTGCAAGAGCAGTTGCTCCAGAGATAAAAAGCTCTGCTGACCTCCATCATCCAATCATGTGCAAGCAAAAATGCAATTTTTTTTATTTTCCTTGCACGTAATTGGGTGCTCTTTGCAAAGTAAAGCTTTAACCCATTTACTATGCTCTGGAGCAACTGTAATTGCACTGCAAAGTTCACAGTCTATTGGCCTTTAGTAAATCAATCCCTATGTGTCCATTCACATTAGGACGATTACAGGCATATTTTGAGTTCAACATTTAAAGGTGGGAAAAAACCCTTCTGGTTTCTGTTTGAAGCTTTCTGGCAGAAAAAGTGCTAAACTCTCCTAAACTCGTCTAAACTATGGACAAAAATGCTCTATATGAGCATTTTTTTCTGCCAAGAAAACAGGCATTTTTTTGTTTAAGCCCACTGTGCCTTATGGAGCTTTATGCCGCATACTCACGGTCAGAATTTACAACAACAAATGTTCAATGGGAGTTATTATCTTGTATTTTTTAACCTCAATGAGGTTGGTGTTGGTGTCCCTTGTTAATTTGACATTGTATTTTTGAAATGTACCTGCCTACTCACAAACAAACTGTCCTTTTTGAAGTAAAACACATAGGCAAGTATTTGTGAAAAATAAATAGCCATTTATTATGGGTCATAACAAAATAAAGAGGAAGGCAACGCTGGAGAAACTGGTGAAATTTGCAAAGCCTTTGTACCCCAGGGCAGACATCAATTATTTTAGAGTAAAAATTGGTCGGCTGAGGAGTCCTTATAATAGTGAGCGCACAATCCGGTCCAGGACTACAAGAGATCAGGAACAGCAGCAGATGACATATCTGTCCCCAGGCTGTGGTCTTACCACAGCCTGCTTCTTTTGTCAGACCAGACTGAACCCAAGCCATTACTTTCTTGTCTTCCTTCCATGCTTCCTTCTACGCTTGCTTCCAGGCTGTGGCACTGGTGTTGTAGTTGTGGCAGGAGGTGGAGGAAGAGGACCATGGTTGAACTCACAAACGTGGCTTTGGCTTGTGAGTTCACCCCTCAACCCCTTATTTAGAACATGTAACATAACTTCCTCACATAAGAGGCGTTGGCTCTCCTCCATTTCCTACATTTTGCAGGCTGCAATGTAGGCATAGTCATCTTGATTATTGGGGGGGCTCTGAGGGCCACAGTAGCCTTCCAAAATAGGCCAAGTGCTGCCTCCTCCAGGTTATTCCTCTTCCTGGGACTTTTTTTTGGAAGGCGGAGGGTAGGGACCTGGGATTTGGGCAGGCTACTGGGCTCGGCCACCTCCTGGCTGCCACTTACCCCTACCACCTCCTGGCTGCCACTTTCTTTGGCCTCCTCCTGGCTGAGACTTTCCTGTGTATAAAAAAGGGACATAGTTTTTGTTTTTGGTTCATCAATCATACACAATTTTCAGCTCATGACTGTTACAAATTGAATGTTAATAAATAGAAAAGACTATCATTCTGACCCCCTCATTTTTCATTCTTGTCCCAATCATTTGTGGTCACTACTGTCTATTGATATGTAAAACACTTTGTAAAATAAGAAATTACTGATCAATAATAACATCTAGTTAACATCATTAATTATTTGACTAGAAATATGTTGAACAATACTATACCTGGCTCAAGCTGGGCTCCTCCACTTCTTCCTGGCTGGAAGGCTCAGGTTGGATGTCAGAAGCCTTAGCTGAGGTGGAAGGCAGCCTCGAAGGAAGACTGGAGATTGCTGGCCTGTCTGTCTCTATTATAAGTGCTCCTCATGCCACCAATAGGGGATGTCTGCCGTGGGGATCACCGGCTTCACAAATTCCAGCAATTTATCCAGCGCTGCCTTCCTCTTTGTTTTATTGTTATAAAAAGGCTGGTTTACCTGCCACAGACAAGGCAGCTCCCTGTACATATCAATAAATATGGGGATAAAGTCCTCATCATTGAATAGATCCATTTTCTCTGCAAGACACAACACAAGACAAACCCTAATGTCAGGCTAAACTCTCCTAATCTTGTCCCAATATAGGCCTCAATCTATAAGCAGTATAGGCCACTGATGCACCAAGTTAAAATTGTACCTTCGTTCTAACGATCGGCGCTTCCGATACTCCTTCCTCTGCTCACAGATTGTACGTACGACGCACACGTGTTACGCTTTATATACACTGCGCATGCGTCAAACTCCGCCTGCCCCTGACATTCTTTCTAGTCTATTCCCCACCCCTTCTCTTTCTGCGCAGTGGGAGAGCACACGGCGGAGAAAGAGCAAGTGCATGCAGAGGAGAGCAGCAACGTCGAAAGCCTGGAGCCACAAACGCCCTGATCCCGGAGGAGATTTAAGGCCTCAAATATGTCCTTTGTCGAGATGGTGGAGATGGTGGACATCTTGAAGAGGGCCGACTATGATGGGAAGCATGGACCTTACCCAAACCCAAATATGAGAAAGGCCAAGATCATGGCTAAAGTTGTGAAAAGTCTGCAGAAGAATTTTAGGGCACAGTGATCCAAGGATCAACTGAGGAAACGATGGTCAGACCTGAAATTGAGGGAGCAGGATCAGTACAGAAAGATCAGGAAACTGCTTCTAAAAAGTATTTGTCCTGTGTTTCTATTATTATTATTACATTTGTGCTGCTCCACGTGTTTTTCTTTACTGTTGTACAGTTTAAAATGGCAACTTTCAGGTTCATGGGCACAGTAATTATTTGTAGTAAACATTGTTCATTCGCCCACTAATACAATGTTTTTGGCAGATCCAGGTTAACTACATTTGTTCAGGCCTATTTGTATTAAAACAAGTTTAGTACACTGTTGTCTAGATGGGTTTGTAACTAGAATGAAAATGTAAACTTGATTCAGTGTAAGGAGAAGACACTCAGCAGCTGTTTACACATCTGGACGCAGGAGCACTAGTGTGGGACACCAGAACAAGCTTTTTAGGGTGTCCTACACAGGTGAACCAGTGGATACTAGGGATGTCTCCATGTGTGAAAATTGTACAAAAAAGGTAAGTTTTCCAGCTTTAGAAAGGGAAAAAAAGTCTTCAGCTTGGAACTCTGCCCAAAAAGACAATTGTACGACACTTCCAAGCAATGTTTCAGATTCCTATTTCTGCCCTAAAATATCTGTGTGTTAAGTATACTTTTTTTTTTATTCACATAGGGGATAAAAAACTCAGGACATCAGAGGACACCAGGGCCCCCCCCACCTCCTAAAGAAGGGGAAATACCAACACTACAGCCAGAGGATGTGGAGGAAGGAGAGGTTTATGAAGTGGACGAAAAAGTGACCACAACAGGTGAGCATCTGAGACCACAGCTTCAGGTAAAAGATGTATGCCTGCATATTTATAATACATTGTGTGGTTTTTTTTATTTTAGGTGATGTGGATGTTGTGGAAGAAGAAACTCATTTCACAGGGTGTGCAATCGGGATTTACAGAAGATCAAGGAAGACATCAATGATGTTGAAAAAAGACTCAAAAATATCATTGATGTTTTAGGTAGAATCTAAAACACACCTACATTCTTCCATTTGTTGATATTTTTAAAATGTTTTAATATTTTTTGAAGTATATTGAAAGCCAAATTTTGAAGATGCACACAGTGTGTTAACATTTGCTATCTGCCATCCTTCCTTGCAACTCAAGTACCTGAGAAGAAGGGGTTGCACCCCCGAAACACATTCATTAATCCCCCATGATGGGAGCTAGCACATGTTGACATTAGGCATGGGATCAGGAGGGAAATCCCCATTTTGACTCTCAATTTGTGTGCATCTTCAAAATTTGGCTTTCACAGGGGTGACATCACCCCATCTGATGAAGACAATATCAACACAGTTTGGACATACTAATGTCTGATATTGCCTTCAAATTATCAAAGTTGAATTTTGTAAGTTCCTGAGTTGTCTATTGTTTTATGGTTTCAAAAAACATGCCTGTTTAACACAAAAACGCTATTTGTACTGTCAAAACCAAAAATGTTATTACAAAAATATGTTGGTTTGTTCACAAAACCTTCTCTAACGCACATGTGAATGTGCACAGAGTAAAAAGTTTTCTAGTCAACAATTTGTG
Source organism: Lithobates clamitans (assembly GCA_037952925.1). Lineage (NCBI taxonomy): Eukaryota > Metazoa > Chordata > Amphibia > Anura > Ranidae > Lithobates > Lithobates clamitans. Next base: position 5,643,981 of record JBBGZY010000098.1, read on the forward strand.
GCTTCTTATTTCAATGCTCAATATCAGTTTTTGGACTAATTTGGTGTTTACACTTGGAGTGCAAAGTGGATTTTCCTTTAGTAAATAACTCCCACAGTGCTTTATAATTTGCAACAATCAGGCCATTTTCATGACTCCCAAAAAAAAATTAATTCATGGTGCTGAAAATGATGAATATTTTTATCAGTAATGCATTACATACATTAACAACAAAAACAAGGTGTGTGTGTGTAGCAGACCCACAACATAATAGTTCACTGAAGAAGAGATTGTCACCTCATGTATCAAATAAATTACATTTGCACTATTGAAGAAAATGGCCAAAAAGAAAAGCACATTGGATAACCTAGGAGACAGCTAAAAGAAACACAAGCAGTAAATCAAAGGAAATCCTATTTCAGTTTAACTAAAATATTTATTTATAAAATGTTTCTGAAACATTTTCTGGCATATTAATGGCCCCCTATCCGCAAAGTACTCAACATACTTCTGTCTTACTTTGTGGGCACTTTGGTGGGGCAAGCCAGGATGGCTAGCTTCAAGTGCCATCAGGGTTCCTCCTTGAAGTCCGCCCTCAGGTCCAACTGAGGGCACATAGTTCATTGAATTTCTCCTTAAATAGTTGTGGAGAATGCATCATGCAAGGATTATATGGTTACGTTTATATTCCGCCATGTTGATTGACGTAAGGAATAGGCGGAACTGGCTGGCCATTATTCCAAAAGCATTCTCCACCACTCTTCTGGCTCTGGCCAGCCAGTAGTTAAAAACCCTCTGGTCTGGGGTGAGGGTCCTCATGGCTTCAAAACGGTTGGCTGGTCAGAACAAACTAACAGAAAGCACTGAAAAACAGAAAGGCCTGAGAAGAGCAAGCTGAAAATCAGAAATGAGCAGACAAGAACGCACTGAAAATCAAATACATACTATAAAATACGCACTGAAAAACAAATGCGAACTGACTACACGCATTGAAAACCAGATACGAACCCACAAGCACAAATTGAAGAGCAGTAACGATCTGAAAAGCACGAGGCTGAAAAGTGCGAATCGTCTCCCACAAAACTTTTACTAACACGAAATAAACACAAGATTAGCAGAAGGAGCCCAAAGGGTGACGCACTTGGTATTGAACTTCCCTTTTATAGTGCCATTGTACGTGTTGTACGTCACCGCGTTCTTGACGTTCGGAATTTCCGACAACATTTGTGTGACCGTGTGTATGCAAGACAAGTTTGAGCCAACATCCGTCGAAAAAAAAACATGGATTTTGTTGTCGGAATGTGCGATTGTGTGTACGTGGAATTAGTGTGTTTAGCACTTCAGCATTTTTTTTTCATTTCAATGACCGAAATAAATTAAAATTATGGCCAGAGAAATATATAAACTCCCAAACATCAAATGTTGCTAAACTTGCCTAAACTGGTTTGAGAAAATGCAGCGTAGGCAAGTTTTTAATGCTCAAAAATAGATGGGGGTCAATCAGCGCAAATAACAATCCCTAACGTAAAGCGCAGCTAAGCACTCAAGGTCAATATATGAAATCCTAGATAAAAATTCATACATAATCAGTGCAGCGCAAGTCATACATAATCAGTGCAAGTTAATACATGAAAAAAAATTAAATACAAATTCCACAAAATCATATGTGGTATACGAAGCCATACATATAATTTCATAAAATGCACTCATACGCATCAAAATAGTCCACATCCTTAAAAATAGTCCATAATCCCTCCAAGAGGTGAGAAAGAAGCATAAAAACAGATAAAGGGAATTCTCCACAGCTGTTGCAAGTGTGCTCAGAAATGGGCTCAGATGTTTCTCATCTGTGTGTGCCTTTATTAGTGCCTCCACCGTAACCAGTACAGGCCGCTCACCTCACTAAGTGGACCCCTGAGTTAACAGATAGGTAAAACGAGCCTTCCCATAAAGAGTATAATAGATGATTGTTGCCTCTGTGGGGATCCACTTATGATACGATCATACTGCTCCAAATCACCACCTGGATCTTACACTCAGTAAGGACCGGATAGGATTGTTGTACCATCACCATGTAAAATCTGTTGTGGCCTCAGCTGCCGGCTTGACTCTGTTTGCTGCCTTCTGCCTTATATGTTGGCTTGTACCCTTGATTTTAATCCTGTCTCCTGAGTTGAAAACTTCACTGACTGTGCCCAACTTTGGTTTAAATCCCCTACTTTGATTCTGTCTTCTGATTTGGTACAAAGATAATGCAGTACTAAAACAGAACAGTAGAATGAAAGTGGCTCTGCAAACATCCAAAAAAAGAAGAATAACGTTCCTATGTGCTCCACTCTGGACATGGATCCAACCAACCAATCAGATCCAAGTAGTGTGGGGACATCACCATCATAGGCCGTCTGGAACGGGATGGTATTTTTGTATTTGCCCCACCATGATATTTCTGTTATCATTTTTTTGTGAAGTAATCTAACTACTTACTAATGAATGAGGGAAACCTTGAAGTTTTTTGTATCATCTTTTCCAGGGTCTTCCTTGGCAATGGCTTGTCTCCTAGAGAGACATTTCAGTCTTCCTCACAAGCAGCTCAGACAGTGGGCAGGCAGTAGAGCCCCAGGCTTGCAAGTGAGCGGTCATGTGTTCAAGTCTTTGGACCAGTGAGTGAAGTGAGGAGTCAACTGAGGGGGTGTTGCAAAAGACAAATACAGATGTCTAAGGTCCAACAAGCAGTCTAGTGCAATTTCCCCATATGTTAGTGGCGAATATTCACCTTTCCAGCTTCTCACAAAGAGTACTTCCAGGCAGCAAGTCCAGACCTCTGCCATATGTGTCCCTATATACTCCTTCCACCCTGATGGGGTGCGGATGCCAATTAGAATGCCTCATCCTCACAAGACCAGCTTTGCGCATGTCTGGCCTTGTACAAACTGACGGTTGGCTACTGGGCATGCATGGTCCCCCCACGGCCATCTTTGAAAATCCCAATTTTTAATACAGAAGGGCATTTAGCGCCCATACTACTGGTCAGAAACATTTGTTATCCATGTAGCATTTGCCACAGCCCTCAATGGGAGATTCTCCCCATAGGAGGTTAGGCCATTCAAGCCAACAAACCGATGCTAAGCTCCACATGGGGCAGTCCATAAACACTGAGAAAGCACCAAAAGGGTCCTTTTTAAAAGGAGAGTTTGTATATACCAGGGCAGAGGAGAAAACATATTTGGCACCACCAACAGGGCGAGCTACGGCATAGTAAAAGCCATTCCCACCCCAGGAAAGTAATGCCCTGGGTGTCCGTACGACCACCTACTCCAAGGAAAGGAACAGCACAAAAGGTAAAGTATGAATGGAACAAAAATTGGTTACCATAAAAGTGATATCCTAATGAACCAGGGAAAGACAGAGCCCATCAGAGGGCCCTCACAATAAAATTAGATATGGACATAATTGCAAGCTATATTTAATTACTCTTTAACCACTGCAGCCCCAGAAGGATTTGCCCCCTTAATGACCAGGCCATTTTTTGTGATACGGCACTGCGTTTCTTTAACTGACAATTGCGCAGTCATGCGATGCTGTACCCAAACAAAATTTACGTCCTTTTTTACCCACAAATAGAGCTTTCTTTTGGTGCTATCTGATAACCTCTGCGGTTTTTATTTTTTGTGCTATAAACAAAAAAATACTAACAATTTAAAAAATGTTTTACCTTATGCTATAATACATATAATACATGTTTTACTTTATGCTATAATACATATAATACATATCCCAAAAAATATATATAAAAATATATATATAAAAAAACAAATTTATTCATCAGTTTAGGCCGATATATATGCTCCTACATATTTTTGGTAAAAAAAATTGCAATAGGTGTATATTGATTGGTTTGCGCAAATGTTATCGCGTCTACAAACTACGAGATAGACTTAGGGACTTTTTTTTTTTTATTATTGTTTTTACTGGTAATGGCAGCGATCTACAATTTTTAAGTGAGACTGCGGTATTGCAGCAGACAATTTTAACCCCAAATTACACTTTTTGGGGACCAATAACATTATTACATTGATCAGTGCTATAAAAATGCACTGATCAATGTAAAAACGACACTGGCAGGGAAGGGGCTAACACTAGGGGGCGATCAAGGGGTTAGGTTTGTTCCCTAGGTGTGTTCTAACTGTAAGGGGGATGGGCTTACTGGAACATGACAGAGATCGCTGTTCCCGATCACTGGGAACAGAGATCTCCATCATGTCCTCTGGCAGAATGGGGAATCACCTTGTTTACATAGGCAGTTTCCTGTTCTGCCTCTCCTCACCATGATCGTGGGTCGCTGGCGACATCGAGTCTGCGGGACCTGTGGGCACGCTCCCGCGGCGGCGCTTGCGCGTGCCCACTATCCTCCTTGCATTGACCGTCGTACAGGTGCGTCTGTTCGCGCAGTAGAGCCGACCTGCCACAGTATATCAGCGTGAGCTGGTTGGTAAGTGGTTAATTATTACATTATTTTCAAATTATATGGCCTAGGTGTTGATAAAAGGAAAGGGAGAAAAAGGAGAAGGAAAAGAAGAGAAAAAGAGAGGCTACATTGGGAGACAGTTCAGAAATCATTATAGCAAGGGTTTGAAGCTTAAAGCTTCATTCAACCCTGGATATTTAGTTGCAGATAGGTTAAATATCCATTTTACCTCCCTTTACAACAATAGTATGATAATAATATTAACAACAGGGCGAAGAATTTCATTTTAGCAGTATCAAATTGATGATACAAGCCCATATGACAACGTATTGTGCTTTTGAATTTCTTATTGGAGACCAGTTTAACATGGTCTCTAATCCTGTGGAAGAATGGCCTTTTTGTCTTGCCCACATAAAACATGCCACATTCACATTCCATGTAGTACACTATCCCAATCAACTGGCAATTGACAAAGAATCTACGTTTATATATTCTGCGGTTGGGCACAGTTATTTGTTCCACTTTCCAAAAATTTTGGCAGAAAGTACACCTGCCACATGGTACTGTGCCAGTTGATTTTCGAGATTCCTTCCTACAAGGCATGGAATAGTGGCTATGGACTAATTGATCCTTCAATGATTATGATCTAAATGTAATTTCACGATAATTTCTTACATATTTAGATACTATGTCATCTGCCTCCGAGAGGTACCAGTATTTCTTCATGATTTGGCAAACTTGATTAGGATGTCCAGAGTAGCACGTGATAAGTCTGATGCGGCATACACACGAGCGGACTTTGCGGCAGACTTTGTCCGGCGCACTTTTCGACGGACTTTACGACAGACTTTCCGAATAAACAGACTTGCCTACACACAATCAACAAAAGTCCGACGGATTGGTACATGATGACGTACGACCGGACTAAAACAAGGAAGTTCATAGCCTGTAGCCAATAGCTGCCCTAGCGTCGGTTTTTGTCCATCGGACTAGCATACAGACGAGCAGACTTTTCGACCGGACTCGAATCCTTCGGACAGATTTAAAACATGTTTCAAATAGAAGTCTGTCAAACTTTTGAGAAAATAAAGTCCGCTGGAGCCCACACACGATCGAATTGTCCGACGAAATTCGGTACGCCGGACCAAGTATGCCGTAAAGTCCTATCGCGTGTACGCAGCATAACCCCTTGACTATTTGATCGAGCCTAATATTGGTTCAATATAAGTGAGGGAGCTTTGTCTGGGCGGTGAAGACATGCTGGGTGAGGAGAGGTGAAGTGTGGTACATAGTGGGGCAGAGAACACAAGGGGATAATTAGGAACAAGTCAAAAAGGGAGGCAAATTGCTCCCCCCCTACTTATCTCCAAACCCCTTTTCCATGTACCCCTATCCATCTGTGCTCTTCCTCCCACCCCTTTTCAATATTTCCCCACCCATCTGTTTGTGCTCCACCTCTCTCTCATTGAACCTCTTTTCTTTTTTCCTCCACCCACCTGTGCACCACGTCCATCCCCACTCTTCCTGAAACCTATTTTGCAGTTCCTCCACCCACCTGTGCTCAGAGTCCACCCCCTCCCTCCCTAATCCTCTATTCAGTATTCCCCCCCACCTACTTGCCCCCCTGCTCACCCAAAACCCCTTTTCAGTGTTACCCTACTATCCACCTCTTGAGGTTTTTTTTCCATCCCACAAACCCCTTTTCAGTTTTTCCACAACCACTTTGCTCTTCCTCCCCCTCTTCACTCCTTTTCAGTGTTCCGTTATCCATCTGTACTCTTGAGGTTTCTTCATCCCAAACCCATTTTCAGCATCCACCTGTGCTGCACCCCGTTTCAAGGCTTCCCCACCCACCTATGTGGCTTCTCTCCCAAACCCTATTTCAATGTTCCCCCATGTACCTGTGCTACTCCTGCCCCCTCCTCTGTTCATCAGTCACCCCACCAGTTATGACTCTGCTTTCCCTTTCTACCAATCACGTCCCCCATCTGTTCCCATCTCCCTACTTTTTCCTAACCTAAGTTCCAGCTCCCCTTACTCAACCCATGCCACCCAAGTAAAAGGAGTACCAGAGGAAAAAAAATATCCAGAAGGGTGTTGAGGGAGGAGAAACTGTGGGAGGAGAAGACAGACACGAGTCTGTGGGGAGTGAAGCAGCTGGAAAAAAAGCGTGGTGAGAAGAAGGTGTATTAAGGGGTGGAGCTGGTTGTCAGGGCCAAGAGAGCTGGGGGTGCATAGCTAGGTTACATATATAGTTACATAGTTGGTGAGGTTGAAAAAAGACACCAGTCCATCCAGTTCTACCTATGATGTGTGTGTATTTGTTTATGTCAATAGTACAATAGTACACAAGCACAGGCACATGTAACGATTAACACCACATGGTGTGGTCTACTGGACATACCCACGGATGAGACTGAACCTATAATTGCTCAGAAACCGTTTTCTTCTTTAGTGGATCAAATTCCAGATCGCAACAAAACCGTTCAGACAAATATACAAAACTACATGACACGAACTCAGACCGAACCTAGAGGTGATCAATCTTTCACCAACTTCTCTGTCCCGAGAAGGACTTTGATGTTTTTGAAACCATCAAGGATATCAACCTTTTTGCCAGAAAGCTGCTCCTAAAAGTGTTCCATCATAAAAAACAAACTCAACAGGACTGGATGGTCAGCTTTGATTGGTCCGAGTATAAAAGGCAGAACTTTAACCACTTCAATACTTTCCACCCTTCCTACCCAAGCCAATTTTCAGCTTTCAGCACTGTCACTTTTTAAATGACAATTGCGCGGTCATGCTACATTGTACCCAAACAAAATTTTTATCATTTTATTCCCACAAACAGAGCTTTCTTTTGGTGGCATTTGATCACCCCTGCGTTTTTTTTTTTTTTGCAAAACAAATAAAAAAAGACCGACAAAATGTTGTAAATAAGTACGTTTTCTCCTTCACTGACAGGCACCCATGGGGTTGCACTGATGGGCACTGATAAGGCGGCACTGATGGGCACTGATGAGGTGGTACCAATGAGGTGGCACTGATGAGGTGGCACTGATGGGCACTGATGATGGGTACTGATAGTCAGCACTGATGGGCACTAACAGGCGGCACTGATGGGCACTGATAGGTGGCACTGATATGCAGCACTGATGGGCATTGATAGGCGGCATTGATGGGCACTCATAGGTGGCACTGATGGGCACTGATAGGTGACACTGATGGGAACTGAAAGGCTACACTGAAGGGCACTTATGGGTGGCACTGATAGGCGGCACTGATGGGCACTGATAGGCGGCACTGCCTGCCACTGATGGGCACTAATAGATGGCACTGATGGACACTGATGGGTGGCGCTAATAGACACTGATAGATGGCACTGATAGGCATCACTGATAGCACTGGTACTGGCAGGCATTGCTGATGGGCACTGATTGACATCTGTCTGGGCACTGGTTGGCATCTGTCTGGGCACTGACTGTCATCCCTGGTGATCCAGGGTAACATACCTGGTGGCCATCCATTGTGGGCATCCGCAGGGGGCTGCGCTGATAATCAATCAGGCTGTGCTGATAATCCTCTGTCAGGAGAGCTGCTTATTAGCTCTCCTCTACTCGCATCTGTCAGACGCGAGTTGGGATACGTGGCTTTTCCTGTTTACACTGTGTACAGGCTCGATTGGACACAGCTGATCAGGTGGTAAAGAGCCTCCGTCAGAGGCTCTTTACTAAGATCGGTGTTGCAGTGTGTCAGACTGACACGCCGCACCACCGCCCGGCCATCATTCTGCTATAGGTCGGGCGGCAAGTGGTTAAAGGCCTACAACAACTAACTGAATTACTCGAAGAGAGCGATGCTTCTGAGGAGGTTGATCTCATTGATCAGATTGATCTATATGCACTACTGGAAATAATTAAAACAACTCCTAACGCTGCCAATTTTCCTTTACTGAGTGAATTCAAATGTAAATCTACGAACTTCCCCTCCTTATCTTTGAATGATGATTTAATAGTTTTACAAACCACACAGGAGATGCAAACTTTACAAACCCAGGAAGACTCTAAAAATAATTTCACCCGGGACCAAAAAACAAACAATAAAGATCTTAAAGATAGATCTGAACTGGTAATAAAGCCATCGGATAAAGGAGGGAACGTGGTCCTCTTGACCACGGACCAATATTCCTAAATGTTCCAACGTAACCTTAAGAACACTGAGTGGTACAGAAGAGTCCTGCAGGGCAAATTGGTGAAAGCCTAATAAGAGTTCTATCAATTGATCAATCAAGCATACAGTCAAGGCACTATTCCTAAAACCACTTGGGAATTCTTGAAAATAGATTGGGCACGAACCTCTACTTTTTATTCATTACCCAAAGTTCATAAAAATCTCATGAAACCACCAGGTAGTCAATTGGAAAATGCCAGCATATTAGTTGACACACATTTACGCCCTCATGTTCTATTCCTGTCTTCTTACTGTATATGAAGGATACAATCCATCATTTAAAGATCATTGATGATACCCATGTTCCTCCTGGAGTGTGGTTGGTAGCTGTCGACGTCAAAGCATTGTACAGTAGAATACTGCACAACAGGGGGATCTCGGTGGTTAAGTCTGTCCTACAAGAAAGAATTACCAATCAAAAATTATACAGTGAGTTCATTGTTGCGCTCCTTGAGTTCATTCTGCATAACAATTCTTTTCTCTTTGGCGATTCCCACTACCTCCAGGTGCAGGGAGTGGCGATGGGGAACTCCTGTGCCCCATCATACTCTAACCTGTACCTGGGGGGTGGGAATGCCAAATTATGAGTGATGAGGCTTTCTCTATGTACCTGTGCCACATTCTATTGTGGCACAGGTACATAGATAATATTCTCATACTCTGGGATTGATCTAGGGACTTACTCAATGCCTTCATTCAAACACTGAACACAAATGATTTTAACTTGTCACTTACTATGACATGCAGTCAGGAAACTATCTCTTTCCTGGATGTTGAGGTATTTACTAAGACAGATATGACACTGGGAACTACCCTTTTCTGCAAGCCTGCAGCAGGCAATACTATTATGAGAGTGAATAGTGGACATCCAACCAGTCTGGTTAAGTCCATTCCTTATGGACAGTACTTGCGCATCAAGCGCAATTGTTCATCACAGGAGGATTTCCAGCAAAAAGCCAACGAACTCAAGGATAGACTGTTAGCTCGAGGGTACTCCAAAAAGACCCTGAAAAAAGCATATTATAGAGCGATTGGCAGGGATAGAGAGGGGTTAGTCTTTCAAACAACCAAACATAATAGTGATGATACAACTGGTACAACAAAACTAATCATAAGATATTTCAGGCAACAATATCAGATCAAACACATCATTGATGAATACTGGTATTTACTGAACGCTGACCACCAGGTAGCAAACTGTATCAAGGATAAAGCTGAGATTGTCTACTGTAGGAACAATTCAATACGGGATCAATTGGTACAAAGTCACTTTAACAGGGAAGGCAGACATTGCAAATGCAAATACCTGGGAACCCACAAGTGTGGCGGTTATTACTGCCAATTTTTGTGGCCTGGAAGGACACATACTTTACCAAACGGTGAAATCCATCTGGCCAAGCATTTTACCAACTGCCAGACAATGGGTATCATCTATCTTATGACATGTGTATGTGGTAGCTACTATGTCGGTAAGACTAAACAAAATTTATGGCAACGGATCTATGACCATGTATCTGCTATCAAGGGGGGTGATATCATGTTTCCTATTGGAAGACATGGATCATGGAAACATAATACGAATCCTCACAGTGTTAGATTCTTTGCCCTTGAACGGATACATACGGACATATGAGGAGGCGACCGGGATCGCCTGATCCTACAAAGGGAGGCCAGATGGATTCATCGTCTAGGGGCAACACAGTCCCAGGTTTAAAACCTTTTTTATAAAACCTTTATTAGCCTTCTCCTGCTTCTTGCTTACTTGGCCTCATTTTTCCTGACACATATATGCACATCCTTAGTTTAGTGGGTCTAGTGTACTCCTACCAATAGGGGACTGCTGCAAGAGCTGTATATGCAAAAAACTATAAAGGGGGGTTATAGATGTGGGTAGGTGGTAAGGAAGGGTTGTATGTCATGCTATTTTGTATTTATGTATTTTGTTGTGTCTTTTGTGTTAATGTTTATGGCTGAATTTGTATGATATTACAACATGTATATGGTCCACTAATGTGTAAACAGCCAGCCACTGCCCTCTTGTGGATACATATGGGAGTGCTTCTGCACAGCCTATGCTCCTAAACTTTTTCTTCCTTATTTTATGGGCTTGCCCATATGGGGATCCATTTTTGGGCTGGATGACAGTGGGATCCCCTGGTTGGGCCACATAGCAGGTCAGCCTCCATGGAAACATCTACGCTCCTCAGCTCGGCCCCCCTTGGTTAGCTGGGTCTGCCACTTGGAGAATGGATGGCGCTGTCTCTCAAGGAGGGGCGGAATCCTTCAGCGTTCTCCCACTGCCGGCAGTTTCCAATCAGCTAATGCGCGTTTGATGCATGTTTGCGCCCGCATCATACCAGTTGGCTGAGAGTCCTGCGATATTGCGACTGAGACGCGATCCACTGCCTATGATGCGGTGCCTGCGTAGGTGCGGTGCGTCATCTATGGCGCAATGGCGCCAAGCTTGATTGCCCCACTGGAGATGCAGGCTGGCATCCCAGCACGCTCGTAGGTAGACCCCACCCCCCGCCCTGTTTAGGACTCCTCACTGCATGTGGGGTAGGTGAGTAATTTGATTTTGGCCCAAGAGACCCCCTCTCTGTCATCTTGCACTATACCTCTCACATCTGAATAGATCCAACATGAGGCTAGCGGATTCAACACCATATATTCTGGGTAAGTTTTTGACATTAGACGTACTCATATGCACATTCTATCCTGGGATATGTTTGACCTTTTATATGAGGGCTTTATAGGACTTGTGGGTAATTTCCCTGCTACTGCTAATACCCATATGCAGTAAGAGCGATTTTAGTAGATGTGTTTCTCAAACTGGGGAGTAGGGGTGTAGTTTGTAATTTTAAAAGGGTCCCACACTGGGTTATCCTTCTGCCTTATTAATCTATCATATAGTGTTGTTTGGATATATTGCTGCGTCCTACCAGTTACACTTGGTATCAGGATCTTTATTTCAAAAATACTTTACTTCTCTTCCAATTTTAGTGAATGGCCAAGTGTCTTTTTAAATTCCCTTTCACACTCAAAGTTTTTTCCCTATGCTAGAGTCACTAATACGGTATTTATACATTGATATCATATCCCCTCTCAAGCGTCTCCTCTCCAGGGAGAATAAGTTTAATGCTTGTAGTCTTTCCCCATAGCTGAAGTCCTCCAGTAGGGGTGGGCTGTCTGTTCGGGTCGAACATGAGTTGGCCGAATAGCGAACAATTTGGGGTGTTCGCGGCAAATTCGAAGCCGCGGAACACCCTTTAAAAGTCTATGGGAGAAATCAAAAGTGCTATTGTCATGTTATTGTCATAAAAAGTGTTTGGGGACCTGGGTCCTGCCCCAGGGAACATGTATCAATGCAAAAAAAAGTTTTAAAAACTGCTGTTTTTTTCTGAAGCAGTGATTTTAATAATGTTTGAATTGAAACAATAAAAGTGAAATATTCCTTTAAATTTCGTGCCTGGGGGGGTGTCTATAGTATGCATGTAAACTGGCGCATGTTTACCGTGTTTACAACAGTCTGAGAGCAAAATGACATTTCTAAAGGAAAAAAAAGTCATTTAAAAGTACTAGCGGTAGTGGCTATTAATGAATTGTCGGGTCTCTGCAATACACATAAAAGAAAAAACGACATGGGGTTCCCCCACAGTGCATTACCAGGCCCTTTGGGTCTGGTATGAATATTAAGAGGAACCCCGAACCAAAATTTAAAAAAAAAATGCGTGGGGGTTCCCCCAAATTTCATACCAGGCCCTTCAGGTGTGGTATAGATTTTAAGGGGAAGCCCGCGCCAACAAATTTTTAAAAATGGCGTGGGGGTCCATACCAGACCCTTATCCGAGCACCCAACCTGGCAGGCCACAGGAAAAGATGGGGGACGAGAGAGCGCCCCCCCCTGAACCGTACCAGGCCAAATGCCCTCAACATGGGGAGGATGTCCCCATGTTGATGGGGACAAGGGCCTCATCCCCACAACCCTTTCCCGGTGGTTGTGGGGGGTCTGTGGGTGGGAGGCTTCTCAGAATCTGGAAGCCCCCTTTAACAAGGGAACCCCCAGATCCCTACCCCCTGTGTGAGATGGTAATGGGGTACGAATGTACCCCTACCATTTCACAAAAAAGTGTCAAAAACTTTAAAAAAGACAAGAGATGGTTTTTGACAATTCCTTTATTAATGTCTTCTTCTTTCCCCGCTTCTTCTTCCATCTTCTTCTGGTCTTCAATTGGTTTTCTTCCTCCATCTTGTTCTTCCCCCGCTTCTTCCTCTGCTTCTTCCTCCGATCTTCTGCTTTTTCCTTCGGTCTTCTCGTCCGCATCTTCCTCCGGCTTCTTCTTCCCTAATTCGTTCTCCGGACAATCCGCATCCATGGGAGCTTCCCGCTGTGTGACGCTTCTGTTCTTCTGACAGTTCTTATAAAACTGAGGGCGGGGCCACCCGGTGACCCTGCCCCCTCTGATGCACGGGGACTTCCCTATGGCTTTCCCTGTGGTGTCAGAGGGGGGCGGCGTCACCCGGTTATGTAATGGGTGACCCCGCCGCCCTCTGACGCCAAGGGGAAAGCCATAGGGAAGTCCCAGTGCGTCAGAGGGGGCGTGGTCACTGGGTGGCCCCACCCTCAGTTATATAAGAACTGTCAGAAGAACAGAAACGTCACACAGCGGGAACCTCCCATGGATGCGGATCGTCTGAAGAATGAAGCGGGGAAGAAGAAGCTGGAGGAAGATGTGGACGAGAGGACCGGAGGAAAAAGCTGAGCAAGATAGAGGAAGAAGCGGGGGAAGAACAAGATGGAGGAAGAAGAAGAATACAGAAGGAAGACCAGAAGAAGATGGAAGAAGAAGCAGGGAAAGAAGAAGACATTACTAAAGGAATTGTCAAAAAACCTCTATTGTCTTTTTTAACATTTTTGACACTTTTTTGTGAAATGGTAGGGGTACATTTGTACCCCATTACCAATTCACACGGGGGGGCCAGGATCTGGGGGTCCCCTTGTTAAAGGGGGCTTCCAGATTCCGAGAAGCACCCCGCCGCAGACCCCCACAACCACTGGGCAAGGGTTGTGGGGATGAGGCCCTTCTCCCCATCAACATGGGACAAGGTGCTTTAGGGGCTACCTCAAAGCACCCTTCCAATGTTGAGGGCATGTGGCCTGGTATGGTTCAGGAGGGGGGCGCTCTCTCATCCCCCCTCTTTTCCTGCGGCCTGCCAGGTTGCATGCTCAGATAAGGGTCTGGTATGGATTTTTGGGGGGACCCCACACCATTTTTTAAAAAAATGTTGGCGCGGGGTTCCCCTTAATATCCATACCAGACCTGAAGGGCCTGGTATGGAATTTGGGGGGACCCCTACGCATTTTTAAAAAAAAATTTGGTTCTGGGTTCCCCTGTGGGGGAATCCCATGTCGTTTTTATCAATGAACTGTTATGTGTATTGCCGGACCAACAATTCATTATATACTTTAGACATTATACTTTTAAATGACTTTTTTCCTTTAGAAATGTTATTTTGCTGTCAACCTGTTCTTAACATGGGAAACATGCGCCACTTTATAGGTATACTATAGACACCCCCCAGGTACGAAATTTAAAGGAATATTACACTTTTATTGTTTCACTTTAAGCATTATTAAAATCACTGCTCCCAAAAAAAGGCAGTTTTTAAAAGTTTTTTTTGCATTGATACATGTCCCCTGGGGCAGGACCCAGGTCCCCAAACACTTTTTAAGACAATACCATGCATATAAGCCTTTAAAATTAGTACTTTTGATTTTTCATATTCGTGTCCCATAGACTTTAAAGGTGTTTGCGTGTTCGAACAAATTTTTTGCCCGTTCGCATGTTCTGGTGCGAACCGAACGGGGGGTGTTCGCCCATCCCTATCCTCCAGTCACTTTATTAGCTTTGTTGCCTCTCTGGACTCCCTCTTGTTTCAGCACATCCTTCCTGAAGACTGGTGCTCAGAACTGGAAGGCATACTAAAGATGCGGCCAGACCAGAGTCTTGTATAGTGGGAGAATTATCCTGTAATCTCTGGAGCGAATCCCCCCTTTTTTTTATTCTTTATTGATATTGATATTTCCCTACTATGTCCGGGGTTCTATACCACCTAGTTATGCACTTGTAGTTCATTTCCACAACTCTAATATTTACTGATGATCCAGGTACCAGTCTCCAAATTTTTCCTACTTCTTGATTCTTTCCCCTATTTCCCTCTCCCAGTTTTTTATATATGTCAGAACTTCCAGCTCCTTTCCCGTGAGAATTTTATAGATCCACGAAATAACCCAACGTGCTTTTTCCATGGTACATAATCGCTCAAATGCTGTCAGATCGTCCCCCTCTCTCACCGGGTGTGGTATTGCTGCTACGAAGTGCTTGAGCTGGAAGTACCGCCATTCATTAATTTCAAACATGTCTTTTTCGGTTTTTAATTCTTGTGGTGAGCAAATTTTCTCCCTTTGTGTTATATCTCGTAGTTGTACATTGTCTTTTTTAATCCAGTTCCCAACTATCAAACTTTTTAATGGTGCAAAATAATTATTTTCCTTTAGTGCCATTAAAGGGGAAATATATTGCCATTTATTTTGTTTATATAACAAGTCCTATACCCTAAATACATTCCTTTTCAGTGTATGTGTATTTCCTCCTAGTGCCCTGTGTTATGGTGGTGTCCAAATATTTCTAGGCTTGAATGGAGGAGAAGATTTGGATGCCGCACACAGGATGTAGTCAAAAAACTTCACTTTATTGAAAAAATGGGATCATCAAAATAACAAGACTGTCATGCAGAAAGTACAGGTAAGCTGACGTGTTTCGCACTCAGGACTGAGTGCTTACTCATAGCTATGAGTAAGCACTCAGTCCTGAGTGCGAAACGCGTCAGCTTACCTGTACTTTCTGCATGACAGTCTTGTTATTTTGATGATCCCATTTTTTCAATAAAGTGAAGTTTTTTGACTACATCCGGTGTGCGGCATCCAAATCTTCTCCTCCATTCAAGCCTGCTTTGCCTAGCATTCAGCCAACACCTGGAGCTCTTCTGCTCTGAAACTTCTACTTACACCTGGGTCAGTGTCAGCCTGAGCGGTGGAAACACTTTCTTTGCTTGTCTCCAAATATTTCTACCTAGCTGTGTGTTCGCCATTGTGTGTTCTATTTTTTTTCTTCCATAAAGATTTTATTTAGTATTAAAAGAGCAAGTTACAATTCACATCAAATGACACGGAAATACAAATTACTGTATTTATTGGCGTATAACACTCACTTTTCACCATTAAAATTGGGTGCAAATAGCGTGTGCGTGTTATACGCCAATACTTAAATTTTAGCTGCCTCGGAGGGGGCATCAGATTGCATACAGTGAGAAACTCCTGTTTACTTGGTGGCCTCTGTAATAGGAAGTCCCGTCTCCTGGGCCGCCATTGGACCACTTTTCTGTCTATCATAGGAGATTCTCACTGTATGTAATCTGTTGGAGCTCATCCCGCCCCACTCCCTGTCCCCTCTAGGCTGCAGATGGGCATCAATCAGGCTGCACTGATGGCAATGGTGAGGCTGCTGTATTGATGTGGACTGGAGAGGCTGCATTGATGTGGACTGATGAGGCTGCATTGATGTGGACTGATGAGGCTGCATTGATGTGGACTGATGAGGCTGCATTGATGTGGACTGATGAGGCTGCATTGATGGCACTTGTGAGGCTGCAGATGGGCACTGATCAGGTTGCATTGATGGCAATGGTGAGGCTGCAGATGGGCTCTGACCCTTATTTGGCTTCAAAGTTCCTTATTTAAATTTTTTTTCCTGAAACTTCCCTCTTAAAATGAATGTGCGTGTTATACGCCTGTGCGTGTTATTCGCCGATAAATCATGCATGGTATGTAAGCAAAAGAAACGCAGGGTACATCTAATGTAGGTTATGAAAAAAAAGTACCGGCAACACAACCAGATATGCATAATGTGGAAGATGTGGGGTGGAGGATCATTATTCATATTCCCCCCCCCCCCCCCGAGGGCCATGTTAGGATGTGGTTATAATGATCAGCCACCAGGTAGGAGTCCGAGAGTGGGGAGAAAGAACATGGGGTATAAGAGAGGAAGGAGAGGAAAAGGTAAAAAGGGTAAGATAAGGAAAATCAAGCAGGAAGAGAGAAAAGGACAACAAGGAGAAAAAAAATAAGGAGAAGGGATCAGAGAAGAAGGGGAGAGATCAAGCAGGCGCCGTAGAAGACACCCCTCAGAGGGCCCACTCCCCCCCCCGCAGCCCATCAACCAACGAGAGTCCACAGTTAGGGTTAGAGTTCACATACCACCTTTTACAGTACATGCTGGCGATAGCGTTCAGTAGTCACAAAGTGATTCCAGCACGCCCAAGTGAAAGAGAATTTATGGGTTCTTTCCTGTGAAATATGGATCAATTCTTCCATCTCTTGCATTTTAGAAATTCTCCTATACCACTCTCCAATCGTCAGGGTGTGTGTGGAACGCCAGTGAACTGGGATGCATAATCTGGCGGCGTTCACTAAATGCATAGCCATGGACTTGTAGTATTTTTTTTTGGATAAAGAGGTGTGATGTAGAAGAAATTCTGCGGGGGTGTAGTCCAGGGTATCTGTAGTGACATATGAAATGATTGCACTAACTTCTCTCCAGAAGGGTTGAATGCGTTCGCAATCCCATCATATGTGAAGCATAGTCCCTTCCTGCTTGCCACACCTTCAACATGTGTTAGGGATAGAGGGGGAAAATTTGTGGTTCCTATACCACCTTGTGGCACTTTTGTAGCCATTTTCTTGGATGGCCACATTTTGGGAGCATTTCTGTGTGTATTCGTAGATGGTGTCCCACATTTCCGTAGAGAGGGGTGTTTGAAAGTTTTTGTCCCAGGCTATCTGTGAAGATGCTGGGGTGGAGGTTAATGCAGATGAAAGGAGGGCGTACAGGGTGGATATCAAGTGCCTTTGTTGTGTTTTGTAGTAGCAAAGGGATTCATAAGGAGTGAGTTGTTTAGTCCAACAAGACTAGTGTGTGGTTGAGACGAGAGAAAGTGGCGGATTTGTCGACATGATCAAAAGGGAAAAGAGGCAGTCTTGGACATGTTAACCAGTCTTTCAAATGGGAGAGGGGACCCCTCTGAGAAAAAGTGAAGGGTTAAGACGTCATCATGTTGCCATTCGCGTATCAAGTAGGAGCGAGAATCACCCGGGGGAAAATCTGGGTTTTCTCTTAGGGAAGTTAGGGGACTAGGCACCGAGGCAGACAATCCCAGTTTCATTGCTCCCCTAAAGGCCAGCAAGGAGTGGTAGATCAGGGGGTACGATAAGATCTTCTGTGGCCAGGGGTTATGAGACAGCCAGGGACGTAGGTGTAGAGGACCTGGTATAAGTGATTTTTCCAGGGCTACCCAGATCTTTTTGGTACTTTGTACGTTCCAGTCTACTATCCTAGTTAAGTGACACGCCAGGTAATATCTATATAAGTCTGGAAGGCCAATACCCCCATTCTTTTTCTGCATCGTTAGACGAGAATATTTTATGTGAGGTGGAGAGTTTTTTCATATAAAAGTTGAACAAGCTTTGCGATAAGCTGAGAAAAAGGCTGGAGAAAGGTGGATAGGGATGGTTTGCATAAGATAAAGTAATCTTGGCTGGATGATCATTTTAATTAAGGTCGATCGGCCGAACCAGGAAATGTTCAAGCCCATCCACTCCTTAAAATGGTTTTGAATTTTGGTGAGAGCTATGTGGAAGTTAGACATATAGAGGTCTGACAGCCGAGCGGTAATTTTAATTCCCAAAAAAGTGATTGCCTCCCTCTCCCAACGGAAAGGAAAGGCATCCTGACAGTGGATTACCTCCTGAGCGGGAAGAGTTACATTCAAAGCATATGATTTTCAGTGATTGATCTTGAGATTGGATAAAGTGCCAAAGAACTCAAGATCTTTCAGTAAATTGGGCAGTGAGATGCGGGGTGATCTCAGGGACAGAAGGATGTCGTCTGCGAAGGCTGCGACCTTGAATTCCCTTCCACCGACAGTCAGACCTCCAATGTCAGGGTTGGATCTTATTTGGTTGAGGAGGGGCTCCAGCATCAGAATATAAATTAGGGGGGATAAGGGACATCCCTGGCGTGTCCCATTGCTGATGGAGAAGGCGTTTGACAGGTGGCCATTAACCTTTACCTTGGCAGAGGGACTCGAATACAGGGCTAGCACATGTGAGAGCGGGGCGCCAGGCCAACAGCTACCAGCACCTCCGGCATATAGCCCAAGGCCACTCTGTCAAATGCCTTCTCAGCATCAAGAGAGAGGAAGAACCCTTGTGACTTAGAAGATGTGAGCCAATGGTGGAGATTCAGAGTACAGATAGAGTTGTCCCTAGCTTCCCTTCCAAGGACAAATCCCACCTGATCTGGAGAAATAAGTTCGGGAATCAAAGGGAGCAATCTGTTGGCCAAGATTTTTGCATATATTTTGATATCTACATTTAGTAGCGATATTGGCCTGTAGTTTGAGACTTGGGTGGGATCCTTACCTTCCTTTGGGATTACCGCTATGTGAGCCATAAGCATTCCTTCTGGCAATATCTGGGGGTTCAAGAAAGCATTAAAGGTTTCGGGGCAAGGGAATCTAGGAATGTCTTGTAGTACTGGAGAGTGAAGCCATCTGGGCCTGGGCTCTTGCCAGTTTTCATCTGTTTAATTGCCAAGTCTAGTTCCCCTCTCGTAAGGGGTAACTCCATGTCCTGAGCTTGTTGGGAGGATATTTGTTTTGGAGAGTATTGCGAGAGAAATTCTCTAATGCGGTCGACCCGTGTGGCTGACAAGGGTGTTCCGGGGCGATTCTGGTGTAGGTTGTAAAGTCTGGAGTAAAAAATCTCAAATTCCTTCGCTATATCATCGTTCCTGGGTAAGAGTGATCCATGAGCATTTCGTAAGTGATGAACCGTAGATGAGGTTCTAGAGGCTTGGTGTGTGTTCTATTTTTACCCATCTTTTCTCATTTTTCAATTTAGCCGATTCCACCATACGTGTTAATAGGACCGCCTCATAGTACTTTTTAAAGTCTTGTACACTTAATCTGCCTTGGCTTTTTTCTTTCTGTAAGGTTGCTAGAGCTATTCTAGGTTTCTTATTTTTTCATATTAATTTGGGGGTATATAAACGGGGAGCATCTGAAACTTGTACATGATTTTGGGCAATATTATCATCTTTAGGGCCTTTATCCAGCCAATCCATGATAGAGGTCGTACTACTATTCTCTTTATTTCTATTTTTAGTTCCTCAACAATGGGATATAGTTTGCTTGGTATATTTTCCCCAGCAATGTCTTTAGCTTTATCCCTAGATACTTTATTTCTATCTTTCTACATGGGAATGGGAACTCCTGCTGCAGACTATGTTCAACTTTTGAACTTACATTTATATTTAATACCTCAGATTTACCCGGGTTAATCTTAAAATTGGAGAGATCACCATATTCCTTAAGAGCTTTCAATAGGTTAGGCATGGAAATTCGAGGGTTGGATATATAAAATAATATATCGTCTGCGAATGCAGCTAGTTTGTGTATCTCCTCTCCTACCTTGAAGCCCCCTAGGTCCACGTTGCCCCGTACCATCGCCAGTAAAGGTTCCAGTGCAAGCACGAACAGTAGAGGAGAGAGGGGGCATCACTGCCTCATCCCGTTATGCATTCCAAAGGCGGTTGACAGTGTTTCATTGACCCTTATGGCTGCTGTAGGACCTTTGTATAGTGTTTGTATCCATTGCATCATCCTTGGGCCTATTCCCATACCTTCCAAGGTGCTCATCATGAATCCCCAGTCTACCCTGTTGAACGCCTTTTCAGTATCAATCAACAGGAGTAGAGCAGGGACTCTCCCCTCTCTTATTTTATGGAGCAACAAGAGCGTTCTTACTCCATTGTCCCTTCCCTCTCTTCCTGGGACAAAACCTACTTGGTCGGGGTGGACGAGCTCAGACATTAAATCTTTCAACCTTGTTGCTAGTACTTTCGCGAACACCTTAGTGTCCGTGTTTAACAATGATATAGGTCTATAGTTTGAGCACTTGGTGATCTCTTTACCCTATTTTAAAATAGTTGTAATTGTGGCCAGTAGGGCTTCTTTGCTCATCTCATACCTCATTCCCAGTCCATTAAAGTATGTACATAGTTTCGGGGACAATATTTCTCTAAATTTTTTTAAATATGACGTCGTGAAGCCATCTGGCCCTGGACTTTTTCCAGGTGCTGATTCTTTTAATACCTGGTTTATCTCCTCTACTGTTATAGGCCTATCAAGGGCCATTGTTTTTTCCTCCGTTATCCAGGGAATCATAGCTTTTTATAAGTATTCTTAAATTCTTTCTTTTTTGCCTACTTCCTGTTGTCCTTTCTGGTTTTGATTGACTGAATACAGCAGCTCATAGAAATCTCGGAATACCCTTGAAATATCCTTTGTATTACATATCATCTCGCCTTTTTTGTTTTGTATTTTTTCTATAAAATGTATTGATTTTTTTTTTCCTTAGCATCCTTGCCAAACATTTCCTGCTCTAAGAGTTCTTTTAATTCATCCCTTTTTATTACCAGTTCTTGCAATTGAGCCTGATCTTGCCTTCTATTTTGTTATGCCCTTGCTCTAGTATGTATATTTCTTCTATTAGTTCTTCCCTCTTTTTTCTTCTTTCCTTCTTTTTCCTGGCTCCTAATGAGATCAGGATTCCCCTTATATAGGCTTTATGGGCCTCCCACAGGGTGTTATCCGCAATCTCATCAGTTTCATTAAAAAGAAAAAAAATGTTCTAAATCCTTTTTTATTATTTCCTCCCCCTGCTTATCTAGAAGGTCCTCATTGAGCCTTTATGAATATGACTGTTTCTGGGCTTCTGGTATCTTTATTTTCATGGACATTGGAGCATGATCTGATAATGAGGTTATTTTTATATTTGTAGATATTACCATATCTAGCATCCTATGTTCAATCAACCAATAATCAATCCTCGTGTACGTCCCATGCACAGGGGAGTAGAATGTAAAGTCCTGTATCTTAGGATGTTGTATTCTCCACACATCTGCTAACTGAAGGTGATGTAATTTCCATTTTATCACCTTTAACTGGATTTCCCCCATACCCCACACATGGGCTTGCTATCTTGTTTCGGATCAATACAGAAATTCAAGTCTCCTGCTATAATCACCTATCCTTTTTTAAATTCCCACAGCTTTCTCAGGACATCTCCTAAGTAACTTGTTGGACCTCTGTTTGGACAATATATATTCACTAATGTACACTCCATTCCTAATAACTTCCCCTTGAGGAAGAGAAACCTTCCCTCCGGATCAATTAGTCTATCCCCTCCAAGGAGAGCCGGACCCCTCTACAGATTCCAATGGCAACCCCCTTTGCCTTATTTGTCATTTAGTCACCATAATACCACTCTGGATACTGTGGAGAGTACAATTTCACTTTTGTTTCATGGGAAAGGTGTGTCTCTTGTAGGAAAGCCACTCCTGCCCCATAATGCTCAATTTCTTTCAGTATTTTATGCCTTTTTGTTGGTGTATTTAGCCCTCTAACATTGTAGGTCAAAAAATTAATTGTTGTCATGTTTGGCTAGTCATGTTTGGCTATTTTCATTAAGACGGGATCTATGTCTATATTTACAGCTGTTTTCTATGGGGTCTAAGTTTTGTCCTCCCTCCCTCCTACCACCCCTTTCCCCCTCCCCCCATTCTTCGACATCCTAATCATCTTTTTATTGTAGAGCTTAAAAATCATTACACTTACATTTTAGTAGTTGATAACAGGCAAAAGATGGAATTTGTGTCCTTACAAATGGATTTTGCAAGATGTACTATTGTTATTATGGACTTTAAGAGTGAAGTTGATGTATATGCCAATATTCTGTTGGCTTTGCTTGCAGCAGTTTAGCATACAGAGCCTGACATCTACTAGGACCCCCAGGTCCTTTTCCATCCTAGATTCCCCCAGAGGTTCTCCCCCTAGCAAGTAACTTGCACTCGTATTTTTGGCACCCAATTGCATTACCTTACATTTTTCAATGTTAACCCTCATTTTCCATGTAGTTGCCCACCACATTATTTGTTTAGGTCTTCTTATAAGGTCTCCACATCCTGTGCATAAGTTATTGCCCTGCTTAGCTTTGTATCATCCACAAATACTGCGATTGAGCTGTTTATCACATCCTCTAGATCAGGGGTCTCCAAACTATGGCCCTCCAGTTGTTCAGGAACTACAATTCCCATCATGTAAAAAAAAAGAGAACTGCGCTGCATACAGACCCTAAAACTCTAGCTGCAACTCAAAGTGAAATATACACAAGTAAAGATAAATAAAAAAGGGAGCTGTGCATGCTTACCAGGAAAAGGCCCTGGCTGGGTATTAGCCACAAGCTTTAACACTTGTGGCTAATACCCAGCCAGGGCCTTTTCCTCCAGGGACTTCAGATGCCTAATCGAGACAAATGACGCTGTAGACAGTAGATCCTGAAGGTGGTCAGAGGCATGACTTGCAGACCCACATTTGATGTAAAGGTAGTGTCAGCCCAGAAAGAAAGCAGGGAAAGTTGCAATAGGTAAAACCAGATGGTTGTTTATTGTTAAAAAGCAGTATCGCTTCCAAAATGGATAAAAGATTCAAGCAAAAAATGGGCCGGCCGACAACAATACTAATGCCCGTCCAATCGGGACGTGAACAGCGCGGTGAGGTCAGCACGTTGCTCCTTCCTACGCGTTTCGTCACAAGTCTGATGTCGTCCTGGAGCACGGGCGGCATACTGACGCACCGCTTTATATAGTGAACATACATAACCAAGCCTCGGTCTGAATCTCAGGCTGCTGACGCTGCATTTTGATTATGGGAAGATCCGGAACTGAGACTAAAATCCTATGAATAACAATGAGTGGTTAAGCCAATAGTGAGCGCAACAGCCAACACACCCACTTATGGACCGCCGCACCCACCATAGCTGAGCCACTGTAATGGGCCAAATCGGCCACGTCACCTGTCACCAGACGCAGATTGTCACTTGCCACGTCACTTGCCACATGTTGTGGATTGTCACTTGCCACGTCGCCTGTCACCAGATGCAGATTGTCACTTGCCACTTCACCGGTCACCGGATGCAGATTGTCACTTGCCACATCGCCTGCCACCAAATGCGGATTGTCACTTGCCACGTCATTTGCCACGTCGCCTGTCACCAGATGCAGATTGTCACTTGCCACATCACCTGCCACCAAATGCGGATTGTCACTTGCCACGTCACCTGCCAAATGTTGTGGATTGACAGTCACTTGCTGTGTCACTTTCCTGATAAGGTGGTCTCTTGTGTCCCAGAGTCAGGCAGCAGATTACCAGTCAGGCAGTAGAGAGATGATGTAATCTCTCTGCTGCCAGGGCTGCCTGCACGGTGAGGGGGGAACTGCAGGGATGCAGGGCGGGCGCCAGGCAGGGAGAATTGATGCTGGCTCCCTGATTGGCCTGCAGCCCACAAACACATCGAGCCGCACAGCTGCTCATCCGCTCTATCACCTTCCAGCTCACCAACTGAGCCGCCGGGCCCGCCCGCTGTCTCTCTCCTGCAGAGCTGCCCGCCGGCTCTCTCACCTACGGAGCCGCCTGGTGGCTCTCTCACCCACTTTGCCGCCTGCCGACTCTCTCACCTGCGGATCTACCCTCCGGCTCTCTTACTCACCCGCATTCTCGGAGGGGGCAATTGCCCCGTTGCCCACTGGATCCGCCCCTGTTTCAAATGACCAAATTTACAAGCGCCATTAAAACCATGGTGTGAATATATCATTGATCAACGTCCACGGTGGTGACTATATTGTCAACACTGTGGATAAGGGATGGCCTACCTGTCCACACCAAAAACCAATCAATCGTGGGTGAATCGACCAATTACAACAAAATCGATCTGTAATCCCCACAATGGCTAAAAAAAGGGAATGTTAACTTAAGGACCTTTTTTCCCATCATAACGTTCCGAAGGATATAAAATTAGGACAAAAACAAATCTATCATATTACACCTTACATTAAGAAATGGTATACCCTAAACAAAACAGTATAAAATTTGTGGACAAATCGACAGATAGCATCAAAATCAACTGATAATCTCCACAATGGGTACTAAATTACCTAAAAAAATAACTAATATTACTATACCAAAAATACAAAAATTAAGATAAAAAAACGAGGAAAAAACAAAACTAAATATATCACATAACACCTCACTCTAGGGAAATGTTAAAACTTTATCTGAGCAATATGCATAGCAGTGGTGAAACTGCAACGCACTATCCTCAAAAGTAAGGAAACCTATGTGCAAAACTAATTGCACATCAACAGGCATGCAACAGTCCAGCCCCAATGGTAATATAAATAAAAAACCATTAATATCGACCAAGAGAAAATAGCCACCCAAGATTCAGATTAAGTTTACACTATAAACAAGTATAACAATGATTAATCAACCAACCAATATCTGAATACACATGGTCATAATGCTAAAATAGAGGATGTTAATCAGGAATTGTCTATAAAGGTGTTAATATCCACATCCACATTTCAACCGTAAGGGACATAGGTCTTTAATCTATGGACCCGAGACATCTCTAGCTTAGAGATACTTCTAATTAGGGAAATACCCCCCAATGGGGGCTGTGTTTATCTATCCCTAAGAATATAGTAATAGAGGGATCCCTTTTATGGGTTATTAGGTAGTGTTTGGATACGGAATGCTTGGCAAACCCCTTCCTAATATTATTAATATGCTCATTCAAGCGAACTTGAAGGGGGCGTTTCGTCCTGCCCACATACTGCAGTCCACAAGGGCACTGCAGCAGGTAGACTACCCCCCCCCCCAGTGGAACACATAATAAAGCAAAACATACTTAACAGTACCCAAGCCAAGTTCACTAAGAATAATCGTGTACAATGAAGTGACTTCTGCCGTCACCAGCCACATCCCCTCACGTGGTTTAAATCTTGACAAAAGATTGATGACATGACGTGTGTCTTTAACATATGTAGGCATGGTGCGTACCAGAGGTTGTAAAAAGAAGTCAATGTACTTGCCCGCCCAGGACGTGACAGAATCAATGCCACTGACTATTGGGCGACCCGGGGGGGCGCAAGTAAGACTCTTATGGATCTTTGGTAGATAGTATATAATATGTATTCTTGGTGCCTTGGGCAAATGCACAAAGCGAAAATCTACAACAGACTACTGCAACACACTAAACAGACTACCGGTGTCCTGATTCCTCATAGAACATCTGTCATCCAGTCTGCTTCTCAATCTCACCACTAGGGATGAGCTTCGTGTTCGAGTCGAACCCATGTTCGACTCGAACATCGGCTGTTCGACCGTCCGTCGAATTGCGAACGATATGGGCCGTTCGCGCCAAATTCGTGTGGCGCGTCACGGCCCATAATTCACTGCGGCATCGCAGTGCATTGCTGGCTGATGATTGGCCAAGCATGCACTATGACCCGCATGCTTGGCCAATCACAGCGCCGTCAGTAGAGAGAGCTGTAATTGGCCAAAGCCAGGGTGGCTTTGGCCAATTATGGCTCAGGGGATTTAGTACACGCCCCACACTATATAAGGCCGCCTGCACGGCGGCCCTGTGTAGTGTGTGTTCCGGTGTGCTGAGAGATAGAGAGAGAGAGAGAGAGACAGTGTCATTTGATTTGAGTTAGATAGATTAGGCAGAACAGTCAGTCAGTTAGCTGCACTTACAGTGTATTGTGTATATATATGCATCCCAGGTGTTGCATATATATATATATACACTGTATTCAGTTTAGCTAGATCCGTTCCTGTTATCTTCTATCTAGACTATTTACATTTAGTGCAGTGCGTCCTGCTCACAGTGTTCAGCTAGATCCGTTCCTGTTATTTACATTAAGTGCAGTGCGTCCTGCTCACAGTGTTCAGCTAGATCCGTTCCTGCTATTTACATTTAGTGCAGTGCGTCCTGCTCACAGTGTTCAGCTAGATCCGTTCCTGCTATTTACATTTAGTGCAGTGCGTCCTGCTCACAGTGTTCAGCTAGATCCGTTCCTGCTATATACATTTAGTGCAGTGCATCCTGCTCACAGTGTTCAGCTAGATCCGTTCCTGCTATTTACATTTAGTGCAGTGCGTCCTGCTCACAGTGTTCAGCTAGATCCCTTCCTGCTATTTACATTTAGTGCAGTGCGTCCTGCTCACAGTGTTCAGCTAGATCCGTTCCTGCTATTTACATTTAGTGCAGTGCGTCCTGCTCACAGTGTTCAGCTAGATCCGTTCCTGCTATTTACATTTAGTGCAGTGCGTCCTGCTCACAATGTTCAGCTAGATCCGTTCCTGTTATCTTCTAGACTATTTACATTTAGTGCAGTGCGTCCTGCTCACAGTGTTCAGCTAGATCTGTTCCTGTTATTTACATTTAGTGCAGTGCGTCCTGCTCACAGTGTTCAGCTAGATCCATTCCTGCTATTTACATTTAGTGCAGTGCGTCCTGCTCACAGTGCTCAGCTAGATCCGTTCCTGCTATTTACATTTAGTGCAGTGCGTCCTGCTCACAGTGTTCAGCTAGATCCGTTCCTGCTATTTACATTTAGTGCAGTGCGTCCTGCTCACAGTGTTCAGCTAGATCCGTTCCTGTTATCTTCTAGACTATTTACATTTAGTGCAGTGCGTCCTACTCACAGTGTTCAGCTAGATCCGTTCCTGTTATCTTCCTACTGACAGGCAGGCTTGTCTGGTTACAGTATATAAAGCTACCTGAAGAAAATTACAGGTGTTCTATTTGATCCTATTAGTACCATGGTCAGGCAGCTAGACTATTTACATTTAGTACAGTGCGTCCTGCTCACAGTGTTCAGCTAGATCCGTTCCTGTTATCTTCCTACTGACAGGCAGGCTTGTCTGGTTACAGTATATAAAGCTACCTGAAGAAAATTACAGGTGTTCTATTTGATCCTATTAGTACCACGGTCAGGCAGCTAGACTATTTACATTTAGTACAGTGCGTCCTGCTCACAGTGTTCAGCTAGATCCGTTCCTGTTATCTTCCTACTGACAGGCAGGCTTGTCTGGTTACAGTATATAAAGCTACCTGAAGAAAATTACAGGTGTTCTATTTGATCCTATTAGTACCACGGTCAGGCAGCTAGACTATTTACATTTAGTACAGTGCGTCCTGCTCACAGTGTTCAGCTAGATCCGTTCCTGTTATCTTCCTACTGACAGGCCGGCTTGTCTGGTTACAGTATATAAAGCTACCTGAAGAAAATTACAGGTGTTCTATTTGATCCTATTAGTACCACGGTCAGGCAGCTAGACTATTTACATTTAGTACAGTGCGTCCTGCTCACAGTGTTCAGCTAGATCCGTTCCTGTTATCTTCCTACTGACAGGCAGGCTTGTCTGGTTACAATATATAAAGCTACCTGAAGAAAATTGCAGGTGTTCTATCCCAGCTTAGTGCAGCTACAGGCCATTAGTATGTCTGGAAGGCCAAGAAGGAGAGGCAGACAGTCACAAGCCAATAAGAGAGGGCAAGCAGGCTCTGTGTCTAGTGCTGGTCGTGGAGACGGTGCATCAGCACGTGGCCATGGGACACGCTTGGCCTTTTTTTCGGCAGCTGGCCATGTTGAGCCGCAACATGCGGAAGACTTGGTCGAGTGGATGACCAAGCCGTCCTCATCCTCCTCATCCTCTCTCACCCATGCCCAGGGTGCTTTGTCTGGCAAAGCAGCGGCCTCTTCCCTCAGCTCAATGTCATCAGTGACTCCTTCCCTAGCTCCACCATGTCCTCCTGAGGATTCCCTCGAACTGTTTGACCACAGTGTTGGGTACATGCTCCAGGAGGATGCCCAGCGTTTGGAAGGCTCTGATGATGATACTGAGCTCGATGAAGGCAGTAACATGAGCACGGACAGAGGGGGTGCCCAAGAAGGACAGCAATCTGGCAGTCATGCTCCCCCTGCTGCAGCATACTGCCAGGTTTGCTC
Source organism: Lithobates clamitans (assembly GCA_037952925.1). Classification (NCBI taxonomy): domain Eukaryota; kingdom Metazoa; phylum Chordata; class Amphibia; order Anura; family Ranidae; genus Lithobates; species Lithobates clamitans. The sequence continues at coordinate 5,672,694 of JBBGZY010000098.1, forward strand.
CAGTGATGAGGAGGGAGGGGATGATGAGGTCACTGACTCAACGTGGGTGCCTGATAGGAGAGAGGAGGAGGAGGAGGAGGAGGAGGAGGAGGCGGCACATCACCAACGAGGCAGGATGCCCTCCAGGGGCCAGCCTAAGGGCAGCACATTGACTGCATCACACCCCAAAGCTCCACATGTGCAGGGCGCTGCAGTCTCTGCGCGTTATTCAAAAAGTTCTTTGGTGTGGGCCTTTTTTGAGACGAGTGCATCAGATCGCACCGCTGCTATTTGCAACATATGTCTCAAGCGTATCTCGCGTGGCCAAAACATCTCCCGCTTGGGTACCACATGCTTGACCAGACATATGTTGACCTGCCATGCAGTTCGTTGGCAAGCGTATCTAAAAGACCCACACCAAAGAACAAAGAGGATCTCTCCTTGCTCCTCATCAGCTGAGATTTCCAACCCCACTAGACCTTCAGTCCTCTCTGAGACCTGCAGTGAGAGGAATGAAGGTGTAGAATTAGGTGTGTCACACCCAAGTACTTGTGGGCAATTTGCTTTTGGTACACCGACGTCAGATTGTACCAGGCAAATTTCCCTGCCCCAGCTGCTGCACCGCCGAAAGAAGTTTGCTCCCAGCCATCCACATGCCCAGCGGTTGAATGCTAGCTTGGCAAAATTGCTAGCACTTCAACTGCTGCCTTTTCAGTTGGTAGACTCTGCCCCCTTCCGTGAGTTTGTGGAATGTGCGGTTCCTCAGTGGCAGGTACCCAAACGCCACTTTTTCTCACAGAAGGCTATTCCGGCTCTCTACCGGCATGTGGAAGGCAATGTCCATGCCTCGCTGAACAGGGCGGTCAGCGGTAAGGTGCATATTACCGCTGACTCATGGTCCAGCAGGCATGGACAGGGACGTTACCTAAGTTTCACGGCGCATTGGGTGACTCTGCTGGCAGCTGGGAAGGATGCAGGACAAGGTGCAGTAGTGTTGGAGGTTGTTCCGCCACCACGCCTCCAAAATGCTGATTGTGACACACCTCTCTCCTCCACCCCCTCCTCTTCTTCTTCCTCCATGGCCTCTTCCTCGGAACCAGCGGTGCTCCGTAGGCGTTCAAGGGGCTACGCAAGTACGCAGGCCAAAAGATGCCATGCGGTGCTTGAGCTGGTGTGTTGGGGGACAGGAGCCACACTGGGGCAGAGGTTCTGTCAGCTCTGCAGGGGCAGGTTCAGAGGTGGTTGACGCCACGCCAACTTAAGGCAGGAATGGTGGTTTGCGACAATGGCACCAACCTCCTCTCTGCCCTCCGACAGGGACAAATGACCCATGTGCCCTGTTTGGCTCACGTCCTTAACTTGGTGGTGCAGCGGTTCTTGGGCAGGTACCCGGGCTTACAGGATGTCCTGAGGCAGGCCAGGAAAGTCTGTGTGCATTTCCGCCGGTCATATAATGCCAGTGCTCGGCTGACGGACCTCCAAAAGGAGTTTAACCTGCCCAAGAACCGCCTAATCTGTGACATGCCCACCAGGTGGAACTCAACGTTGGCCATGCTGCAGCGGCTGCACACGCAGCAGAGGGCCATCAATGAGTACCTGTGCGACTATGGCACCAGGACAGGGTCAGGGGAGCTTGGTTTTTTTTCCCCACGCCAGTGGGCCATGATCAGGGATGCATGCACTGTCCTGTCACCATTCGAGGGGGCCACGAGGATGGTGAGCACTGACAGTGCATGCATCAGTGACACTGTCCCCCTTGTCCACCTGGAATAATGGACAGGGCACTTGAGGCAGAACAGAGGCAGGAAGAGGAGGACTTCCTTAGCTCTTAAGGCCCCCTTTATCCAGACAGTGTTCCTGCGTGCCCGCCGATCACACAGGAAGAGGACGAGGAGGAGGAGGAGGAAGATTGTGTCAGTATGGAGGTGGAGCCTGGCACTCAGTATCAGCAGCAGTCTTTAAGGGATCAGTCCCAAGGAACACATGGACTTGTACGTGGCTGGGAGGAGGTGGCTGCGGACGTTGTTGTCCTTAGTGACCCAGAGGACTCCGGACCGAATGCCTCAGCAAACCTACGCTGCATGGCCTCCCTGATCCTGCAAAGCCTGCGTAAGGATCCTCGTATTCGTGGTATCAAGGAGAAGGACCAATACTGGCTGGCAACCCTCCTTGATCCACGTTACAAGGGTAAGGTTGCGGACCTTATCTTGCCATCGCAGAGGGAGCAGAGGATGAAACATCTTCGGGAGGCCTTGCAGAAAGGTCTGTGCAACGCGTTCCCAGAGACTGGGAGGTTACAAACTCCTGTTTCTGGACAACGTGTTGCTGAGGCTTCGGTCAGTCAAAGAAGGAGTGGTGGAGAAGGTGGCCGTCTGACCGATGCGTTCAGACAATTTTTTGGTCCGCAGCCCCAAGGTATGATCGGTTCCAGCAACCATTGCCAGCGTCTGTTTTACATGGTGCAGGAATACCTAGGGGCAAGATCAGACTTGGACACCTTTCCCACCGAAAATCCTCTGGGTTACTGGGTCTTGAGGATGGATCACTGGCCAGAGCTTGCACAGTATGCAATTGAGCTACTGGCCTGTCCTGCATCCAGCGTTTTTTCGGAACGCACATTCAGTGCTGCTGGAGGCGTGGTAACCGATCACAGGGTGCGTCTGTCCACCGACTCGGTCGATCGGCTGACCTTCATAAAAATGAATCAGTCTTGGATCACCACCAGCTACCAAGCACCTGATTCTGATGTAACCGAATAATTTTTTTTGAAATCTCAGATCCCTTCAAAGACTGCCTATGCTGATGCTGAGTGACTATCCCTGAGTAATTATCCTCTTCCTCCTCAATCATCACGCTGATAGCTTGTAAGAACATTTTTGGTTCTGGGCGCCACCACCAGTGCCTAAGGCCCAATTTTTCAGCCCCTGTTTAACAGGGGCGTGTAATTACAATTTTTGATGTAATACTTTGCAGCAGGGCTCGTTCCTGCGTTCCAACTAGAGTGTCTGTGAGGGGTTGCAGTGTTGTGGCACCAGCACCAGTGCCTAAGGCCCAATTTTTCTGCCCCTGTCTAACAGGGGCATGTAATTACAATTCTTGATCTAATATTTCACAGCAGGGCCCTGTGAGGGCTTACAGTGTTGTGGCCACAGCAACACCTAAGGCCCAAATTTCTGCTGAGTATATAGGGCAGGACCCTACTTTCAAACATCTAACTTACAAACGACTCCTACTTGCAAACGGAAGGAGACAACAGGAAGTGAGATGAAATCTACCCCTAGGAAGGGAAATTCTCTCCTGTAAGAGTTAATATGGGAAAACAATTTCTCCTTTCCACTGATGCTTTCCAATCCTTGTTCCACAAAAAAACCCAAATTTTCAAAAAACATTTTTCATTGGGACAAAAAAGTGAGGTGAAATCTTCTGAAGAGGAGGAAAGACAGCAAAACAAATGTCACAGGGGTGATAACCCTTCCCTATGTTTTCCAAAAAGCTTAGAAAAGATTTTTTGGCTGGAGCTAAACACGTTAAAAATGTTCAAAATTACAAAGAGATTCTACTTAACAACAAACCTACAGTCCCTGTCTTGTTTGCACCGCCTGTATACTGCTGTTCAGAGTATATAGGGCCTGGTGGCCCCACACCTTTCCTTATTTTAATTTGGGTGCGGGGTTCCCCTTAATATCCATACAAGACCCAAAGGGCCTGGTAATGGACTGGGGGGTACCCATGCCGTTTGTCTCACTGATTTTCATCCATATTGCCATGACCCGACATGACATTAAACCCGCAAGCAGTTTTAAATGAGATTTTTTCCTTTAAAAATGACATTTGGTGCAGGGACTGTTCTAAACATGGGAAACACGCGTCACTTTACAGGCATACTATAGACACCCCCCAGGTACGATATTTAACCACTTGCCGACCGCCGCACGACGATGTACGTCGACAGAGCGGCACGGGCAGGCAAAAGGGCTTACCTGTACGTCCCTGTCTGCCCGCGGGTGGGGGGTCCGATCGGACCCCCCCCCGGTGCCTGCGGCGGTCGGATCAAGGTCAGGGTCGATCAAAGGTGAGGGGGAGGCCACTCATTCGTGGCCCCCACCTCGCGATCGCTCCTGGCCAATGACAATCTTCCTCGGCTTCTGTGAATGTAAACAGAAGCAGAGGAAGTGATGTCATCTCTCCTTGAGCCGGTCTTTTCGTCCGGCGCCGAGGAGAGAAGACATCCAAGTAAGTGCACCAACACTACACATACAGTAGAACACGCAGGCACACTTGTCACCCCCCTGTCACCCCCCGATCACCCCCTGATCACCCCCCTGTACCCCCTGTCACTCTGACACCAATAGCAGTTTTTTTTTTTTTCTGATTTTTTGCATTGGTGTCAGTTTGTGACAGTAACAAGTGTTAGGGCAGTTAGGTTAGGCCCCTTTAGGTCAGGGGTACCCCCCTTTAGGTCCAGGGTACCCCCCTAACCCCCCTAATAAAGTTTTAACCCCGTGATCACCCCCCGTCGCCAGTGTCACTAAGCGATCGTTTTTCTGATCGCTGTATTAGTGACACAGGTGACGCTAGTTAGGGAGGTAAGTATATAGGTTCGCTGTCAGTGTTTTATAGCGACAGGGACCCCCATATACTACCTGCTAAAGGTTTTAACCCCTTGATTGCCCCCTAGTTAACCCTTTCACCAGCGATCACCATATAATTGTTACAGGTGACGCTGGTTAGTTGGTTTGTTTTTTGTAGTTTATTACAGTTTATTATAGTTTATTACAGTTTTAGGGCACCCGCCGTTTATTACCCTATAAAGGTTTAACCCCCTAATTGCCCGGCGGTGATAGAAGTTAAGTTTTTAGGATCAGATAAGGTCTGCGTCGCCCCAGGCAGCGTCAGGTTAGCGCTAGTACCGCTAAAACCCACGCACGCAGCATACACCTCCCTTAGTGCTATAGTATCTGAACGGATCGATATCTGATCCGATCAGATCTATACTCCCCAGCAGTTTAGGGTCCCCCAAAAAAACGCAGTGTTAGCGGGATCAGCCCAGATACCTGCTAGCACCTGCGTTTTGCTCCTCGGCCCAGCCCAGCCCAGCCCACCCAAGTGCAGTATCGATCGATAACTGACACTTACAAAACACTAAGCACACATAACTGCAGCGGTCGCAGAGTCAGGCCTGATCCCTGCGATCGCTAACAGTTTTTTGGTAGCGTTTTGATACAGTCGCTGACAGTCAGGAGCTTTTTTGCCTGTGAGTCTCACTAGTGTACCCCTAAATTTAGAGCCCAAAATGGCAAATAGAAGGTACACTAGTGAAGAGGCCTACAGGATTCTGAGCATGACAGATAGTGAAGAGGAAGTCACTCATCTGTCAAGTTCAAGCTCAGAATACGAACCTGTAGAGGACAGCGGCTCCATGACAGATAGCTCTGACGACGGAGTTGTGGTCCCTGCTAGGGTCAGGCGTACCAGACCCCGATCTTCTTCTTCTGTCCTTGACGTGCAAGAACCGCAGGGCTCTCGTAGGGAGCAGAGAGGTACTAGCGCCGCTACTCCTTCTGGTGAACTGGCAAGCACCAGCGGCCTAGTACACCCTGGTCGTACATCCAGCACTGCAGTATCACGTGGTGACGTGGCGAGTCCCATAAGTGCAGTTCAAGCTGGCGAGGTGGCAAGCACAACTAGTGTCCCGCTGCCACCAATAAGACAAAGACAGGCCCGTCGTGCCCATAGTGCCCTTCCTGCTGCATTCGCCAATCCGAATTGGGTACCCACCACTTCTGCAGCACCCGTACTTCCCCCTTTCACTGGCCAACCCGGAATTCAGGTGGAAACAGTTGACTTTATGCCACTGGATTTTTATTCACTGTTTTTCACCGAAGATCTCTATAGATCTATTGTGGACCAAAGCAATTTGTACGCTGGTCAACACATCGCCGCTAATCCCCAGTCCTCCCTTGCCAGAGATTGGAGACCAATTACGGTCTCCGAATTTAAGATCTTTCTGGGCCTTTCCCTCAACATGGGCATAACCAAAAAGAGTGAGTTGCGGTCATATTGGTCCACTGACCCAATTCACCATATGCCCGTGTTCTCTGCTTCAATGGCCAGGGCACGATACGAGCAGATTTTGCGGTTCATGCACTTCAACGACAATGAACTCTGTCGTCCTCGTGGAGACCCTGCATACGATCGGCTCTACAAAATTCGGCCCCTCGTAAACCACTTCAACCAACGTTTTGCAGACTTGTTTACCCCCCATCAAGTTGTCTGCGTTGATGAGTCCCTGATTAAGTTTTCTGGCCGCTTGTCCTTCAAACAGTACCTTCCCAGCAAGCGTGCCAGATACGGGGTCAAGATGTATAAGCTCTGTGACAGGGCCACAGGCTATACATGTAGATTTATGGTTTACGAGGGCAAAGATAGTCACGTAGAGCCGATAAACTGCCCTGACTACATAGGAAGCGCTGGCAAGATAGTGTGGGAGTTGGTGTCACCCTTATTCGGAAAGGGGTACCACTTGTACGTGGACAATTATTATACGAGCGTGCCACTTTTTAGTCACTTGTTTGATCATCAGATTGGAGCATGTGGCACCGTGCGACCTAATCGCCGGGGCTTTCCCCAGCGGCTTGTAGATTCCCGTCTTAGGCTGGGGGAGAGAGCCTGCTTGCAGTATAATAATTTGCTCGCTATGAAGTGGAGGGATAAGAAGAATGTTTTCGTTCTCACCTCCCTTCATGCAGACACGATGACCCAAATTACTACGGCGACTGGTGTTGTGGAGAAACCCCTCTGTGTCCACGAATACAACCTTAATATGGGAGGGGTGGACCTCAACGACCAGTTGTTGGCGCCGTACCTAATTGCCCGTAAGGCCAGACGCTGGTACAAAAAAGTGTCTGTTTATTTATTTCAATTGGCTTTGCTGAACGCTCATGTGCTATACAGAGCTTCAGGACGGACTGGATCCTTCCTTAAATTCCAGGAAGAGATCGTCAGAGCCCTTCTGTTTCCAGACGGTGCTCCACCTCACCTTCCCAATCCAAATGCAGTAGGCCGGCTGCATGAGAGGCATTTTCCTTATGTCCTCCAGAGTACCCCTACCCAACGAGCCCCCCAAAGAAAATGTCGTGTCTGCAGAAAGCGCGGATTTAGGCGTGACACCCGGTATTATTGTCCCTCCTGTCCTGGCAATCCTGGTCTTTGCATTGGTGAATGTTTTGAACGCTACCATACACTAGTTGAGTATTAGCGTAGGGTACAGCACTGCACAGACTAGGACACACTTCCACAGGGTCTCCCAAGATGCCATCGCATTTTGAGAGACCCAAACCTGGAACCGTTACAGTTTTAAAAGTTACAGTTATAAAAAAAAAAAGTAAAAAAAAAAAAAAAAGAAAAGTAAAAAAAAAAAAAAAAATACACAAAAAAAATATAAAATAAAAAAACCAAAAATAGTTGTCGTTTTATTGTTCTCTCTCTCTCTATTTTCTCTCTATTGTTCTGCTCTTTTTTACTGTATTCTATTCTGCATTGTTTTATTGTTATGTTTTATCATGTTTGCTTTTCAACATTTTTTTGTTTTCAGGTACGCCATTCAGCTGCAGCGCGGATTTATTTATCTTGACAGCAACAGCGTTTGCTCCCACGATACATAAAGCCGCGACTCCAGCGCTGTCGGAGGTGATTTCACCACCACAGTTACATACTTCAGCATATATGCCGAAGCGTGGGGGCAGAAGTGGGTGGAGGAGCGATTTGCTCCTGCCTTTTGCGGGAGGATGCCCCCATGCTTCGGCATATATATATTTTAGGTAGGCACAGGTTGCGTTAAATGTTTTATTTTTTACTATGGTTTTTTTTTGTATTTGCTTTGCAGGTATGGTAAGTATTACTGTTATACTGTAATGTTACTTTGTTTTTTGTTAACCATCATTTGCTTAGCAGGTACGCCATTCAGTTGCAGCGCGGATTTATTTATCTTGACAGCAACAGCGTTTGCTCCCACGATATATAAAGCCGTGACTCCAGCGCTGTCGGAGGTGATTTCACCACCACAGTTACATACTTCAGCATATATGCCGAAGCGTGGGGGCAGAAGTGGGTGGAGGAGCGATTTGCTCCTGCCTTTTGCGGGAGGATGCCCCCATGCTTCGGCATATATATATTTTAGGTAGGCACAGGTTGCGTTAAATGTTTTATTTTTTACTATGGTTTTTTTTTGTATTTGCTTTGCAGGTATGGTAAGTATTACTGTTATACTGTAATGTTACTTTGTTTTTTGTTAACCATCATTTGCTTAGCAGGTACGCCATTCAGTTGCAGCGCGGATTTATTTATCTTGACAGCAACAGCATTTGCTCCCACGATACATAAAGCCGTGACTCCAACGCTGTCGGAGGTGATTTCACCACCACAGTTACATACTTCAGCATATATGCCGAAGCGTGGGGGCAGTGGGTGGAGGAGCAATTTGCTCCTGCCTTTTGCGGGAGGATGCCCCCATGCTTCGGCATATATAAATGGTGCATGTATGCCCATCATTAGAAGTGGGTGGATGAAGGGAGGTATTCTAATGGTGGGCATACCCACCAATCAATATCTTTTTTTCGTTCAGCCCACAGGCTGCATGAAAAAAAAGTTTACAATATATGCCCAACAAGGACCAGCAACGTACTGGTATGTTGCTGGACTTTGAGTGGTTATACCAGAATGATGCCTGCAGGTTTAGGTATCATCTTGGTATCATTCTTTTCAGCCAGCGGTCGGCTTTCATGTAAAAGCAATCCTAGCGGCTAATTAGCCTCTAGACTGCTTTTACAAGCAGTGGGAGGAAATGCCCCCCCCCCCCACCGTCTTCCATGTTTTTCTCTGGCTCTCCTGTCCCAACAGGGAACCTGAGAATGCAGCCAGTGATTCGGCCAGCTGACCATAGAGCTGATCGGAGACCAGAATGGCTCCAAATATCTCTATGGCCTAAGAATCCGGAAGCTACGAGCATTTCAAGACTTAGATTTCGCCGGATGTAAACAGCGCCATTGGGAAATTGGGAAAGCATTTTATCACACCGATCTTGGTGTGGTCAGATGCTTTGAGGGCAGTGGAGAGATCTAGGGACTAATAGACCCCAATTTTTTCAAAAAAGAGTACCTGTCACTACCTATTGCTATCATAGGGGATATTTACATTCCCTGAGATAACAATAAAAATGATTTAAAAAAAATAAAAATGAAAGGAACAGTTTAAAAATAAGATAAAAAATCAAAAAAATAATTAAAAAAAAAAAAAAAAAAAAAAAAAGCACCCCCGTCCCCCCCTGCTCTCGCGCAAAGGCGAACGCAAGCGTTGGTCTGGCGTCAAATGTAAACAGCAATTGCACCATGCATGTGAGGTATCACCGCGAAGGTTAGATCGAGGGCAGTAATTTTAGCAGTAGACCTCCTCTGTAAATCTAAAGTGGTAACCTGTAAAGGCTTTTAAAGGCTTTTAAAAATGTATTTAGTTTGTCGCCACTGCACGTTTGTGCGCAATTTTAAAACATGTCATGTTTGGTATCCATGTACTCGGCCTAAGATCATCTTTTTTATTTCATCAATCATTTGGGCAATATAGTGTGTTTTAGTGCATTAAAATTTTAAAAAGTGTGTTTTTTCCCCAAAAAATGCGTTTGAAAAATCGCTGCGCAAATACTGTGTGAAAAAAAAAAATCAAATACCCACCATTTTAATCTGTAGGGCATTTGCTTTAAAAAAATATATAATGTTTGGGGGTTCAAAGTAATTTTCTTGCAAAAAAAAATAATTTTTTCATGTAAACAAAAAGTGTCAGAAAGGGCTTTGTCTTCCAGTGGTTAGAAGAGTGGGTGATGTGTGACATAAGCTTCTAAATGTTGTGCATAAAATGCCAGGACAGTTTAAACCCCCCCCAAATGACCCAATTTTGGAAAGTAGACACCCCAAGCTATTTGCTGAGAGGCATGTCGAGTCCATGGAATATTTTATATTGTGACACAAGTTGCGGGAAAAAGACAAATTATTATTTTTTTTTTTTTTTTTTGCACAAAGTTGTCACTAAATGATATATTGCTCAAACATGCCATGGGAATATGTGAAATTACACCCCAAAATACATTCTTTTGCCTCTCCTGAGTACGGGGATACCACATGTGTGAGACTTTTTGGGAGCCTAACCGCATAGGGGACCCCGAAAACCAAGCACCGCCTTCAGGCTTTCTAAGGGCGTAAATTTTTGATTTCACTCTTCACTGCCTATCACAGTTTCGGAGGCCATGTAATGCCCAGATGGCACAAACCCCCCCCAAATGACCCCATTTTGGAAAATAGACACCCAAAGCTATTTGCTGAGAGGTATAGTGAGTATTTTGCAGACCTCACTTTTTGTCACAAACTTTTGAAAATTGAAAAAAGAAAAAAAAAATACGTTTTTCTTGTCTTTCTTCATTTTCAAAAACAAATGAGAGCTGCAAAATACTCACCATGCCTCTCAGCAAATAGCTTGGGGTGTCTACTTTCCAAAATGGGGTCATTTGGGAGGGTTTTGTGCCATCTTGGCATTTTATGGCTTTCAAAACTGTGATAGGTAGTGGGGAGTAAAATCAAAAATTTATGCCCTTTGAAATCCTGAAGGCGGTGCTTGGTTTTCGGGGCCCCGTACGCGGCTAGGCTCCCAAAAAGTCCCACACATGTGGTATCCCCGTACTCAGGAGAAGCAGCAGAATGTATTTTGGGGTGTAATTCCACATATGCTCATGGCATGTTTGAGCAATATATCATTTAGTGACAACTTTGTGCAAAAAAAAAAAAAAAAATTGTCACTTTCCCGCAACTTGTGTCAAAATATAAAATATTCCATGTACTCATCATGCCTCTCAGCAAATAGCTTGGGGTGTCTTCTTTCCAAAATGGGGTCATTTGGGGGGGTTTTGTGCCATCTGGGCATTTTATGGCCTTCAAAAATGTGATAAGTAGTGAGGAGTGAAATCACAACTTTACGCCCTTAGAAATCCTGAAGGCGGTGCTGGGTTTTCGGGGCCCCGTACGCGGCTAGGCTCCCAAAAAGTCCCACACATGTGGTATCCCCATACTCAGGAGAATCAGCAGAATGTATTTTGGGGTGCAATTCCACATAAGCCCATAGCCTGTGTGAGCAATATATCATTTAGTGACAACTTTGTGCAAAAAAAAAAAAAAATTGTCACTTTCCCGCAACTTGTGTCAAAAAATAAAATATTCCATGGACTCAACATGCCTCTCAGCAAATAGCTTGGGGTGTCTACTTTCCAAAATGGGGTCATTTGGGGGGGTTTGTGCCATCTTGGCATTTTATGGCCTTCAAAACTGTGATAGGTAGTGAGGAGTAAAATCAAAAATTCATGCCCTTAGAAATCCTGAAGGCGGTGCTTGGTTTTTGGGGCCCCGTACGTGGCTAGGCTCCCAAAAAGTCCCACACATGTGGTATCCCCGTACTCAGGAGAAGCAGCAAAATGTATTTTGGGGTGTAATTCCACATATGCCCATGGCATGTTTGAGCAGTATATCATTTAGTGACAACTTTGTGCAAAAAAAAAAAAAAATTGTCACTTTCCCGCAACTTGTGTCCAAATATAAAATATTCCATGGACTCAACATGCCTCTCAGCAAATAGCTTGGGGTGTCTACTTTCCAAAATGGGGTCATTTGGGGGGGTTTTGTGCCATCTTGGCATTTTATGGCCTTTAAAACTGTGATAGGTAGTGGGGAGTAAAATCAAAAATTTATGCCCTTTGAAATCCTGAAGGCGGTGCTTGGTTTTCGGGGCCCCGTACGCGGCTAGGCTCCCAAAAAGTCCCACACATGTGGTATCCCCGTACTCAGGAGAAGCAGCAGAATGTATTTTGGGGTGTAATTCCACATATGCCCATGGCATGTTTGAGCAATATATCATTTAGTGACAACTTTGTGCAAAAAAAAAAAAAATTGTCACTTTCCCGCAACTTGTGTCCAAATATAAAATATTCCATGGACTTAACATGCCTCTCAGCAAATAGCTTGGGGTGTCTACTTTCCAAAATGGGGTAATTTGGGGGGGGTTTGTGCCATCCTGGCATTTTATGGCCTTCAAAACTGTGATAGGTAGTGAGGAGTAAAATCAAAAATGTATGCCCTTTGAAATCCTGAAGGCGGTGCTTGGTTTTCGGGGCCCCGTACGCGGCTAGGCTCCCAAAAAGTCCCACACATTTGGTATCCCCGTACTCAGGAGAAGCAGCTGAATGTATTTTGGGGTGCAATTCCACATATGCCCATGGCCTGTGTGAGCAATATATCATTTAGTGACAACTTTTTGTAATTTTTTTTTTTTTTTTTTGTCATTATTCAATCACTTGGGACAAAAAAAAAAAATATTCAATGGGTTCAACATGCCTCTCAGCAATTTCCTTGGGGTGTCTACTTTCCAAAATGGGGTCATTTGTGGGGGTTTTGTACTGCCCTGCCATTTTAGCACCTCATGAAATGACATGGACAGTCATAAACTAAAAGCTGTGTAAATTCCAGAAAATGTACCCTAGTTTGTAGGCGCTATAACTTTTGCGCAAACCAATAAATATACGCTTATTGACATTTTTTTTACCAAAGACATGTGGCCGAATACATTTTGGCCTAAATGTATGACTAAAATTGATTTTAATGGATTTTTTTTATAACAAAAAGTAGAAAATATCATTTTTTTTCAAAATTTTCGGTCTTTTTCCGTTTATAGCGCAAAAAATAAAAGCGGCAGAGGTGATCAAATACCATCAAAATAAAGCTCTATTTGTGGGAAGAAAAGGACGCAAATTTCGTTTGGGTACAGCATTGCATGACCGCGCAATTAGCAGTTAAAGCGACGCAGTGCCAAATTGTAAAAAGTGCTCTGGTCAGGAAGGGGGTAAATCCTTCCGGGGCTGAAGTGGTTAAAGGAATATTTCACTTTTTTTTTTTTACTTTAAGCATCATTAAAATCACTGCTCCCGAAAAAACGGCCGTTTTTAAAAGTTTTTTTTGCATTGATACATGTCCCCTGGGGTAGGACCCGGGTCCCCAAACCCTTTTTAGGACAATACCATGCAAATTAGCCTTTAAAATGAGCACTTTTGATTTCGAACGTTCGAGTCCCATAGACGTCAATGGGGTTCTAACGTTCCGAACCGGGGGGTGTTCGGCTCATCCCTACTCACCACTCTGTATCATGCACTCCCTACTTTTGCTTCTCACAGTTGCATCCTCTTTCCTTAAACATTTTCTCCTTCATCCCACTTCTCCACCCCACAGCTTATATACCCTGTTTCCCCGAAAATAAGACCTAGCGTGATTGTCAGTGATGGCTGCAATATAAGCCGTACCCCCCAAATAAGCCCTACCCTGTTTCCCTGAAAATAAGCCCTACCCTGAAAATAAGGGCATATTTGGGGGGTAGGGCTTATATTGCAGCCATCACCCACAATCACGCTAGGTCTTATTTTGGGGGAAACAGGGTATATCACCCTCACTCCTGTCTTCACCGTATTACTGCACTCATCAGCTCCTGCTAATTTTGAACCCACATACAAATAAAACCTCCAGCACACTGAGAAGTGTCCCCCCACATAAGTCACACTCCCATATCACCTCTCTCACCCTTCTGCTTCTCCTAATGTCTGGAGATATTTCTCCAAATCCTGGACCGCCATCATTTACCTATGACCAACATACCCAGCACCCCCTATCCTCTGCCAGAAGCCGCAATCTAAACAATCTAATTTCTATTCCTCTTCTGCTTAGAACCAGCCTTCAATTTTCCTGTGCCCTTTGGAATGCCCGCTTGGTTTGCAACAAACTTACCACCGTCCATGACCTATTTATCAGAAACTCCTTCAACTTACTTGCAATTACGGAGACATGGCTTCAAGAATCTAACTTTCCTTCTCCTGCTGCCCTCTCCCATGGTGGCCTCCTGTGGACTCACTCCCCCAGGCCTAGTGGACAGAAAGGAGATGGTGTTGGAATCATCCTATCCCCTCAAAGCACTTTTCAGGTTCTTCATCCACCCCCTCTCAGTCCCTCTCTTCATTTGAAGCTCACTGTATTCATCTATTTTCTCCAGTTTTGTTGAGAATTGCTGTGATCTATCGGCCTCCTGGACCAGTATCAAGCTTCCTTGATGACTTCTTTGCCTGGCTACCTTACTTTCTCTCCTCTTAAATCCCAATAATCATTCTTGGTGACTTCAACATCCCTGTTAATCTTCTAAATTTTTGAACCTAACCTCCTCTTTTGACCAGAAACAATGGGCAAATGCTTCTACTCACTCTGTTGGCAACTGCCTTGACCTCATATTCTCTTACCTATGCACTCCATGCAACCTCTCCAACATTCCTTTTCCTCTCCCTGATAAACACCTTATTAGTTTCACTCTCTCCTTGTCTTCCTCTTCATTGCCTTCCAACTACCAAACAGATTGTCTCTATGCCAACATCTCATCCTTGTCCTGCCCCAACCTGGCCACTTCTATCTACAACAGTTCACTGTCATCCACCCTGGATACTTTGGCCCCCCTCACTATGCACAGAATCAGGCCCCGACTGCTACAACCCTGGCAGACAGACATTACCAAAAGCCTCAAAAAACAGAGCCATGCTCTTGGGCGTCTGTGGTGTAAGACAAGGTCACAGCAAAATTTCAGGCAATATAAATCTGCCCTCCAAAAATACCATTCCTGTCTCCACGCTGCCTGACTGACTTTATCACTCTCATTAACACCCTCTCACACAGTCCCCGTCAATTCTTTTCTACCTTCAATGCTCTACTTCATCCGCCATTACCTCCACCAACTAATTTACTCAATGCCCAGGAGATTGCTAATCACTTCAAAAATAAGATTGAGACAATTCGTCTCGAGATCTCCACTCTACAGATATCTCTCTCACTTTACACTCTTTGTCTTTCTGTACAATCAAAACTCTTGTTTAACCCAACAACTACAGAGGAAGTCAATAATCTTGTTTCTTATGCCCACCTAACCTCCTGCCCGTTGGACCCCGTTCCTTCTCAAACACTAAGGTCACCCTCTGTCTCTATCCTACACTCTTTAACTCATATCTTCAAGCTCTCCCTCTCTACTGGCATCTTTCCCAACCCTCTGAAACATGCACTAGTCACTCCCATACCAAAAAAGGCCTCACTGGACCCCACCAATCTTTACAAACTAAGACTCATCTCCTTACTCCCTTTTTCCTTCAAACTCCTTGAACATTTAGTCTACAACCGACTGAGTGACCATCTCATTGAGAACAACCTTCTTGATCCCCTTCAGTCTGGATTTCGTCCACAGCACTCTAGAGAAACTGCTCTCCTAAAACTCACAAACGACTTACTAGCTAAAACCAACGGTCATTATTCCGTACTTTTACTCTTGGACCTCTCCACTGCCTTTGATACAGTTGATCACCCCCTCAAAAAAAAACTCAATTCGCTTGGTATACATGGCTGTGCTCTCCGTTGGTTCGAATCTTACCTATCTCACCGCACCTTCAGTGTCACTTACAACTCTACTTCCTTCTCACCAACAACTCTTACCATTGGGGTCCCCCAAGGTTCTGTCCTTGGACCTCTACTTTTCTTGATCTACACAACCTTCCTGGGTCAGCTGATAGCCTTCCATGGCTTCTACTACCATTTATATGCCGATGGCACCCAAATCTATCTCTCTACCCCTCAGCTCACCCCATTAGTCTCCTCACACATCACTGATTTACTAACATCTAAAACCAAGCTCATATTATTTCCTCCCCCTCACGTGCCCCTTCCCCTGACTTCTCTGTCAGGAGCTCAGTCCGTCCCCACATGCAGGGGGGCTAGAGGTAACCCTAGACTCTGAACTGTCTTTTCAGGCCCACATCCAATCTCTGTCCAAATCATGCCGCCTTAGCCGCCGCAACATCTCTAGAATACGCTCCTTTTTAACCAATGACACCACCAAGCTTCTAATTCACTTCCTGGTCATCTCTCGCCTCGACTACTGCAACTAACTCCTCATTGGACTACCTTTACATACACAAACCTCCTTCAGTCCATAATAAATGCTGCTGCAAGACTCATCCACCTTACCAACCGTTCAGTGTCCTCCACCCCTCTCTGTCAATGCCTGCACTGTACTTAGAATACAATTCAAAGTACTAACAATAATTTACAAAGCCGTCCACAACTCTGCCCCTGCTACATCACTAACCCAGTCTCAAAATACCAACCAAGCCACTCTCTTCGGTCCTCCCAAGACCTCCTACTCTCTAGCTGCCTTGTCACCTCCTCCCATGCTCGCCTACAGGATTTCTCCAGAGCTTCTCCCATCCTTTGGAACCCCCTACCCCAATCTGTCCGACTGTCCCCTAATCTATCCATCTTTAGACGATCCCTAAAAAAACATTCTCTTTAAAGTAGCTTATCCTGCTTCCAGGGGTGTTGTTAGTTGTACAAAAGATCTGGGGCTAGAGCCCATAGCAGCATAGTAAAGAAAGTCATACGCTTGGGCGGGCATACACATGTATATACAGTAATATACGTGTGTGTGTGTGTGTGTGTGTGTGTATATATATGTCCCCAGAAAGCACCCCCCCACATCAGAGTCCCCTGAGAGCCTCCCCTTTGCATCAGGATCCCCAGAGAGCCCCCCACTTACATCAGGGTTCCCAGAGAGCCCCCCTTACATTATGGCTCCCAGAGAGCCTCCCCCTTAAAGCAGGGTCCCCAGAGAGCCTCCCCCTTCAAATCAGGGTCCCCAGAGAGCCTCCCGCTTAAAAGCAGGGTCCATAGAGAGCCTCCCCCTTGCATCAGGGTCCTCAGAGAGGCCCCCACTTACATCAGGGTCCCCAGAGAGCCTCCCCTCCCCTTGGGGACCCCTGCAAAGACTCAGGGCTATGGGCCCCAGATTCGGGGCTATAGCCCCAAAAGCCATCCCCTAGCGATGCCACTGCCTGCTTCTAACTAATACACTGTTTTACTTTCTCCATCAGCTCATCCCCCACAGCTATTACCTTTTGTATCAATTAACCCTCCCTCCTAGATTGTAAGCTCTAGCAAGCAGGGCCCTCTGATTCCTCTTGTACCAAATTGTAATGTAACTGTAATGTCTGCCTTAATTTTGTTAAGCGCTGCTGTCAGGGGATTTAATTGACCAGACCGTGTGGACTGCACAGAGGAAACCAGAAACGCATGTAAGTGAAAAAATAATGGTGTTTATTAAATATCTGACAAGTAAGAGGAATATAAACAGTGCAAAACCAACCACAGACTCACAAACAACAAATAGTATATACAAATAAATGGAGATACCGGAATCGTAAACAAAGCCAGGCCAAGGTCATACACAGGGAGGTCAGCAGATGGGTAAGGACGGGAAACCAGCAGGACAGGGAGAGAATGGATGGTTAGGCTGCAGGGCAGGGATCCAAGGGAATGAGGAGGGACAAGAACAGGATGGGCTAGGGATAGGGATCGGATCAGATCAGATCAGGACAGGACAGGACAGGACAGAAACAGGTTCACGGTCAGGATACAGGCAGCAATGTCAGGGCGCAGGGAGAAAGATATCAAGGCAAGTCTGTGAGGGCTTGCCGGGTATTTATAAGGCTGTAGTAATTGCCCTCATGTTACAGCTGAGCGCAGAGGGTGCTGTTTGCTCCACACTGCCGGAGTGCACCCGCTGGTGGACACCGGTACTACGGCCCAAGGATGCAACAGTGCCACCAGCAGGAGAGACCTCTTACTACAGGTCCCAGGTGTTGGAAGACACCCGCTGGTGGACACTGGTACTGCGATCCAAGAGACCGATAGTGCCACCAACGGGTAAACCCTCTCATGACAGTACCCCCCTCAAAGGAGCGGCCTCCGGGCGCTCCAACAAGATGAAATTGTCCAAAGTTCATGGCCTAAAACCAAATAACAGATGAGGGCACATCAGGCTGGGCATCGGGAAATCAAACTAGACAGTGGGTACATCCGAGAAGACAGCGGGCACATCCGAGAAAACAGCGGGCACATCTGAGAAAACAGCGGGCACATCCAAAATGACAGCGGGCACATCCAAGATGACAGCGGGCACATCCAAGATGACAGTGGGCAGGAATACACCAAGCTGGGCAGCGGGCATGGGCACTTCAAGCTGGGCAGCAGGCAAGGGCACTTCGAGCTGGGCAGCAGGCACGGGCACTTCGAGCTGGGCAGCAGGCACACCAGGCTTGGCAGCAGGCACGGGCACTTCAAGCTGGGCAGCAGACACATCAGGCTGGGCAGCGGGCATGGGCACTTCAAGCTTGGCAGCAGGCACTTCGAGCTGGGCAGCAGGCACATCAGGCTGGGCAGCAGGCATGAGCACATCAGGCTGGGCAGCAGGCACGGGCACTTCAAGCTGGGCAGCAGGCACATCAGGCTGGGCAGCAGGCATGGGCACTTCGAGCTGGGCAGCAGGCACATCAGGCTGGGCAGCAGGCATGGGCACTTCAGGCTGGGCAGCAGGCGCATCAGTCTGGGAAGCTGGCACATTAGTCTGGGAAGCTGGCACATCAGTCTGGGAAGCTGGCACTGAGATATCAGGCTGGAAGGCAGGCACTGGGACAATAGGCTGGAAAGCAGGCACATCAGACTGGGAAGCTGGTACATCAGACTGGGAAGCTGGCACATCAGGCTGGAAGGCAAGCTTCGAGACATCGGGCTGGAAGGCAAGCTTCGAGACATCAGGCTGGAAGGCAGGCACTGAGACATCAGACTGGGAAGCTGGCACATCAGACTGGGAAGCCGGCACATCAGGCTGGGAAGCCGGCACATCAGGCTGGGAAGCCGGCACATCAGGCTCGGGAGCTGGCACATCAGGCTGGGAAGCTGGCACATCAGGCTGGAAGGCAGGCACATCAGGCTGGAAGGCAGGCATCGAGACATCAGGTGGAAGGGCAGACACCGAGACGTCAGACTGAAAGGCAAGCTTCGAGACATCAGACTGAAAGGCAGGCATGAAGATATTAGACTGAAAAGCGGGCACTGAGACTTCAGGCTGGAAGGCAGGCATCAGGACATCAGACTGGAAAGCAGGCACATTAGACTGGAAAGCGTGTATATCAGACTGGAAGGCGAGCACATCAGACTGGAAGGCAGAGACATCAAGCTGGAAGGCAGGCATTGAGACATCCGGTTGGAATGCGGACACCGAGACATGAGGCTGGAAGGTAGGCATCAGGACATCAGACTGGGAGGCAGGCACATCAGACTGGATAGCAGACACATCAGACTGAAAAGCGAGCACCAAGACTTCGGGCTGGAAGGCAGGCATCAGGACAGACTGGACAGTGGGCACATCAGACTGGACAGCGAGCACATCAGACTGGGAGGCAAAGACATCAAGCTGGGAGGCAGGGGCCGAGACATCCGGCTGGAAGGCAGGCATCAAGACATCAGACTGAGAAGCGGGCACATCAGACTGAAAAGCGGGCACCCAGACTTCAGGCTGGAAGGCAGGCATCAGGACATCAGACTGGAAAGCAGGCACATTAGACTGAAAGGCAGGCACATCAGACTGGAAGACAGAGACATCAAGCTGGAAGGCAGGCACCGAGACATCTGGCTGGAAGGCAAGCATCGAGACATCGGGCTGGAAGGTAGACATCAGGACATCAGAGTGGGAGGCAGGCATGTCAGACTGGATAGCAGGCACATCAGACTGGAAAGCGGGCACCGAAACTTCGGGTTGGATAGCAGGCAGAGGTTTGGCAGGTTTAGGTGGGTCATCAAGTTCAACTGGCATGAGCTCAGGCTGGAACAGGTTGGTTGGTGTGGAGGCAAGTTGGGTTACTGGCAGGATGGTGTGGGTTGGGAAGAACTTTCGTTTCTTTTTTGGTTTAGCCACTGCAGCTTTGTATGTAGGTGCAGGGTCATAAGAAAAGAAAGTAGCTGGGCAGAAGGAAGACCAAGGAACAGTGGCTGGAGGAGGGTTTTGTGGGATTGTTACAGGTGGAAGAGAAGAGACAGGTGGATTGAAGGCAGGATAGGTGCTACACTTGGAGACTGGGTAATAGTATTTGGTAGGGGGCTGAGTAAACTGGGCTGTAGCTGAGGTTACCATAGGCGACGGGGAGATAGGTTCTTGGGAAGGCAGGTGAATAATGGCAGGGCTGGAATATTGTGGCTTAGCTAAATACAGGAGATCTGACCATGCCTGTAGCACAGGCTGAACAAACACTGATTCACACACAGCCTGACTAACCAAGGATTGCACAGACTGGATGCAATTAGACAACACCTGCTGTGAACAAGAGGAATAACGTTCCATGAAATAGGCTGGATCATCTCCTAATAACCATACCAGGGATTCAACTTGGCCATAATTAAAAGGGGAAGAAAAATCATCGCTCCCTTCGGGAATACATGACAAGGCTGGTTTTGCACATAACTGGATCAGGGGCTGAACATCTTCAAATGACATATACCCCTGATCCACTAGGGAATGAGCTGATCGGATAGTTTCCATCACCTGGTCACTAGTCCACCCTTTTAAAATCTGGCCACAATATTCACCATCCTCTTCTGCTAGCAGAGAATAATAAATTATTTCATTGAAATCCATATTAGCAGAACTAACAAACCAGGATGGTTTCTCAATGCAGCCACGTCTGGTCAGGGATGGCCTTGGTATACTGTCAGGGATTTAATTGACCAGACCATGTGGACTGCACATAGGAAACCAGAAACGCATGTAAGTGAAAAAATGATGGTGTTTATTAAATAACTGACAAGTAAGAGGAATATAAACAGTGCAAAACCAACCACAGACTCACAAACAACAAATAGTATATACAAGTAAATGGAGATACTGGAATCGTAAACAAAGCCAGGCCAAGGCCATACACAGGGAGGTCAGCAGATGGATAAGGATGGGAAACCAGCAGGACAGGGAGAGGACGGATGGTTAGGCTGCAGGGCAGGGATTCAAGGGAATCAGGAGGGACAAGAACAGGATGGGCTAGGGAAAGATACCAAGGCAAGCCTGTGAGGGCTTGCCGGGTATTTATAAGGCTGTAGTAATTGACCTCATGTTACAGCTGAGCGCAGAGGGTGCTGTTTGCTCCACACTGCCGGAGTGCACCCGCTGGTCAACACCGATACTACGGCAAAAGGATGCAACAGTGCCACCAGCAGGAGAGACCTCTTACTACAGGTCCCAGGTGTTGGAAGACACCCGCTGGTGGACACTGGTACTGCTATCCAAGAGACCGATAGCGCCACCAACGGGTAAACCCTCTCATGACAGCTGCGCAAACTGTTGTCGCTTTATAAATCCTGTATAATAATAATAATAATAATAATAATAGATAAATATAGCGCACATTGGAGGGGTAGTTCCCTAATTAGAAATATCTCTAAGTTAGAGATGTCTTGGGTCCATAGATTAAAGACCTATGTCCCTTACGGTTTAAAAGTGGATGTGAATATTAACACCTTTATAGACAATTCCTGATTAACATCCTCTATTTTAGTATTATGGCCATATATACAAATTTTGGTTGGTTGATTAATCATTGTTATACTTGTTTATAGTATAAACTCAATCTGAATCTTGGGTGGCTATTTTCTCTTGGTCGATCTCAATGTTTTTTTATTTATATTACCATTGGGGCTAGACTGTTGCATGCCTGTTGATGTGCAATTAGTTTTGCACGTAGGTTTCCTTACTTTTGAGGATAGTGCGTTGCGGTTTCACCACTACTATGCATATTGCTCAGGTAAAGGTATAACATTTCCCTAATGTGAGGTGTTTAGTTTAGTTTTTTCCTCATTTTTATCTTAATTTTTGTATTTTTGGTATAGTATATTAGTTAACTTTTTAGGTAATTTAATACTGTAACGAAAGGTCCCACACTCCGCTTAAGTGCTTTTGTTATCTACCGCTTCCTCCCAGTCTGAATATAGATATCAGATATTCCAACCGCTAATAACAAACACAAATGGGACAATACTCATTTGGTTGCTGAACATGGACTGTTTATTGAAAACAGGTACACAGGTAATACTCTGGACAATCCCACCATTTTTGCATTCCGGGCAGGGTAGACTGTCCAATCAGCAGTGAAAGCTGTTGGAGGAATTCACCCCCACCAATCTCAAAGCTAATCTACATCCTACACATCCGATAATATCCAAGGCAGACAGACACAATAGAACATTGGAATACAGCCACACCCCAAACTCAGCAAAGAGTACACAACAAAATGAGACAATATACCAACCACTTCAAGCTGGCAGAGACCATCATGGCCTACTTAATAATGTCCTTTTGCATTACATAACAGAATATCTTCCTAAATGCTTGTAGCTCCCTCAAATGCCAGGGCCCATAGTCGGTAGGCAAGAGGCTAGCATTCAATCCCCTCCAAAAGCCTCTGTCCCGGGTGAGTCTGTCACATTTCTCCCCCATCAAAAGTCAACTAACAAGGTCCCAGATCTCCACCTGGTCTGGACATGCATTAGTTCAGAGTGAACTCACGCAGTCTGTCCGCATGATCTCCATTCTTGGCTGCAAGGAATAGTTGACCTCAGTAGGTGTGGGGCAGAGGTCATTGACTCTCTGTCTGGCTGCCAGCACTTCAGCTGGGTGGTTTTTAACATTCCGGGGCTCGGTCTGCTGCTGGGCAGAGGGGCCGATCGCCCCAGCTTCCTGAAGCTATAGAGACACTGTAGGTGCTAGGCAGAGGCCAGCGGCGCTCTGCCCTGTTGCCAGCACTTCTGCTGGGGACTCCATATCATCCGCTTCGGCTAACCGCTGGGGCAGGAGGCTGGATTTCTCCACTCCCAAACTGTGTAGCTGCCATTGGGGAGGTGAGCCGGCTGCTTCCTCTTCTGTTCCCTCATCTGGCTGCTGGAACGACATGTCTTTGGTACTGTCTCCCAAGTGCACGTATCTTTGCTGGGGAGGAAAGACTGCTTCCTCCACCCTGGCCGCTATTGGAGAGGGTCGACGAACACCTCCTCTACCTTCTCCCCCTGTATCCTGATCTGCTGCTGGGCAGTGACCACCACCTTCTCACCCTGAGCCTCCGGAACTGCCACAGATGTGGGATTGTCTTGGACCCTCTGTCCAGTGGTCAGTGCTTCAGCTGCCGAAGTTCCTTGTAACTCCACAGATGCTGCTGTTGGTGCTGGACAGAGCTCCATGATGTTCTGCCCTGATGCTAGCTCTTTTTCTGGAGGATCACTTGGTTGTTCTTCCTCAGCAGAAAAGTCAATTAAATCACAAGTCACTGGAATTGCTGAAAATCCAGGGCATGGTTTGGCTGCACTTGGGCCCAGTGCCAACACTTTGGCAGGTGACTCATAATCTATAGCATCCTCTGATGAACGGTCAATTAAATCCATACATTCTGTGGTCTGTGGCTGGAGAGATGAGCCGACTGCTCCATCTCTGTACCCTCATCCAGCTGATGCATTCCTCCATCCAAGATCATCCCATGCAGAAACAGGATCATTAAGGTCAGTCAGCACTTGCTGCATCTGCCATTTATTCATTTAAATTGTATTAATTCATTTACTAAACTGAATTTTTTCAGTTTGTAAATAATTGTAACATACACAATTTGACCTTTGTACTAAAAAGTTTGAAGAACCCTTTGCTAGAAGGATTTTTACATTTTAACTACATCTTAAATATGGGCCTATTGATTTGCTTTTGTGGAGCCAGCAAGCAGGGATGAGCCGAACACCCCCCTGTTCGGTTCGCACCAGAACATGCGAACAGGAAAAAAATTTGTTCGAACACGCGAACACCGTTAAAGTCTATGGGACACGAACATGAATAATCAAAAGTGCTAATTTTAAAGGCTAATATGCAAGTTATTGTCATTAAAAGTGTTTGGGGACCTGGGTCCTGCCCCAGGGGACATGAATCAATGCAAAAAAAAGTTTTAAAAACGGACGTTTTTTCAGGAGCAGTGATTTTAATAATGCTTAAAGTCAAACAATAAAAGTGTAATATCCCTTTAAATTTCATACCTGGGGGGTGTCTATAGTATGCCTGTAAAGGGGCGCATGTTTCCCGTGTTTAGAACAGTCTGACAGCAAAATGACATTTTGAAGGAAAAAACACATTTAAAACTACCGCGGCTATTGCATTGCCGACAATACACATAGAAGTTCATTGATAAAAACGGCATGGGAATTCCCCACAGGGCAACCCCGAACCAAAATAAAAAAAAAAAAAATGATGTGGGAGTCCCCCTAAATTCCATACAAGGCCCTTCAGGTCTGGTATGGATATTAAGGGGAACCCCAGCCAAAATTAAAAAAAAAAATTTAAGTGGGGTTCCCCCTAAATTCCATACCAGACCCTTCAGGTCTGGTATGGATTTTAAGGGGAACCCCGCGCCAAAAAAAAAAAAAAAAAACGGCGTGGGGTCCCCCCAAAAATCCATACCAGACCCTTATCCGAGCACGCAACCTGGCAGGCCGCAGGAAAAGAGGGGGGGACGAGAGTGCGGCCCCCCCCTCCTGAACCGTACCAGGCCACATTTCCTCAACATTGGGAGGGTGCTTTGGGGTAGCCCCCCAAAACACCTTGTCCCCATGTTGATGAAGACAAGGGCCTCATCCCCACAACCCTGGCCGGTGGTTGTGGGGGTCTGCGGGCGGGGGGCTTATCGGAATCTGGAAGCCCCCTTTAACAAGGGGACCCCCAGATCCCGGCCCCCCCCCTGTGTGAAATGGTAAGGGGGTACTTACCCCTACCATTTCACTAAAAAACAGTCAAAAATGTTAAAAATGACAAGAGACAGTTTTTGACAATTCCTTTATTACTTTAAGCATTAATAAAATCACTGCTCCTGAAAAAACGTCCGTTTTTAAAACTTTTTTTTGCATTGATCCATGTCCCCTGGGGCAGGACCCAGGTCCCCAAACACTTTTTATGACAATAACTTGCATATAAGCCTTTAAAATTAGCACTTTTGATTTCTCCCATAGACTTTTAAAGGGTGTTCCGCGGCATTCGAATTTGCCGCGAACACCCCAAATTGTTCGCTGTTCGGCGAACTTGCGAACAGCCAGTGTTCGAGTAGAACATGAGTTCGACTCGAACTCGAAGCTCATCCCTACCAGCAAGACTCCTTTTTGTCAATACTGTGTTACTGCAGGTAAAAGGTGCCACATTTATTCTTATAATGATAATAGAAGTATACTTTTGGTTTGTACAAAGCATGTTGTAATGCAAGTTTTATTTTGATCACACACAAATAACAAAAAAAAAATAGTAATGGCAATACATTTTCAAAAAAACAGCAAAAAATAATAGGGTTAACTAAAAATTAAAAGGGTTTAAATACCTGCTAGGTAGTTTTAGCTGACATTAAAAAGGAAGTAATTTAATCTGCACAGTTCTAAAAAGACTGTAACAATAATGTATGTTATAAAACTAAAGCAGACCTTCAGCCTTAATTAATGTCATGTTGCCCTGCCTCCTCCCCTCTCACAATTGGATATAAATGTATATAATATTTTATTTGTGGCAATTGTCCTGCAAAGCAGCACCTCCATACTTCTTACCTACGTGAGAATGATGTTTGTGTCCCGGATGCCCTTGAGCATGCGCAGATGTGTCAAAGGGCTTCAGGTCCCGAGTGAGCCCTGCAACATGTGAAGGTTTCCCTGAACATCTGCACATGTGTGGATTTCCTGCGTATTGATGGCTTGTGCTGTCTTTGCACGGGAAATCTCCTGTGCCTGCGCAGAATTGACAGAAGGCTGGGCAGAGCCCCTTGGCACATCTGCAAACATGCCATTATGGTGGCCCTGAAGAAGAGGGGTGTGGGGTCAATGAAGAACATACTGAAGTTCCTCTTTAAGCCTAAAAGTGGTGTTTACAGGCTTTGATCTTTACAGGAGCATTGTCAGCTCATCTATAACACAGACTGAGACCCTAACAGCCAGTACCAGGGATTTGACACAAATATGGAGCCAAGAAATGAAGACCAGGGCATAGCAGGTTTGCCTGGGGTACTTTGTTCAAAAAATTTCAAGACATACTTAGAATGCCCAAAATCCAGAGCTGGTCAAGGTATTTTCAAGCATACTTTAGGCACAACTTATGCCATCTGGGAGTACAGGATTATAAAGCGATATGATAGTGTGATACCTTTGTGTATCAGTCATATTGTGACCTTATGAAAATAAAGGAAATAATTGTTAATACGAATAAAACATGATCATGTACAGCACTCAACTGTTTTTGCTGTGTGTTTACTGATAGGAAAACAGTTCTTCATACAGAAAAGCTGGTGAATTATGCACTAGTAATAGGGTCATGTTGAGTCAATAGTTAAATGTCAATGAGAGAACAACTTTATCCTGTATTTATAATTGATATATGATGTGTTCCAATTAGGTATTCATGTCATTAATTTATGCAGATTTGTAAATCTATTTACAACATTCAAATCCATTGAAAGTCAGACTTTTAAATCCTGTGACTTACATGGTATTATGATTCTAAAATGTCAGGAGCTAATTCCTAAGTAATTAGCACCTTCAAATATTATTAATACCTATATTGCACTATGTTTGTTAATTATCTATATGCTTATGAATGTAAATTTAAATATAACTTGTAGAAAAAGAAAGTAGAGTAAGTAAACTTATAGTAAGCACATTTTTTCAGTTGTTATTTGATAGTTGTTGTGATTTTGAAAGACCATTGCACAGAGCAGGTAAGTATCACACGTTTGTTATTTTTAAACAAAAAAAGTCTGCCTTTAATATCCCTTTAAAGTATTTTCAAGCGAAAATCAGTTAAAAATCAATTGTACAGGACACAAGAAAAAAAATAGGTTTGCAATTACTTTAAATGTATTTTTTCCTGAATATTTGCATTTGAAAAACGGCTGCACAAATATTGTGTGACATAAAAAATTGCAACAGCAGTCATTTTATTCTCCAAGGCCTCTACTTTCAGAAAATATATAATGTGCAGGGTGTCTAAGTAATTTTCTAGCAAAAAATGCTGAATTTACCATGTATGTGAAAAAATGTTTAATTGTCCCACACGCAAAATGGTTAGTAAATGGATCATCCATTTACATCAGTTTACATTCGCTTCCATCTATAATAATATAATATCTGTTTTTCTTCCTTTAAAAAAACAGATCAGATGAAAAACGGCTGTAAACTGACAAATGGTCTGTTTTTGCATGAGAAAAATGGCTCCAGAACTTGGTTGGTGGTTAAGGACTCTAGCTGGCAGATATAAAAAAAACTGATGTAAAAATGGATGAAAAACTGATGACTTATGCCGCGTACATACGGCCGGACTTGCCAATGGGCTGAACATGTTCTATATCTGAGTCAGTCGGAAATGCCAACAGAAAAAGTCCGATGGGGCATACACACGGTCGGAATGTCCGACTGAAAGCTCTCATCCGACTTTTTCTGTCGGGAAGTCCAGCCGTGTGTACGCGGCAAAACTGATGTAAACTTCATATGCTTTTTCTTTTAAAAAAGTGACTGAAATGTTTCAATGAATGGTCCGCATGTGTGAAATAGACCAAGTGTATTTATATCAGTTAAAGTGCAGTTAATGTCATATCACAAATTCCATAAATCAGTGAATCAATAGATTAATAAACTAAAGTGTGGTAACATAAAGGGCAACAAAAAACTATAAGTTTAATTAAGTGCAATATAAATAAAGCGCTAAAATTTCCACCCACTATATTCTCCAAAATGATCCATCAAAACTATTCCTGGATTTCAAGTTCATAATCCACTATAAATTCACCCAGTCTTTTAAAGTGCTATCTTCCAGTGTTTTTATTTACCAAAAACAAAAGTGCTCATGTTTCCCTCCACCCTTCTTCCCTAGTGGGTGCCACTCACCAAATTTGATTTGATTTGACCCCTTTGATTTGACCACTTATTTTATAAGAAGGTCAATATGCACTTGTGTAGCATCTCCTCTGTTCACTTCCTCCTCCTCTCCACCACAAGTCCACTCCTTCCAGGCAGCATCAGAGCAGACTCATCCCCTGGAAGTCCCAAGCAGTCTCTGCAGAGGTTGGCGGATGCTGGGCTCCACATGCAAGTGATGCAGCTACAGGAGGCACAGAGACAAGCAAGAGAAGGATTGGATGTTTATTATTTTAAAGAAAAAAATACTTTAAGTGTATTTTTTCCTGAATATTTGCATTTTATTATCCAGGACTTTCAGAAAATATATAATTTTTAGGGTTTTCTAAGTAATCCTTTAGCAGAAAATGCAAATTTTAACATGTATGTGAAACATTCCAAACTGTCCCGCACACAAAGTGGTTAATATCTGCACCTTTTTTTTTGTGAGCATATTGATTACTTACTGCATTTATTTATTGGTTGAGCGAGTTGTGTAACATTTGCATCAATGCTGATAGAATATTTCAGATATAGGTTTCAGTTTATCCCAGAAGTGTCTGCCCCCTCTCACCTCTTCCTATTATTGAGCCAGTAAGACAGGCAGATGACAGCCTTGAATTGAGCCTACTTCAAAGCTCATTGAAGTTTAGTGTGTCTCAAGCAATAGGGAATCTATATAGGGAATGTATATATAGAAAAGGGAAACTATAATGACAAGGGATGAGTTTTATTCAAGCCCCTGACCCCTACCCTCTCCCAACTTTTGTTTCCCCCCAGACACATTCAAAAAGACACCCACCTAATAGTAATGTTGATGAAAAAATCAATGAACCAACACTATTCAAAGATTTAGGGGCCACCCCCAAAACCAGCCAGCCCAGGAATACAAACCCTGGTCCTGTCCCTATAGGCCCGCCCACAATCCCATCGTATCAACCACACACACACGGATGAGCAAAATAGACCCCTTGGTGGTGAAGCAAACACAACTGAATTAGGATTAGATGTGGTTAACTTATCTTCTTATCAGTTATCACCAGTGGAAATTTAAGTTTTAAGGCTTGGACTAAGCTTTTTCCCCTCACAAAAAGTTGACAAATTTGTTTTGATAAAGGACCTGCATTTATTTGCAAGGAACCCGACCTACAAATATATTTTCAACACTGAGAGGGGCAAAGTTGGAGCTAGAGAAGAGGATCTGTACAAAGGTTTCAAAGTTCAGGACTTTAGGGCCTTGAAAATACTTATCCAATTACTAGATGAAAATAAGGGTTCAGAGGATTCACTTGATCCCCTGTCGGAGGGGGAGGATGTTGATGCACTTCTATCCCCTGAACCTTGTAAATTTAAGGCCATATCTCAAAAATTTACAAATCTGCAGACCTGCCCGGCTAACTGGGCATTTCTCAAGCAAACTAGGAAACAAATCGAAATTTTTTCATTCCCACAACAAATTGAAGACAACTTAGCCCTCAACAACATTATCCAAAACTACCAAATTGTAGTGAAACCATCCGACAAGGGTGAAAATGTGGTCGTGATAGACAGAGTCAAATACATTGAGATGTGCAAAAAAATCTTACGTAACTAGGAATGGTATCAACCAGTTCCTGGTAAAAAAACTAATTTAAGCCAGATCCCAATTCAAATCAATTATTACTCAGGCACATCAGCAGGCCCTTATTGTCAATGACCTACTGGAGTACCTTGAAATTAAATGGTCTATTACGCCAACATTTTTCTCGATTCTCAAGGTTCATAAAAATCTGGAGAACCCTCCTGGGCGCCCAATAGTATCGGGAATTGGAAGCCACACAGAGACTGCCAGTAAATATGTTGACAGCCATTAGCGCCCGCATGTAATGGCATTACCCTCATATTTGAAGGACACATTAGAACTTCTAAAAGTAATTGAGGGACTTACAGTACCTCCAGGGACCATCCTAGAGCAATAGATGTTGAGGCCTTATACTCCAGTATTCCTCACAAAAAGTTGTGGAGGTTGTCTCTGGTTTCCTAAGAGAACAAGATACAAACAACTGGAAGTTGTGTCATTTTGTTACCACATTATTGGAACACATCCTTACTACCGATATTTTCTTATTTAACGGCTCCACCTACCTCCAGGTACAGGAGGTAGCGACGGGGGACATCATGTGTTCTCAGATGACGGCACCGCGATATACCTCCGCTACATCCTACTGTGGTGGAAGTATATCAATGACATGTTGCTCGTCTGGACAGGTTCTGCCAAAGAACTTTCTGAGTTTATGGTATACATATCCCAGAATCAGTACAACCTTAAATTCACGATTCAGTCTGATACTAAGAGTAATCCCCTTTTTTAGACTTGTGTCTCTTTTTGAACAATGATGGATCAATACATGGTAACCTGTATAGGAAAGACACAGCAGGAAACACAATCCTGCATAATTCTAGTGTCCACCCTCGCTCCCTGGTACGAAGCATACCATTCAGCCAGTATTTAAGACTGCGCTGTAATTGTGCCAGGGAGGAGGACTTTGATCGTGAGGCTAAAGAATTATATGCACGAATCACCATCAGGGGATATAGCAAAAAAGTCCTCAAAAAAGCCTATCAAAGGGCTAAAGTGAATACACGTGAGTCACTAATTTTTAAAGCTAAGACGCGTGAGACCTACTCCACGACAAAATTAGTTACAACCTTCACTGCACACCAGGACATTTTTTGATAACTGGTAGAGATCAATTGTCATTTTTTATCAGAGAACCCTGTCATATCAAAATATGTGGCAGATAGACCAGAGATTACCTATAGAAGATCTCTGTCAATAAGAGATAGTCCCATGCACAGTCACTTTGCCCCTGCGGCTCCCCTCCTTGGAGTGGTTGGTGGAAAGGGGACTTTCAAATGTGGCCACTGCGACCAATGCCCATGGATTAGGGAGGGTACAAGTTGCCCCTTACCAAGAGGAGGCTACCTTAAATCCAAAACATAAGCAGACTGCTGTACCATTGGTATTGTCTATCTTGCAACGTGCTTATGTGGCGCATTTTATATTGGGAAGACCAAACGCCCATTCGCCAAACGCATAAAGGACCATCTCTATTATTTAGATGCGGGACTATTATATACCCCAATATGCAAACTTGTGGGATTAAGTCATAGTTATGATCCAGCATATATCTCATTCTTTGCATTAGAGATGATCTCAGAATCAGAGAGGGGAGGAGACTTTGACAAAAGGATCCTTCAGAAAGAAGCTAGATGGATCTTTCATCAAAGAGCCACCTATCCACCCCGGTTGAATACAGCCTTATCGTTCAAACCCTTTTTATAGCTTTAGGCCTGTTTATAGGGGGTGTATAAAGCTTTGAAAATTATCTAAAGTATATTATTATCCTGTATGGTCACGTTTCCCTTGGCGTAAAGAGTTTTATAATATGAATTAAATACAACATGAGATTAACAGGTATGCTTACTTTGTGGGTAACACGTATTGCATGACATAACAACTGTTGTATAACCAATACCCGCATTTTGATCCTGACCTAATTTGATCATTGATGTTTCCATTCCTTATATGGTATATTTTTATATGTACTGTATCTGTTTAGTTTATCTTTGAGTATAATTATCATTCTTTGAGTATCTCATTACTGTTTATTTATTCCCTTATTATTTTTCCTCAACCTTTCCCTGCTCTCACCTCCCCCCCCCCCCCTTCCCTCATTATTGTGTTGATTTTTTTTTTTTATTAAATTTAAATATTTTATTGTTTTTTTATACGTAATACAGAGTATAAGCATAGATACAATCACAAATAGTGTATTGGAGACAGTAGTATCCATTAAATCAACTTGTATCTCCGGACATGAATAATAAGATAAAACAATAAAACACAAAGAAAAGGCAACCGATAAAACAACTTCTGAAGACTGAGCTTTTCTGTTTTTGATCCATATGGGCCTTTATCACAACCCAGACTGCCAAGGTGCCCATGACCTCCTCCAAGCTAAAATAATAAAAAAAAAAAAAAGTTCGGTCTAGGAGCCCCGCACGACCTTCCCCAATGGGATCTTCCTGAAGGAACGTGCTGGGACTCCCCCAATCCGTTTCCAAGCCCCTAAGAGCAGTAACAGGGGAGAAGATAATAGGCAAAAGCCATATTCTTCTCCATGTCACTGTACGATAGAGCTGGTGAAGGACCGATAGCTAAGGAGGAGCAGGGGCCTCTCAGCAGTCCTGGGGGAGATAATAAAGGATGTGAACCAACCTCTTCTAGAGGAGGAATACTATTCCATAAATGATACCGAAATGGAAGGGACAAGAGAGTCCCAGAAGAGAAGGAAAGAAAACGTGAGAAATGAGGAGAAAGAGGAGGAAGGGGTGCTAAAGCAGAGTTGGTTCAGGGAGAGGAAGAGTTAATATTATTGCCAGCTGTCAAACCCGGGATGAGCGAAATGTTGTGGAGCGAGGCCCAAGGTTCCCATATAAACCTGAATCTTTCCACCCTATCATTGAGTTTTGCTACTAAATGCTCCTGAGACATAACCCAAGAAATTTTCCTGATACAACTCTTATATAAAACAGAGGGTTTTTTCCAGAATTTAGCTATGGTACTCTTAGCTCCTAAAAGGATAAAATAGGATAGTTTCTGTGCGTTTTTAGGTAAGTCAGGAACGGGCTGATTAAGAAGAGCTATGTGTATGTTGGGGGCCACTGAGGTGTGAAATAAGTTACTGATAATTCTAAAGATTCTCTGCCAGAATGTTCTAATACGCGGGCAGGTCCACCATATGTGAATCATTGATCCCTCTAGCGAACACCCTCTAAAGCAGGAGGAGAGGTGCCCGGAAAGATCAATGCCAGTCTGGAAGGAACATAGTACCATCTTGAAATAACCTTAAGGCTAGCTTCAATGAGAGATATATTGTAGATACCTTTATAAGAGCGTGTCCAGGAGCTCGACCACTCTGCAGGTGTCCAGGTTCGGCCTGTGTCCTCCTCCCAGGTCTTGGCGTAAGCTGGAATGTCTGATTTAGTCATGAGTTCCGTATAAAATCAGAGAAATGCCCCCTTTCTGGTCCTGTGTATTGGAGCACCAATGTTCATAAGGAGTTAAAGGTGGAGATTTGTAGTTTTTACACCAGATGGATTGTAGAAAGTGAGACAATTGGGAGAATCTAAATTTTTCGGAATCCGGCATTTCTAGTTTAGACTTACAGTAAGAAAGGGAAAGGGGGCCTGATGGTGTAAGGAAGTGGCCGATCCGGTAAAGGCCTTTATCCGCCCACCATCTAAATGCTTGTATGTTAACTCGGGGGGAAGTCATAATTATTGAAAATATGTGAAAGGAGTTTTAATGGCGAGGTCAGTGTGGCTTGTCTAAAAACTTTTGTGCTTAGTGAAACGGAATGTGATAGGGTGGGAGCCAATATTGCTGGTCTTATTTTTGGGTCACACCACAGAAGATAGTCAAATGTATTGTGAGGAATGGCCCTTCTTTCCATAGAGAGCCAGTCGGGTTTAGGACCTCTGGAAAAGACCATTGAAATCTGAGCTATCTGTGCAGCCTGGTAGTAACCCCAGAGATCCGGTAGACCCAAACCTCCCTGAGATTTAAGGTGGATGAGGATGTTAGACGGACATCTATATCCCTTCTTACCCCAGACAAAGCGCGTGATCTCCGATTGGAATCTGCGGAGGAAATCTCTCTTGAGCAGGATAGTAAGGGAGCTGAATAAATATAGGAGGCGAGGGAGTAGTGTCATTTTCACCGCATGTACCCTTCCCAGCCAGGATAGACCACACCTAGACCACCTATCAAGGTCTCCCCTGCATTTATTAATCATGGGGGGGTAGTTGGCTTTAAAGGGATTGCTGATGTCTGCTGTGAGGTTAATACCTAAATAACGGATGTTCCCAGAGGCCCATGGGAAGTCAAAGTTACTGGTGAGTTCAGAGAGGATGTCCGAAGCGACCGTGACATTAAGCGCAATAGATTTGTTCATATTAACTGTAAGGCCTGATAAGGCACTAAAATCTTTTAGAACTTTATATAATCCAGGGATGGAAATCAGGGGTGAGGTGATAAACAGCATTAGGTCGTCTGTATAGAGAGCGCATTTGTGTTCCTGATCTCCGCACCGTACCCCTTTGATGTCTGGGTTTGATCTGATAGCTATGGCCAGGGTTTCCATTGCTATAGCAAAAAGAAGGGGGTACAGTGGACAACCCTGCCTGGTACCCCTGCCTATAGGGAACGAGGTTGAGTATCTGCCTAATAGACGAACTTGTGCTGTCGGGGAAGAATATAGAGAGCGACATAAATTCAGGAAGTACAGACCAAAACCCCATTTACTCAGGACATCAGACCGGTATGCCCAATCAATGGAATCAAAAGCCTTATGTAGGTCAATTGATAACAGAAAACCTTTTTGCGGGGGGCTACCATCCCAATGGGATTGTAGAAGGGAAATAATGTCAATGGTCCGTCTAATCTGGTCAGAACCTTGACGGCCTGGGATAAAGCCTACCTGGTCCTTGTGTATATATGTGGGGATGAAGCTTGCCACCCTATTAGCTACAAGTTTAGTTAGGATCTTGATATCATTATTTATTAATGAAATTGGGCGATATTTCCCAACTTCACTGGGGTCTTTCCCTGGTTTGGGGATCATTGAGATAAAAGCTGTGTTAAGATCTGTACCCAATGGAGAACCCTCTCTAAGGAAGTTGAAAAATTTTGAAAGATGTGGAGCTAGTGAAGGCGCAAATTTCTTGTAATACCCAGTGGAGAATCCATCCGGACCCGGTGCAGAGCCCAATTTTAGAGATTTGATTGTGTCTAGAATCTCCAACTGGGAGAATGGGCTCTCCATTAGATCACTATGTTCCTTAGATAAGGAGGGCAGTGAGAGGGAGTCTAAGAAGCCCTGTGTAGATTTACCTGGGTGAGAGGATCTTGGTTTGTAAAGATCTGCGTAAAATTGGAGGAACGCTTCCATAATCTTAGCGGGGTTCTGAGAAAGGTCTCCGGAGTGAAGCCTTACTTTTGAGTAAGCTAGGGTTCTAGGTTTGGGGCTGAGTTTAACCGCTAATTTCAAGCCTATCTTCTCCTTTTGAGAGTAAAATTTTGCCCCCAACCATCTGAGGTGTTTTTCAGCTGTGGTGGTGAGATTCAAGTTCAGTAGAGCCCTGGCTTTATCCAGTTTAGATATTGAGTCCTGTGAAGGGTTTATCTTATGGGCTTGTGAAAGAGATTTAAAATCTGCAGATAGTTTAAGCAGATCCGCTTTATGTTCCGCCCTAGTCTTGGCTGACAGTTGGATTATCTTCCCCCTGACTACAGTTTTGTGTGCCGCCCACACCGTCTCAGGAGAGACATCATCAGTGGAATTAATAAGGAAATATTCTTTAATGGAGCCTTCAATTATAACACATTGTATGGGGTCGCTCAGTAGGGATTCCTGTAAATGCCATTTGGGAGGATCTGTGCGACCCGAGGAACGCTGAGTGATCAGGGTGACCATTGAGTGGTCCGATAGGGAGGAGTCTACTATTTTAGAGTTTACCACCAGGGGAATCGTGGAGGGCCTGGTAAAGATGTGGTCTATCCTGGCATAGGAGCCGTGCGGAGCTGAGTAGTGTGTGTAATGTGTGAGGGTGAAATTCCCTCCAGATATCTATGAACCCACTCTCATGCAGGAGTTTTGCTAACTTTGCACTTTGTCTGGAGGGGCATTTAGGTTTAGGAATACCGGATCCCGTTTTGTCCATAGCGAAGTCAAAAGCAGTGTTGAAATCCCCGCCAAGGAAGATTGTGCCCTTAAGGTGCGGTTGTATTTTATGTAGGAGGGAGTCAAAGAAAGATTTCTGACCCTTAATGGGCAAGTAGTAGCATACAAACGTATAAACCTCTCCGTCAATTGTCCCTGATACTAAAATGAAACGTCCCTGAGGGTCCAACACTGTTTCTGAGATCGAAATATTAATATGTTTGGTGAAACAAATTGCAATGCCCTTTGTTTTGTTATGTGTAGAAGCGAGAAAAAATTGGGGGAAGTGCTGGTGAAGGAACGGGGAAGTGGGTTTCTTGGAGGAGTAGGACATCTGTATGCATGGACTTATATTGTTGGAAAAGTTTTTCGCGTTTAATGGGTGAGCTGAGTCCCTGTACATTGTGTAAAGTGATTTTAAGCGTGGGCTTGTTACTAGCGCTAGCCATTATCAAGGTGTGGGAGAACCTTTCTCCAAATAAATGTCTTACCTTGCCGGGAGGAGTGTAGGGACCTGGGAGAAGAGACCGAAGCCGAACCCGGAATCTGAAAACTTTCTGCTGAATAGGGAGGGAGGAGAGGAGAAAAGAGATGAAGGAGAATAGGAGAGAAAACACAAGAGTTACATCATTACTCATTAGCCAAAACATATGTAACAGAAAATAACATTGTGTAGAGCTTTGGGGGTTCCTAAACCCCCCAAATACCCAGGGTAGGATGAGGGAGCCCAACCTAACCCTGCATCCTGAGAGGACCCTTGGGGCGTCCGGGTAAGGAACCAGTGCCGGAAACTGCACTTCTGGTTCCTAATGGAGGTGCACTGTATCCACCACTGCCCTGCCACATGCGTTGCATAACTGAAAGGGAGACTGCAGTCAAGGAGGCAGACTTCTTTGTGATAATTATCAGAACGACCCAAAAAACATGAACAACTTAACTAAAAAAAAAAATAAACAATATAAAAATACAAAAGCAGAACTATATCCGGGAAGAAGTTATCTCATCTGCCCTTCCCCCGAGGGGTTCCTTCAACCTCCCCAAAGCCCAGAGGAGAAAGGCAGAATGAGGTGAGGAGAGACCCAGAACACCATTGAAGAAAAAAATAGATCAGGCCCTCTGCGCAGCAGCCATCACAATTGGATCTGTAAGTCAGCTACAGGAGGTAAGTGTCCAGCAAAAACATTAGGTATCAACTCTTAACCCCTCTTTAAACTAAGGAAGAAAATAAAAAAAAGAAAAAGATAAATTGAATGCCAGTTAATGAACAAATGGATGCAGATCGAAACATCTCAAGTGGATATCCCAAGCTGCTCAAGAGGGCTCGGAATGTATGCGGCGTTGAGGGTTTTCGGGCTGTCCCTTAGCCCCAGATGAACCAGACTAGGGGGTATCCTCAGTGAGGTTTCAGCAAAAGGATTGGGAAGAAGAAGACCCTAACTGAGGCATGTCCAACAAGCCGGTGGGCCCATAAACGGAGAGTCAAAGGTAGAGTCCAGCGATCAACTTCGGACCGTCAATGGCATGGGGAAAGTTCCGGATCAGGGCCCTGATCCAAAGGGTGTCAGAGCATCAGGTTGGAAAATTCTCCTTGGAGCGTTTGGAACTTTGTTTAAGCCAGGAAGGCTGGAGCGGGCTTGCTGGAGGTGGACGTTTCGTGGAAGTAGGAGTGTTCCTGCCTTGCTGAGAATGTTGTGAATCTTGAGAAATCAGGCCCAAGTGTAGCAAGAGGCGCTCTCCGTCCGCCAGGGTTGAGAAGCCATAGTTCTTGTTTTTATAAGCAAAGTTCCAACGGAGGGGGAACGACCAGCGGTAAGTGATCTCCCGTTCGATCAGTTGTTGGATCAGTGGTTTGAGAGCCCGCCTCTTCTGCATCGTGTACGGCGACAAATCAGCAAAGATTTGAATTCTGTGGCCTAGCAATTTGAGATCTTCTGTTCCCCTCGATCTTCTCATCACCTCCTCTTTAACTGAATAAAAGTGGGGCTTTACGATTATGTTGCGAGGGAGCCCATCTGAGCGGGGTGGTTGCAGGGCTCTGGGCGCTATGTCGAGCTCCAGACGGTGTTCCGCTATATCAGGAATTAGGTCTCTCAGCAATTTTTTGACTGCCGCTTGAGTGTCCTTCTCTGCTTCTGGGAGGCCTCTAATGCGGAAATTGTAACGTCTCGATCTGTTTTCGAGATTGTCTATTTTGGCAAAAGCAATTTCCAGTTGGTCCTGCATGTTCTGCATTCTGGCTGAGTTTTAGTTAATACGGGAAACAGCCTGATCAGCCTTCTTCTCAATAGTGTCCATCCTTTGTCCCAGTTGTTGCAGATCAGCATGTATAGAGGACGTTATTTGCGCTGCCTTCAGTGCCAGGCTTTTGGATAATAAGTGGGAAAAAGCTTCCATCATGGAAGGAAAGTCAGTGGGAACAGGGGAGGCTGCCAAAGGTTCAGAAACTGACAGCAGCAGGCCTGTATGAGGGTCCATTGAGGGAGTGGAGGGGTAGCAGGCATTCATACGGCCCAGGAGAGACTCAGTGGAGGAGGGTGAGGTGATCTGAGGCAGGGGGGGAAGTCTGTACCTGGAGAAAGTGAGCGCTGCAGGTCTTGATCCGCAATTGAATCCTCTGTGTCTCCTGTGTTGGGGGAGCCTCGTGGGGCCGCCGCCATTTTAGCATAACTGACTGGGACGGTCGCCGCGGTCATATGGCCTGCGAGGCTTCTCCGGGCTTGCGCCATTTTGCTGGACCCTTTCCCGGGGGTCTCCCCCACTCGGACAAGTCGTTGTGGTATGCGGGGGTCCGTTCTGAGGGCTCTGATGGTGGTTTGTGAGCAGCGGTGGAGCAGAGCTCTAAAAGCCGGTGGCCATCTTAGACGCTGCCGCGCATGAGCGTGTTGATTTTTTTTTTTCTGGTTGACACATTGTATTCTACACACAAAGAAGAACGTGCTTACCTATATATGCATGTTCTTGTGTTTTTAAAACATTCTTTGTACATTTCCATACGATAAAATTAATGTTTATATCAAATAAATTGCTCATTTATATTTGGGACTCTGGATGCTATGCTGTACGGTGCGGCGTTCTGTGCTTCGGTCTTGGCTTGCTAGCCTTCTCTGACGGTTGGTGTTTAGTGGGGGTATTCGGGTGCATCTGGTGGAGGGTAGGGATATTTTTCTTTTTCCCCCCCTCACTCCCTTCGCACGCCTACGGCGTGCAATCACGGGCGCCTGCGCATCAATGACCATAGCTTCGGTCTTACGGAGCAGGCGTACACTCAGCGGCCCCAGCACCGGAAGTGAAGTTAGGGGTCATGTTCTGACCCTTTGCTTCTGGTGGGATCACGCACATTTAAGATGGCAGTGACGGCGTTCTTGCTGTCATATGCCTTAGGTTTTTACCCAGTGGATTACATGGTGGATAATTCTACACCCACCGGGACTGTTGCACATTGACGGTGTCGAACAGGTAATCACCCCCCCTTTTCATCCTTCCATATCGCTTGTTGGCATCTTGATATGACTGTAATCACAGAGAACATTTAGTTCAGCTTGCCTCCTTCTTCCCCCCCCTTCTCTCCCCACCCCTCCCCCCCAGCTAGTTTACTGGGCATGAGAGAGCTGCATATCTGCAGTTTATTAATTAAAAAGGGCAATATTTGTACTGAATACCTAACATCTTTGCTGTTTCACAGTGATTGCAGTTATGGTTTACTATTAACCCCTCCCTTTTCTCCTAATTATTTCGGTTGTAGCCCCTACTTAATTATTTTGTTGATTATCATGGTATGTATATGTATTATACATCCATTTAAAATAGATTTCTCAGTCCTTGTTCCTCCTTCCATTCTTACACACTTTACATTATTTATA
Source organism: Lithobates clamitans (assembly GCA_037952925.1). Lineage (NCBI taxonomy): Eukaryota > Metazoa > Chordata > Amphibia > Anura > Ranidae > Lithobates > Lithobates clamitans. The sequence goes on from JBBGZY010000098.1 coordinate 5,712,225, forward strand.
GACTTAGCAGGTCCTTTTACTTATCTAGTGTGGCCCGTTATGGGCTATGTACAGAATTCCCTTTACATATTGACTAGCATGTTCCACTTTACAAGTATCTGAGTTTGTAGCACATACCTTATCATATGTTGCTTCTTTATTTATTTGTGTACATTAGCTAGTTACTAGTTTATGTGAATTGCCTAAAGGCAATATTCTATAAACTTAAATCCTCAGATCATTGGTATTATCTGATATCCTGGTGATTACGCGATCCGATACTCCCACTATCCAATCCTGGTGGATCTGGCTGCCACCAGGAAGTTGCTGTACTGACCATGGTATTATGCCGCAACTGTCCAGATAGGCATCTGTAGCCTCAAATTGGGTAAGCACGCACATTTAAGTAACCAACTACCGGTAATTATCATCTATGATTCCTGAATGATGTTATTAATAATATGTTTTATGTAACCTAGATGAAATTATAGATGCATGCGGTGCCTTTGAAGAAGCAGAAATCTGCGAAACAAGTTGGCCCTTCTGCATATCCAAGCATCTTGTCATTTCTTGTATCAAGTATCACCTATGGTCCATATACAATGATGATTATGTGATTTTTTTATGCTATTATGCGATAATAAATGTAATACTTTCTTAAATAAAATCTCACTATCTGCGTGTTTACCTTGGTAACATGCGTTGATGTCTCCATTAAAAATCCCATTTTCTTAGAGGAAGCACTGTCTCCCTCCTATCTTTTATTAATGACAAGGGGTGAGTTTTATTCAAGCTCCGACCCCTACCCTCTCCCAACTTTTTGAACCCTTGCGTTTTTTTAATTTCAATTGTAAATATTTTTTTTTTCCTGGAGTCTCTTGGCCAGTCTGTTGATGTCACAGGTTTTTCATTTTCTCCCACCATGGCTGCAGCACTTACTTCTGGTCAGAGTAAAGCTCCATACACATCATACAGTAGAAATAGGTCAACTTTTGACTCATATGTCAGAAGTTGATTTCATGTCTGACTTTTGTTGAACGAGCATTCTTGAAAACCAGCAGCCGATCAGCATTCGATCAGTGCTAGTAGCCAATAGCTGCGACCACTGACTGGTGTGTTCTGGTGGGGGGGAGGGGCAGTCCCCCTGTCAGAACACAATAGCACAGTGGGTGAGATCACTGTACTAACATTGCATAGTTGACAACCTCTTTTTTCTTCATTCAGCCTGCTGGGTTAAATGGAAAAAAAAACTTAATGTACAGTATCTCACAAAGTGAGTACACCCCTCACATTTTTTTAAATATTTTATTATATCTTTTCATGTGACAACACTGAAGAAATTACACTTTGCTACAATGTAAAGTAGTGAGTGTACAGCTTGTATACCAGTGTAAATTTGCTGTCTCCTCAAAATAACTCAACACATATCCATTAATGCATAACAGCTGGCAACAAAAGTGAGTACACCCCTAACTGAAAATGTCCAAATTGGGCCCAATTAACCATTTTCCCTCCCCGGTGTCATGTGACTAAGGTCTCAGGTATGAATGGGGAGCAGGTGTGCTCAATTTGGTGTTATCGCTCTCACTCTCTCATACTGGTCACTGGAAGTTCAACATGGCACCTCATGGCAAAGAACTCTCTAAGGATCTGAAAAAAAGGAACATTTGCTCTACATAAAGATGGCCTAGGCTATAAGAAGATTGCCAAGACCCTGAAACTGAGCTGCAGCACGGTGGCCAAGAACATACAGCGGTTAAACAGGACAGGTTCCACTCAGAAGAGGCCTTGCCATGGTCAACCAAAGAAGTTCAGTGCACGTGCTCAGCGTCATATCCAGAGGTTGTGTTTGGGAAATTGATGTACGAGTGGGGGGGTCAGCCTGTCAGTGCTTAGACCATATGCCGCACACTGCATCAAATCGGTCTGCATGGCGGTCATCCCAGAAGGAAGCCTCGTCTAAAGATGATGCACAAGAAAGCCCACAAACAGTTTTCTGAAGACAAGCAGACTAAGGACATGGATTACTGGAACCATGTCTCTTGGTCTGATGAGACCAAGATAAACTTATTTGGTTCAGATGGTGTCAAGTGTGTGTGGCGGCAACCAGGTAAGGAGTACAAAGATAAGTGTGTCTTGCCTACAGTCAAGCATGGTGGTGGGAGTGTCTCATGGTCTGGGGCTGCAAGAGTGCTGCCAGCACTGGGGAGCTACAGTTCATTAAGGGAACCATGAATGTCAACATGTACTGTGACATACTGAAGCAGAGCATGATCCCCTCCCTTGGGAGACTGGGCCGCAGGGCAGTATTCCAACATGATAACGACCCCAAACACACTTCCAAGATGACCACTGCCTTGCTAAAGAAGCTGTGGGTAAAGGTGATGGACTGGCCAACCATGTCTCCAGTCCTAAACCTTATTGAGCATCTGTGGGGCATCCTCAAACAGAAGGTGGAGGAGCTCAAGGTCTCTAACATCCACCAGCTCTGTAATGTCATCATTGGACTCCAATGGCAACCTGTGAAGCTCTAGTGAACTCCATGCCCAAGAGGGTTCAGGCAGTGCTGGAAAATAATGATGGCCACACAAAATATTGACACTTTGGGCCCAATTTGGACATTTTTACTTAGGGGTGTACTCACTTTTGTTGCCAGAGGTTTAGACATTAATGGCTGTGTGTTGAGTTATTTTAAAGGGACAGCAAATGCACACTATTATACAAGCTGTACACTCACTACTTTACATTGTAGCGAAGTGTCATTTATTCAGTGTTGTCACATGAAAAGATATAATAAAATATTTATAAAAATGTGAGGGGTATACTTACTTTTTTGAGATACTGAATGTACCTGGCTTTTCTCTCACATCATGACATTAGCATTATGGTGCCAAGGACTACTGTGAGTTTTACTTTTTTATCTAAATGTGGAATCAGACTTTAATTTTGTTTTGGCTTTAGAAAACAATTTGCCCTAGGGCCCCCTACTCTGTGTGCTTTAATGAACCTTCAGTTTATTTGGGAGGTATAATCTTGTACTGTATTTTTCCACTGAACAGGAGCTGAATTGTTAATCTGTTGATCTTCAGCTTTGCTTTTATGTGCAGGCTGGGTTTTGAAGTGCCATTTTATTTGACAGTAGAAAGCAAAAGAACTGAAATGTTCCAGTGTATGCATCATTCATTAGCTCACTGTTTCTCTCTGTTCAGCATTAGAATGATTATTTTGCAGGATGTGTGGGGGAAGAATTTTGTCAATTGGAAGATGTTTTATTTCCTAATGGTTTTTCTTGTGTTGAAAGAAAGAGAGCTTTTCAACCCATCCACCCTTACCTTGTCATACTAATTGGACACATTTCTGCTTTTCTGCCTAGTTGCTGGGGCTTCCACTCTTCTCATTAACCCCTGGGAGCAGGAAATGAGCTGCTGCGAATTCAGGATTATGGACAAGTTCCAAGTGCTGCTTTTTGTTTTTACAGTGCTTCTGCCCAATCGTATATTCTGACAATCTTACCTCTTCCATGTTTAACAGAGCATTGCATGTGTCCTAATACTTAATGAATTCCGTGTTATTTTGTAATGGTGTTCAAAAGCTTACAGGGATTTTATTTTTGCATTTGGAGAAACCTGACATTTCAGCAAAAGTATAGCCTTAAAATGTTATAAAAATAACTAGGCAAACTACAACAGCTCAGAATCATTTTGTGCAAGCCAGTCAAATAAACCCCATCATTGCTTAAACAGCATCATTTCTGAGTTTTTAGGTGCTACATTATATTTTAAATTCTTACATCTTTGTTATAAAATGTGATGACTGGCTGTGATGCTTTTGTAAACATATAACCGTAGTATATATTCATAATTCTGATTATGTCACCAAAACTTGTTGGAGTTTGGTCTTTTGTGTTGCTTGAAAAGCTGGTTTGTGAATTTTAATGGCTGAATTACTACCTTTATTAAGACTGTCTGAGTACTAAAGAACATATAATTCTGAAAGCAATAGTGAATTCTACATGTATATCTAATAATCCGGGATCTTGAATATTGTGTCTGATATATTACACTTCAAAAGCTACAAAAAACAAAACAAAAAACAAACAAAAAAAACCCCTCAAATGAACAACATTTACGAGTTCAGAATTCATTTGCTTTTTTTATATATTGGATAGACTCTCCAAATGTGGAAAACTACTGTGACTGATCTTATAGAATGCCTACTTTTTGTTCTATCTACATCTTCCAGTTGTTAGTTGAGATAGGCCGCTGTTTAACTTTGGTTGTAGACATCATGTAGGGATTGGACAACTTGAGTGCTGATGTAAAGGGAGCTGGTTATTGCTTTAAATAAAGTGCATATAAAACCTTAATACTTGTTTGGTCCCGTTTGATCTTTTAAACCAGGGGTCTTTAAACTATGGCTCAGGAACTACAATTCCCATCATGCCTAGTCATGTCTGTGAATGTCAGAGTTTTACAATGCCTCATGGGATGTGTAGTTTCGCAACAGCTGGAGGGCCGTGATTTGGAGATCCCTGTTTTAAATATTCTCATGAAAGCATTTTGATATATCAATTTGATAAGTGGTAAAAAATATCTGTTATTCTTGCCAGAAATATTGTCAGCTGATAAATTTCTTTGATTTCTGCCTGTGCAGCAGTCTTATGCCCCGTACACATGGTCGGACTTTGTTCGAACATTCCGACAACAAAATCCTCGGATTTTTTCCGACGGATGTTGGCTCAAACTTGTTTTGCCTACACACGGTCGCACAAAGTTGTCGGAATTTCCGATCGCCAAGAACGCGGTGACGTCAAGCACGTACGACGAGACTAGAAAAGGCCGGTTCAGAACCAAGCGCAGTACCCTTTGGGCTCCTTTTGCTAATCTCGTGTTAGTAAAAGTTTGGTGAGAGACGATTCGCGCTTTTTCAGACTCGTGGCTTTCAGATCGTTTTCTGACGTTCAGTTTGTGCTTGTGGGTTTGTATCTGCTCTTCAGTGCGTGCAGTCAGTTCGTATTGGAGTTTTCTGTGCGATCTTGTCCGCTCGTTGCTGTTTTTCAGGTCGCTCTTCACAGGCCTTGCTGTTCTTCACTGCGTTCTGTTACTTCGTTCTGAGCAGCCGACCGTTTTCTAGCCATGTTTCGTATGCGTACTCCTCGTAGAGTTCGTGTTGTGCGGGGGCTTGGTGTTGGGGTCCTGACCTTGACACAAGTCCAGTCCATGAACAGGGCGAGGAGGAGTTCATGGACCAAGAATTGGTTGCTTCAGCGTGACCAGTTCTGTCATATGCCTTTGCTCCGTGAGATCCGTGAGAATAATCCTGGTGATTTCAGGAACTTTCTCAGGATGACGGACCCCGTATTTCACCGTTTGTTGGCTTTGCTGACCCCCTATATCAGCAGGCAGGATACCTGCATGAGGCAAGCCATCACTGCGGAGCAGAGGTTGGTCGCTACCTTGCGGTATTTGGCCACAGGGAGAAGCCTGCAGGACCTCAAGTTCTCGACAGGCATCTCCCCCCAGGCTCTTCTTTGTGGACATTTACTGCTTGTGTTTGTTTGAGCTGACCCTGACAGAAATGTGTGGAGTGCAGAAAATGGCGTGATTGTGTAACCTTATACAAAGCACTGTTGGCTGTTATTTACTAAATGCAAAGACACTTTTCACTACAAGTGCACTTGGAACTGCACTGAAACTGCACTTGTAGTGCAAAGTGGATTTGCCCTTAGGAAATTTTCTCATAAAACAACAATTACATCACCCCAAAAGTGTTGTAGCGTTGAGACAATAATCCACACATTCTTGATGAACAATCTTTTTAATACCAGCACAATCACATGTGCATTTACCAAAGGTTTTTCTGACAAACCGACATGTTTGTTGTATAACAATTTTTGTGGTGTCATTATCCAAAATCAAAATGTGCATTTTATAGAAAACAGGCCTGTGTAAAACCCACAAGAAAGACACAAATCTTGATCTTACAAAGTTCACATTTGGTAGAACTTGAAGGCAATATCAGACATGAGTATTTAGGAACTGTGTTTGATATTGCGTTCAGATGGGGGGAAATCACCCCTGGAAAAGCCAAATTTGGAAGATGCACACAAATTTCACAATGTCAACATGTGCTATCTGCCATCAGGGGGGATCAAGGGATGTGTTTTGGGGGAGAAAGCCCTTCCTCACCGCTACTTTATTATTGAGGAAGCAGTTGCACCCCCAAAACGCGTCCATTGATCTCCCGTGATGGCAGATAGCACATGTTGGCACACTGTGTGCATCCTCCAAATTTGGCTTTGGGAAAAATCACAAAAACATTTAGCACATTGTAGCAGACAAAAGAAGAAAGTGATTTGGAGGGGCTTTAAACTCGCCCCAAAACATCAATGATGTTTTTATATTTTGGAATAACATCATTGATGTTTTGCTTGATGTTTTCCAATTGTAAATTACACCCCATGATCTCCCCGATCAGGATCTGGGCACTTTCGGATGTGAAAGGATCTTCATCCACAACCTCACGATCACCTAAAAAGAAAGGAAACCCAAAATAAATTAGGTCTAAAAAAAATGCCGCCATCCATCTCTTATCTGACCCTGTGGTCGCAGACACTCACCTGTTGTGGTGACTAGTTCCACCACGTCTTCTTCCTCCTGCTCATCTTGTGTTGGGAGGATTTTCCCTTCTTCCAGAGGGGGGGGGGGCTCTGGTCTCCTCGATGAGGGGTGTCCTCCGAGTCTTTTCTCCCCTATGTAAAACCAAAAGGTATAATTAGCACACAGATATTTGATGGCAGAACTATAAATAGGAAACATTGCTTGGAAGTGAGGTACAATTGTCTATTTTAGCCGAGTTCCAAGATGTAGCTTTTTTAGTGTCCTTTGTCAACCTGCAATACTTTACCTGTTTGGTACAAGCTTCACAGATGTAGCCCCCCCTATAGTATACACTGGAGCACCTGTGTGGCCCCCCTAATAAAAATGGTGTTCTTTTGTCCCACACTAGTGCTCCAGTGTCCAGATGTGAAAACAGCTGCTCAGTGTCCTCTCCTTACACACAATCTAGTTTGCATTTCATTCTAGTAACAAAGCCATCTACACAACCCAATTCTTTGAAGACAAGTATAGGGCCTCAAAATGGTGGCCAAATGCATATGGGATAAACAATGGTATTTTATAGTCCGAAAAAAAAAAAGTGTGATCCGAATGAATAATGTGCCCATGAACATGAAAGTTGCCATTTTAAACTGTACAACAGTTCCTAAAAGCACATGGAGCAGCACGAACGTAATAAACACAAGAACAATAGGAACACAGCACAACTACTTACTTTTTTGCAGCACTCTCCGGATCTTTCTGTACTGCTCATGTTCTCGTAATTTCAGGTCCGACCACCGCTTCCTGAGCTGATCTTTCGATCGTCGTACCCCGAATTTCCGGTGCAGACTCCTGACCACTTTCGCCATGATCTTGGCCTTTCGGACATTGTGGTTGGGGTAAGGCCCATACTTTCCATCATAGTCGGCCTTCTTCAGGATGTCCACCATTTCCAACATCTCCCCAAAGGACATATTTGAGTCCTTTAATCTCCTTCTGGATCGGGACGTTTCAGGCTCCAGCCTTTCCTCCTCCTCCTCCTCCTCGTTGCTGTAATTAGCACTATCCTGCTGTCTCTCCGCCATGTGCTCTTCCTCCACTGCGCTGAACAAAAAGGGGCGGGGAATAGAATAGAAAGAACGTCAGGGGCGGGCGGAGTTATACGCATGCGCAGTGTGTATAAATCGTAACGCGCGCGTCTTACGTACGATCTGTGAGCGGAGGAAGGAGCATTGGAGACGCCGATCGTGCTAACGAAGGTAGGATCTAAACTTGGGCCTATACTGCTTCGAAATTGAAGCCTATATTGTAACAAGATTAGGGGAGTTTGGCCTGACATTAGGGTTTGTCTTGTGTTGTGTCTTGCAGAGAAAATGGATGGGTTCAACGACCACAATTTTCTGCCCCTGTTTATTGACAAGTACAGAGAGCTGCCCTGTCTGTGGCAGGTGAGACACCCCCACTACAACCACAAACAGAAGAGGCAGGCAGCGCTGGAGAAACTGCTGGAGTTAGTGAAGCCGGTGGTCCCCACAGCAACCATCCCTTATTTAAAAGCTAAAATTGGTGGCCTAAGGAGCACATATCTTAGGGAGCGCAAGAAGGTCACAGATTCCCAGAGGTCCGGAGCTGCAGCAGATGACGTTTATGTCCCCAGGCTGTGGTACTATGAGAGACTGCGATTTCTGTCAGACCACACTGAAGTCAGGGAGTCCCTCTCCACTCTTCCTTCCACCCTTCCTTCCATCCCAGCTGAGGCTTCCGATGTCCAACCTGTGCCTTCCAGCCAGGAAGAAGTGGAGGAGCCAGGCTGGAGTCAGGTATAGCATTCTTCTACAGATTTCTGGGCAATAAATAAATGATGTTTACTAGATGTTATTATTGATCACTAATTGCTGATTAAAAAAAGTGTTTTACATATCAATAGACAGTAGTGGGCAAAAATAATTGGGACAAGAATGCAAAATGCTGGGCTCAGAAGGATAGTCTGTTATATTTGTTAACATTGAATTTGCAGCAGTCAGGAGGTGAAAATTGTGTGTGATTGATGAAAACAATACTAAAACTATGTCCCTTTTTCATACACAGGAAGACCTCAGCCAATAGGAGGCTGTGGAATGTGGCAGTCAGGAGGAGGCGGGGATTAATGGCAGCCAGGAGGAGGCGGGGCTAAGTGGCAGCCAAGAGAAGCCAGGGACAAGTCGCAGCCTGACTGAGTCTCAGGTCCCTCCCCTCCGCCTGCCATACAAAAGGGCCAGGAAGGCCACTCCCAGTCCTGTGCAGGATTCAGCGTACAGGCTGATCCAGGAGGCTTCGGCGTCCCTCAGAGCCTTCCCCAGTCCTGCAGAGGCCTTTGCCTGCATGGCTGCCACCAAATTGCTGGGCATGCAGGAGGGCCAACGCAAGATCTCTGAGGACCTGATTTATAAAGTCCTTCGTAAGGGGGAGAGTGGGGAACTGACACCCAAGACGGATGTCATGGAGAGGGACGATCCTCCTCCTCCTCCTCCTCCTCCTGCTGCCACAACTCCACCACCACAGCCAAAGCCTGTAAGGAAGCGTGGAAATAAGACCTGAGAGTGATGGCCCTGGGTTCAGTCTGGTCTGACAGAAGATGCAGTCTCTCGTATGACCACAGCCTGGGGACACAGATGTCATCTGCTGCTTTCCGGATCTCTGGGACTTCTGGACCACACTGCCCTCCCTTAGATATGGACTCCTCAGGCCACCAATTTTGCTTTTAAATAATTGATGTCTGCCCTGGGGGTCCAAGGCTTCGCCCACTTCTGCAGTTTCTCCAGCGTTGCCTCCCTCTTTGTTTTTTTATAGTTGTGACCCCTTAATAAAATATTTTTAGGTAAATTCTACTCTCCTGTGTGTGTTTTCATCCAAAAAGGACAGTTTGTTGGTGAGTATTCAGGTACATTTCTAAAGTACAATGTGAAATTAACAAGGGACAACAACACCAAACAATCTCCTCCTACAGATTAAATAGAACAACATATCAATGGTGTTGTGGGAACTTGTCACAAAAAACACACAAACATTTTCGGGAGTACAAATCAAAATCACCAAAAAAATAAATAAATAAAAAGAGAAACACAAAAAAAGATTCTACATTAAAGTAAAAAAAAAAAAAAATATGTTGTCAGATGTGAGAAATCAAAATATATTAAGGGAATCCCGATAAATAGTAACAAAAAAAGTTTATGAGAAGTGTGTGTGAATATGAGCATCAAAACGACTTAATTCTTGTCACATTATAAAGAAGAAGAGAGTGCGCTAAGTTTACCAGAACGAGCTGTCCCGTGTCGGAATTTCTTCTGAGCATGCGTGGCACTTTGTGCGTCGGAACAGGCCACACACGGTCGGAATTGACGCGATCGGATTTTGTTGTCGGAAAATTTTATCTCCTGCTGTCCAACTTTGTGTGTCGGAAAATCCGATGGAAAATGTCCGATGGCGCCCACACACGGTCGGAATTTCCGACAACACGCTCCGATCGGACATTTTCCATCGGAAAATCCGACCGTGTGTACGGGGCATTATACCTTACATTGTTTCCAGTTTACGGCTGATTACAAAACTCCTCCTATTTGTGTTATGAAGAAGAGAATTGGGAGAAATGTTTTAGTCCTGTCCTAGGGTGACCATTCTGATTTTTTAAAAATATAGTACTAAGAGAGTGCTGTCACCCCAGGACAGGTTATGTGTTACTGGCAGAATCACTAAGTGAAAATAAAGAAAATGTAAAACGGTATGCTAAAACATATTCAATTTCTGTTCTTGGGTTTAGAAGCATTTAAATATAATTTTGCTAAGTGCGTTGTGCTTTATTTCAAGTGTTCATACCTTTTTGCCTTCTGCTGAGAATTGACAGAATAGGATTCTAGGAATCCAACATCAGACATGCGTTCAAACAAGAACAAAACACATCTGTACACATGGCATACATTAAGCATATGGCTGCCAAGAAAAAAGTGAATTTCGGTGATGGAGGGTTAAAAGGAAATCTGTGCTTACAGAATTATGGAGGCTGCTATTACTGAGCTCTATTTTTGAAAACCTTATTCCCTGGGCTGTTTTCCTAGTCTAAAAGTTTCAGTGCTTGTAGATCAGGAGTTCTGACTTAAGTCTGCTTTTACTTGCTGCCTACTTTTTTTTGATACAGGATTGAATAAACAAATAAAGAGCTTTCCAGGACAAACTGCAATGCACATCAAGACAAAGCAGCTTCGGTTACTGAAATATAAGCTGTAAACATTACAGATCTGATTGGTGCCCAACAAATTCTCTGTAAATCTACATTTCCAGACATCTCAGAAGGTCTAGCTGGAAATCTGTTTCCTACTCTTGAGGTCTAGCCTACTACCTATCAGTCCAATAGTTTCCCAGTTTAACTTAAATCCAGTGGTTTCTCAATTAGCCACAAACACTGTGCCAACACTTTGACATGAAAACAGTTTGTGGCAGCACTAATGACCTTCAAACTGGAGTTGGTTCCAGTGGATGTCTTCATGTCACAAGAAAGATCCATGGGGCTTTTGTTTGCCTTAAAACTAGCCCTATTCCTTGCTACCCCAGGCTTCCTCGTATTCAAGTAACCTGTCCCCCAAAGCCCCATATCTTTGCTGTCCAACCAATTGTAGCTCCCTGTGTAGTTCAGGACCAGCAGTTCTGCACTGTACTTGAGGATGCAAAGGACCCAACCACAACTCAAGAGTGTTGGATAGTGGAGGAGAGTGCTGACTGCCAGAGCAGTAAGGAATATGGTAAGTACTGTATATCATAATATTCATCATGCCCTAGGCAACGTAAACAGTTTGCCCTTACGAATGAAAGAGGGCCACACTGCTAGGGTAAAGGTGTTTTTTCCCCAGAGTTCAGCTTTAAGGGACTCCGAAGAATAATTGTCCATGCTAATCTTGCTAAGAGAAGTATGTGGAACTGCAGGGCAGATGTGGAACTGCAGTGGCGCTGATTAGCACAGGTGGCACTGATGGGCACAGGTGGCACTCATGGGCACAGGTGGCACTCGTGTGGCACTGGTGTGGCACAGATGTGGCACTGGTGTGCACTGTAGTATCACTGGTGTGGCTCTGGTGGCACAGAGGTGGCACAGGTGGCACAGGTGGTACAGGTGGCACAGATGTGGCACAGATGGCACAGATGACACTGTTGTGGCACAGATGACACTGTTGTGGCACTGTTGGGCACTGTTGTGGCACTGTTGTGGCACTGTTGGGCACTGCTGTGGCACTGTTGGGCACTGTTGTGGCACTGTTGTGGCACTGTTGTGGCACTGTTGGGCACTGCTGTGGCACTGTTGGGCACTGATAAAGATTGAAACACTCACAGATGTCACCGTAAAGCTCTTCTCTCCTCTCACGCTGCATCGGTGTGCGGAGAGGAGAGCTGTGAACTCCTGATGACCCTGCTTTCCCTGCTTTGTTTACATTTGTGATCGCTCCGTCATTGGACGGAGCGATCACGTGGTAAACGGCCGCTGTCATTGGCCTTTTACCGCGATCCGTGTTGCACCGGGTCACGGGAGCGGTTTTCCAGGATCACATCATAGTACGTGATCCCAGAGTTATCCAACCGCCCTGCTGCCATCATTCAGCTATGGGGCAGTTGGCAAGTGGTTAAACCTTGAAAGCTCACACCACTGTGCCGAAAGCATCTGCATTGCATGCAGCTAAGACACAGCCCCATTTACATAACAGGGAATACAAATCTGAAATAATAAATACCCTTCTAGCTGCTTTGCAGCTTAAGGAGGGAGGGAGAGGCAGTTGAGAGGTGGTAAAAATGCTGCTCAAGTGCCTGTTTACACCCCTAGCTGCAAGTGTAAAGTTGGCCTAATTAATATTAAAGTATATTATCTTCCAGCTATTCTTGCGTAAGAGGACATTCAAATCTACCAATGTTCTTCATCCCATTGACCTCCATTTAAAAAATCCAACTAACGCAGGTCCTGAACTGTATCCACTTACATGAAATACAGGTACCGGAGTTAAATTAGATACTTCAGCCTCTAACAAAGCAGACTGATCCAGTGAAGCAATTCACCAGTGGAAGTTTTTGTGGTCTGCAAATTATTCAGTGCAGTGCAATTTTCTGCCCATTCATTTGAATGGACTGAAATCGCACTGGATCAAACAAAAAGTAGTGCACACACTACTTTTAAAAAACAATCTGCACCAAATCGCATTGCACTTCAGTACCATGTGATCCAGTGCAGGCAAATGCACTGTGCTTGTGATCTGCGGTTGGAATCAAAATAGTAAAACATTGACACACACAGCAGATTGCACACTCAGTGTGTGCGTGTGTGTTTTTTGTTTACAAACTGTTTATTTCAGTATCCATATAAAAAATGTACACAGCCAGAACATGTCTAAAAGAGTGGTGTAAAATCAAGACTTGAGTCTATAAGTTTCAGAAAAGTATACAATGTTAAAAAGACAGACCACAACTGACAATGTTTGACTTAGATACTGATTTCAGAGAAATGCATGATCCAAGTAGTTTGAATGCATAAATACATTAAAAGGAATTAAAAAAAAACAACTAAGCATACAAAACATTGTACATGAAATCAGGTAAACAACTGATGGCACTTGGGAAGTCATATACCTCTTTTGTCAGAAAAGCGTGCTATTGTATCAACAAGGGTGTGGAAAATTATTAACATTAAGGCATTAGTTCTACCTAAAATTTGTGAGAAAGCAATAATCTAGGATTTCCAATTAAGGGTTATTGCCCAGACTGTGGATATACATATAGTGTGAATCATTTTTTTATATATGATAGAACGTATTAGGTATTAGAGCAAACAACACACACATAGGCATGGTGAGCATATATTACATCCTAAAAACTGAGAGGCGATATCAGAAATCTTATGCCATTTAGGATACAACTTTACACGGTCCCAAAATATGTGGGAAAAAGAACCTGGAGAGGTGCGACCATGAAAGCAACTCTCAGAGACCCCAGGAAATATAGCGTGGAATTTGATTGGTATATAATACCACCTGGTTAGCCCCTTAAGGGCTGTTTCCCTGACAGATAAGGAGCAACTGCATTTGTGAAGGTTACAGATCATAGGGTTCCACTCCTCAGAGTATTGCCCCCCGCAATCGTGTTCCCTCCTTAAAGCGGGGTTCCACCCAAATTTTGAACAATATCTGTATGTATTCTATTCCTTGCCTAGATGCTGACATGCCGTTTAAAAAAATGTAACCCCAGTTGATGTCTTTTCAGACGAAACGCGTCGGGTGTAGGGCGCTACCTTAATCATCTGTCTACTGCGCTAAACACATTTTTTTACGTCTGTAAGAACTTTACTTTTACTTGAATTTTTATTGGAATTTTTTATACAATAAAATCTCCTGGTAATCCTGAATTTACACTATGTGGAGCCTTCTTTCTCCTGTTTCCCCTGTCTCAATTGCCTGAGACCCAAGTGATTGCTGGAGGACGAGTCCGGGGAATCGCTCAGGATTGGGGACCCTTCCAGGATCCTTCTGGTGTGGATCAAGAACAGCTGTTGCCTTACCGTACTTAACGGTGCAAGCTCGTATGACTCACCGCCAACGGCTTGTGAGTCCACCACATCCGGTAAGGGTATTTTACATTACTCTTTTACCTGGTTGAATATTGGAAGAGTCTATCGAAGATAGGGATTGATGCCACTATGAGATTTACGTCTGTGCTCCAGGATTTCTCCGCTTGATCTAATGAACTGTCCAAAATCCCAGGTACCTGCCACTTATCCCCACCCCAATTTCTACCATACATGCTTGTGTTCAATTTGAGGGTAGGGGTTCAGCTTTATGATGCACATATAATTCACACTGTTCATTACATAGGATACGGCACTATTAATGTTTTCTTTTTTTTTCTTTTGAACATAAGATTTTCCAATTAGTGCACATTTTTTTCCTGCGAAGTTTAGCAGGATCTAACATCTGGTACACACTAGGTATGTTACCTAATATACTTTATATTGTTGCTGATTGACACATTATAGCGCTACACTTTTTCGTTCTTATATTATCTTTACAATTAGTCTAATTGGTGGTGTTGGCTGCTTGTTGTTTATTTGTTCATTTGGTTGGCGCAGCAGATTTTCTTAGTTTTAAATTTTGAACAATATCTGTATGTATTCTATTCCTTGCCTAGATGCTGACATGCCGTTTAAAAAAAATTAAATCGCCATAATTACCTTTTATTTTTCTATTCTTCTTTGCACTTCCTGGTTCTCCTCCCGTAGGAGTAAGCGTGTTTCTAGCCTCTCCCAGACTCCTGGGAGCTAGTCTCAGGCTTCCCAGGATGCCACTGAGCATGTGCGGGAATGAGCGGTGAATGCTGGGAGCACAGCATTCACCACATCCAGGAAATAAATGCTTGTGGGAGTTCCAATGGATGGGAGAAGCTCTGGAGAAATCCTGGAGGCGAGCATGAGAGGAGGTGACAAGGGAGCTAGAGAGCAGGAGGTCTTGGGAGGACCAAAGAGAGCGGATTGGTTGGTATTTTGGTACTAGGTTAGTGATGTAGCTGGGGGCAGAGTTTTGGATGGCTTTGTATATTATTGTTAGTACTTTGAATTGTTTTTGTTGGGTGAGTGGAAGCCAGTGGATGGATTGGCAGAGAGGGGTGGAGGACACTGAATGATTGGTAAGGTGGATGAGTCTTGTAGCGGCATTCATTATGGACTGAAGGGTGATAGTCTATGTAAAGGTAATCCAATGAGGAGGAAGTTGAGGCGAGAAATAACCAGGGAGTGAATTAGAAGCTTGGTGGTGTCATTAGTTAAAAAGGGGCCTATGGGAGGCTATCAGCTGATACAGGGAGGACGCGTGGATCGAGAATAGTAGAGGTCCAAGGACAGAACCTTGGGGACCCCAATGGTAAGAGGAATTGGAGAGGAGGAAGTGGAGTTGTAAGTGACACTGAAGGTGCGATAAGATAGGTAAGATTCAAACCAACGGGGAGCACAGCAATGGGGACAAAGCAAATTGAGTTTTTTGAGGAGGGGGTAGTAAACTGTATCAAAGGCAGTAGAAAGGTCCAAGAGTAAGAGTATGGAATAATGACTGTTGGTTTTGGTTGTTAGTAAGTCATTTGTCATAAAGAGGTTGACCATGCTGGGACCGAATTTCGCTCCCATGGCCACTGCCTTTGTCGGCTAGGGATGAGCCGAACACCCCCCTGTTCGGTTCGCACCAGAACATGTGAACAGGCAAAAAATGTGTTCGAACATACGAACACCGTTAAAGTCTATGGGACACGAACATGAATAATCAAAGGTGCTAATTTTAAAGGCTTATATGCAAGTTATAGTCATAAAAAGTGTTTGGGGACCTGGGTCCTGCCCCAGGGGACATGGATCAAAAAGTTTTAAAAGCGTCCGTTTTTTCAGGAGCAGTGATTTTAATAATGCTTAAAGTGAAACAATAAAAGTGTATTCCTTTAAATTTCGTACCTGGGGGTGTCTATAGTATGCCTGTAAAGGGGCTGACAGCAAAATGACATTTTAAAGGAAAAAAAAGTAATTTAAAACTACTCGCGGCTATTAATGAATTGCCGGTCTGACAATACACATGAAAGTTAATTGATAAAAACGGCAAGGAAATTCTCCACAGGGGAACCCCGAACCAAAATTAAAAAAAAAAAATGACGTGGGGGTCCCCCTAAATTTCATTAGGTATAAAAAATTTGCGCCAACTCCTACAAAGTGAAGCAGCCAACACAACAACCTGACCCGTGTAAATGTGTGAAAAAATAATAAAGTGTGGCACTAAAAGTAATATCATCTAAAAAATGTTGATAACAATATTTAAATAAATAAAGGTGCACAATCCTGAGATATGTGCAAAAAATGTTAGTATTGATTTTGTAGGGTGAATAAGGAGATAGTGATCTCCACAGATGTATACCAAATATACTGGTGATGATCCTAAGAGTGTATAAAGAGATAATAACCTCCCCACCCAAAATATCTCATAAACAAAATCAGCAATAATAAAGTTACATGTGCGGTGATATAACTACATCCATATACCAAATAAGTGAAAAAAGTGGGCTGATATCCAGTATATCAGCATTGGATGAAACAACTCAACCAATACCTGAAGGTTCAACTACAAGGTATAGACATGAAAAGGAAAGCCAAAAAAAATATTTAGGAGTAACACAGTGATGTGTATTAAATAACCCATAACCCTAAAAATAGACCAAAATATAGAATCAGAAGTCCATCAGGGTAGTAAGTATAAAGATATTTAGAGTCCACCACCATATAATGGGATGATTCTGGATCGCTTCATATCAATCTAGGTGCAAACAGTCCTTTTAAGTGTGGTGAGCAGGAGCTGTTGGACTTGTCCCTGCACATAGGTAGATTCTTCCCTTAATATGGTGATATTGGCCCAAAGAAATAGATACACAATGCCCTTACCAGACAAGGTAGACTCACAGGCCCTTGGCGGTGAGTCAAACGAGCTTGTACCGTCAAGCAGTGTGGGGCTGTAAACCCGTATGGTGGTCCTGGATAGCCCAAAGCACCCTCCCAATGTTGAGGGCATGTGGCCTGGTATGGTTCAGGAGGGGGGGCACTCTCTCATCCCCTCCTCTTTTCCTGCGGCCTGCCAGGTTGCGTGCTCGGATAAGGGTCTGGTATGGATTTTTGGGGGGACCCCTTGCCATTTTTTTTTAAATATTGGCACGGGGTTCCCCTTAAAATCCATACCAGACCTAAAGGGTCTGGTATAGATTTTGAGGGGGACCCCACGCCATTTTTTTTTAAAATTTTGGCCGGAGTTCCCATTAATATTCATACCAGACCTGAAGGGCCTGATATGGAATTTAGGGGGACCCCACAAGTCATTTTTTTTTAAATTTTGGTTCTGGGTTCACCTGTGGGGAATTCCCATGCCGTTTTTATCAATGAACTTTTATGTGTATTGTCGGACCGGCAATTCATTATTAGCCGCAAGTAGTTTTAAATGACTTTTTTTCCTTTGAAATGTAATTTTGCTGTCAGACTGTTCTAAACATGGGAAACATGCGCCCCTTTACAGGCATACTATAGACATCCCCCAGGTACGAAATTTAAAGGAATATTACACTTTTATTGTTTAACTTTAAGCATTATTAAAATCACTGCTCCTGAAAAAACGGCCGTTTTTAAAAAATTTTTTTGCATTGATTCATGTCCCCTGGGGCAGGACCCAGGCCCCCAAACACTTTTTATGACAATAACGTGCATATAAGCCTTTAAAATTAGCACTTTTGATTTCTCCCATAGACTTTTAAATGGTGTTCCGCGGCTTTCGAATTTGCAGCAAACACCCCAAATTGTTCGCTGTTCAGCGAACTGGCGAACAGTCGATGTTTGAGTCGAACATGAGTTTGACTCGAACTCAAAGCTCATCCCTACTGTCGGCTGTTCCAAAGGGTCAATTCCCAAGCCTAAGGCGGAATTGTACCAATTTGGGTGAATTTCAAAAGGAGGCCTTGGTTCTCAAGTCCAGGTTTCTAGGTAAGGGCTATGATAATGTGAGCCTGGATTTACTAATTGCAGAGATAGGTAATAGAGATCGCCAAGTTCTTTTGGGTGACAAACCCCCTCAAGCCGAAAACAGAGAGGATTTTGGTTTAGCCTTTTTGATCACCTACTCTAGTCAACATTGGGCTATAAAAAGAATAATTAAAAAGCATTGGCCGGTGGTTCAAAATGACCAGATCCTTGGTCAATTGCTACCAGATAATCCACGTGTATTGTTTAGGGGGGTCTCTAATCTTAGGCATCTAATAGCACCTAACGTTCTGGACCCACCTACACCCCCAACGTTCTTTGGTGACTTAAAGTGTTTCTTTCCTTGCAAAAAATGCAAAGTTTGTAAGGTGAACGCACTATGCGACAGGAGAATAACCAAATTTACATCGGAAGGCACTGGTGTCACATACCCCATAAAATCATTCATAAAGTGCACCACTAAGTGTATTGTGTACCTCTTGAGGTGTCCATACGGTTGGGAATATGTCGGACGCACCATCTGTATGTTACACGCCAGACTGGGAGAACACATCACAAACATAAAGACAGGTTTTGATAAGCATAATGTCTCTAGGCACTATGATCTTAAACATAATAGAGACCCTAAAGGTATCATCTTCATAGCTTTAGAAAAATACACTCCCCACTGGCGTGGAAGTAACGGTAGGAGAACTATCTCTAGATCTGAAACCAATTGGATTTATAAGCTTGACACTCATGTTCCCAATGGTTTGAATGTTGAGTGGGACTTTAACTGTTTTATCAATAACTGTTGATGTCCCCTATATCATCAATCCTTGGTATGCACCAATGATAATCTATAATCTATTTGATGTTGTGAATTCTTCCCCCTTCTGTATAATACAGTATTGGGTATTTTGTTTCTCATCCCTCTGTTAGGGAATATTTCATTGTTATGTTTTTGTTTTTGTTTTTTTATGGAATGTTTTTGCTGTTGTCCTTCTTTTAATACAATATAACTGTCTTTTTGGGAGTGTGGAGGAGCGTAACCTTTTATAACATACTTCCTTCGGTCATCCATTGGTGCGCAGCACTTATTTCCTGGAAGTGAGCTATGGAAGTTACTCCTGACTGATGCCAGCTGGTCACCTGGGAATCCTTAACAGTGTTCCTGCTGTTTCTACTAAGCCTGTTTTACCCCCATGAGAAGGGGCGGTCGCAGGCTTTCTGGTAAGCCTCCATTGTTTATTGTAAGGTGACGGGCTGCACAAGCGGAGAACATAGACCCTGGTTCTTGTATTGAAATTTTTCCATTGGGATACCTTCACTTATGAACTTTGTTTGTCACATTATGCGTTTTATTAATGCACATAATTTCTCTAACACATAATTTATGTATGGATTCTTTTTTAACTGTTTTTTACCTGATTTTTTCACCTGTTTTTTTTTCACTGGATATTTTTGTTTATGATACACATTTCACTTTAGTGTAAATTTATATATTATGTTCACTTGGTAAACCATGGTTTATTATCCCGCGCTGCACTTTTTTATATATATTTATCTCTCTGTGCCCCATCTCAGGGTATGCTTAGCAGCAGGATATCCTTCACGGTTTCAATTTTCAGTAATTTATATGTTTTTTATTTATCACACACCTAGCGCAATTTCTTTCCTTATATCTCCTTACATCTGTGTCTCCATCAGCGGAGCCCTCCTTACATCTGGTGTCCCCATCAGCAGAGCCCTCCTGACATCTGTGTTCCCATCAGTCCTCCTTACATCTGTGTCCCCATCAGTCCTCCTTACATCTGTGTCCCCATCAGTCCTCCTTACATCTGTGTCCCCATCAGTCCTCCTTACATATGGTGTCCCCATCAGTCCTCCTTACATGTGGTGTCCCTATTAGTCCTCCTTACATGTGGTGTCCCCATCAGTCCTCCTTACATATGGTGTACCCATCAGTCCTCCTTACATCTGGTGTCCCCATCAGTCCTCCTTACATCTGGTGTCCCCCTGTGACATGCAGACTGGCCCCCCTGTGACATCCAGACTGGCCCCCCCTGTGACATCCAGACTGCCCCTCCCCTGTGACATCCAGACTGGCCCCCCCTGTGACATCCAGACTGGCCCCCCGTGACATCCAGACTGGCCCCCCGTGACATGCAGACTGGCCCCCCCTGTGGCATGCAGACTGATCCCCCCTGTGACATGCAGACTGATCCCCCCTGTGACATGCAGACTGCCCCCCCTGTGACATGCAAACTGGCCCCCCTGTGACATACAGACTGGCCCCCCCGACTGCCCCCCATGACATGGAGACTGGCCCCTTCACTGGCCCCCCCTGTGGCATGCAGACTGGCCCCCCCGTGACATCCAGACTGCCCCCCATGAAATGCAGACTGGGCCCCCTGTGACATCCAGATTGACCCCCCTGTGACATCCAGACTGGCCCCCGTGACATCCAAACTATACGGGCCCCAAAGTTGGTCAACCGGAGCCACGTGGTTACAATAGAGATTGAGCTGTGGCGCCGCCCATCCCCTGCCCCTTTCCATAACAGGTCACAGAGACTGGCAGCAGGGCGGAGCGGGGCGGGGCGGCTCCACAGCTCAATTTCTATTGTAGCCATCTGGCCAGCCTACTTCTACTACTACGGTCTTCTTGAAAATGGCGGCCAGCGGAGACATTGTCTCTACCGGCCGCGAACCTCTAGCGGCCGGCGGCACAGACCTCGGCAAAAATCAGGAAAAAAACTAATTTCCTGGGACATTTCCTGGGAAACGATTAAATCGGGAAAAGGGTCTAAATCCAGGGAATGTCCCGGGAAATTTGGGACAGTTGGCAACTATGTATTTCTTGGGCATTATACAAGGCACATGAAAAACCACCTTTTTTTAACACATGCTAGAGTGATCATGAATCTTCAAACTACCACTCTCCAGCTGTTACGGAACTACACATCCCAAGAGGCATTGTAAAACTCTGATATTCACAGACATGACTAGGCATGATGGGAACTGTAGTTCCTGAACAACTAACTGGAGGGATATATATATATATATATATATATATATATATATATATATATATATATACACACACACACACACATATACACACACATACATGCACATACACATACATACACACACACACACACACACTGAATCAGGAAACAATATACATTGGCCCGGAAGTGAATCTGTACATGTACACAGGAAGTAGGTGTGTGTTTCGAGGCCAAATCATTTAGACATACACACATGACCCACACAAACACCACCCTATGTAAAAATAAATAAAAAATTATCTTAATTTGCAAATAAGGATCATCTCTTCCTCGGAGAAGAGTGAACGTTTGCATTTGGCGCATCTAGATGCAGGAACCCAATTTTTAGGGAAATTAATAGTAAAGCAGATGCAGATTTCCAGGACTGGACTAACAAATGTTTATAGTGAAAGGCAACTGGTGTTTTCTATTAAACAAATTCTAAATGGGCCATTGACATGCATCACAGTTGAACTTAGGAATGTGTCTTTGCAAAGTTAAACTAAATGAAATACTTTCTTATTTTTGCTTGGGGATAGAGTGCAGAGGGATTAGAAGTCTTGTCAACTCCCAAATTTTTCCAGTTTCTCGTACTAATTTATTAACTTCCTGTCACATAGCCAAACAGGAAGTGAGGGTAAAACCCTACCAATGTCTTTCCTTGGGGACACACAGGTCAATCTAAATCGTTTCCCCATTAGGTAAATTGTACTCTAGCATTTTGCTGTGTAAAACCAAAATTATTAGGTTTCTTGGACTTTGGGGTTTATTTACTAAAGGCAAATCCACTTTGCACTACAGGTGCACTTGGAAGTGACATGCAAGGAGAATTAAAAAACAGCATCTTTGCTTCTACATGATTGGATGATAAAATCATCAGTGCTTCCCATCAGATTTACAGCAAGTATACTTGTATTGCAGAGTGGATTTGCCTTTAATAAACCCCAAAATACCTAAAATCCTGTTTGGCTGTGGCAGGAAGTGAAGCCAATTTTCAGAAAAGGGACACAAAGCCCAGCCTAAAAAAGACAAGCAGGGGTTCTAACACTCACTTGGTTTCCCTCAAATGCCCACAATTAGAATAGGATTGTCTTGAGCTAGATTTTAGCTCAGTGCTCTAAATCAGTGGTTCTCAACCCTGTCCTCAAGTACCCCTAACAGGCCATGTTTGCAGGTTTACCTTCATCTTGCACTGGTGCTTTAAATCAGAGTCAATGGCTTGGTATTTTGGACAGCTATTTAGCTAAGATAAATTCCCAAAACATGTCCTGTTGGGGGTACTTGAGGACTGAGGCTGAGAAGCACTGCGCTAAAATGGAAAATGTAATACTTACCTCTCTGTAATTTTCCTTCCCTGGTGCCTATCCATGGCAGCATACGCACGCATATGTTACCATGAAGGCACCAGGAAAGTAGCTTTTAGACAAATCACACCTTTTTTTACCATGCCAATCAGCCTAGTTAAGCTGCAGCTGGGAAATCTGTTGCATGAAAATTGTTTTGGGGGGGTGGGGGTAAAATGCATTACTTGGATTGAGCATGCATCTGCAAAACAAATTATTTACAAAACACAAAACATAAAAACTGGCTACAAATGTTATTGTTTAACAAAACACGACTCAGAAAAGAGCAAGGAAAGCAAAAAACACATGTATGTTAATTTGAAACACTTATGCCCCGTACACACGGTCAGACATTGATCGGACATTCCGACAACAAAATCCATGGATTTTTTCCGACGGATGTTGGCTCAAACTTGTCTTGCATACACACGGTCACACAAAGTTGTCGGAAAATCCCATCGTCCTGAACGTGGTGACGTAAAACACGTACGTCGGGACTATAAACGGGGCAGTAGCCAATAGCTTTTGTCTCTTAATTTATTCTGAGCATGCTTGGCACTTTGTGCGTCGGATTTGTGTACACACGATCGGAATTTCTAACAACGGATTTTGTTGTCGGAAAATTTTATAGCAAGCTCTCAAACTTTGTGTGTCAGAAATTCCTATGGAAAATGTGTGATGAGGCCTACACACGGTCGGAATTTCCGACAACAAGGTCCTATCACACATTTTCCATCGCAAAATCCTATCGTGTGTACAGGGCATAACAGAATATGGTTTTGAGGTCTGACCATTTTGCAGAGGAAATTAATAGGAGTTAAAAGGACTGCGCCCACAAACGGACAGTCTCTTAAGGATTTAAACATTCAATAGTCACAGCAGCTTGAGGAAAATTTTGCAAAATAATGCAGCACAGACAATTACATCAAAGTGAAACTAACAACCTAAAAACACAGATTGACAACATCAAAAATATTTCAGTAAAAAATATCTCCCCCAAAACAAAAACAAAAAAAAAACAAAAGTAAAAAATACTTGCTCCAAAACACATCTGTTTTGCAAAGACATAACAAACAAAATACAAAGAGAAAATACATGTGTTACAAACTCTATAAGGACACCCACATGTACTCTCTTGACAAACAAACACAAACACAAACACAAACACACACACACACACACACACACACACACACACACACACACACACACACACACACACACACACACACACCATCAAGCAATCTTACCTCTTTTCAGGGAAAGGTAAAGAAGAATGCTATCCGCAAGCTTTATATAACAGGTTTGTGTGCTAATGAGGCAATTGAAAACACATGCACAGTCCATGAAACACACAAAATGCAAGTTCACCCAATGTAGAGACAGGACTTCAAAGTGGGTACACCTGTTAGGAATGTGCTTAAATTACTAACCCAAAAAAACACACTCTCTGAGCATGCCCAGAAAAATCCAAGTGCTGTTCACACACAAAAAGCACAAAAAAAACAAAGTCCCTGAGCATGCCCAGACCAACACAAATGCATTTCACACACCAATGGCCACAGCAAAAAAACAAAGTCCCTGAGCATGCCCAGAACAACCCAAATGGAGCTATCACAAAATAATCCACCCCCTGTCCAAAATTAAGCACATCATCCAGCATGCTACAAAATTACAGATGTGACAAACACCCCCCCCCCCCCCTCGTCCGGGGGGGGGAATAAAGAGCCTAACATGGGCAAAAGTTATACAATACCATTGCAGTCTATAGGAACTGATTTGTTAATTTTGCAACTCCCCACTTGGCTGGCTTATATTTTAGTTATTGGCCTTAAAATGGGTATGGGGGCCCAGGTCCCACCCTGAGGGACATATATCAATGTCACCAATTTGCACAACCCCAAAAAAGAAACAAAGAGAAGTGCCTTTAAAAATGTAAAATTGCTTAAAAGCTAGTAACTTGGCGGGGATTACTCTGCCTGTAAAGTGGTGCATCTGTATCATGTATGCAAAATGCTGCTTGAAAGATGTACAGCTTTAGAGAAAACTTACAAATCTACATTGCAGCTGCAAGATTTTAACCCAAAACAAAAATAGCCTGCCCCCCAATACATACAAGGCCATTTGGCTCTGTTAAGGCTTAAAATGAGAACCCCCACGTGAAAAAATACCACCCCAAACTAAAAAAATATTGTGCTTCTCCCACACAGTAACAAACCCCTAGCCAAACACACAGCAAGCCAGCCCAAGAAAGGGGTGGATTCTTGGGGGCAGGAGGGGCTCAGGAACCCCAAAAGTCAATCACCTTGTTCCCATATTCAGGGGGACAAGGGCCTCTTCTATACAACCCTAGGCTTGGGGTTGTGGGGGGCTGCAGACAGGGGGCTTTATGGAATGTAGAAAACCCCTTTAAACTAGTGGGTACAAGGTGCTTTGTGGTTGGTATTGGGTTTAGCCCAACATGCCCCAAAGACAGCCAGCTATGTTGAGTGCATGTGGCCTTGTATGGTTCAGAAGAGGGTTGGGCGATTGCTCTTCTTGCCCCTTTCCTAGCTGGCCCTGTTGTATGCTCTGAAAAAGGATGTGGTTTGGATTGGTGAAGGCAGCTCACAACCTTTTGAGAATAGAGTGGAGTGTGGAGTTCCCCTTTAAAAGCAAATGTTAGCCCATGGAAATCCAAGGTGTTAGAGGGGGAAGACAAGAGCATTGGAGAATAGAGTGTGGAGTTCCCCTTTAAAAGCTAAAGTTAGCCCATGGAAATACAAGGGGTTAGAGGGGGGAGACAAGGGCACTGGAGAATGGAGTGTGGAGTTCCCCTTTAAAAGCAAAATCTAGCCCATGGAAATCCAAGGGGTTAGAGGGGGAGACAAGAGCATTGGAGAATGGAGTGTGGAGTTCTCCTTTAAAAGCAAAAGTTAGCAAAAGCACCCCAAAAGTCAATCACCTTGTTCCCATATTCAGGGGAACAAGGGCCTCTTCTATACAACCCTAGGCTTGGGGTTGTGGGGGGCTGCAGACAGGGGGCTTTACGGAATGTGGAAAACCCCTTTAAACTTGTGGGTACAAGGTGCTTTGTGGTTGGTATTGGGTTTGGCCCAACATGCCCCAAAGACAGCCAGCTATGTTGAGTGCATGTGGCCCTGTATGGTTCAGAAGAGGGTTGGGCGATTGCTCTTCTTGCCCCTTTCCTAGCTGGCCCTGTTGTATGCTCTGAAAAAGGATGTGGTTTGGATTGGTGAAGGCAGCTCACAACCTTTTGAGAATAGAGTGGAGTGTGGCGTTCCCCTTTAAAAGCAAAAGTTAGCCCATGGAAATCCAAGACGTTAGAGGGGGGAGACAAGAGCATTGGAGAATAGAGTGTGGAGTTCCCCTTTAAAAGCTAAAGTTAGCCCATGGAAATACAAAGGGTTAGAGGGGGGAGACAAGGGCACTGGAGAATGGAGTGTGGAGTTCCCCTTTAAAAGCAAAATCTAGCCCATGGAAATCCAAGGGGTTAGAGGGGGAGACAAGAGCATTGGAGAATGGAGTGTGGAGTTCTCCTTTAAAAGCAAAAGTTAGCCCACGGAAATCCAAGATGTTGGAGGGGGAGACAAAAGCACTGGAGAATGAAGTGTGGAGTTCCCCTTTAAAAGCAAAAGTTAGCCCATGAAAATCATATGCATTATGCCCTGTACACACGGTCGGACATTGATCGGACATTCCGACAACAAAATCCATGGATTTTTTCCGACGGATGTTGGCTCAAACTTGTCTTGCATACACACGGTCACACAAAGTTGTCAGAAAATCCGATCGTTCTGAACGCAGTGATGTAAAACACGTACGTTGGGACTATAAACGGGGCAGTAGTCAATAGCTTTCCTCTCTTAATTTATTCTGAGCATGCGTGGCACTTTGTGCGTCGGATTTGTGTACACACGATTGGAATTTCCGACAACGGATTTTGTTGTCGTAAAATTTTATAGCAAGCTCTCAAACTTTGTGTGTCCGAAAATCCGATGGAAAATGTGTGATGGAGCCTACAAACGGTCGTAATTTCTGA
Source organism: Lithobates clamitans (assembly GCA_037952925.1). NCBI lineage: Eukaryota > Metazoa > Chordata > Amphibia > Anura > Ranidae > Lithobates > Lithobates clamitans. The sequence continues at coordinate 5,738,770 of JBBGZY010000098.1, forward strand.
CAACAAGGTTCCATCACACATTTTCCAACGGAAAATCCTATTGTGTGTACAGGGCATTAGGGTGGGGAGGTTAAATGCCCTTTTAGGAGGAGTTAGAGGAGCGAGAGTCTTTTTACATAATTTTAGCAAGGTGCATGTCACATGTTGGCAACGTAACATGCTAACATGACCTGTGTTTAAATCTCCTTAAAACATAACATAAAGGTGAACCAGCATTAAAAAAATGTGTCAAGTTTAGAGGTGCGCTGTTCAAGCCATGCAATTGCATGTACGTTGCTTAACATTTACTAACATTTTGGCCGCGCAGTAAACAAACGCATGTGAACGAGCGCAACAGCTACTTGCGCATACGTACTGCTAACATTGATCTCACGCAGTTCTAAACGTACTTGCGGGCACAGCAGGCTTTCTCTGAAAAAGTTACTTTCTCATTCAATTTTGGGCATATTTGTTACTTGGGCAGTTGTTACTAAACTTCCTCACATCACCCCATAATATTGGCACTTCCATCTTCTTTCAATATTGATTTGGAGATGCCGTGCACCATATACATAATGGCACACAGATTGCATTCTCCCATGTGCTGAGATCGCTATAGTAAATGGGGGATTCGGGAGCTTTCATAAATCACCCCCAGTGTATATCAGTGGGTGGAGCCTTCTCCTTTTCACGCCCAGTATGCTGGAATAGAGTACTAATCGTTTCAATAATTATAATATTAATTGCTGTTTTTAGAAATCTAAAGGGTGTCAGCCTCAATCAGCCATTTTCTTTCCTTTGTTTCAAATTAATCCTAGAGTTACATAGCAAAAACTAACCATTTCAACTAGGATTTTATTTCTACAACTTTTATAAACATTTCTTTTGCCTTACAAATCCATCACCCACATTTGAAGATCACATTTAACAATATATTACAAATATCTTAGATGTTCAGAACTGTCCCGCTTTACAGACAGGCTTTCTTTTAAAGGGGGTTAAGAAGGGGAGGATGTCTGCAATGACTCTTCTCCTCTCTACTCTCTTACACAGACACACAGGACATGTGAAGGGAGAGGTCAAGTCCCTCACACAAGCAGGCTTTCACATATCCTAAATGATTTCTCACACAGGACGAACCTCAAACATCAGTAGCAAAACTTATTTTACAAATTAGCATTACCTTTCTATCTTAATCCAGGTAACATTGTCACATTTACTACAGACAAAACAACATGCATTCAACATATCTTCATACAAGCAACATTTCCTCATCATTAGTTAGCTAACACAACACAAAAAGCTCAACATATACATACATACATATCCTACGTTATTACAGTATTATAATGTAAATGGGCAGCTCATGGTTTTTGTAATTCTAAAAACTCTCAATGCTCTGAAACTTCTACAGTCCAGAGACCAATGCTTTTACTATCATAAATTGAGGCTTCCTAAAGATACAACCTACCAATTGTATATCAGTCTCTCGCTCAATTTTTCAAACTAAAACAAAATCGCAAACCAATGGCTTGCACCTGATTGTCTAAAGACATCTCAAATAAGCCAGCTAAGTATCTGATATATTTTCTATGCTTTCTGAATGTGCTATGGCTTACAATACAAGAACACAACAATAAACCTAGCACAAACAGTCTAGCACAATTCTGCATCATTTTTGTATCTATAGTTTACACAAATCAAACACCCCACTTCTGGTACCAAGTGTTTTGTCACGTTTTTGGGGTTGTGTTCAATATTTGCAAAGAGAGATCACACAAATACTTATAAATATAACATTTATTAAAAGTGATGACAGATAAAGTAAATATAACAAGAATACTTAGCTAAAGATGCTGTTTCCACCATGGGTCCCCCATTATATGGCATTGGCATGGCGCCATGTATTAGGTCCAGACACATGCCTCCTGGCAGTTCTGGGTAAGAAAAAGACCTTTTAGGTGTTGGCTGTGGTAATATAGAAATTAGGTGTAAGGAAAAGGCCACCCCCAGCCATCTCCCTTTGTAAGAAACAAGATGACCATCTAAGAAGGCACATTTCTGAAGGAGAGGGGGGCTGACTTGTTCATAGAGTCAGCTTACTATCACTTTCCAATCACATGAGTCAGCTAAAAGTTACCAGAATAGCCAAGATATTAGAATCTTTATTAGATAACTGTGAGGCCAACCTTAATAAGGAATATGAAATATGCAAAATCACATGTTGAGTATTTATTTACTCTTTGCAACCTCGTCTTTTATATTTTCCCACAAATGTAGGTAGTTTATTGCGTTTGTTTGCCCTAAAATTCACTGAATTTTTTACTGAAATTTTGCATTTCCTAGACCTTTGCAGTAATATAGTGTGACATAAAACATTGGAACTACCACTATTTTATTCTTTAGGGTGTCTGCTTTCCAGAAATGTATAATGTTTGAGGGTTGAAATAAATATTATTGAATTAAATATTATAATGGGGGTTATGGATTTCCTCTATTTATTCCATATACGTATTAACTTGTCTATTCCTATAGTTAGCTAGTCTATTAAAACTCTGATAATGTTACTGTTGATAGTACAAGGATATAAGGTTAGCTATGAAAACAGACCTACTGCTTAGTAAAACATCATCTTATTTAAGAAAATTGGAAATGCTAACATAAAACACTAAAGGAAAATATTACAGAGCATATAAAATACAAAACATCAGGGGCGTGTCCTAGCTGCTGAGCGAGATGGCTGACTGAACTGACCGCTCTGCACTACGGGGGTGATAACAGCGGCCAGAAGCAAAAAACACTGCCGAAAACACCTCTATCTAGGAGGGCAGACAGCGGGCACCTTGCAGGCTATGTCCTGCAAGAAGAACACAACAACAATGCCACGCCGTCTCACACATTATTGTACCATGCAGGCAGGGGAAGGAGGGAAAGATGGCACTGAGGAGAATGGCCGTTCTTCCTCCCTGACACACACGCAAGAGGATCACACAGAGCGGAAGCTCCGAGATGGAGGAGACAGCACAGGATGCAGCTACCATTTCCTCTGCTTACAGAGGTAAGAGAATAGCACTGTCACCAGCACATTCGCCCCATAAGCCTCCTCAGACCAAGAAATATCACTGGGTAGCCTCCTCACAATCACAAGCTGACACTGCAGCAATACATATGACACCATTAGCTGCATTTCCTGCCTCTAATGCTCCAGCCTCAGAAATCTCATTGAAATCAAAGCTATTATCCCTACAAATTGGATTGCAACAAGAAATGCACACTTCTATCTCTCACCTAACCAATCACATTGATTCTATTGAAGATCGCACTGACATCTTAGACACGCAGATAGAAGAGGTGATCAAAGCACATGATGAACTGATAGATGTGCATGGAGAACAAACGGAAATGATCTGCAAAGTCCAACTTAAAGTGGCAGACCTCGAAGATCGCTCCTGCCAAAATGATATCAAACTTAGGGGTATCTCTGAGGCGGAGAAGCAAAATGACCTGTTTGCTTATCTACACCAACTTTTCCTCAAACTCATCCCAGACCTAACAGCAAGGGATATGCTACTGGACAGAGCATATTGGGTTCCAAAACCTACCCACCAACCCATCACGATCCCTAGAGATATTTTGGTCTGGTCAGAGTACACTTCTACCATATTAAAGAATGTCTGATGCATGCAGCCAGATCAAACCATTTGCTACCTCCCCCCTATGCCAACATAGCGCTCTACCAGGATATCTCTCCAGCAAAATCTCAAAGGAGGAAAGAATTTGCACTCATAACTGCAATCTTAAGGGAGCAGAAGTTCCTTATTGCTGTGGCTTTCCAATAAAACTTCTAATAACCTACCAATCTCAACACTTGGTCATTACCTCCCCCTAAAGATGGCCTCAAACAACTGCAAAATTGGGGTATAAATACCCAAACCCACCAACTGGGGGCAGGAGACAACTCTTCTCAAAGTGGCGCTAAACACTCCCACTCATAGGTGTTTGGTAAATATATACTGCTGCAATTAAGAATTTTTTTTTATCTTCATCCATGTTTATTGGCAGCAGGCCCTATAGGTGTCTAAGCAACCTGTTACATATCACCCTCGTGGTGCAGTTATTATGTTGTATTATCACGCATTTGTACTTGTTCACGCGTACCCTGATACGTTGTGTGCTAAGCACACCTTACTTTCTTTTACATATATTTTGTTCTATTTCTCTTCCCTCATCTGGTTTGTTTAAAGCGTTTCTATACTGACACTTAAGCTAAGGCTGTACAACTAATTTGTTATTTTATACTTAAACTCATTGGATCCGCACCTTCTGGCCTTTGGGGCCATACATTTTCTTTTTATCACAATGGAGCTTCGTATAACCTCCATTAATGCGAAGGGGCTTAATAGCCCATTTAGGAGATCAAGCCTATGGAAGGAAGCCCTGTTACTGAAAGCACATCTTTTATGTGTGCAGGAGACTCATTTTGCACAAGGGATTGCCCCCTCCTGTACCCATCACACATGTGTACGGGGATCCATATCCTTTCAACTCCAGCACACAAAATGTGACCCTATGGGCCGATATCTCATTCTATCTGCCCTCTTTGACAATGTGATAGTTAATTTATACACTCCTAACACACATCAGAAACAGTTTTACTGTATGATCCAAAACAAACTATCTCATTACCCCAAAGATAGAATAGTGCTATGTGGTGACTTCAACAATATAGTTGACCCAACCCTAGACTACTCCTCCCACCAGCAGAAAGACACCAACAGCTCTTCACTCTTTCATGCTTCTAGAAGAATTATATGATCCGTGGCAGTGCTTGCACGGCACAGAAAGAGATTACTCCTTTTTTTCTGCTGCCCAGGGGTCCTATTCTAGAAATGATCTGTTCCTGCTGCATAAATCCACTTTCCAGACAGTGTCTCAAACCAACATAGGACTAATCACTTGGTCAGATCATGCGCCAGTATCCTTAACAATTTCTACTAACCCAACAAATCAGAGATGCACAACCTGGCGTATGAACACCTCTCTACTCTCACACCCTTTGTGTCAAAAACAGATCAAGTCAGAATTGGAGTCTTTCTTTTGCCTGAACAACGATCTATAACCAATGCCCCGCTACTCTGGAATGCCCACAGGGTGGTTGTTAGAGGGATTTTCATAAACCTGGGTGCCCATGAGAAGAGAAAACGAGCAGAGAGGCTTACTTCCCTTTCCGGCCAAATTTGCAAGGTTGAACAGAGTAATAAAGCCCAACCTAGCACAACTGATGTGGCCCTTCTCCGCAACCTTAGAGAGGACCTCCATAATTACACGCACTCATCTTTTGATTACCACATTTATGCCCCGTACACACGGTTAGATTTTCCGATGGAAAATGTCCGATCGGAGCGTGTTGTCGGACATTCCGACCGCGTGTGTGCTCTATCGGACATTTTCCATAGGATTTTCCGACACACAAAGTTTGAGAGCAGGCTATAAAATTTTCCGACAACAAAATCCGATCATGTCAATTCCGACCGTGTGTGGCCTGTTCCGATGCACAAAGTGCCAAGCATGCTCAGAAGAAATTCCTTCCGAAACGGAACAGCTCGGTCTCGTAAAATTAGCGTTTGCAATGGATACAGCACTTTCGTCATGGTACAATGTAAAAAATGGTTTAATACAGCGCGCTCTCTTCTTCTTTATAAAGTGAGAAGAATGAAGTAGTTTTGCTGCTCATATTCACACAGACTTCTCACAAACTTCTTTCTTTATTCTTTATCGGGACTCCCTCAATATATTTGGATTTGTCACATCAGACAAAATTATTTTTGGGTTGTTTTGTTGTTTTTGTTTTTTAAAGGCAGTTTTTTGTTTTTTTTTAGGTTTGTATTTTTTTCAAGTCAGATCTTTCTTCTATTTTATTTTTAGTTTTACTCCATAATATTTTTGTGTGTGTTTTGTGTGTCAAGTTACCACAACACCATTATTATCTTATATTATTTAATCTCAAGGAGATTGTTTGTACTTTAGAAATGTACCTGAATCCTCACAAACAAACCATCCTTTTTGAAGGAAAAAACACATAGGAGAGTATAATTGAAACAAAAAATCCTTTATTAAGGGCTCAGAACCAAACAAAACTGGAGAAACAGCAGAAATTAGCGAAGCATTGGACCCCCAGGGCAGACATTAATTATTTAACATCAAAATTGGTGGCCTGAGGAGTCCTTATCTAAGGGAGTGCAGTCTGGTCCAGAAGTCCCAGAGATCCAGAAAGCAGCAGATGACATCTGTCTCCCCAGGCTGTGGTACTACAAGAGGCTGCATCTTTTGCCAGACCAGACTGGACCCAGGGTCATCACTTTCTGGTCTTCTTTCCACGCTTCCTTCCCGGCTGTGGCTCAGGTGTTGGAGATGTGGCAGGAGGAGGAGTAGGACCTGGAGGAGGAGGAGGACTAGTAGGACCTGGAGGAGGAGGAGGAGTAGTAGGACCTGGAGGAGGACCATGTGTGAGGTCACAAATGTGGGTATCAGATGTTATTTGGCCCCTCAAACCCTTATTGAGAGCTTCCAAAATTAAGGACTCACACAGGAGTCGTTAGCCCTCCTCTATCTGCCTCATTTTGCAGGCAGTTATGCAAGCAAAGTCCTCCTCCACAGTGTGTGGGCTTCTCAGGGCCTCTGTAGCCTTCCAAAGGAGGCCTATGGCAGCCTCCTCCAGGGTACTCCTCTTCCTGCCACTTTGTTTTTGCGGGTGTAGGGGAGGGACCTGCAGATCAGGTAGCCTGCTTGGCCCGGCCACCTCCTGGCTGAGACTTCCCAGTGTATGAAAAAGGGACATGGTTTTAGTTTTTGCTTCATCAATCACAATCATAAATTAGTACTCCAAACTAACATCTAGTTAACATCATTGATTGGACAAGCAGAAATATTTAGAAGAATGCTATACCTGGCTCAATCTGGGCTCCTCCACATGTTGCTGCCTAGAAGGCCAAGGTTGGGCGTCAGAAGCCTCAGCTGGGGGTGAAGGAAGTGTGGAGAGTGCTGGCCTGGGTTCAGTCTGACCTGCCAGAAAATGCAGCCTGTCATAGTACCACATCCTGGGGACATAGATGTCATCTGCAGCTCCGGATCTCTGGGAATCCTGGACCTTTTTGTGCTCCCTTAGATAAGTGCTTTTCAGGCCACCAATTAGGATCTTCAAATAGGTGATGTCTGCCGTGGGGATCACCGTCTTCACAAATTCCAGCAATTGATCCAGTGCTGCCTTCCTCTTTGTTTGGTTCTTATAATGTGGGTGGTTTATCTGCCACAGACAGGGCAGCTCCCTGAACATATCAATGAAGATTGCCATAAAGTCGTTATCTTTCAAGATGTCCATTTTCACTGCAAGACACAACACAAGACAAACCCTAATGTCAGGCAAAACTATCCTAATCTTGTTACAATATAGGCCTCAATCTAGAAGCAGTATAGGCCCAAGTTTGGCTCTTACCTTCGTTATCACGATCGGCGCCTCCGGTACTCCTTCCTCCGCTCACAGATCGTACGTACTACGCACACATGTTACGCTTTATACACACTGTGCATCCGTGTAACTCCGCCCGACCCTGACATTCTTTCTAGTCTATTCCCCGCTCCTTTTCGTTCGGCGCAGTGGGGGAAAAGCACATGACGGAGACACAGCAGGTGCGTGCTAATTATAGCAACGAGGAGGAGGGGGAGGAAAGCCCGGAGCCGGAAACGTATGGATCCAGAAGGAGAAGATTTAAGGCCTCAAATATGTCCTTTGGGGAGATGTTGGAGATGGTGGACATCCTGAAGAGGGCCGACTATGATGGAAAGTATGGGCCTTACCCAAACCCCAATGTCCGAAATGCAAAGATCATGGTGAAAGTGGTCAAGAGCCTGCACCGGAATTTCGGGGTACGACAATCGAAAGATCAGCTCAGGAAGCGGTGGTCGGACCTCAAATTAAGAGAACACGAGCAGTACAGAAAGATCCGGAGAGTGCTGCAAAAAAGTAAGTAGTTATCCTGTGTTCCTATTCTTTTTGTGTTTATTACGTTTGTGCTGTTCCATGTGCTTTTAGGAACTGTTGTACAGTTTAAAATGGCAACTTTCATGTTCATGGGCACATTATTCGTTCGTATCAAACATTTTTCTTTCGGCCTATAAAACACCATTGTTTTTGCCATATGCATTGGACCACATTTTTTAGGGCCTACTTGTATGAAACTAATTTAGTTGTGTAGATGTGTTTGTTACTATAATGAAATGCAAACTAGATTCTGTGTAAGGAGAGGACACTCAGCAGCAGTTTTCACATCTGGACTCTGGAGCACTAGTGTGGGACACAAGAACACCCTTTTTATTAGGGGGCCACACAGGTGCTCCAGTGTATACTATAGGGGGGTCTCCATCTGTGAAGCTTGTACAAGATAGGTAAGTATTCAAGCTTGACAAAGGACACTAAAAATTCTACATCTTGGAACTCTGCCAAAATAGACAATTGTACCCCACTTCCAAGCAATGTTTCATATTTATAGTTCTGCCACCAAATATCTGTGTGCTAAGTATACCTTTTTTTTTCACATAGGAGAGAAAAGACTCGGAGGACACCGCTTATCCGACGAGACCAGAGACCCCTCACCTCTGGAAGAAGGGGAAATACCCCAAACACAAGAGGAGCAGTAGGAGGAAGACGTGGTGGAACTAGTCACCACAACAGGTGAGTGTCTGCGACCACAGGCTCAGGTAAGAGATGGATGCCGGCATATTTATAATACATGGTTTTTTTTGGTTTCTTTCTTTTTAGGTGATCATGATGTTGTGGATCCTGATCCTTTCACCTCGGAAAGTGCCCAGATCCTGATCGGGGAGATCATAGGGTGTAATGTTGCTTTGGAAAACATCACGAAAAACATCAATGATGTTATTAAAAAAAATAAGAACATCATTGATGTTTTGGGGAGAGTTTAAAACCCCTACAAAGCCCTTTCTTTTATGGTGTACTACAATTTTAAAATTGTTTTGCGAATTGTAGAAAAGCCAAATTTTGAGGATGCACACAGTGTGCCAACATGTGCTATCTGCCATCATGGGAGATCAATGGACGCGTTTTGGGGATGCAGCCCCTTCCTTAATAATAAAGTAGCTGAGAGGAAGGGGTGGTTCCCACAAAACACGTCCCTTGATCCCCTGTGATGGCAGCTAGCACATGTTGACATTCGTAAATTGGTGTGCATCTTCAAAATTTGGCTTTTCATGGGGTGACTTCACCCCATCTGAACGCAATATCAAACTCAGTTCCTAAATACTCATGTCTGATATTGCCTTCAAGTTCTACCAAATGTGAACTTTGTAAGTTTAAGATTTGTGTCTTTCTTGTTGGTTTTACACATGCCAGTTTTATGTTAAAAGGACATTTCTAATTTTTCTAATGCCACCCCAAAAATTGTCATACAACAAACATGTTGGTTTGTTTTAAAAACCTTGTCAAAATGCACATGTGATTGTGCGGGTATTAAAAAGATTGTTATTAATCAAGAATGTGTGGATAATTGTCTCAACGCTACAACACTTTTGGGGTGCTCTAATTGCTGTTTTCTGTGACAATGGGTGTTGTTTCCTAAGGGCAAATCTACTTTGCACTACAAGTGCAGTTTCAATTGTAAGCAGTAAATGTCATCAAAGATTTGCTTATTTTTTTTTATTTGATAAAGGTTTCACACATTGTCTGGCATATTGATGGCCCCCCTACCCGCAAAGAACTCAAGGTATCTTAGCTGGACATCACAGGCACTCAGGGAGGGCAAGCCAGGACGGCCACTTTCAAGCACCGTCAGGGTTGTTTAATTTATAATTCTGGCCTCAGGCCCAACTGAGCCAGCATAGTTGGCAGAATGTTGACGTAAAAAGTTATGTAGAACACAGCACGCCAGGATAATATGATTCAGTTTATACTCCGCCATATGTATGGGTGTCACAAATAAGTGGAACCGGCTGGCCATGATTCCAAATGTGTTCTCCACCACTCTTCTGGCTCTGGCCAGCCGGTAATTAAAAACCCTCTGGTCCGGGGTGAGGGTCCTCATCGGCCTTCCATAGGCTTCATCCGCAACGAAGATGAATGGGAGTCCTTCCACATTGTCCTTCCACATTGTCTTGTCTTCACATTGTCTTCTGAAGGTGGCAAGTTCAAGCTGCCATTCTGGAGATGCCTGTAGAACTCCGTCTGGGCGATGACTCCACCATCGGACATCCAGCCATTCTTCCCCACGTCCACATACAGGAACTCGTAATTAGCCGACACCACCGCCAACATCACAATACTATTGAACCCCTTGTAATTATAATAGTATGACCCCAAGATGTTTCTGATATCATATCTAATATATCTTTTTCGGACCTTTCCAATCACCTTTCTCTCATCGCAACTTACCTCAATACAACATATTCTCAACAACTTCATCTGGAGCAATAAGCACCCAAGAGTACGAGCCTCCACTCTCTGCACAGCTAAAACGAAGGCGGGACTAGGAGCACCAGATGTTCAAAATTACTATAGAGCTATACTCCTCAACTAAGCCAAACAATGGTGGACATCAATGTCTAAAACATCATGGGTGCAAATTGAAGACACAGCCCTTCAGGCTAAAAGGTCACAACTACTTGCTGTACTTCTATTACACCACAGACCCCACGCTCTTTCCTCAACACAGTTAATGCAACTAGTAAAGTATGGGAATCCACGATCCAACAAACCAAGGGCCTGTCTTGTGAAGCTTTAAGACACATCCCAATCTCAGCCCTTGAGTTTGTCTGCCCAAATCTTACGCTCTCAACCTGGTTGCCAGCAGGAATCTGCAAAATAGGAGACCTTTATAAAGAGAAAACCCTGCAATTCTTTCAAGAACTACAAACTAAATACTCCATCTGGCAGCAGGACTTTTACAAATATTTACAAATAAACCACGCACTTCAAGAGGTACGGTGGTCGGAATCCAAATGGATTGTAGGGATTCTACAATTCTATGAACAACCTAGCCCCTCCCAAAAAGGGATCTCACATATATATAGACTTATAAACTCCCCTCCGACTACGCAAGAACTCCCAGGGATGTATAAATGGGAAGGAGCTCCTTCTAACGTATGGCAGCATGCATCCTGCGCTACCTCAGGTTTTCCAAATGCCTTTCCCATTGGGAAACAACTCAGAAGTTGCTACATTTCTGGTACTGCACTCCAGAAAAATTATGCAAAATTTTCCCGTCTTCCCCCTCCACCTGCTGGAGGGCTTGTGGAAACCCAGGATCTTCTGAGCACATATAGTGGACTTGTCCTGCAATCTCAGGATTCTGGAAGTATGTACAAACTTTGCTTGGATCAATCACCGGTGTAACTTGTAGGTTCACACCACAAATGGCTTTGCTGGGAGTAGGACTCGAGGACTGGCCACATCAACTTCACTCAATTGTCACTCATTTTTATTGCGGCACGGCTTTCCATTGCCCGAAAGTGGAAATCTGCCATCCCTCCGACTATAACCCAACTGATCACAATACTAAACCAGCACTTCCACCTTGAATACATGTTTGCCAAGGCTCATCTCACCATGATCAAGTTCCTCCAACAATGGGCGACTTGGATAGCCAATACAAGAAGCACCCCACTCACTTAATGAAAAGTTATATCCCCGCGACTGACAAACAATTAAAGTACTACAAGATACTCCCCCAAACCCCAGCAATGACAAATCCGAGAGCATTACTAGACAGCCTACCTGTTATTTGTTCCTTGTTCTATATAGCCTATGGTCATTTAGCCACTACCACCTTGCATCTTTCTGCATTTACTGACTCTAACGCAATATTTTTACATCTTGATTACAATGCTTGTAACCTTTCTGTTAACACTGTGTACTTCTGAAACTGATGTTTCTATATTTGTAAACTGCAATATCTTAATAAAAATTACAAGTTAAAAAAAATATACAAAACATCAATAATACGTTATGTAAGGTTGTCCTATAGAAATTGTCTCGTCAGCTGGGCTCAAAATGGCAAAAGAGAGCCATTAGACACAAGAGCCATCAGGCAAGAGAGACAAGAGAGCGATTTCCCTTCTGTGTGCACTTTTAAACTGCATTCAGACCCCCTCATACACCACACCCCACTAGCATTCTGTCCAATGGGATATTGCCAAGAGGCTGTCCTTTTAATATATAATTTCTCTGTCCATCCTCTAGGCATCCTGCTTTATTGTCCTCTAAGTACAGTATTCCTCCATGAATCATCGCTATGTGACCTGGGTCATCTTCAGTGATAGCTAGCCCTTTGATCTTCTGTAATCATCTTGGCAGCCATTGTTCTCTTTGAAGCTTGTTGACAGATGTGGTAATCACGCATTACAATCTTTATCACACCAGTTGGTCTCTTTTGTTCCGATACTCTCCTTACCAGGGGGCATGACTTCTTTTTTCAGATGAAGGTTCTGATATGCTAAAAAGCTTTGATGTGCAACCTGTTACCTTCCGTTCAGCCCCCAAGAGTGCGCAGGCTCTGTGTATCCAAATTTCATATTCAAACACATCTTGTATTCTGAAGTAAAACATGTTGCCTTCCAACAGGGGTTAAGTGTAATCTTCAGACCTACAATGATTTTTTAAACATGTGTGCAAAAAATGCAGAAATGGCCCTGGCAGCGAAAAGGCTAATACTGTATTAAATGTCCCTGGGATACTGTGTCAAACACTTTAGCAAAGTCCAAATGTGTTTGCTGTTCTAATGTGGGATTTTTCATATGATAATATGTTAGCACAGCTAGCACATACTCTTATATTTGGTCCCTTACCAGCCCCTCAAATAATGTATCTCTAATTACAGTTGAAGCTAATCTTACAAGTCTGCTGAGCTTGATCCATTTTCACACAGACACTGCATTTGCTTTTCTCTATTTCATTGGCAGTAAGGCAATCATAAATACCGTATATACTCGAGTATAAGTCAAATTTTTCAGCCCTTTTTTTTGGGCTGAAAGTGTCCCTTCGACTTATACTCGAGTCCCTGCCGTCTGTCTGCATGATCAGCGTGTCATGCAGGCAGACGGCGGCCGGCGTGTAATGCTACTGTTCGCCGGCTATTGCAGCTTTCAAAAGCCGCGCCTCCGGCTCATCTGTGATAGGCTGAACAGCTGTCAGTGTACAGCCTATCATGGACATTCTCTCATCCTCGTCCGTAGTATGAGAATGAGAGAATGTCCGTGATAGGCAGTCAGCGGTCAGCCTATCACAGACGAGGAGGAGGCGCGGCTTTTGAACTGTGGAATGGCCGCCGAACACTATCATCACACGCCGGCCGCCGTTTGAGGATGGAGATTGCCACAGGGAGGATGGAGATCGCCACAGGGAGGCTGCACAGGACACAGGTAGGCTGCACATGCACACAGGACACATGCACACAGGACACATGCACACAGGACATGTACAGGACACAGGACATGTACAGGACACAGGACATGTACAGGACACACATGTACAGGACACACACACGTACAGGACACATGCACAGGGTACAGGTAGGCTGCACAGGACACAGGGAGGCATGCAGCTGCAGATGGGCATTGTTGACCCTCTGCCATTTCTCACCCTCGACTTATACTCGGGTCAATAAATTTTTCCCAGTTTTTTGTGGTAAATTAGGGGCCTCAACTTATACTCGGGACGACTTATACTCGAGTATATACGGTAAGTTTCTAGAAAACAGAAACAACAGTATGGCTTAGAAATAACTGAGCTCAGCTCTTTGTTGACTCGTGGAGGTAAGCCATATGGTGCAGGTGTTTAATTCACATTTAGTTTGTCTAATTGTTTCTGGACCATATCATTGCTGAGCCACTGTGGTGCATTTTAAACTGTGTCAACATCATCTTCATATTGTACACCAGCTTGACAATGTTCCTTTGTATACACAGCACTAAGGAAAGCATTTAAAAAGATTGCTTTCTCTTCATGCCCAGAGGCTAACGCTCAGATATTTTTTAAAGCACCTGCATTCATAAAGAATTAGCTTTTTAATATTTAAATATTGAAAGAAAGTTTGGGGATTTCTTACCCTCTTTAGCAACCTGCTTGAATTCCAAGCAGATTAAATAAAAAAACACACACACAATTTAATGTAGATATTTATTCATTAAAAAAAATATAAGGCTAATTCACACTTGCAATTAAGGCTTTCAGTGTGTGGTGCATCTTCACTGGTCTCATGATTTGATTTGATTACGATTATCTGGTCAACCATTCGATTCCGTGATGCATCACAATGCATCACGATTACTGACACGCTCCCACTTCAGCTTGGGCCGCCTAGGTGGCTCTTCCTCCCTGCAATCTTCTGGGACACATCACAGGTCCCAGAAGATTGCCCGGCTATGCAGGACAGCGCAGTGAGACATGTGCATCCGCCTGTGAAGCTGCTAGCTGTCACAGCCGGATGCCCACAGTAGTATTGCTAGCGCTGTGGGCAGGCAGGGTAGAGAATGGTGGGTTTGGGTGGCCATGTCGCTAGATTGTGGGACAGGTGAGTGTCTTTTTATTAAAAGTCAGAAGATACACTTTTTTTGTAGCTGCTGACTTTTAATAAACAAAAAATTTACTGGAACTCTGCTTTGAATTAAAAATAACCTCACTCCTTTAAAGTGGAGTTCCACCCAAAAGTGGAACTTCCGCTTTAAGCACTCCTCGCCCCCTGACATGCCACATTTGGCATGTCATTTTTTTTTGGGGAGGAGTGTGTGTCCTCTTTTTAGTGGGACTTCCTGTCGAGGGCGCGTAGGTGACTCCTCCTTTTGCCTTAGGCAGCTTCTACCTGCCAGCGATCCTCTGGGACACAACACAGGTCCCAGAAGATTGGCCAGCCAATTGCAGAGTGCAGTGTGGCTCGCGCAGTGCGCACCCAGCCGTGAAGCCATAAGCTGTTGTAGCCAGGTGTCACTGCCCACAGTAGATATGTTGGCGCCGAGGAGAGGGGGAGAGGAGTTCGACGGACCATGGGACAGGTGAGTGTCTGTTTATTAAAAGTCAGCAGCTAAACTTTTTGTAGCTGCTGACTTTTAATAAACTAAAAAACGGGTGGAACTCCGCTTTATAGGGTGCACTAATCAGGTGCACTACAGGGTACAGGAATTGATATGGCAAAATACTAATGCGCTACCAATAGTGTAACAATACAAATAAAGTGCTCATTAATAAAGTGCATACATATAAAGTGCTAAATAAAAAAAGCAGCTAAACTCCTATAGTGTAACCAACACCTCTAAAAATGTATATCTTGTAGTGAAGTAACGCTAATATAGCAAGTCACAAAAAAAAAACAAGGAATTTCTCAGATGCTCATGGCAAATATGGACTCTTTCACCTGTCCTCATCCCCCTCGTCTCTTCGGTTATCTATTCTGATTTATATTTTTCACTTTGGAACTGATCATCTCTCTGAGTCACCTGATTTCTTTGGATGCTGATTACTCCTTGGAAACAATTTACTTTTAGTTTAGTTTTAAGTGACACACTTTACTGGATTTCATTGCATTATTGCTCAGATTTATATTATGGGATGCACCTTTTAGGGTTTTGAACACTTTTATATGAGTTTATATTTGCCATGAGCATCTGAGAAATTCTTTTTTTATGTGTGACGTGCTATATTAGCGCTACTTCACTACACGATATACAGGGTGCAGGAATTCACACACACGGCTGCTGGGAGGTCAGGAGGGATTAGAATCCACTACTGACAAACAGCCCTGTGAAGTTCCCTGTACTGTCTCCGTGCTGACATTTCTCTGAGCTCCCTTCGTTTTCACCTTCCAGCACACTAGGAGTTAACACAGTGGAATGTGGAATGTGCAAAGGGGGGGTGGGGGGACTGGGAGTTGGGGAAATGTCAGCACAGAGCACGTGTAGGAGCCAGTGTAAGTAGAGTAGAAACACATTTGTACTCTGCATACTGCTATTAAAATACCTGTATGGTAATAAATGCAGAGTTATAATCCATTAAGTGCCCACCGCTGTATGTGCATTTAAAAATATATGCAGCTTCATACCTCATTTCTTATGCCACATACACACGATCGCACATTGCGACAACAAAATCCATGTTTTTTTTCCGATGGATGTTGTCTCAAACTGTCTTGCATATACACGGTCACACAAATCTTGTCGGAAATTCCAAACATCAAGAACGCGGTGACATACAACACGTACAACGGCACTAGAAAAGGGAATTTCAATACCAAGTGTACTTTGGGCTCCTTCTGCTAATCTCGTGTTAGTAGAAGTTTGGTGAGAGATGATTCGCGCTTTTCAGTCCCGTGCTTTTCCGATCGTTACTGCTCTTCAGTTTGTGCTTGTGGGTTTGTGCTTGTGGGTTCGTATCTGATTTTCATGCGAGGTCCGTATAAAATATATGGAGTACTTTGTGGGTAGGGTGACCATTGATATGCCAGAAAATGTTTAATAAACATTTTAAATATAATATTTTTATTTAAATTGAAATTATATTTCCTTTGATTTACTGCTTGTGTTTTTTAAGCTGTCTCCTAGGTTCTCTAATGGGCTTTTTTATTTTTGGACATTATCTTCAATAGTGCAAACGTAATTTATTAGATACATGAGGTGACAATCGCTTCTTCAGCAAACTATTATTATGTTGTGGGTCTGCTACACACACCTTGTTTTTGTTGTTAATGTTTGTAATGCATTACTGTTAAAAATATACATAATTTTCAGCACCATGAATTAATTTTGCAGAGTCACGCAAATGGCATGATTGTGGCAAATTATAAAGCACTGTGGGAGTTATTTACTAAAGGAAAATCCACTTTGCACTACAAGTGCACTGCAAAAGTGCACTTGAAACTGCACTGAAAGTGCACTTGTAGTGCAAAGTGGATTTGCCTTTAGTAAATAACCCCCATTTCAGTGTAAACACCAATTTAGTCCAAAAAATGATATTGAGCATTGAAAGAAGAAGCCACACTTTGTTGAGTGGAAAACTTTTTACTCTGTGCACATTCACATGTGCGTTAGAAAATGGTTTTGGAACAAACCAACATATTTTGGTAATAACATTTTTGTTTTTGACGGTACAAATAGCCTTTTTTTTGTTTAAACAGGCATGTTTAAAACCATAAAACAATACACAACTCAGGAACTTACAAAGTTCAACTTTGACAAAGTGAAGGCAATGGGGTTTATTTACTAAAAGCAAATCCACTTTGCACTGCAAGTGCACTGCACGTGCACTTGGAAGTGCACGTGGAAGTGCAGTCGCTGTAGATCCGAGGGGGACATGCAAGGAGAATAAAACAGCATTTTTGCTTGTACATGATTGGATGATAAAATCAGCAGAGCTTCCCCTCATTTCAGATCTTCCCCTCAGATCTAAAGCGACTGCACTTCCAAGTGCACTTGCAGTGTACTTGTAGTGCAAAGTTGAGTTGCCTTTAGTAAATCAACCCCAATATCAGACATTAGTATGTCCAAACTGTGTTGATCTTGCCTTCATCAGATGGGGTGATGTCACCCCCGTGAAAGCCAAATTTTGAAGATGCACACAAATTGAGAGTCAAAATGGGGATTTCCCTCCTGATCCCATGCCTAATGTCAACATGTGCTAGCTCCCATCATGGGGAATCAATGGACGTGTTTTGGGGGTGCAACCCCTTCCTCTCATCTATTTTATTTGCGAGGAAGGGGTTGCACCCCCAAAACGCGTACCTTGATATCCCATGATGGCAGATAGCACATGTTGACACACTGGGGGTTATTTACGAAAGGCAAATCCACTTTGCACTGCAAGTGCACTTGAAAGTGCACTGAATGTGCATTTGGAAGTACAGTCACTCTAAATCTAAGGGGTAGATCTGAAATGAGTGGAAGCTCTGCTGATTTTATCATCCAATCATGTGCAAGCTAAAATGTTTTTTTGTTTCCTTGCATGTCCCCCTCGGATCTACAGCGACTTTACTTCCAAGTACACTTTCAGTGCACTTTTAAGTGCACTTGCAGTGCAAAGTGGATTTTCCTTTAGTAAATAACCCCCACTGTGTGCATCTTCAAAATTTGGCTTTTTAAAAAATATTTAAAATGTGTGAAAATACTAAAAATAAAAATAAACTAGAAGAATTGTGTGGTTTTTTAGATTCTGCCTAAAACATCAATGATTTTTTTGAGTCTTTTTTCCACATCATTGATGTCTTCCTTGATCTTTTGTAAATCATGACTGCACACCATGATCTCCCCGATGAGGACGTGTGCACTTGCACTTGAGAAATGCGAATCTTCTTCCACAACATCCACATCACCTAAAATTAAAAAACACACCATGTATTATAAATATGCAGGCATACATTTATTACCTAAAGCTGTGGTCTCAGACACTCACCTGTTGTGGTCACTATTTCGCCCACTTCATAAACCTCTCCTTCCTCCACATCTTCTGGTTGTGGTGCAGGGATTTGCTTTTCTTTCAGAGGTGGGGGGTTCCTGGTGTCCTCAGATGTCCCGATTCTTTTCTCCCCTATGTGAAAAAAAAAAAGGTATACTTAGCACCCAGATATTTGAGGCCAGAAATAGTAATATGAAACATTGCGTGGAAGTGTCGTACAATTGTCTTTTTTGGCAGAGTTCCAAGCTGAAGACATTATTTTTTCCCTTTCTAAAGCTGGAATACTTACCTTTTCTTGTACAATTTTCACACATGGAGACACCCCTAGTATCCCTAGTATCCACTGGAGCACCTGTGTGGGACAAAAAAAAGTTTGTTCTGGTGTCCCACACTAGTGCTTCTGCATCCAGATGTGTAAACAGCTGCTGAGTGTCCTCTACTTACACTGAATCAAGTTTGCATTTCATTCTAGTACAAACCCATCTAGACAACAATGTCATAAACTTCTTTTAATACAAATAGGGCTGAACAAATGTAGTTAACCTGTATCTGCCAAAAACATCGTATTAGTGGGCAAACGAACGATGTTTACTACGAACGATTACTGTGCCCACAAACCTGAAAGTTGCCATTTTAAACTGTACAACAGTAAAAAAAAGCACATGGAGCAGCATGCAAGTAATAATAATAATAGGAACACATGACAACTACTTACTTTTTTGAAGAACTCTCTTGATCTTTCTGTACTGATCCTGCTCCCTCAATTTCAGGTCTGACAAGCATTTCCTCAATTGATCCTTGGATCGTCATACCCCAAAATTTCTGTGCAAACTTTTCACAACTTTAGCCATGATCTTGGCCTTTTTGACATTTTGGATTGGGTAAGGTCCATGCTTCCCATCATAGTCGGCCCTCTTCAAGATGTCCACCATCTCCACCATCTCTATAAAGGACATATTTGAGGCCTTAAATCTCCTCCGGGATCGGGGCGTTCGTGGCTCCGGGCGTTCGTCGTTTGATAAAGTCACGTGGTGTGACGCAACGCGTCAGGGTAGGAGGAGCCAGGTGCCGACGCTTCCCGGGGACGGCCGAACCCGGAAGTTTTTCGTTTCTGCTGCTACACTCGTTTTTAAATGTAAGTTACTACTTATGTGACAATAAATTTTGATTGAAATACTTCACTATGGGAGCATCTCCTTCTTCCTTATTGTCATTCTGGGGTCTGTGTTGAGCGGTGGTAACTACTATAGAAAGCCTGACCCACGCACACCCGCTGGAGGAGGTGAACAGCTTCTGGACCTTGCATATAAGCATTAACCATCTGCTTGACTTGGCCCATTGGGGGTCACCAATTGCGGTGAGAGGCTGGGGGAAATACTTGTGTGCTGCACCAATTTTTTAAGTGAATGAATTCAGCACAAAGTCACCTTACTGGCACATTACTAATGACTATCTGTATGGATATCAAGAGTCGCACTGCATGAAGCAACATTTTTGGACTTGATCACATTATATGTCACAGTTTTTTATTTGCAGTATTTCAATTTCAATTTTTTTTTGTTCAGGTGGGAGGGGTGTTGATTTTTTGAGTCATTTTATAGAGTCACATTCATATATGCATGTATTTGCACTATTGTCACTGTGCACTTGATCATTTATGTATAGATGTGGTGTATAGAGTCGCATTTTTAATTTATTATTGCGTTGGAGTTTTCTACACATTATTTACTCATCATTAACTTATATTTCTTGTATATTTTCACATATTGTGCTGTGGATTACTACGCACACAGTGTGATTTATTTTAGGAACTGCCATTTATTTATTTAATATTTCACTCACCAGCAATATCCATTTTATATTATTGATCACAATTTCACATAGTGTGTTATGCACACTGGGTGATTTATTTATCAGGAATGATCACTATTATTTACCACTGTAGTAGAATTTGGCTGCTCCTCAACGAGAGAAGATAGGAGTGTGTACTGAAGTGCAGTGTTCATGTCAACATAACATGCACACTGGTTCATATTTACCCTTTGCAGGTGTTCATTGGTCGCTACATTATAGGCAACACGTGCATTATTAAGGTAGTATTGAGCTCCATGCTACTTTGAAGTTTTTTATTATTGTAAGTGGTACACCTAGATTAGCGCCACATACTGTTTTTCCATATTATTTTGTCCATTAGGGCTTTCGTCGTTGCTGCTCTCCTCTGCATGCACTTGCTCTTTCCCCGCCATGTGCTCTCCCACTGCGCCGAAAGACAAGGGGCCTGGAATAAAATAGACAGAAGGTCAGGGGCGGGCAGAGTTTCACGCATGCGCAGTGTATATAAAGCTTAACATGCGTGCATCGTACGTACGATCTGTGAGAGGAGGAAGGAGTATCGGAAGCGCCAATTGTTAGAATGAAGGTACAATTTTAACTTGGTGCATCATGTGCCTATACTGCTTATAGATTGAGGCCAATATTGGGACAAGATTAGGAGAGTTTAGCCTGACATTAGGGTTTGTCTTGTGTTGTGTCTTGCAAGACTTTATCTCCATATTCATTGATATGCACAGGGAGCTGCCCTGTCTGTGGCAGGTAAACCACCCCTTTTATAACAATAAAAAAAGAGAAAGGCAGCGCTGGATCAATTGCTGGATTTTGTAAAGCCGGTGATCCCCACGGCAGACATCCCCTATTTGAAGGCCCTAATTGGTGGCATGAGCAGCACTTATAATAGGGAGTGCAAGAAGGTCCAGGATTCCCAGAGATCAGGAGCTGCAACAGATGACATTTATGTACCCAGGCTGTGGTACTATGACAGACTGCATTTTCTGGCAGGCCAGACTGAACCTAGGCCAGCACTCTCCAGTCTTCCTTCAAGGCTTCCTTCCACCTCAGCTGAGGCTTCCGACATCCAACCTGGGCCTTCCAGCCAGGAAGAAGTGGAGGAGCCCAGCTTGAGCCAGGTATAGCATTGTTCAACATATTTCTAGTCAACTAATTAATGATGTTAACTAGATGCTATTATTGATCAGTAATTTCTGATTTTACAAAGTGTTTTACATATCAATAGACAGTAGTGGCCACAAATGATTGGGACAAGAATGAAAAATGCTGGGGTCAGAATGATAGTCTTTTCTATTTATTAACATTCAATTTGCAAAAGTCATGAGCTGAAAATTGTGTGTGATTGATGAACCAAAAACTAAAACTATGTCCCTTTTTCATACACAGGAAAGTCTCAGCCAGGAGGAGGCTGTGGAAAGTGGCAGCCAGGAGGTGGCGGGGGTAAGTGGCAGCCAGGAGGTGGCCGGGCCCAGTAGCCTGCACGAATCCCAGGTCCCTCCCCTCCGCCTTCCAAAAAAAAAGTCCCAGGAAGAGGAGTAACCTGGAGGAGGCAGCACTTGGCCTATTTTGGAAGGCTACTGCGGTCCTCATAACCCTCCCAATAATCAAGACAACTATGCCAACATGGCAGCCTGAAAAATGCAGGTAATGGAGGAGGGCCAATGCCTCTTATGTGAGGAAGTTATGTTACAAGCCCTAAATAAGGGGTTAAGGGCCGAACTCACAAGCCAAAGCCACGTTTGTGAGTTCAACTATGGTCCTTCTCCTCCTCCACCACTTCCTGCCACAACTACAACACCAGAGCCACAGCCTGGAAGCAAGCGTGGAAGGAAGCGTGGAAGAAAGACAAGAAAGTGATGGCTTGGGTTCAGTCTGGTCTGACAAAAGACGCAGACTGTTGTATGACCACAGCCTGGGGACAGATATGTCTGTTCTGTCCACCAGATGTCTTGCTGATTATTTGTACCTTATTTGTACCTGTGTTGTTAAATTTACATGCAAAATGTGTAATTTACTTAAGACAATCATATGTGGTGTGCAGGCTCTATCTAGCGTTCCTTTTTCGTATTGCTGCAGTTCTGTTTATCTGTTTATTTGTATGTGTGATTGAGGAAGATGTCAGTAAACAGGGAATTTTGGGTAGAGACTTGGCAGGAAGTGAACCATCCACCATTCTTTTCAACACATTGCAGGAAGCAAGTCATGTCTTTCGCAATCTATCGCCATCACTCCTTAGAGAACTTAAAAAGCAAGATTTTACTATCACATCTTGTATTGTATATCGTTGTTTCTGCAATCTATGCTGTATTGTATGCAATATTGTACTTATGGGGGTCTATTTCTGTTATTTTGTAGTTTCACCTGGCTTGTTCTAATAAAACTGAGATCAAAGAAATATGGTATCTACAGTTATTGGGATAAGAAGGTTTAGCTATCTGCTCCTTGAGACAGAACAGTGAAATTTTTAAGCTGACCTCTGAAGGGAAGATAAGCCGACTTTGGAAGTCTGTACAGCCCGGGGCTACGCTGTATCTATACAGTCAGAAGCCTTAAAGAAACAGGCCTGCGGCAGGCGAAGCAAGCAGCCACGCTGCACAGAGACGCACTCTGTCAAGCAGCATCGCTACTAGAACGGTCTCTATACAGCAAGACAGCTTCTTCCCTGCAGCCATGTCTCACAGTGGGATATCTTCTTACAAAACACATTCACGGGCAAGCTCATCTAAGTCATCTGTCGTAAATGCAGCAGCTATCGCCCGTTCAAAAGCTGAAGCAGCAAGAGCCAGGGCCGCATTCGCAGACCAAGAGTTGCAGATGAAAAAAGAAAAGGCCCATGCAGAAAGAGTGCACTTGGAGCAAGAGAGGGAGAAAGAAAGAGTACACTTGGAGCAAGAGAGAGAGAGGGAAAGAATACGCCTGGAGGAAGGGCTAGCCCAGCAGGAAGCATCTCTGAAATTGCAGCAAGCTATCTTAGAAGCTAACATGGAGAAGCTGGCAGTAGAAAGAGACGCCGCCACTGCCATTGCAGAAGCAGAAGCTTTAGAAGCAGCCGTCTACGATGAGCCAAGACTAGGAAGCAGCATACAGAGTCTAGAAGAGGACCAACAAGATTCTTCACAACGCATGTCAGCTTATGTCTACCAGCACTGGGACCCAAGCAGCATCCCACAACAAGAAATCAAACATAACGTCAGTGAATCACATCAAATAAAGCAGCAACAAAACAACCTTGGATCCCAGTTCTACAAGCAAGAAAAATCTGACAGAGTTCCAGACTTTCCAGTTCCAACCAAACCTTCTACTCCACAAGGTACCCAGCCTTCATACAAGCATCAAACACCAGTCTTCACTCCAAAGGTGTATGCAACGAGCCGGTAGGAACTGCCAACCTTAAGCAAGTTTGAACCCAGCACGCCTAAAGAAGAGACTTCTACCAGGTATGCCTTTACACCGCACCACAATACACCAGCAGCCTACCCCAAGGACTTGTCAAATTTAGTGATCGCCCTCAACACTACAGGGCATGTCGATCCACTTTCCAGAGTATCATTCAAGGTCTAGATCTATCCTGCATGGAACAGATAGAACTCCTCGTAAAGTGGCTTGGCAATGATTCTGCTGAACATGCCAAAAGGATCAGAGACATTAACATAAACCACCCTGAGATAGGCCTTACAAACATCTGTAACAGACTGGATAGATGTTATGGCTCACCAGAGGCTATAGAGAGTACACTGTTTAAAAAATACCTAGCAGAGGTTACCAAAGAGTCAGAGAATTCAGTGACATGTGTATGGAGTTACAAGTGGCTAAAGCAGAAGGAGCCTTTCTTATCTTGACTCTGCTAGAGGTATTAACTCCTTAGCACAAAAACTTCCTTATGAGTTACACGAAAGATGGATTACTCATGGCTGTAACTACAAACGAAAACACAATGTGCCTTTTCCACACTTTAGTGAATTTGTGGACTTTGTAGACAGACAAGCAGGAATGACCCCAGCTTCATTTTTCCAGTGTCTTATACCACTTCTTCTGGCTCTAAACAACACAGAGCTCCAGTAGCAGTGCACAAAACTAACATTTCTTCCCACAGATTTGCAGAGTCTCAGCCAGAGGATCAAGACAGCGACCCTACTAAGTTCTGCCCTCTACATAAGATGCCACATCCTCTTCTGAAATGCAGAGCCTTCAGGACAGACCATCCAGGATCGCACAACTTTCCTCAAAGAGAACAACATCTGCTCTTTGTCCACACATTTCACCAAGGACTGTAAGGTCAGTGTCAAATGTACAGAATGTGACAGCACAGAGCACAACACAGATCTACACCCAAGGCCTACTCCAAGAACTTTCCCACCTGTTCATAGGGACAAGGAGCAAGGCGGGGAGACCAAAGACTCTAGTACAGACACAATAGCAATCACTTCACAGTGCTCTGAAGTCTGCAAAGGAAGTACAGGTGGCAGATCCTGCTCTAAAATCTGTCTTGTGAGAGTTTACCCAAAAGGACACAGAGACAAAGCAGTCAAGCTCCACGTCATTTTGGATGATCAGATTAACAAGTCACTAGCTAGATCTATGTTTTTTGACATTCTAAACCTTAAAAGCCCCAGCAGTCCTTACTCTCTTAGGACTTGTGCAGGTACAGTGGAACAGCGAGGAAAAAAGCTGACGGCCTACAAATTGAATCTATGGATGGTAAGACATGCCTACCCTTACCGATCATAATAGAGTGCAACCAGATGCCAGACAACAGATCAGAGATTCCCACACCAGACGCAGCAGCTCACCAGACTCACTTGAATCACATAGCACATCTCATACCAGAACTAGATGATCAGTCTCAGATAATCTTACTCCTAGGGAGAGATATCTTGCAAGTCCACAAAGTAAGCAAACTGATCAACGGTCCTAAAAATGCCCCATATGCCCAAAAACTGGATCTCGGGTGGGTCATTATAGGTGATGTTTGCCTGGGAGGTATACACAAACCTGCATCTGTTAATAACCTGCTCACTAGTACCCTCGAGAATGGTTGTCCTACTCTTTTCCAACCCTGTCAAAATCACATCCTCATAAAGGAGCTACCACACAACAACTCTGTACCTCTTCCCTTCCTAAGTCCCCTCTGTGACAGCAATACCTATGACAATGACCAAAGCGACTTAGGAAGCACAGTGTTCAGGAGAACAAAGGAAGACAACCAGGTAGCAATGTCCATTGAGGATAGGCTCTTCTTAGAAGTTATGGAAAGGAGTATGGAGAAAGACGGGACTAATAGCTGGGTTGCACCTCTTCCCTTTAGACCACAAAGACGATGTTTGCCTAACAACAGAGAAATAGCATAGAAACATCTCACTTCCCTAAGACACAATCTTCAAAGGAAACCAGAGATGAAAGAACATTTCTTTTCCTTCATGGGGAAAATATTCCAGAATGGTCATGCTGAGATAGCCCCAAACCTCAAAGACTCAGAGGAATGCTGGTACTTACCCATATTTGGGGTCTATCACCCTAAGAAGCCAGGGCAGATTAGAGTGGTGTTTGATTCTAGCGCCAAGCATGAGGGTGTCTCTCTAGATGATGTCCTTCTCTCTGGCCCTGACCTGAACAACAGACTATTAGGAGTACTTCTTCGCTTTCGCAAAGATTCAGTCGCATTCATGGTAGACATACAACAAATGTTCTATTGCTTTCTTGTTAAAGAAGAACACCGTAACTTTTTGAGGTTTTTCTGGTTCAGGGACAACAACCCCTCTGGAGAAATCATAGAATACCGCATGAGGGCACACATATTTGGCAACTGTCCTTCCCCTGCAGTTGCTATATATGGCCTCAGGCATTCTGCTAGAGTGGGAGAGTCAGAGTATGGGTCAGATGTCAGACATGTGTGGACAAGGATTTCTATGTAGATGATTGCTTGAAATCACTACCTACAAATGAAGCCGCAATCAGTCTCTTTAAAAGAACTCAGGCAATGCTTGTTTGTTCCAACTTATTTGCCACAAGATTGCTTCCAACAGTAGAGAAGTTTTAGAAGCCTTTCCTGTCCAAGATCGTTCTAACCAGTTAAAGGACTTAGATCTAGGCACAGACTCACTTCCCATGCAACGCAGTCTTGGTTTGCTTTGGGACTTAAGATCTGACACGTTTACTTTCCAAGTAAACACAGAATAAAAACCCTTTACCCGTAGAGGTGTCCTGTCTACCATAAACAGCCTGTATGATCCCTTAGGCTTTGCACCACCTGTCACCATCCAGGGTAAAGCACTACTGAGAGACTTAACCTGTGAGTCACTAGATTGGTATCACCCTTTCCCCACCGACAGGAAGAACCTATGGCTAGAGTGAAAGGACTCACTAACAGCTCTATCCAACCTTAAAATTCTACGACCTTATGCTCCTCTGTCATCTGCAGACATTCAGATGCAAAGACTTTGTGTGTTTTCGGATGCTTCTGTTAAAGCAATTGCTGCTGTAGCTTACCTGAAAACCATAGACACTAAAGGACAATGCCACATAGGGTTTGTAATGGGGAAAGCAAAACTTGCACCACTTCCTGAACACACCATACCCAGGCTGGAACTTTGTGTTGCAGTATTAGCCACAGAACTAGCTGAATTCATTGCAATCAGAGGCCCAGTGAAACTCATTTGCTCTGACAGAGGGTCTAACTTTGTAGGAGCAGTAAAAGAACATCAAATTCCTTCTAATTTGGATGTTCTCAGAGTAGAAAAGATACTTGAGTGAACAAGACTGCACGTGGATCTTCAACCCACCTCACTCTTTTCACATGGGAGGTGTTTGGGAGAGGATTAGAGGCATAGCCCGCAGAATTCTTGACTCTATCTTGCTACAAGTAGGAACTGCAAGGCTTACTCACAAATGTTTAGTGACATTTATGGCAGAGGTTACAGCGATCATTAACGCCAGACCTTTGACATCCATTTCAAGTGACTCTGAGGATCCAGCAATGTTACTCACACAAAAGACTAGTCTTGCCGGTGCTCCAGCTGGAGAGTTTTGTGAGAAGGACCTTTACAAACGTCAATGGAGACAAGTACAAACCCTTGCCAATACCTTCGGGAAACGGTGGAGGGAACAATATCTATCTACTCTACAAGTAAGGAGAAAGTGGCACACTGAAAAGCCTAATCTTAAATCTGGTGATGTTGTGCTCATGAAAGATTGCCAGACACTAAGGAACATGTGGCCTTTAGGTTTGATAGGAAAGTACTGCCAAGCAAGGATAATTGTGTCCGTAAGGTCGAGGTCAAGATCTTTCAACAGAATGAGGTTAAAGTATTCTTGAGACCAGTGACCGAACTTGTTCTGTTGCTTTCTACGGAGGACTTTGTTAGTGACATCACTTGATGTCAGGCGGGGAGTGTTCGGTCCACCAGATGTCTTGCTGATTATTTGTACCTTATTTTACCTGTGTTGTTAAATTTACATGCAAAATGTGTCATTTACTTAAAACAATCATATGTGGTGTGCAGGCTCCATCTAGCGTTCCTTTTTGGTAGTGCTGCAGCTCTGTTTAGCTGTTTATTTGTATGTGTAAATGAGGAAGTTGTCAGTAAGCAGGGAATTCTGGGTAGAATCTTGGCAGGAAGTGAACCATCCACCATTTTTTTCAACACATTGCAGGAAGCAAGTCATGTCTTTCGAAATCTTTCACCATCACACCTTAGAGAACTTAAAAAGTAAGTTTTTACTATCACATCTTGTATTATACATCGTTGTTTCTGCAATATATGCTGTATTGTATGCGATATTGTACTTATTGAGGGCTAGTTCTGTTATTTTGTAGTTTCACCTGGCTTGTTCTAATAAAACTGAGATCAAAGAAATATGGTATCTACAGTTATTGGGATAAGCAGGTTTAGCTATCTGCTCCTTGAGACAGAACAATGTCATCTGCTGCTGTTCCTGATCTCTTGTAGTCCTGGATTATGCTCGCTATTATAAGGACTTCTCAGGCCACCAATTTTGACTGTAAAATAATTGATGTCTGCCCTGGGGTACAAAGGCTTTGCAAATTTCACCAGTTTCTCCAGCATTGCCTTACTCTTAATTTTGTTATGACCCATAATAAATTACTATTTATTTTTCACAAATACTTGCCTATGTGTTTTACTTCAAAAAGGACAGTTTCTTTGTGAGTAGGCAGGTACATTTTAAAAATACAATGTCAAATTAAGGGACACCAACACCAACCTCCTTGAGGTTAAAAAATACAAGATAATAATGGTGTTGTGGTAACTTGACACAAAACGAAAGAAAAAATTATGGAGATCAATATATTAAAAAAAAAGGAGATCTGGATTAAAAAAAAATAAACAAAAATTCTTTTTTTTTTTTTTTTTTTGTCACATCAGTCGACCAATTTGAGGGTTATAGATCAACTTTGCAGTTCCTTTAATCAACCGGCCCTCTCTCATTGTCTCATCATCGTGACACTTTGCCATTATAAAACAAAAAGAGGAATGCTTACAACCATACATATATCCGCTCTAAGGGAATTACTTAGTCTTGCCTGGGGTCATATGAATCCGATTAACCATGTTAAATTCTTATCTGTCTATCCCAACCCTCACCCTTCTCCGCTCCTACCCACTCCTCCCCCCTCCCCAATCCCTCCCTTCCCCCCTCTCCAGGGTCTAACATTCATTCCACTCTCCTTCTTAAATTAGAGATTTGATTTCTTTGGCATAGCTCCATGTTTTTTTTAATTTTTTCCAGTGGTCCCAACTACCCAAGTTCTTACTTCTTATGTCTTCTACTCTACACCCCAACATCTCCAAGTTATAGCTTTCCTCTATTGCATCAAACCACTCCCATATCTCCGGGCTCTCCCTCCTCTGCCAGTTCCTTGGGATCGTTCTTTTGGCCGCATTCAGAAGTTGCGGAACAAGAGTCTGCTTACCGTTATTTAGATCCCCCATCCCCCCTAGAAACAGGACCTCCCAAGGGTCATCTGCTACCTCTATTCCCGTGATTTCCTTTGTGAGGACAAATATTTTATGCCAGAAATTTTTAATTATAGGGCAACTCCACCACATGTGTCCCATTGTTCCAATCTCTTGGCATCCTCTCCAACAGGTGGCTGGCCCTTTCTGATATCTACTTGTTATCTCGGGGGTCAGGTAGCTTCTACTGATACATTTGTAGTTCATTTCCGCCGTTCGGGTATCTATTTTTGAATTGGCGCTTATTTTAAAAATCCTTTTTAATGTGTCAATATCCTTTTTAGTGCCTAAATCTCTCTCCCATTTGAGTATGAATGGCGGCATCTCCAACTTTTCTGAAGCCAGCAAGATTTTACAGATCTGAGAGACTGTATTTCTTGGGGCCTCCTTATCACACAGCTTTTCAAAGTCTGTCAGTTGTCTTCCGGACCTGATTGGCTGTGGTAGCCTATTCACAAAATGGTTTAGTTGAAGATATCGCCATCCATCTAAGCCCCGTGTGTTCCTCCCGTGTGTGAGTTGCTGGAGTGACATAATTTTACCTTCGTTCATAATTTCTCTCAATTGTGTTTTTCCCCAAAGTGCTTCTTTTCCTCCTATACTCTCCATACCTGGTGTAAAAAATGTATTATCTAACAGTGAAATCAGTGGTGAATTATATTTCCCATTTACTTTCTTATATATCACATCCCATATTTTAAAAACATTTCTTGTTATTTAATGTGTACTATTTGCAAGTGGTCTGAAGTGTGTGGGATTCCAAATAATAGTGCCTAATTGTGAATCACTTAAATCTTCTTCTAATTTTGCCCATTTTTTCCGTTTATCCTTCATCGCCCATTCCACTACCCTGGATAAAACTACAGCTTTGTAATACATCTGTATATCAGGAACTGCCAGACCTCCGTCTACTTTCCTTTGTTTTAGCGTCTGGAAAGACACTCTCGGTTTTTTTTTTTTCCAAATAAAGGTCATAATTATTTTTTTTAGCGTCCTCAGATAGTTTTGGGGGAGGGGAACTGGTAGCATCTGGAAGACATACATGATCTTGGGTAATAATACCATTTTAAAGACATTGATACGTCCAATCCAGGAAAGAGCCTTATGGTAGAGTCTATTACATTCTAATCTTACCAGGTCTAATAAGGGCATGTAGTTACTAATAAACGTTTTCCTACTTGAGCTGGTTAGTTTAATACCCAGGTATTTTAATTCCTTAGTCCATTTAAAACTAAATTCTTTTTTCAAAATCTCGACCGCTGGCTTACTTACATTTATATTTAATATTTCTGATTTATTCATGTTTATTTGAAAATAGGATACCTCTCTGTATTCCCTTAATGCCTTTATGAGGTTGGGCATCGTCGTGTCCGGATCCGTTACATAGAATAACACGTCGTCCGCATATGCTGCGACTTTGTGTTCCTCCTCTCCAACCACAACACCCCGAATGTGCGGGTCCCTTCGTATTGAAGCCAAGAAGGGTTCCATGGCTAAAACGAAGAGAAGCGGGGACAGGGGGCACCCCTGTCTCGTGCCTCTCTCCATCATAAAAGGTTGAGAAAAAATCCCATTAATTTTAATTACGGCCGTTGGATGATGGTACAAAGTTTTTATCCTCCGAATCATTTTAGGGCCCAGTCCCATAGCCTCCAGAGTCTGGATCATGAACCCCCAGTCTACCCTGTCAAAAGCCTTTTCGGCATCAATTGACAGAAGTAGTCCTGGGGGCCCACTCTCCTTCATTTTTCCCGTCAAAAGCAGGGTCCTAATCCCGTTGTCCCTCCCCTCCCTATTTGGGACAAACCCTGCTTGGTCTGAATTAACTAATAGGTTCATATGTTCCTTTAATCTTTCTGCCAACACTTTAGCGTAGAGTTTTGTATCGTTGTTCAATAGAGAGATTGGGCGATAGCTTGAGCATATTGTTTTATCTTTGCCTTCTTTCGGTATAATTGTAATAGATGCTTTCAATGCATCTCTGCTCATCTCAAAGCTATCACCCAACCCATTCATATACCGGCACAACCTAGGTACTAAAACTTCTCTAAATGTTTTATAATAAAGTGTTGTTAGGCCATCTGGTCCTGGGCTTTTCCCGAGTGCCATTCCGGCTAACGCTTTACTAATTTCTTCTTCGGAGATTGGTCTTTCCAATAAATCTCTGTCTTCCTCAGGGATCTTGGGGAGCGCTGCCCTTTTAATATACTTGTTACCTCTCACTATCCTGTTTTTTGAGTAGCTGTCTTGCTTGGGGGCAGAGTATATCTCCTCATAGTAGTCCCTGAAGGTTTCTGCCACCTTCTTAGTTGAATATTCTATTTGGCCCTCTTTAGTTTGGATTTTTTCTATGAAATTCCTAGCTTTTTTTTTCCTTTGTACTATCTTTGCAAGCTGTTTGCTCGGTTTATTACCCCATCTGTATCTCTCCCAGGCTATCTTATCCAGTGATGCTCTGGACTCCTGTTCCATTACCGTTTTTAACTCAGATCTTTTAATGACCATCTGATGGTGTATCTCTTGGGGTAACTGGCCTTTGCATTTTTTGTGGGTTTGTTCTAATCCCGTGAGCTCCTCCGTTAATTTTAGGATTTTTTCCTGCCTCTCTTTTTTCTTCCTAGCCCCCATTTCAATCAATACTCCTCTAATATAGGCTTTATGTGCCTCCCATAATGTAGCCCCTGATATATCCCCTGTGTCGTTTACCTCGAAATAATTCTCTAGTTCTTGTCTAATTCTGTTGTACCCCTCTACTTCTCTTATCAGCTCTTCATTTAGCCTCCACTGCCCCCTCTCAACCTGGTCTCTTCCGGATCTCATCTCGATGGACATGGGTGCATGGTCAGAGTAGGTTATGTTTCCTATCATGGATCCCTTTACCCTGTCTATCCCCTTATGCTCAATTATAGCCCAATCGATCCGAGAGTAGGTCCCGTGCACAGGGGAATAGAACGTGTAATCTCTCTTAGTTGGATGTTGAACTCTCCAGATGTCTACCAGTTGCCAGTTAGAAAGTATTTGCTTTATCTTCTTTAGGTGATTACATTCCTTCCCCTGGGGACGAGCCGTACTGTCCATACTTGGGTTGAGGGAGAAATTAAAATCCCCCATCATAATCAGGTGTCCTCTCATGAACTGCACTATTTTCTTCAAGATGTTTGCCAGGTACTTCGTCGGATTTTTATTAGGGGCATAGATATTGACTAGCGTAACTTTCTCTTCATTTAAACTACCTCTGAGGCACAGATATCTTCCTTCTGGGTCCACTAATCTTTCCTCCAGCACAAACCTTGTTTTCTTTGAAAAACCAATAGCTACTCCCCGTGACCTATTAGAAATAGTGTCTCCTTGAAACCAGACCGGGTATTCCCTCGAGAACAGTCTTAGTCGCGATTGAAGTGATATGTGTGTCTCTTGTAGGAACACCACATCTGGTCCCAATGATTTCAACTCATTAAAAATATTATATCTTTTCCTGGGTGTATTTAAGCCTTTGACATTATATGTTGTGAATTTTATTGTTGCCATATCTCTTTATTTAATCCTCCTGAAATCTCCCTTTGCCTTAGACCCTGGAGAGTTTTCCCTTTTCCATCGGGATGAAGTTGAACCAGACCCCTCACTCCTACTGCCCCTCCCTCCCCTCTAATTCCCCCCACCCTCTCCCTCCCCCCCATCCCCACCTCCACACCCCAACCTCCCCCCCTCCCCCCCCAGCCCCCCACTCCCCTCCCCTCCTCCCCCCACCCCCCTCCCTGGTTCCTACCGAACCCTTAGACCATTGGGGGTCACGAACATTGTGGCCCGCCATTGATCTCCTCCTCCAAAGGCGGAGTCTGAGGTGTGCCCCCCCAACATTTCATATTGCCTTAATGACCTAGCCTACCAGGCTCTACTCCGTGGATCCTCTCTCTTCCCTAAATTCCATAGGCAATGACCTTTCGCTCCCTCTTCCCCCCCACAACCTCCCCCCCGCAAGCCCCTCCTAACCCACACTCAGTTCTATCCAGCGTTCCATGGACCAATCCAATGTTGGGGGTACCTGTATACCCAGTTTCTCACAGAACTCATCTAGTTCTCCTGGAAATCTTAAACTTGCAGATCTCCCATCTTTCTTGCCTACTAGGCAGGCTGGGAATCCCCATGTGTACGTGATATCTTGATTCACCATTTGTTCCAGTAGGGGTTTTAGATGTCGCCTTCTCGCCAATGTACCTTTGGCTAGATCCGCAAAGACTTGAATTCTTGCCTCTTTGAACTGTAGTGGGGTATGACCCTTGAGCTTATACCAGATGTTTTCCTTATCTTCATAAAATCTGAACCTCACAATTATGTCCCGGCTTCCTTCGAACCGTCTGGTATCTAGCCTGCCCAGCCGATGCACGCGTTCAATTTTGGGGAAGTCCTCTCCTTCCAGCCCTAAAAGTGGGCTGAAGATAGTTGCCACAGTCTTCTTTAGGTCTTCACCCCTATTTTCAGGGACCCCTCTGAGTCTTAAATTTTGTCTACGGTCTCTATTTTCCTGATCTTCCAGCCTGTAGCATATTTTTATCTGATTTTGTTGGGTTATTTTAAGTTGTTCTTTTAGACTAGAACACTCCCGCCCTTGCTTGTCAAGCTTGTCTTCGGCCTCTTCCACTCTTACCAGGAGGTTGCCTAAATCAGACCTCAGCGAGGTGAACTCTGCCTTAATTGATGATTCAAGCGCTTTCAGCATCTCTGCTAGTTCACCTTTCGAAGGTAGTTGCGGATCTTGTCTATGTTCCTCAATTCTGGATGCTTCCATCGTATTTTCGGCTAATAGCTCCTCCCTCGAGTGATCTGGGGTCAAGTTTTCTCTTTCGTTGAGTCCCTTCTTCTTTTTATCTGCTATATTAGATTTTTGAGTCTCCTGCTGGGAACTCCCCGGGCTCCCCCCTTTTACCATATATTGCTTGATTGTACTAGCGGGAGTACTCCCAGACAGATTCTCTTTTGGAGTTTTCGGTGGACCCCCCTTCCCAGCTTTGGATGAGCTACGACTCATACTTCTCTTCCCACTGTCTAGGCTTGCTTAGTCTTAATTGGTGTATCGAAATTAGCCGTATTAGGCCAAGCTCCAGGCTTCCTCTTTTGGATGACAAATAGAATTAAATTCAAAATGCAGGTACTGGTGCAGTGGTGGTACAAAATTAGTTCGATGAATGAGCCCCTATGTGACTATGCTGAGATCGTACCTATATACCGTGCTGATATATAGGGAGTCTAGATGCGTTTTCCGCTGGTCTATATCTAGCGTCCCCTGCGTTAAGTAGAAATTAAAGGGAAAGTCCCATTACGGTGCTGTATTTAAGGTTTTCTGATCCAACACCAGTCTCTAAACCTTATATCTGCTGTTTGCCGCCTACCACCCTCTTCCGATATATAAATCCTTACCGGGCTTCCTCCCTGGATCAATATTTACAAAAGAACCAACTCTGTTGCCACATTCCCAAGGTTCGCCGTATCGTGGTTTCCCGCTTCTTAAATACGCTCCTTATGAAGGAGCCGAGAGAGAGTAGCGCACAGCAGTTTTATATTTAAACGACTGGATTTGTTATCAAAAACCCCGCTTTCCCTCCCTCATGGATGCTGCAGCGCTGGTATGCGGGCTTATAGATGGGGTAAGTATGTCATAGGAGTTTGTGTGCTTCAATCAAAATAAGATAAAAAAAAAAAAAAAAACAAGGGGGGGGGGGAAGAAGCAATCCGTTGTTCCACCCAGGGATATCAGTTATTCCACTTCAACCTTGATTAACAGAACTCCTGTGATGTTCCATTCATTTAGCACAGTTTGTACCCATAAAAATTATACAAATTGTTACCAGCAGACCCACTTTCCCTCCATCCGGTTACAGGGATAATAAGAATGATCTCACATAAATTTCCTTACATAATATCCATCAGCTTAACTTCTCCACATTGTTTCTGATACACTCTTACCTTCAGCGTTTGTTAGGCTTTATATATCTCTTACCACCACCACACATTGGATATCTGTCTCCACTCTGTGTTATGTATGAGAGGCTCAGCTGTTGAATTCCCTTGTCACTCTCAGGATATGAAGCATCCTCAGACGCTTACTGCAGTCTCTGTCTCGCTATTTGGCTCCTTTGCTGACATTACCTGCAGGAAGGGGGGGCGGGGGGGGGGAGAGCAGAGACCCCGGAGCGGACCGCGGAATCTGCCGCCCTGTGTGTTTCCTCTAACTATCTTCCGGGAGAGGCGCGCCGGCTCTCAGCACGCCGATCTCCTCTCAATACTCCCAGCGCTCTCCACTCTGACCGCTCCGTCCCGGCATCCCGCTCTGTGAAGGGGAGAACAGATCCGCCAGAGCTTCAGCGGGACAGCACACCTCTTACTCCTCCCTTCCCTCTGACGTCTGACGTCTCACGTCATCCTCCCCGACCGCCCTTCATAAACAAAAATTCTAAACATTATTATGGAAATCTGACGAAAAAAAAAAATTATTCATGAGATTACGAAAAATAATAAAGAAATAAGTTTGTCAGAACTCTGTGTGAATATCAGCAGCAAAACAACATCATTATTCTAGCATTATAAAGAATAAGAGAATGCGCTGCATTAAAATATTTTAAAATTTGCAGCGTGACGAATGTGCCATCTCCATTACAAACGCTAGTTTTACCAGAACGAGCGCTTCCTTCCCATACTTGATTGAGAGCAAGCATTGGAATTCTTTACCTCCTCACCTCTCTCCTTTCATGTCTACCCCTGCTATATCTCATGACCTCTCAGCAGCCTCCACTAACAGGGATGTTGGTATAGCAAAGGGTATAAAGTTAGATTGTTGCTCAGCAAAGACTCTGTTGGTATACAGGTACCCATATCCCAAATATTGTCAGGAAGAATTATAAGGAAGTTGAGGCAATGGGATTTTTTTACAGTACCGTCATAGGACATACGGAAGAATTTTCTTAAAAACACATAATTTTATTGTATACAAAAAAGTTTTTTCTTAGATATTTAATCGCACAATACAGATAAAACATTAAAATTCCAACTATACAGAAATGTCCCTCTTAACAGTTACTACACCCCCAATATTGGGGCCACTTTTGCCTGGGAAGCTAATTCCAAAGTGATTAGTAGGGATGAGCTTCATGTTCGAGTCAAACCCATGTTCGACTCGAATATCGTCTGTTCGACCGTTCGCCGAATTGCGAAAGATATGGCCCGTTCGCGCCAAATTCGAGTGGGGCGTCACGGCCCATAATTCACTGCGGCATTGCAGTGCATTGCTGGCTGATGATTGGCCAAGCATGCACTATGATCCGCATGCTTGGCCAATCACAGCGCTGTCTGTACAAAGAGCTGTAATTGGCCAAAGCCAGGGTGGCATTGGCCAATTATGGCTCAGGGGGTTTAGTACACGCCCCACACTATATAAGGCCGCCTGCACGTCGGCCCTGTGTAGTGTGTTCCGGCGTTAAGAGACAGAGACAGAGAGACAGTGTCATTTGATTTAAGTTAGATAGATTAGGCAGGACAGTCAGTCAATTAGCTGCACTTACAGTGTATTGTGTATATATATATATATATATATATATATGCATACCAGGTGTTGTATATATATATATATATATATATATATATATATATATATATATATATATATATGCGTATATATATATATATATATATATATATATATATATATATACACACTGTATTCTGTTTAGCTAGATCCGTTCCTGTTATTATCTTCCTACTGACAGGTAGGCAGGTGTTGTTACAGTATTTGAAGAAAATTGCTGGTGTTTTTCTGATCCTATCACTACCGCAGGCAGCTACATTATTTACACGTTAGTGTAGTGCAACCTCTGCACAGTGTTCAGCTAAAGCTACAAGTTAGTGTAGTGTGAGCTCTGCACAGTGTTCAGCTAAACTTACCTGTAGAAGATTGGTGGTGTTCTCATGCTAATAATACTACAGGCAGGCAGTTGATTTTGCTAGCTTCAATATATATATATTTATATATATATATATATAGATATATATATAGATATATATATATATATATACACCAGCTTAGTGCAGCTACATCTCACTGCAGGCCATTAGTATGTCTGGAAGGCCATCAAGGAGAAGCAGACAGTCACAAGCCAATAAAAGAGGGCAAGCAGGCTCTGTGTCTAGAGGCAACAGTACTGGTCATGGACACGGTGCATCCTCATGAGCACATGGCCAAGGGACACGCTTGGCCTTTTTTTCGGCAGCTGACCGTGTTGAGCCGCGACATGCGGAAGACTTTTTATTTTTTTGGGGAAAATAATCTTTATTGAAGTTAGACAGAAATTAATACAGCACATTTGAAGTCCATGTATAGAAACATAAAACATATTCACATGTGGTACTTTAACATACAATAGAGCCTTGTAAGGCTGGCATTGCATAACAAAGATATACCAATTGTTAGTGAGTCGGTGAGGTTCCGACAGACCTAAATGGGTTACCTATTATATGTTTGTATGTTTTAGTTGCTAGGTATTGATAAACTTGTTTTCACGCATTACTATACACATGTCTCCCCGTCTCCCAGCCAACCATCCCAAATCCTTGAGTATTTGTGACTGTTTCCCCTATGTTTGTAAATCAACTGCTTGTATGGGAGGGAATTGTTAACATCTCTCTTCCAGCTTGTTACGGTGGGGGTTACGTTCTGCATCCAAGTCTTGGCAATTACTTTTCTGGCCAAAAATAGGACTTCAGATATAAATATGGCTTGGTATTTATCAATGTCCATATCTGGAAGAAGACCCAATATACAAAGTTTTGGATCTAATACTACAGGGGAACCCATCTGGTCGTGTAAGAACTTAATCACTTGACTCCAGTATGTTTGAAGGACGGAGCATTCCCAGATTAAATGAAAAAAACTACCCATCTCTGCCTGGCAGTGAGGACACAATATATTACGTGTAGGTTGAAACTTCCTTATTATGTTAGGTGTTAGATACGCTTGATGAATGATGTATATCTGTGTTAACCTATCAGACAGTTTTGGAGATGCCACCTTTACATTTTCTAAAATTTCCTCCCAATCTGAGTCACTAACTGCTCCTACATCTCTTTCCCATCTTATTTTGGCTTTCTGCGTCACTTCTCTGATTCTGGGTAACCTTATGGAGTAGTAGAGATTAGATATCAATTTTTGTGAATCGGCTCCCATTATTATGTCCAAGATTTGGGGATGTTCCAGGATGCAATTTTCGTTCCTGAATTGAGAACGCAGGGCATGTCTGAGTTGTATGTATTTGAACAGTAATTGTTGCGGAATAGAGTATTCTTCCTTAAGAGTTTGAAATGCTTTAGGCCTAGCACTTGCCATCACCTGGTGCAGGTATATAATTCCATATCTGGCCCATAGATTAGGGTCTGATATTTTTTTAAGCTCCGCTAGCTGGTTGTTAGCCCATAATGGGGTGTGGGAGTGAATGTACCCTATTTTAAGTTTTTTCTGGGCTAATCCCCATATTCGTTGGTGATGGTTGAGTACCCCGTCATTAAAGTTTGGACCTTTCCTATTAAACTGACCCCCTCGTAGTATAATTTGAAGTGGGGAAGATAAAGGACTGTCTGGGCTACTAGATACTAGTGTACTATACCGCTGTCTTTCGTTGTTATGGTAGTGATGCATGTGCGACAGCTGTGCCGCTATGTAATATTCCTGCAGATCTGGCAGAGCTGTTCCCCCCCTGTCTGTAGGGTTTTTAAGGACATGCCAAGCTACCTTATGTCTTTGATGTCCCCAGACAAAGGTGTTCAAAATAGATTCCATTTTTTTGAAAATCCCGATAGGTATATATAGTGGGGCGTGCCATACCATATATAGGATCTTGGGTAAGATAATCATTTTTATGATATTTATCCTCCCCATTACTCCCAGTGGTAGTTTGGACCAGGCTTGCGTTTTGGTTTTTATCATGGCAAACAATGGTTCTATGTTGTTGGTTGTGTATTCGCATAGGTCTCTTGTAACCAGTACCCCTAAATATTTAATAGTGTTTACCCTGACTAATGGTAGTTCTGGATGTATATTGGTTGGGGGGAATTGGTCTATGGGGAGTATCTGTGATTTTTCCATGTCGGCTCTTATAGCTATGGCCAATGGCTCAGCTGCCAGGGCATATAGCAGTGGAGAAAGGGGACATCCCTGGCGTGTGCCTCTTTCTAGAGGAAATTGTCCCGATATACAACCATTAACGAAGACCCGAGCTTTTGGTGACTGATAGAGTATTTGTACCCACTGTATGAAATTGGGACCAAATCCATATTCTCGTAGACACTCCCAAAGAAAAGACCACTCCACTGAATCAAAGGCCTTTGCTGTGTCCAGGGCCACCACTACCCTGGTACCCTGATTGTCGTGCTGTGCTTGAATATTTAGAAATAGTCTTCTTATATTCATGGCCGTATTTTTCCCGGGCATAAAACCGGTCTGGTCTGGGTGAATTAATGAAAGAATGACTTTATTTAGACGGGATGCTAGGATTTTGGCCAGTATCTTAATGTCTACTTGCAGTAGTGAGATTGGATGGTAGGACTCGGGATATCTAGGGTCTTTTCCTGGTTTAGGTAAAACTATTATCTGTGCTTCTTGCATTGATGGGGGGAGTGTTTTATATTTAAATATTTGTTGGTATAATTTTTGCAAGTTCGGGACTAGTATATCAGGGAATGCAGTGTAAAAATTCTAGTGGCAGGCCGTCCAGTCCGGGAGCCTTAGATTTAGCTAGCTGGGACA
The DNA here is from genome assembly GCA_037952925.1 of Lithobates clamitans. NCBI lineage: Eukaryota > Metazoa > Chordata > Amphibia > Anura > Ranidae > Lithobates > Lithobates clamitans. Next base: position 5,778,794 of record JBBGZY010000098.1, read on the forward strand.
GTGCTTCAGATATATCCTCCTGGCTAATGGGGGCGTCTAGTAGCTTAACCTGTTCTAATGTGAGTTTAGGGAACTGAATTCTGTGTAAATGGTTTTTAATTTCATGTGTGGAATGTGTTGTCTGAGTTTTGTATAAATTCCTATAGAAATTTAGGAAAGTGTTTGCTACCTGGTGTGGGTCGGTCACCTCGTCTCCCTGTGGGATAGCTAGGGTCACCACTACTGGAGGTTTTTCATTTAAATGAGCTAAATATGGCAGTAATTTACCTGCTTGCTCCCCGTGTTCGAAGATTCTTTGTTTTTTGAAAAAAACCTGTTGTTTGGCCTTCTCTATGTGCATTTGAGTTACTGCTCTGGATTGCATTTGTACTTTATAGAGATTGTCAGTACTAGGTTCTTGTGCGTATACCTGTTCCAATTCCTGTAGTTTGTCAGTGGTCATCTGTAATAGCAGTTTAGAGGAATTTTTAAATCTGTTTATTCTTAATGAAAGTAGTCTACTAGCTTGATTTTTAAAGGTGTCCCAGACTGCAGTATCTGAATCTGTAAATCTTAAGCTGTTTAGGATATATTGTAGTTCCTGCCCTATGCTCTCGAGATCAGGCAGGACCGACAGCCAGAATGGATTCAGCCTCCAATTAGAAGTGGGCATTACCTTTAATAGAGATGCTGTTATCCAACAGGGTGAGTGGTCCGATAGAGCTCGTGAAGCCATACCCAACCCTGTTATTTTAGGCAGTAATGCATTTGAGACCAGTATAAAATCAATTCTGGACATCGTGTCACAGCCTACCGAGTGACATGTGTATGCTTTTTTAGTCGGGTTTTGCCATCTCCATACATCTGTTAGCGCTAATTCCGTGAATAGTCTGCATAGTCTGGTTTGGAGAGGCACAGTCCCGGATGTATTTCCCAGGCCTGGTCTGTCCAAATTTGGATCCATGGTTTGGTTAAAGTCGCCCATCCATATAGCAGGAACTGATGGGTACTGTGCCATGAATGCCAATCCCTTGAGTACTACCTCAATTGAAAAAGGGGGGGGGATATAACACGCCAGAATCAATAGAGAGTTGCCTCCTATGGTGGCATGCAGGAAGATATATCTTCCTAATCTATCTGATTCTAGAGTAATTAATTCAAAGGGCACTCTTTTGGCGACCAGTATCGATACCCCCCTTGATTGATTGGTGTGCGTGCTTTGGTACAACCATCCTATCCACGGTTTTTTTAAGGCTACTTGCATCTGTCCTGTGATATGTGTTTCTACTAAAGCTATGATATCAGCTTTCTGTGATTTTAGAAATGTTAGAGCTGCGGTTCGCTTTACCTTATTCCGCATACCGCGTACGTTCCACGTCAAAAACTTTACACTGGCCATGTTGGTTTCTGAATATAATAGTGTAGCTGCCATCTAGTGAGATTCCAAAACAGTGGAACCCCCTTAGTCTGCCCTTTCCACAGTGCCAGTCTGCTAATACAAATCTTATTGTTGAATGCATATTGTCTGTCTAGCCGTATCAAAGTCACATCAATACTTATATTCCCAAAATAAAACACAAAACTTATCCTTTTAACTGTTCCCATCCCTCCCAGCTGCACATCTCCCCAACCTGATGTGAGCGTATATACCCAAACTGTCATCATATAACATATCATCCAGCGGTTACACTCCGCTGGAGGCACATTTCTTGATAGCAATAGGTGTGTTTTCCTTTTATGCTGAATCAACTTTGTTAAGGGGGCGACTGTTCTCCTGTCGCTCGTGGAGCAGTTATAGTCAGGACTACCACACATTGCAGTCAGTGAGCTCCCTTTGCACTTTTCCTCCTTACATCTGGTCAAATTATGACCCATATTCCAGGATATTGTAGTACAGTTCATCCCTGTCATTTAGAAGTCTTGCAAAGCATATCACTGTAGACTGTCCCCACTCTTCTCAAAATGTAAGGGCGCAACCGGTAACCCGCGCAACTTTGTTGTATGATCCCGCCTGTTCCATATCAAAGTTATACAGGAGCTAGCTCTCCTATCCTTATCCAATTCTCTTGTACACAAGCTGTGTATGTCCCCATTCTTTATATCCCTAAACTGGATTCTGGTACCCTTCTAAAAAATCTCTGTGACATTTGTATTATAGGATTTTGTTCAAAGTCAGAGAGTACTCACTGTGGTTGTATGAACATAGACAGACTAAGCAGGTCTGTTTCTACGATCCAGCCATGCTGTTGCTGCCGCCGGGTCGTCAAAGAATTGTGCTCTTCCGTCTTCTTCCACCCGCAGCTGGGCAGGAAATAACATTGCATACTTGAGATGGAGGGTCCTCAATCGGCGCTTCACCTCTTGATATTGTGCTCTTTTCCTTTGCACCTCGCTGGAAAAATCCGGGAATACTGCTATCTGGTTGTTCCCGATCTGTATATTTCCTCTCTCCCGGGTGAGTTTAAGGATTTTGTCTCGGTCTTGAAAATTTAGAAATTTGGCGATGAATGTGCTGGGAGGCGCTTCGGGTGGCGGTGGCCGCGCAGGTATTCGGTGCGCCCTCTCCACCGCAAACATTACTGAAAAGGCTTCCCGGCCGTACGTTTTGAGCAGGAGCGTTTCTAGATAGGTTGCCGGGTCTGCGCCTTCCTCTTTTTCCGGCAGTCCTATGAAGCGGAGGTTACAGCGTCTAAGGCGGTTCTCCATGTCATCTTGATGGGCATGAAGTTGCTGTATCTGTCTCTGCATCTCCTCTGTAGTATGTCTCATGGGATGCAGGGCATCTTCCGCGTTGCTGATTCTGGTTTCTGCCTCCGTGACCCTGTCTTTCAGTTTTGAGAAGTCCTGTCTTATCAGGGATATATCGATTTTTACTTCATCTATCTTTGCAGTCAGAGTACCTTGCAAGGCGGCTATAGCGTCTAGCACTTTGGCGGTGTCCGACGTTTGAGGAGCGGGGCCCGTACACGTGTCGGCGCTAACCTCCTGCTGCATGTCTTTCTCCAGGCGGCGAAATTGAGCGAGCTTATCTGTCGTCCCAGTGTTGCGTTTTGGCGGAGACATAGTCCACTGTGGTCCCAGGACAGAAGGGGAGCCCATGGGATGAATTACACTGGTGTATCGTTTCACAGGAGCTCTATCAGGAGTTTGTGTGCTGGAAGTTCGCGCTTTCTACGTCTCACTCCCTCACCTGTCTGGCCTCTCCCCAGGTGCTGTGCTTTTAGAGGAAATCCGGAGGCCCATGCACGCAAAGATCAGTCTTTTGGGGAGCCAGGGCAGCCAGGAGGACCTGTATGGCCGTTGCTGGGTGTAGCAAGATGGCCGCCGCTCTGAGGACCAGGCCGGAGCCTCGGGCCGTCCTAGAAGCTATTGCAGTGTGCAGGGGTTCAGCGCTGGGGGCCACAGGTGGTCCGGGGGCCGAGGCAGGCAGAGATCCATCTCGGGGGAGCTTGGTATGTCCGGGAGATGAGCAGGAGCCGCCGCCGGGTGGAGCAAGATGGCCGCCGCTCCAAGCACTAGGCCGAAGCCGGGGACTTTCCTACAGGCAAGGCCCAGGGCGGAACGATCCGGTCTCCGCGGCCTCGGGTAGCGCTCCAGATGGTTAGGCAGCACCCAGGGCCACACAGGTGACGGGACAAGCCTGTTGGGGTGTCTTTTCCTGACAGGATTGATAGGATTGGAGCAGGATGTCTATTAAAGGATTTTGAGCAAACGGAGCTCTCTTTCCAAGCGTCCTACTCCATAGCTCCTCAGGCCACGCCCCAACATGCGGAAGACTTGGTCGAGTAGATGACCAAGCCGTCCTCATCCTCCTCATCCTCTCTCACCCATGCTCAAGGTACTTTGTCTGGCAAAGCAGCTGCCAAAGCGGTCTCTTCCCTCGGCTCAATGGCATCAGTGACTCCTTCCCTAGCCCCACCATATCCTCCTGAGGAGTCCCTCGAACTGTTTGACCACAGTGTTGGGTACATGCTCCAGGAGGATGCCCAGCGTTTAGAAGGCTCTGATGATGATACTGAGCTAGATAAAGGCAGTAACGTGAGCACGGACAGAGGGGGTGCCCAAGAAGGACAGCAATCTGGCAGTCATGTTCCCCCTGCTGCAGCATACTGCCAGGTTTGCTCCAGTGATGAGGAAGGAGGGGATGATGAGGTCACTGACTCAACGTGGGTGCCTGATAGGCGAGAGGAGGAGCAGGAGGCACATCACCAATGAGGCAGGATGCCCTCCAGGGGCCAGCCTAAGAGCAGCACACTGACTGCATCACACCTCAGAGCTCCGCATGTGCAGGGCGCTGCTGTCTCTGTGCGTTATTCCAAAAGTTCTTTGGTGTGGGCCTTTTTTGAGAAGAGTGCATCAGATGGCACTGCTGCTATTTGCAACATATGTCTCAAGCGTATCTCGCGTGGCCAAAACATCTCCCGCTTGGGCACCACATGCTTGACCAGACATATGTTGACCTGCCATGCAGTTCGTTGGCAAGCGTACCTAAAAGACCCACACCAAAAAACAAAGAGGACCTCTCCTTACTCCTCATCAGCTGGGATCTCCAACCCCACTATACCTTCAGTCCTCTCTGAGACCTGCACTGAGAGAAATGAAGGTGTAGAATTAGGTGTGTCATAGCCAAGTACTTGCGGACAATCTGCTATCGGTACACCAATGTCAGATTGTACCAGGCAAATTTCCCTGCCCCAGCTGCTGCACCGCAAAAAAAAGTTTGCTCCCAGCCATCCACATGCCCAGCGGTTGAATGCTAGCTTGGCAAAATTGCTAGCACTTCAACTGCTACCTTTTCAGTTGGCAGACTTTGCCCCCTTCCGTGAGTTTGTGGAATGTTCGGTTCCTCAGTGGCAGTTCCCAAACGCCACTTTTTTTCACGGAAGGTGATTCGGGCTCTCTACCGGCATGTGAAAGGCAATGTCTTGGCCTCGCTGGACAGGGCGGTCAGCGGTAAGGTGCATATTACCGCTGACTCATGGTCCAGCAGGCATGGACAGGGATGTTACCTAAGTTTCACGGCACATTGGGTGACTCTTCTGGCAGCTGGGAAGGATGCAGGACAAGGTGCAGTAGTGTTGGAGGTTGTTCCGCCACCACGCCTCCAAAATGCCACTACTCATGATTCTGACACACCTCTCTCCTCCAGCTCCTCCTCTTCTTCTTCCTCCATGGCCTCTTCCTGTGCTTTGTCCTCAGAACCAGCGGTGCTCCATAGGTGTTCAAGGGGCTACACAAGTACACAGGCCAAAATATGCCATGCGGTGCTTGAGCTGGTGTGCTTGGGGAACAGGAGCCACATTGGGGCAGAGGTTCTGTCAGCTCTGCAGGGGCAGGTTCAGAGGTGGTTGACGCCACACCAACTTAAGGCAGGAATGGTGGTTTGCTACAATGGCACCAACCTCCTCTCCGCCCTCCGACAGGGACAAATGACCCATGTGCCCTGTTTGGCTCACAGTCCCAAGAAACACATGGACTTGTACGTGGCTGGCAGGAGGTGGCTGCGGATCATGTCGTCCTTAGTGACCCAGAGGACTCCGGACCGAAAGCCTCAGCAAACCTACGCTGCATGGCCTCCCTGATCCTGCAAAGCCTGCGGAAGGATCCTCATATTCATGGTATCATGGAGAAGGAACCATACTGGCTGGCAACCCTCCTTGATCCACGTTACAAGGGTAAGGTTGCGGACCTTATCTTGCCATCACAGAGGGAGTAGAGGATGAAACATCTTTGGGAGGCCTTGCAGAAAGGTCTGTGCAATGCATTCCCAGAGACTGGGAGGTTACAAACTCCTGTTTCTGGACAACGTGTTGCTGAGGCTTTGGTCGGTGAAAGAAGGAGCGGTGAAGAAGGTGGCCATCTGACCGATGCGTTCAGACAATTTTTTAGTCCGCAGCCTCAGGGTATGATCGGTTCCAGCAACCATCGGCAGTGTCTGTTTTACATTGTGCAGGAATACCTAGGGGCAAGATCTGAATTGGACACCTTTCTCACCGAAAATCCTCTGGGTTACTGGGTCTTGAGGATGGATCAATGGCCAGAGATTGCACAGTATGCAATTGAGCTACTGGCCTGTCCTGCATCCAGCGTTCTTTCAGAACGCACATTCAGTGCTGCTGGAGGCTTTGTAACCGATCACAGGGTGCGTCTGTCCACCGACTCGGTCGATCGACTGACTTTCATAAAAATGAATAAGTCTTGGATCATCACCAGCTACCAAGCACCTGATGCTGATGTAACCGAAATATTTTTTTGAAATGTCAGATCCCTTCAAAGACTGCCTATGCTGATGCTGAGTGACTATCCTGTTATGCTGAGTAATTATCCTCTTCCTCCTCAGTGATCATGCTGATAGCTTGTAAGAACATTTTTGGTTCTGGGCGCCGCCACCAGTGCCTAATGCCCAATTTTTCAGCCCCTGTTTAACAGGGGCGTGTAATTACAATTTTTGATGCAATTCTTTGCAGCAGGGCTAGTTCCTGCGCTCCAACTAAAGTATCTGTGAGGGGTTGCAGTATTGTGGCACCAGCACCAGTGCCTAAGGCTCAATTTTTCAGCCCCTGTTTAACAGGGGCATGTAATTACAATTTTTGATGCAATTCTCTGCAGCAGGGCTAGTTCCTGCGCTCCAACTAGAGTATCTGTCAGGGGTTGCAGTTTTGTGGCACTAGCACCAGTGCTTAAGGCCCAATTTTTCAGCCCCTGTTCACCAGGGACATGTAATTAGAATTCTTGATCTAATATTTCACAGCAGGGCCCGTTTCTGCGCCCACCAAGAGTAACTGTGAGGACTTACAGTGTTGTGGCACCAGCAGCACAACCACCACCACCAAAGGCCCAATTTTTCTGCCCCTGTTCAACAGGGGCATGTAATTACAATCCTTGATCTAATATTTCACAGCAGGGCCCTGTGAGGGTTTACAGTGTTGTGGCCACAACAACACCTAAGGCCCAAATTTCTGCTGAGTATATAGGGCAGGCCCCTACTTTCAAACATCCAACTTACAAACGACTCCTACTTGCAAACGGAAGGAGACAACAGGAAGTGAGATGAAATATACCCCTAGGAAGGGAAATTCTCTCCTGTAAAAGTTAATATGGGAAAAACTTTTCTCCTTTATACTGATCCTTTATCACCAATCCTTGTTTCACTAAAAATCCCAAATTTTCAAAAAACATTTGTCATTGGGACAAAAAGTGAGGTGAAATCTTCTGAAGAGGAGCACAGACAGCAAAACAAATGTCACAGGGGTGATAACCCTTCCCTATGTTTTCCAAAAAGCTTAAAATAGTTTTTTGGCTGGAGCTAAACACGTTAAAAATGTACCAGTTCAAAATTACAAACAGATTCTACTTAACAACAAACCTACAGTCCCTGTCTTGTTTGCACCGCCTGTATACTGCTGTTCAGAGTATATAGGGTCTGGGGGCCCCACACCTTTCCTTTTTTAATTTGGGTGCGGGGTTCCCCTTAATATCCATACAAGACCCAAAGGGCCTGGTAATGGACTGGGGGGTACCCATGCCGTTTCTCTCACTAATTTTCATCCATATTGCCAGGACCCGACATTACATTAAAGCCGCAAGCTGTTTTAAATGACTTTAATTCCTTTAAAAATGTAATTTTGTGCAGGGACTGTTCTAAGCACGGGAAACATGCGCCACTTTAAAGGCATACTATAGACACCCCCCAGGTACGATATTTATAGGAATATTTCACTTTTTTTTTACTTTAACCACTTTAAGACCAGCCTCGTTTTGGATTTTAGGTGTTTACATGTTTAAAACAGGTTTTTCTGCTAGAAAATTACTTAGAACCCCCAAACATTATATATGGTTTTTCTTCTAACACCCTAGAGAATACAATGGCGGTCATTGCAATACTTTTTTTTGCACCGTATTTGCGCAGCGGTCTTATAAGCGCACTTTTTTTGGAAAAAATTCACTTTTTTGAATAAAAAAATAAAACAACAGTAAAGTTATCCCAATTTTTTTTTATATTGTGAAATATAATGTTACGCCGAGTAAATTGATACCCAACATGTCATGATTGAAAATTGCGCCCGCTCGTGGAATGGCGTCAAACTTTTACCCTCAAAAATCTCCATAGGCGACGTTTAAAAAATTCTACAGGTTGCATATTTTGCGCTACAGAGGAGGTCTATGGCTAGAATTATTGCTCTCACTCTACCGGTCGCGGCAATACCTCACATGTGTGGTTTGACCACCGTTTTCATATGCGGGCGCTACTCGCGTATGCGTTCGCTTCTGCGCGCGAGCTCGTCGGGACAGGGGGGTTTTAAAATTTTTTTTTTTATTTTTATTATTTATTTTACAATATTTTATTTATTTTTACACTTTAAAAAAAAAAAAAAAATTGTGTCACTTTTATTTCTATTACAAGGAATGTAAACATCCCTTGTAATAGAAAAAAGCATGGCAGGACCTCTTAAATATGAGATCTGGGGTCAAAAAGACCTCGGATCTCATATTTACACTAAAATGAAATAAAAAAAAAAAAATAAAAAAAAGTCATTTGTAAAAATGACATTTGAAAAAATATGCCTTTAAGAGGCGTGGACGGAAGTGACGTTTTGACGTCGCTTCCGCCCAGCAGTGTCATGGAGACGAGTGAGCGCCATCTTGGGCTCACTTGTCTTCAGACACACCACGGGAGTGGACGCGATCGCCTCCGCCGCTACCGACGGCTCCGGTAAGCGGCGGAGGGCACCGGATCGCGGCGGGAGGGGGGGGGCCCCTCTCCCGCCACCGATAAAAGTGATCTCGCGGCGAATCCGCTGCAGGGACCACTTTTATCTGAAAGCCGGCCGCCGCACGAAAACGGGGATACCGGGGTTATGGCAGCTAGCTGCTGCCATAACAACGATATCCCCGTTCAAACTTAGGACGTACATCGTCGTGCGGCGGTCGGGAAGTGGTTAAGCATCATTAAAATCACTGCTCCCGAAAAAACGGACGTTTTTAAAACTTCTTTTTGCATTGATACATGTCCTCTGGGGCAGGACCCGGGTCCCCAAACCCTTTTTAGGACAATACCATGCAAATTAGCCTTTAAAATTAGCACTTTTGATTTTGAACGTTCGAGTCCCATAGACGTCAATGGGGTTCTAACGTTGGTGCAAATTTTCGGTCCGTTCGCAGGTTCTGGTGCGAACCGGGGGGTGTTCGGCTCATCCCTAGTGAATATCTATGTGTAGACCGTCTATCGCTCATCTCGTCATGTTTTGCAGTATAACCGCTTTTTCAGGAGAGGGACAGGGGGAGTACAATACTGAAAAAGAAATATAAAATATGTAATCATAAACATGTACAGTATCTCACAAAAGAGAGAATACCCCTCACATTTTTGTAAATATTTTATTATATCTTTTCATGTAACACTGAAGAAATTACACTTTGCTACAATGTAAAGTAGTGAGTGTACAGTTTGTATAACAGTGTACATTTGCTGTCCCCTCAAAATAACTCAACACACAGGCATTAATTAATCTTGAGAAGAGGAGATTAAGGGGGGATATGATCACCATGTCCAAATATATAAGGGGTCCATATAGTGAACTTGGTGTTGAGTTATTCACTTTACGGTCAACACTGAGGACAAGGGGGCACTCTTTTTGTCTGGAGGAAAAGAGATTTCATCTCCAAATACGGAAAGGTTTCTTCACAGTAAGAGCTGTGAAAATGTGGAATAGACTCCCTCCAGAGGTGGTTCTGGCCAGCTCAGTAGATTGCTTTAAGAAAGGCCTGGATTCTTCCTAAATGTACCTAATATAACTGGGTACTATAATTTATAGATAAAGTTGATCCAGGGAAAATCCGATTGCCTCTCTGGGATCAGGAAGGAATTTTTTCCTTGCTGTAGCAAATTGCATTCTGCTTTTTTGGGGTTTTTTTCGCCCTCCTCTGGATCAACTGTGGGTATAGGATTGGGTATATGGGATTGTATGATATTTTTTATTTTATTTGTTATTTATTTTACGGTTGAACTAGATGGACTTGTGTCTTTTTTCAACCTGACTAACTATGTACCTATGTAACATTAATGTCTAAACTGCTGGCAACAAAAGTGAGTACACCCCTAAGTGAAAATTTCCAAATTGGGTCCAAAGTGTCAATATTTTGTGTGGCTACCAGTACTTTCCAGGACTGCCTTAACCCTCTTGGGCATGGAGTTCACCAGAGCTTAATAGTTTGCCACCGGTGTCCTTTTCCACTCCTCCATGACAACATCATGGAGCTAGTGGATGTTAGAGACCTTGGGCTCCTCCACCTTCAGTTTGAGGATGCCCCACAATAGGGTTTAGGTCTGGAGACATGCTTGGCCAGTACATTACCTTTACCTTCAGCTTCTTTAGCAAAGCAGTGGTTGCCTTGAAGGTGTGTTTGGGGATGTTATCATGTTGGAATACTGCCCTGCGGCCCAGTCTCCGAAGGGAGGGGACAATGCTCTGCTTCAGTATGTCACCGTACATGTTGGCATTCAATGAACTGTAGTTCCCCAGTGCCAGCAGCACTCATGCAGCCCCAGAACATGACACTCCCACCACTATGCTTGACTGTAGGCAAGACACACTTGTCTTTGTACTTCTCACCTGGTTGCTGCCATACACACTTGACATCATCCGAACCAAATAGGTTTATCTTGGTCTCGTCAGACCACAGGGCATGGTTCCAGTAATCCATGTCCTTAGTCTGCTTGTCTTCAGCAAACTGTTTGTGGGCTTCCTTGTGCATCATCTTTAAAAGAGGCTTCCTTCTGGGATGACAGCCATGCAGACTAATATGATGCAGTGTGCCACGTATAGTTTGAGCACTGACAGGCTGACCCCCCCCCACCCCTTCAACCTCTGCAGCAATGCTGGCAGCACTCATACGTTAATTTCCCAAAGACAACCTCTGGAAATGATGCTGAGCATGTGCACTCAGCTTCTTTGGTCGACCATGGGGAGGCCTGTTCTGTGTGGATCCTGTCCTGTTAAACTGCTGTATGGTCTTGACCACCGTGCTGCAGTTCAGTTTCAGGGTCTTGGCAATCTTCTTATAGCCTAGGCCATCTTTATGTAGAGCAATAATTCTTCTTTTTAGATCCTCAGAGTTTTTTGCCATGAGGTGCTATGTGGAACTTCCAGTGACCAGTATGAGAGAGTGAGAGCGATAACACAGAATTTAACACACCTGCTCCCCATTCACACCTGAAACCTTGTAACACTAACTAGTCACATGACACTGGGGAGGGGAAATGGCTAATTGGTCCAAATTTGGACATTTTCACTTAGGGGTATATAAGTGAAATTTGAATTATTATATTTGAAAAAACAAATACAAATTAAATAGTGTGTGTATTCAAGTCCATATAGTGCTCCAATAAATAAACTGTGATGTTGAACACTTAGGATGGGGCTTGATACTTCTGTTTGGTAAATATGATAAGAGAGGCCGCTTACCGGATAAGGTGGATCTCAGATTATAGAGATCAAACTCACTCAGCAAAAGATCATTCAACTTGTGAACACTCCTCCTGGGACTCCTCCAAAGCCAGTATTCTTTCCGATACAGCAGGCTCCTGTATTCGTATGATACTCCTTACAAATGCGCTGGCAACTCCTTAATAGTCTCCAGCATTGGGATGTATCACAAGATAAAAAGAAGAGGTTTAATGGGGCAGTACTCTCGTTTGAAATATTTATTAAAGGCTTTACAGGCACTGACATTCAAAGACAATGAAACGATTTTCAAACAGCCGCTGCTCAAGCCAGCCAGCTGGTGCGTGGTGACGTCAAGAACTGGTGCTCCACCGACGTTTCCCCATACAAAGGGAACCAGTCAATGCCTTGTACGGGAAAACGCGTCGGGTGGAGCACCAGTTCTTGACGTCACCATGCACCAGCTGGCTGGCTTGAGCAGAGGATGTTTGAAAATCATTTCATTGTCTTTGGAAGTCAGTGCCTTTAAAGTTTTTAATAAATCTTTCAAACAGGAGTACTGCACCATTAAGCCTCTTCTTTTTATCTTGTGATACATCCCAATGCTGAAGACTATTAAGGAGTTGCCAGCGCATTTGTAAGGAGTATCATACGAATGCAGGTAAGTGGCCTCTCTTATCATATTTACCGAACAGAAGTATTAGCCCCATCCTGAGTGTTCAACATCACGGTTTATTTATTGGAGCACTATATGGATTTAAATACACACACTATTTAATTTGTATTTGTTTTTTCAGATATATTATTGTATTTGGTTGCGCAATTTTACTTTATCCACAAATTTATGAGCTGAATATTCAGGCTATTTGAGTTGCAGCACCTAACACATGGTCACATTTGATTTTGTCATCTACATTCCAACCATTTTTACTTTTTTCATCACTATTTTTATATATTAATTTTCATTCTTAAAGAATGATTTTTCACCTTACACTCACTTTTGTTGCCAGCAGGGCTTTTTTTCTCAGAGAATAGGTGCAGGAACTCCCCCTATCTGAGTCAACCCTTGTCTCTGCCCCTACCCACCTCTGACCACCTTTCCTTGATTCCACCCCCTACCCACCTACCAGTACTGCCCCTTTTAGAGAATACAGAACCAAGTATCGTTTTGTGGTGCTAAATCATTTGCATGAAACATGATGATAAAAAGAAAAGAAGTAAAATAGATCCCCTGCAGCCAGCAACAATAGAATCCCAGCAATAGATCCCCACACAACAATAGACTCCCCCAGCAACAATGGACTCCACCCCAACAACAATAGATTCCCTGCAGCAACAGTGAACTACCCACAACAAAATATCACACGCAGTAACAAAATATCCACCCAAGCAACATTAGACCCCTTCCAGCAGCAACAACAGATCTTCCAGCAGCCAGCATCAATAGATCCTCCAGCAGCCAGTAAAAATAGACCTGTCCCTCAACAGTAGATCCCTTCCAGCAACATAAGACCCACCCAGCAACAATAGATTCCCCATCAGCAACAATAGACCCTCACACAAAATCAGATCCCCACCAGTGACAATAGATCCCCTAGCAGCCAACATCAATAGACCCTCCAGCACACCCCACACCCCATGCTATTACATACATTCAGTGCTGGAGGTGCCGGAACTGTGTTCCCCCGCGTTCCCGCCGAAAAAAAGCCCTGGTTGCCAGTGGTTTAGACATTAATGGCTGTGTGTTGAGATATTTTGAGGGGACAGCAAATTTACACTGTAATACAAGCTGTACACTCACTACCCTACATTGTAGCGAATTGTCATTTCTTCAGTGTTATCACATAAAAAAGATAAAATAAAATATTTACAAAAATGTGAGGGGTGTACTCACTTTTGTGAGATACTGTATATAGCTTCATACTGACATAGTTCATCCACGTGAAACATGAAGCTCACATAGATTATAACTGTAGCAAGGTCCCAGGACTCCTTTGGTCTAATGAGAACCTCCAGGGCCAGAGACAGCTGACATCCTTCTGTATATGGTGGGTTGCAAGGCATAGTGGGTGCAGTACGAAGTATATTGATTGGGCGCCAGACACTTCTTGAATGCAAAAGAGATTTTATTTCTCTTAACAGAACTTTGGGAGAGAGGGTTAGGGCCAGGACACCTTTAGGTAGTTGCAAGATTACTTGGCAGACTCCGAGACTTCAACAGGAGGACAGCCATGTAGGGAAATGCATCCAGCAAGACTCCGCATCTGCATGTGTAGGAATGCTGTCTCCTATGGCAACAATCTTTAACAGTTCCTAACACAAAGTGTAACAGTTCCTTCACTTTCACTACAATCACTTCTTGTAGTTCTTCAGCCCACTGAACTCCCAGTCTCTCACTAGACTAGATGATTCACTACCACTGAATCCCTTGAGGTCCTCCAATCTTCACTGTAGTACCTTCCTCAAGCATCACCCCCGCCTCTCTGCTGGGTCCCTAGCTTGGAACTCAAGATACTTCTCAAGATTTACCCCACTGGCCTGCTCAGTCCCTGGCTTGACACACAAGGCTGCTCTGCAAGCGTCCCCTCTGCTGGCTGGGACCCTGGCTTGATAACCGCTGAAGTTTCCCGATTCTTCACCGTCCCCGTTGGGTGAGAATACTGCTCTGATACTTGCTTCAGCTACTCACTGTGGTCCCTGGTATTAAGGTGGTTGGTCCTTTAGTTGCAACAGCTTCCCCTCTAACTCCGACCACGACAGGTTCTCCGTCCGGCAGAACCGTTACTTCTGTTTGGACTGCAAGCCACAATCCCAACCCTGCACTGCTCTCTTGCCTGGTAGGCAAATTTAGGAGCAACCCTGCCTAAACTCCAGGGTGCTACATCACCATAACAGACAGTGGTTTATGAAACACTTACCCCAGAGTCAGGCTGGGCCTAACCAAGGGTAACCTGGGTATAGCAAAGGGTGTCACAGGTCCTTTCAACACGTCTGCAAGCAGCACACTACCAAATTTCTCTGCCCCAGCTGCTGTATCGAAAAAAAAATACACTCCCTGTCACCCACATGCCCAGTGTCTAAATTCCAGCTTGTCCAAATTGCTGGCTTTACAACTCCTGCTTTTTCATTTGGTGGATTCTGCCCCCTTCTATGAATTTGCAGAATGTGCTTTACCACAATAGCACTTTCCTAGTTGCTATTTCTTTGCACGTAAGGCCATTCCAGCTCTGTACCGGTATATTGAAGTGTCTAATGCACTTTTACGGCAATATATTGAAATGCCTTAGTGCACATTTACGGCAGTATATTAAAGTGCTTTAGTGCAGTTTTACTGCAGTATATTGAAGTGCCTAAGTGCACTTTTACGTTAGTGTATTGAAGTGCATTAGTGTACTTTTACTGCAGTATTTTTAAGTGCCTTAGTGCACTTTTATGGCAGTATATTGAAGTGCCTTAGTGCACTTTTATGGCAGTATATTGAAGTGCGTTAGTGCAGTTTCAGCCCAGTATATTGAATTGCGTTAGTGCAGTTTTACTGCAGTATATTGAAGTATATTGAAGTTCGTCAGTGCAGTTTTACTGTAGTATATTGTAGGTTGGCAGTGGAGTGTGTCTGTGTAGTGAGTACCCAAGTTAAAGTGCACCAAACACCACTTTCCATTGATTAAAGTGCATCCAGGTACACATTTCCCCTTCTCTATTACATTTCGGTAATAAGTCCCCCCATCATGTCAGGGAGGCCAACAAGAAGAGGCTGACATTTCCATGGCCCTGTGAGAGGGACAGCAGCATCTATGTCCACAGGCAAAGGTGGACAAGGTCTGTCCTCAGGCAGGGCACCATTTCCTCTGCTTAGTGATGTTGCCCATGCTATATCCAGCCACAGCAAGCAGAGGAGGTGGTGGACTGGCTTACCAAACCATCCCCATACTCCTCATCCTCTGTCACCCAAGCAGAGACTAGTGCGCAGTCCACCGTAGCTGCCAGAGCAAGTTATTCTGCCTCTTTCTCCACAGCTACTCCTGCCATAGCCCCAGCATCATGCATGAAGGAGTCAGCTGAGTTATTTGAGCACTTGTTCCTTGACGATGCACAGGCATTACTTGATTCTGATGTTGGTTCTGAGGTTAAGGAAGGTAGGAACATAAGCCTACAGAAAAGGGAGAACATTGCTAAACAACAAATTGGCAGTCATGTTCCCCCAGCCGCAGTATATTGCCAAGTTGGTTTAAGTGTTGATGAGGATGGAGGGGGTGATGATGATGAGGTCACTGATGTGACTTGGGTGCCAGCCCATTGGCAAGAGCACCTGAAAGCCACACAAAAGGAATGCAATTCTGCTCCTACTCGCACCTTACCTTTCAGGTCTACCCCTGCTAAATCTCATGACCTCTCAGCAGCTGCCACTGACAGAGATGATGGTATAGCGAAGGGTGTTACAGGTCCTTTCAGCACATTACCAGCAGCACACCACCTGCTGTAAACTATAGCCAGCAAATGTCTCTGTCCCAGCTGTTGCAGTGAAAAAAAGTACAGTCACTGTCACCCACATGCCCAGCGTCTAAATTCAAGCTTGTCAAAGCTGCTCACTTTACAACTCGTGCCTTTCCGTCTGCTGGATTCTGAATAGTAGTAGCTTAGAAGGAGTGAGTCCATACTTGTGTCCTCCAGCAGCTTGGCAGATGCTCCAGTGTTCCATGGGACTACAAAGTGCAGCAGTCCCTCTTCAGTATCAGCCTTCCTCCTTTTTAAATGAGCACAGGGAAGGAAGGAACCAAACAGCCCAGGAAAAGAGTATGAAACTATTTAACCCCTTCCTAGCCTGGGAAGGCTAACTAAATAGAAATCTTCACTGTAGTCAACCTGCCTACAAGTGAATTCCTGCATCAAGAATCTGCAGATTCCTTCAGCTGGAATCGCAGGTGGTTAAAAATAACTGCAAACAGGAAGCCCAAACAAAGTAATGCCAAGCTGATAGGAGCTGATAGGAGACATAGAGAAATGTCTGTCTGCTGCTAGTTACATGCATCCAGTGTTAATCTGTGGTTAGGGACAGGTGAATGGATTTGGGAACAATATGTCTGTGTCCAGGGCCAATCATCTTTCCCTAACAGCAGGTATCAGCTGGATGTGTGGAAACACAGTGGCAGAAAGTCACAGCTCCTGACAACCTGCCACTGCTTAGTACAGGTTTCCCAGCCAAAGCTGTTCGCAACCATCTGCAGATTCTTACTGCAGGAATCTGCTGAAGGTTCTAATCACAAGTTGTGTTATTGTTCTACAGTAGAGGAAGGTCAGGTGCCAAGAATTTTTGTGCTCTCTGTCAGGACTGTGTATATGTCAGAAATGACACTTACCTAGACTTAGTTGCTCCCGCATAGTTGGGTGCATTGGGCAGTAAGTGCGCTCCATCAAATTCTGTCTCTGCACCCTCCATGGCTTTCAGGTTTGTTTTGAAAATTGACCACCGGTCAATGCGGAGCCAGCAGCCGAGGAAGATGGCCATGTAAGGAAAGAGCTCCCAGTCCACACAGTGGTTCCCGACCTCTCACAGTGACGAGAGACAGCACAACTCGCCAATCCAGCACCTAATCGTCTGCGCAACACTGCCGGTAACCATGGGGAAAAGAAAACCGGCTCCGGGTCCCCGCAAACTAACAACATACTTCAGGCCTGCCAGGGCCCGGTCAGGTAAAGATGGCGCTGGCCGGGACCAACCACGTTCTCCCTCTCATCATAGCACCCCGTGCGGATCCCAATCCAGCGGCAGCAATCGCTTCTCTCCTAGAGAATCTCCGGTCAGCAGCCCTGTTAAGTCCAACTCCAGGAAGTCCCCAGCACACCAGTATGCAGGTGAGAAGGGATGGGGAGATTTATCTGAGGAAGAAAATGAGGGAATTAGCGGGACTTTATATGAGGTATAGGGGTGCCGCTCAGGTCCCCCCCTCCATCCCGGTTGAATGAAAATGATAAAAAATAAAAAATAAAGAGGTAGCGGGACTTTTTATATAGACACTCGGGAGCAGGAATAAAATTGATAGCTTTTATTAGAATCAAATGGTTATCGAGTTTCTGTATTCGAATAATTCAATGCATAATGCTATATATAAAACTATTCGTACAACTACTACAATTCATTGAAGCCAGAAGAGATATACATACATACATGTTCCAACAAGGAATCAATACATAATACATAGTGTAAAAACATTTAGAGCATGGTTACATGATTAAATGGAAAAATTGGAAAACAAAGAAAAAGGGGGGGTTTTAATTGTAGGGGGAAAAAAACAAATTATTATGGAACGGCCTGGTCAGATGCATCAATGTGTACACTGGGTTGTTGTTGGCTCTACGCGTTTCAAGGTATTTAACCTATCATCAGGAGCAAGGAACCATAGTGATAATCTAAAAAATGAAGGAAAAATATTTAATTAAAAGGAAAAAGGAGAAAGGGAAAAAGAACAAGAGAAGAAAAGGAAAAGGGGGAAAAAAGAAAAGAAAAAGCTCAGAACAGGCAGGGAGGGTCCTCCCTGATGGACCCGAACTGCCCGTACACTTACATGTGTGGTCCACACAGTGGCGGGGCGGCCATGAAACACACGGGCCAAACCAAATATGCCACGCACGGGAGCTGAGGGGACATGCCGCAACGGGCAAAGCACAGGAATGGACGGCGTCCCGCAGGAATGACATTGTAGATAATAGTGGAACAAAAAGACCAAATCTGTAAAGGAAAAGAAAATTATGTGGCTGTGGAGTGGATGTGGGGCAAAAGTGAAAAGAAATAGGTAGCGAACGAAAGATATAGAGCAAGGGAAGGAATAGAAAGGGTTGAAAAAAAGATTAGTGTGAATGGAAAAAAGGGTGTGAGGACATGAAAAGGGTGAAGGGAATAAGAGACTATAAAAGGGGGAAGAGAGAGAGGATAGAATAGGCGGGGTGGTGCGAAAGGAACACTAGGTGAGGAACAGAGTGGAGGAGAAAGGGAGAGAAAAAAAAAAGGCAGGAGTGGGAAGAAGAAAAGGAAAAAACTGAAAGCCAGGAAAGTGATGAAGGGAAAGTGGAACTCGGTTTGAAAGTCAAATGGTGATAGGAGGGAATGTGTACCTGATAACCAGAATGTCCAGCCAGAAATGCATTGATGCATGGGTGGTGGGTGAAAACAAGTGTGTCCCAAACTAAGTGCGGAATCCATGCGGGAATGGGGTCCATAGCTGCCAAGCCCCCGCAGCCATGTCCCCAACGTCAGACGCTGGCCCACGAATAGGGAGAGAAGGGGAGAACGCCGACAGCCCAGGAACCAAGCCATTGATGGTCCCACCGGCGGCGGTGTCGACCAAGTCAACCCCCCCAGTAAACACTCGGACAGCACGCCGCGCTATAAAGGCGCCAGCGTGTCCGGCCGGGATGTGTGACGTCGACGCGCAGTGAGCACAAGCCCCGCCCACCCTCCGTCACAACAGGGTGGAGGGGGGGTCCGCTGTGCACGTCGCAGCTCCCGAACGGGACAAGGAGGCAGGCCCGGCAAACCCACAGACGCACGCACCACTGCGTGCATGTAAGAAAAAACAAGATAAAAAGTAAATAACTAGAAATTGGAAATGAAACCAAAATTAGAAATCAAAAAAGGGAAATGCAGAAGGACAAAATTAAAAATATCAAACAAACAAAAGTTAAATATTGGATTGAAAAGTAATGTTATTGATTAGAGAAGCAATTAAGCCTCTGGCAAACAGAGATGGGAGTCAGAAAAATATTTTTTATAATAAATTTATGGTTAACGCCGCCGTGTGCCTATCATCCCTAATTGGTTAATAATAATAATAGGGAAGAAAATGAGGGAATTAGTGGGACTTTATATGAGGTATAGGGGTGCCGCTCAGGTCCCCCCCTCCATCCCGGTTGAATGAAAATGATAAAAAATAAAGAGGTAGCGGGACTTTTTATATAGACACTCGGGAGCAGGAATAAAATTGATAGCTTTTATTAGAATCAAATGGTTATCGAGTTTCTGTATTCGAATAATTCAATGCATGATGCTATATATAAAACTATTCGTACAACTACTACAATTCATTGAAGCCAGAAGAGATATACATACATACATGTTCCAACAAGGAATCAATACATAATACATAGTGTAAAAACATTTAGAGCATGGTTACATGATTAAATGGAAAAATTGGAAAACAAAGAAAAAGGGGGGGGTTTTAATTGTAGGGGGAAAAAAACAAATTATTATGGAACGGCCTGGTCAGATGCATCAATGTGTACACTGGGTTGTTGTTGGCTCTACGCGTTTCAAGGTATTTAACCTATCATCAGGAGCAAGGAACCATAGTGATAATCTAAAAAATGAAGGAAAAATATTTAATTAAAAGGAAAAAGGAGAAAGGGAAAAGGAACAAGAAAAGAAAATTAAACCCCCCCCTTTTTCTTTGTTTTCCAATTTTTCCATTAAATCATGTAACCATGCTCTAAATGTTTTTACACTATGTATTATGTATTGATTCCTTGTTGGAACATGTATGTATGTATATCTCTTCCGGCTTCAATGAATTGTAGTAGTTGTACGAATAGTTTTATATATAGCATCATGCATTGAATTATTCGAATACAGAAACTCGATAACCATTTGATTCTAATAAAAGCTATCAATTTTATTCCTGCTCCCGAGTGTCTATATAAAAAGTCCCGCTACCTCTTTATTTTTTATTTTTTATCATTTACATTTATCTGAGGACTCAACATGTGAGTTCATAGACTGCATAGATGACTATCCTGCTGTGGGGCAACCCCTCTCAGACAAAACTTTAAAAGACATGTTGGTGTCACTGAGGGGATCACTCCACAGGGATATGATGACAATGGTCTCGCAAATTAGACGAGAGGTTGATGGTATGGGAGAGAGAATACATCACATGGAAAATAAGATGGGAGACTTTGCAGTGGCACACAACGAACTTGTTGATGCTCATAATGAGGCAGAGGATGCACTAAGAGCCACTAAATTAAAGCTAGCAGACCTGGAAGATTGTCCAAGAGGAACAATATAAAGTTCTGGGGATATGCTGAGGCCATACACCCAGCTGACATGCGCAATCATATCCAACAGTTAATCGCAACCCTTCTACCTGATGTGACTAAGAGGGAAATTTTGTAGATAGGGTGCACAGACTCCCTAAAACGCCATCCTTACCAAAAAAAGAACCACAAGACGTAATTGCTTGCGTTAATTTTTACAACGTGAAAGAGGCACTTATGCAAAGGGCTAAGAAGGAACCTAAACTGCCAGATCCTTACTCTGAAATTACACTTTATGCCGACCTATCCAAACATACAATGCAAGCTCGCAGCAAAGTGGCCCCTCTTATTAAATGGTATCGCAACCACAATATCGTTTACCGTTGGGGGTTCCCAGCCAAACTGCTAGTCACGTGGGAACGTAAAAACTACACAGTATTCACAGTGGAAGCTGGGATGCAATTGGCGGAGCAGTGGGGCCTGTTGCCCACAGAGCACCAACACCAACCAGAGGGTGCCTCAGCAGCAAGAGTTGATCCTCTGTGGAACAAAGCTCCCGGCTGAATAATCCAGTTCTAATGCTTAATGGCTGGAAGGCTCTTAAATGTAATATAAGGAACCCTGTGGCTCCAAAGAGCTAATACCCCCATTCTAAACAGCAGTAGTTACTGGCTTCAGATGACTTGCTTGTTTTTTTTAAATTTTACCTCTTTTTTTTTGTTTACTTATCTCCAAGAGAACTACAGATCCTCAACCGACCAGCTTACTATGTCTACATTACTGGACAAGGCGAGGAACATTCCAACTACCAGGTGCTTTTTGCTTTACTCTTATGAACAATGGCTCTTAATATCATTTTGCTAAATTCCCATGGGCTAAACAGCACCTTCAATGTAAAGCTATGTGGCAGGAAGCTAAAAATCTTAAAGGAGACGTTATCTGTGTGCACCAAACTGCCCAAATGCACACATAGACAATTACCATATATTTTTACTGCAAATGTAAAAAAGAGAGGAACTTTAATAGCGAATTAAAAACTCTGTGTCTTTCACTCTTCACTCCTCCATACTGGACCAAAATGGAAGATACATACACCATAGCGAATATATATGCTCCCAATACTCATCAAATTGCTTTCCTGTGCAAAGTTGTAAAGAAAATTTGTCAAATACGTAAAGAATCTCTCCTCATCTGTGGAGACTTTAATGTTATTGTGTACCACAAGCTAGATTCCTCTGCAAGATCACAAAGTCATCCCTTCTTACAATCTTTTCTACATAATGAGGATCTCTACAACATATGGCGTTGCCTTAATCCCACAGAGAAGGACTACACTTATTATTCAGCCCCTCATAAAATTTACACACGAATTGACCTTTTTGTATCTGACCTGCAAACGCTATCAAGAGTATCTGCAGCAAATATTCACTCCATTCTCTGGTCACACCATGCTCCCATTTCAATTTCAATTATAGAACAAAATGCTTCAAGGCCTATCTATATGTGGCATAATAATATAAGCCTTTTTTCCAGATCGCCATTTAAAGAAGAAATAAAGAAAAAGATACAAGAATTTTTACCAACAATGTCACACCCGACATTGTTCCTCGGTCTGGTGTGCCCATAAGGCCTTTATTGGAGGCATATTGATACAGATGGCGGCCAGGGAAAAAAAGGCATAGAATGCAGCTTATGTCTGAATTGATCTTCAAAATTAAACAGCTTGAATCTCAACATAAATCTACCTTGGCAGAGGACAAACTAAATGAACTGACCCAATATAGGAACCAATTCAAAACCCTATTAGAGGCGAATCACAAGAATGCTCTGAGGAGACCTAAAGCCTTACACTACTCCCAGGGAAATAGAGCAGGGAAATTTCTAGCTAATTACCGCAGACAAAGCCAAATCAAATCCAAACTAGAAAAGCTACAATTTCTGGGGAAATTGTGTGAAGTGTTCTTGCCTCCACCTACAGTAGTCTAAAACTGGAGTGGAGGGAGTAACTGGGTGGAGTGGCTTGAGTAACTGTTGTGTGGTTGGAGTGGCTGGAGTAACTGTGAAAAGTGTTAAAACACTTAATATTTTAAAAAGTATAAATAGTAGTAAAAAAGTTTAAAAAGTCCCATCATTAGCTGAAAGAGCTGAACATTTTTTCAAAAATGATTTTTTTTTTCGAAAATGATTTTTTTTTTTTTCAAAAATGATTTTTTTTTTTTTTCAAAAATGATTTTTTTTTTCGAAAATGATTTTTTTTTTTTCAAAAATGATTTTTTTTTTTTTTCAAAAATGATTTTTTTTTCAAATTTTTTTTACAAAAATGATTTTTTTTTCTTCAAATTTTAATTTTTTTTTAAAAATGATTTTATGTTTCAAAAATGTTTTTTTTTTCAAAATTTTTTTTTTTTTCAAAAATTTTTTTTTTTTCTAAAATTATTTTCTTTTTCAAAAATGAGTTTTTTTTTTCAAAAATTATTTTAATTTTTTTTTTTTCATGCGGTGGTCATAATGTTTTGACTGATCATGGGGTGGTCATAATATTTTGGCTGATCATGTTGTGGTCATAATGTTTTGGCTGATAATGGGGTGGTCATAAATTATTTGGCTGATCATAGGGGGGTCAAAATATTTGGGCTGGTCATGTTGTGGTCATAATGTTTTGGTTCATCATGGGGTGGCCATAATATTTTGGCTGAACATGGGGGGTCATAATGTTTTGGCTGATCATGGGGTGGTCATAATGTTTTGGCTGATTATGGCGTGGTCATAATTTTTTGGCTGATCATGGGGTTGTCAGCTTTTGTTACCTCCCACTCTAGTTTGTAACATTTCGCCCGTCATTCCTATGGGACCAATTTCGCCGCAAAAACGACGATATTTCGTGAACCATTCGGCGAAACGTTCCACATAGTAATAGCACACCAATTAAATGACATTGAGGTCGGATTCACAGTGGTATTTTTCAGCTTTTCACAAACTTCCACAAAGTAATAGCACACCAATTAAATGACATTGAACATTTCGCCATTCATTCCTATGGGACCAATTTTGCTGCAAAAACTACGATATTTGTGAACCATTCGGCGTAGTGTAAAAGCTGTGGGAGGAGTTAGGGTGGTAAATTTGGCTATAATAAGAATAAGATATATGTGAGATAACAGTAAGTGGTCTTGCTATGCAGGAACACTTAATTAGCGTCAATTACCGATCCTGAAACCCAAATGAAAGTATTCCACCCTGAACATATTGCGAATGCTTTCCATTAATACTATAAAGATCTCTACAATTTAGTTAATGACCCATTGACCCCTCAACCATCTGAGTCACTAATAGCTGACTTCTTAAAGTCTGTATCTCTTCTAAGGGTATCTAAAGAGGAACTTAAGGATTTGAATTCCCCTATTAGAAATGATGAGATTCTGGCTGTCATAAAATCATTACCAAATAACAAATCACCAGGGGATGATGACACTCCCAAAGCCAGGGAAAGCTCCAGATTTCCCACTAAATTTTCGCCCCATATCGTTGGTAAACTCAAATCTTAAGATATATGCGAAAAATTTTGGCTACCAGACTGGCAACTATTACCCCAAAACTAGTTAAGACAGATCAAGTGGGATTTGTTCAGGGTACACAAAACAATCTACTGCGCTCAGGAGCTTAGTCCATATGTAAGTGGTGTAGCCAACCCTTTGGATAAAATATGGGAAATCAAAGGTCTTGCTGCCCTCCTCAGAACAATGGGTGTCCTTAGAACTGAGACATTTAGAAAAACAGGGAGGGCGCACCGACCTTGCGCATTACTAAAGATAACATTTATTTAAATAATAAACGCAACACTCATACTCACAAACATTAAAAAGAAGGAAATGTTAAGCCTTCTTTTTAATGTTTGTTTGTGAGTATGACTCTTGCTTTTATTATTTAAATACATTTTATCTGTGGTAATGTGCAAGGTTGGTGCACCCTCCCTGTTTTTCTATTTGTTCAGGGTAGACAGGCTCCTGATGGCACCAGCTGTATGCTGAATCTCATATTTATAGCGGAAATGCGGAAAACTTCCTACAGCATTCTTAGCTCTTGATGCTGAAAAGGCATTCGACAGGGTGCACTGAGGCTACCTACAAGCTACGCTGAACAAATTTGAACTTCAAGGATTCTCCTTGTCAGCTATCTCTGTACTGTACTCTAACCCCTCCGCAAATATCTTTACATCCAATGCACTGTCCGAAGCTTTTCAAATTGCTAACGGTACAAGGCAGGGATGCCCCTTATCTCCCTTAATTTTCACTTTAATAATGGAACCCCTTGCTAAATCAATTAGAAACAACCCAGAAGTCAAAGGAATTAATGTAGCAGGTCAACACCATAAAATCAGACTGTTTGCCAATGACGCAGTTCTTACTCTCACAACCTAAACTCTTCCTTAGCAGCTATCCAAAATACCATTAATAACTTTAGCAGAATTTCATATTATAAATTAAACACAACTAAGGCTACTGTTTTACCAATCAATATTTCCAAACTACCAATAGAATCCTTAAAAAAACTATTTTCATACACTTGGGCAAACGGTAAATTACCTTACATAGGTATTGTCCTTACTTCCCCTTCAATTAACACATATAAGGCTAACTTTCTGCCACTTATACAAATAGTTTCCCAGGATATCCTATATATTGCAAAATTCGAACTGAACTGGTTAGGACGCATAGCAGCGTTTAAAATGATGGTGCTTCCTAGGATTCTCTATCTTTTTAGAACAATCCCTATCAAAATACCAGCTGGCCTTTTCCAAAAGATTAATGCCCTTCTTAAAAGATTTATATGGCAAGGGAAAATCCCAAAAATTGAGTTCTCTACACTACTAAAGCTAAAACAAAATGGTGGAGTGGGTCTCCCAGCATTTGAAACCTATCTCAAAGCAGTATTGCTAGAACAACTGCACGCATGGTTTGCATCTCCTTCTGATAGACACTGGGTCTCCTTGAAAAGAACCTCCATGGACTCTTCAGACCTTATCTCCTTACCATTAGGAGCCAGAACTGACCTTCCAGTACATATACCCAATCTCCCTGCTATCCAAGCATCTATGTACGCCTGGAATGCGAGCCACCAAAACCACAGAAAAAAATGTACAAATTACATCACAGCTCCTATTCCAGTATTAGAATACATAATACCTTCTATAAAAATACAACCTTGGACCTGAATACATTAAAGACATTGACGTTGAAAACCTGAAATATAGCCACTATTAATATTGAGTACCAAAAATTGGGGCGATTGGCGCTGTTCAACTAGGTCCACTCTGATGTGCAAAAAAATATATATATATAAGTGTAAAAAATAAATAAAATATTATGTATATAGGAATGGTAAAATTTCAAACGTGTGGGAAAAACATTATTTTGTGTATGTGTAAAAAATGCCCACAATATATAAAGTGCAATGTGTGTTATCACGTATATTACAACACTAAAATAGGAGTGATCCAGATTAAATCATCCCAAAACAAGGTGAATAGATGAATATAAGAAAAATAGTGGTAAAGATATCAAAAATACTTGAAAAAATCCTAAGTGGTAAAATCCTGTGCTAATGTGTACAAAGGTGCTAAAACATATAAATAGAAAGCATAAAAAGCATATGTTCATACGTGCACATAATGGTGTTAAAAAGTAGATGATCAGTCCATAAAAACAAGTGTCCCCAAAAGAAAAAATCCATAGAACATTCTTCTTAAAGTGCAGTAAATAGTCTCTCCAATCACATAGCAATATTCTTGATGGGATAAGTACTCCCAGCCTTCCAAAGGACCCCCCTATGTGCCCTCACTCACCGGAAGAATTCACCCCTACAGGGGTATCAAGCCTGTAAACCGTATCCCGCAGCAGTAATCCATGGTGACAGTCCTTCGTTCTGCTCTCCTTTCCTGGTATCCCGATCACCTCCAGTCACTCTCGGACAAGAACATCCATCTCTCCAGCAGATTGCAAGTAAAATCTTCACTGTCTGTATCAGCTGTGGGCACTGTGGCTGTGCAATGGGTTGACTCCCTTCAACTTCCGATGCAGAGATGTTGGGCATCTAGGTGGTCAATTTCAGCCTCATCAAGACTCCAGAGCTCCGATTATGATCGCTCCTTTCCACCTGGTTCCAAAGCTACTTCTCCACAGTAGACAATGAATACAGCTCTCTCCTCAGGGCAACAGTAACCTCTCGCTGAATGTATAACAGATATAAGGTGGCTCTTCTGTGCTGGATCTAGGTATGTGATCCAGCACTTTCGGGTAGGGGGCATGTGTGTGTGTACACACACACACACACACCTTGTTTTGGGATGATTTAATCTGGATCACTCCTATTTTAGTGTTGTAATATACGTGATAACACACATTGCACTTTATATATTGTGGGCATTTTTTACACATACACAAAATAATGTTTTTCCCACACATTTGAAATTTTACCATTCCTATATACATAATATTTTATTTATTTTTTACACTTATATATATATATTTTTTTTTGCACATCAGAGTGGACCTAGTTGCCCCAATTTTTGGTACTCAATATTATTTAGAATTTCACTTAGGTGTTATTCTGTGCTGGGGGGGCTGCAGTTCCTTTATTGCCTAAGCGCGGAACTATTTGTCTCTTATAGCCACTATGAAACCTTACAGGTAAAACACTTATTTACAAAACGATAAGGTCCATAGCGGTAAATAGAGAAATTTGGCCTGAGCTCCAAGATAGACCATTTAAATAGGGAGGCATCTCAAGAGTTTATGCCCATCTACAACCTGACGATAGCTGTATCAAAACGACCTCAATGTTGGAGTGGGAAAAAGATCTAGGCACCACTTTCACCTATTTGGAATGGAACCAAGCCAGAGGAATTACCTTTAAGGCATCTAGATGTGTTAATCACTGGAATAACTTCCTAAAAATGCTAAATAGAAGCTATCTTATCCCCCCAAGCTATCCAAAATCTTTCCTGACTCCACAACTGAATGTTGAAGAGGATGTGGAGAAACGGGGACTATGTTCCATGTGTTTTGGAAGTGCAGATGCCTACGCAGCTTCTGGAATGGGATATTCTCCCTGATATCCAAAGTCACAGGCTTCTTCATTTTCCCCACACTGGGGATGGCTCTCTTACATCTAAATTAAGACAAAGTTCCTAAAAAATTCAGTTTTCTAATTATACAAATTCTCACTGCAGCCCGTATGACTATAGCACATCTTTGGAAAACTAATATAGTTCCTAATGTGTCAGAAAATATCAAAGAAGTGCAGAATTCTGCCCAATAGCATATGGTATAGACTCTATACCAAAATTTTACAATAATTGGAATTGTTGGCTCTGCAGATTTTCGATAAGAGATACATAATCTGAAGACCCCAACAGGATCTGGTCTCTTGAAATTTTTTTACGTCTTGGCATTATATGGTGTCTATGTTATGTTTTGTTATGTTTTCTTAGTTTTGACAACAACTTTGCTTTCTGTAACCCTTTAGTTTTAACAAAAAAATCACCCCGCAATTGGGGAACAGAGTTATAGTTGACAATCTCTCTGATTATATCTTAATTGCCTAATTTTGCTTAATAGCATTTCTTGATTGATCTATACAATATGTAAGACGATTTAACCACTTCAATACCACGGACGTCATATGACGTCCTGGGCTTTGAGCAGGTATATCTGAATGATGCCTGTAGTTACAGACATCATTCAGATATTTCCGGTTTCAGCCGGCGAATCTCTACACCATAGGAACGATCATAGTGGCCGTTCCGCCGCTTGATCGTTCCTATGGGAGGCGAGAGGGGACGTCCCCCCCTCCCGCCGCACTCCGGTGCTTGCTCTGACTTACCGTTACGATCAGTGAGGCGGAGAGTGGATCCGCCGGCGCCGCATGTAGATCATAGAGATTTTCGGGGGACCAGATGGTCCCCGGAGTCTCTATGATCATCGGAGGCTGGGCGCAATGTCATGATGTCACGCCCGGCCTCTCCATTCAAAAAAACGGCGCCGCTTCGGCTGGGAAGCGGCGATCGTTTTATTTTATTTTTTTATTTCAGGCTTCCCAGCCTAGTGGTGAGATATGGGGTCTTATTGACCCCATATTAAGAGCACCTGACATATCATATTGCTATTACAAGGGATGTTTACATCCCTTGTAATAGGAATAAAAGTGATAATTTTTTTTTTTTTTCAAAAAAGTGTCAAAATAAAAAAAAATAAATAAAATATAATTAACAATAAAAAAAAAAAAAAATTTTGAAGCGCCGCTGTCCCCGTGTGTTCGCACACAGAAGCGAACGCATACGTAAGTCCTGCCCACATATGAAAACGGTGTTCAAACCATACATGTGAGGTATCGCCGCGAACCTTGGAGCGAGAGCAATAATTTTGGCCCTAGACCACCTCTGTAACTCAA
This sequence comes from Lithobates clamitans, assembly GCA_037952925.1. Classification (NCBI taxonomy): domain Eukaryota; kingdom Metazoa; phylum Chordata; class Amphibia; order Anura; family Ranidae; genus Lithobates; species Lithobates clamitans. The sequence goes on from JBBGZY010000098.1 coordinate 5,807,692, forward strand.
AACATGTAACCAGTAAAAAAATTTCAAGCGTCGCCTATGGGGATTTTTAAGTACCGAACATTGTCGCCATTCCACGAGCGTGTGCAATTTTGAAGCGTGACATGTTAGGTATCTATTTACTCGGCGTAACTTCATCTTTCACAAAATGCAAAAACATTGGGCTAACTTTACTGTTTTGTTTTTTTTTAAACACAAAACAATTTTTTTCCCCAAAAAAACACGTTCGAAAAATTCCTATGCAAATACTGTGTGAGATAAAGTTGCAACAACCGCCATTGTATTCTCTAGGGTCTTTGCTAAAAAAACATATATAATGTTTGGTGGTTATATGTAATTTTCTAGCAAAAAAATGATGATTTTTACATGTAGGAGCAAAGTGTCAGAATTGGCCCGGTAGAATATATCTACCGTATATACTCGAGTATAAGTCGTCCCGAGTATAAGTCGAGGCCCCTAATTTACCACAAAAAACTGGGAAAAATGTATTGACCCGAGTATAAGTCGAGGGTGAGAAATGGCAGAGGGTCAACAATGCCCATCTGCAGCTGCATGCCTCCCTGTGTCCTGTGCAGCCTACCTGTACATGTGTGTGTGTCCTGTACATGTGTGACCTGTACATGTGTGTCCTGTACATGTCCTGTGTCCTGTACATGTCCTGTGTCCTGTACATGTCCTGTGTGCATGTGTCCTGTACATGTGTGTCCTGTACATGTCCTGTGTGCATGTGTCCTGTGTGCATGTGCAGCCTACCTGTGTCCTGTGCAGCCTCCCTGTGGCGATCTCCATCCTCCCTGTGGCGATCTCCATCCTCAAACGGCGGCCGGCGTGTGATGATAGTGTTCGGCGGCCATTCCACAGTTCAAAAGCCGCGCCTCCTCCTCGTCTGTGATAGGCTGACCGCTGACTGCCTATCACGGACATTCTCTCATTCTCATACCACGGACGAGGATGAGAGAATGTCCGTGATAGGCTGTACACTGACAGCTGTTCAGCGTATCACAGATGAGCAGGAGGCGCGGCTTTTGAAAGCTGCAATAGCCGGCGAACAGTAGCATTACACGCCGGCCGCCGTCTGCCTGCATGACACGCTGATCATGCAGACAGACGGCAGGGACTCGAGTATAAGTCGAAGGGACACTTTCAGCCCAAAAAAAAGGGCTGAAAAATTCGACTTATACTCGAGTATATACGGTATGTAACTTGCAACTATTCAATAAAAAACTATTGAAAAGAAAATTGACCACCAGGTTGTTCACGGTTTTCCTTGTTTCTGCTTTGTTAAAGGTAGTGGTTTCCAGTGCATTGAGATTCAGGGTATGCAATGATGGAGTAGGGGCATGATATATCCAGCCATTCATATCTCTCTGACCAGTGCCAATATCTAGCCTCTGCATACCACTGCTGTTTAAAATGTATTTGTTTGTGATACAATCTCTGTATGAGATGACCAGAATTTTCCATAGGCATCTTTGGCAAAATGGATTCAGTTTTTGAGCAATTTTTTGCTTAGTCATAGGTCCTGTTTCATCCATAGAAGCTGTAGTACGGCTATGAATGGAGCAGTTGGGCAGAAAACATGGCACAGTCAGGCTCTCTTGAATAGAGCTTGTGACAGCTTCCACCAGTGGCGGCCCGTCCATTAGGGGCGCCCGGGCACTGTCCCCTCTCTCCAGTTACCCCCTATATGGTTATGGATAGATTCATGCAAAGTATGGCCTCCGTGCCCACCCCCTATTCATGCGTCCGGTCCCTTTTGGGTCACCGGTGTATGAATTACAGGGGATTTTTTTAAAGCACCTGACTAGAGCCAGAGGCTCGCTTCAAAATCGGGTGGGCTCAGGTCGCAGAGCATGCGACCTGGAGCCCACCCAGTTGTGTTACAACAGCAAATGAATATTCTCCTTTGAAACACTGATCTTCAATCCGGCCAATAAGAAGTGGGTGTGAGACCCGTTTTCTGATTGGCCAAAAAGCAGGGGGAAGTCGTCGGTGGCAGGGTAAGTGCTCTGGACCAACCGACCCATGGGGGGGTGACATACTGTTTGCTGCCGCCCAAATTCTTTTCCTACCAGCCGTCATTGGCTTTCACAGTTCTATCTACCCCCGCCACACCAAAGATTATCAGGGCTGCTGATAAGGGGGTATCACCGGTCCTCCTGTACTGGGCCCAGGAAACAGGGGGGCCCTGGCAGCTTTATGTTACATTGTAGAGTGCAGGCAGTCTTCAATGCTTGTGAGCAGCTCCTAAATTGACCGATAGTTAAATAACATTTCCTGGGGGCCCCATCCTTTAGGGGCCAGGAGACAGTAGCAGAGCGCAAACTCTTATTTTTTTAATTAAGTGTGGAGGCAGCCAGCTCTGCATTTGCCGACAATTAGTTTAAAGTTCTGGCCCCCAGCCTGTCTATTCCTGGAAGAGATGTATGGAAAATGTAACGGAAGGTCCCACACTCCGGTTGAGTGTTTCCGTCAGCACACTGCTTCCTCGAATCTGGAACTTAAGATATCAGATATTGTAAGAACCAGGCGAGACTAGCTCAGTTACACAGCTTGAACATGGAATGATTTATTGGACAAAAATACAGCCTTTTATACATTTGAGAAGTATGTCAGTCCCTCACATATGCAATAACCCCAAATATTTACCCAAAACATCACACAATGGTTTAGCTAACGAGGTACAGCTGACTCATGGCAAATCCCATCACATCACTTAATTAACCACCTGGATGACTCAGATGTCACATTGCAGACCAGTACAATTAACAGTACAAACAGTGATCTCCCCCCTCCTCAGCCTAGTAGGCAAAAAACTATAGTAGGAGTAGACTGTCTGGCTCCTACACAGTTCTAGAGGCCTGTGATCAGCTCTTTCAATTAACATGTTGGGTTCAGTATCAAACAAACCAGGAATAGTCTTTATATATATACTGGGAGATATTGTGGATAAATATTACTGTTCCATTTTAAGTAACCACCTTCTCATTGTCCATTAAACAGCTGTCCATCATTTTTCTCAGTCACCCTGTGCCCCTAATGGACACAGGGTAACTTAGACATAGGAGGTGCATGGGGAGGTGAAACAAAGGTTTCCCAACCTCTCCAAGGGATTCTGAGTTCCATGGGTCCCCCCGTCATATCTCTCCCCTTTTCGGCAGTAGACTAACACGGGAGGAGACCCCAGACATGTTGACTCCAAAGTTAATCCGTAGTTCCAGTCCCCAATGCCTGTACCCACACAGTACCCCAAACAAATTGTTTCAAACAGAGCATTACTCACCCAGCCAACCTCTGCCTCTCTCCTAGAACATACCCGCTGCTGGAGGGAAGTATGGACTGGCCCTTCCCTCTGGAGTCCCCTCAGCCACTGGAGAGAAGACACGGTGGCTGGGCTCATTCCGTCATGCTGTTGGGCATCTGGGCCGACTGCCCAGCATCCCTGGGGTATACAATTGGAGACTGAAGTCCCATCCACCTTTACAGGAAATCCATCCTCTGTTAGTTGAGGGCAGAGGCCAGCAGCACTCTGCCCTGTTTCCAGCGCTGCTGCTGGGGACCCCACATCATCTGCTCCGGCTAACTGTTGGGGAGGGAGACCGATTGCCCCGGCTCCCTGGAACTCTGCAGTTGTTGCCGGTGCTGGGCAGAGGTTGGTAGGACTCTGCCCTGTTGCTAGCCCTTCTGCTGGTTTTCAGTGGAGACCCAGGCCCATCCACCAACACCAGATCAAGCTGCAGTTATGAGGTGCCGACTGCATTCTCTCCTTGGATCCTAAGCTGCAGCTCGGGAGTGACTGCCACCTCCTCACCCTGGGCCTCCAGAACTGCCGCAGGTGTGGGTTAGAGGTGTTGGACCCTCTGTCCGGTTGCCAGCGCTTCAACTGGAATGGTGTCATAACTCTGGGGCGGCGTCTGCTGCTGGAACTCCCTTTTTCTGATATTGTCTCCCAGGTGCACAACCCTTGTTGGGGAGGGGGAATGGCAGCTTCCCCTCCCTACATCTCTGCATTTCACTGGGGAAGAAGAAACACCACCTCCTCACATTGGCCTCCAAAACTTCCACGGGTGTGGAGCATGTGTCTGCAGTACTCTGTCCTGCTGCCAGCACTTCTGCCAGGGGTTTGCTAGGTGGTTCCTCTTCTACAGAAACATCTATTAAATCCCCAGTCTCTGGAATTGCTAAAAGTTCAGGGCATGGGCTGGTGGCCCTTGGGCCCAGTGCCAACACTTTGGCAGGTGTCTTATCATCAATAAGATCCTCTGATGAAAAGTCAATTAAATCCATTGCTGACACTTCAGCCGAGATTTCAGAGCTGTTTGCTGGTACTTCCTGATAGTCCCCAGCAAACGGAGCCCAGCCCTGGTGCTGAGCAGAGTCTAGCAGCCGTCTGTAGGTGATCTCCAGCTCCCATTCCTGAACAGCCAGAAACTCTATATCGTGCCCAGTGCACTTCTGAGACGTCCAGTATCTCTTCTCTGAAATCCATGATTTCATCCAACCGCCATTCTAAATCACTCCCAAAGTTAGGGTATTTGTAATCATGTGATCGCTATGACCAATTTAGCGATCACATGACACCCTGTCGCTCATAGCAGCCAGGTACTGAGCGCCATGATCCGGTGGACACAGCAGTGACGAGTTTGCACTGCTGCACACCCCAGGGGGTGCACCAGTGCACATGTGCTAGGCGACTTAAGTTGGTGAGCTTGAAAATAGTTTGGGTGTTGAATACAAACCTCATTAAGGTCAATGGGAGCCAAACGTTAAAAAAACGGCAATGTCCAATTTCTATACTAATAGGCAAGATATTGACAAAAAAATGCCACAGACGGTTGGTCGCTGCCCCGGGGAACATGTACAGAATTAGGAAAAAATAAATAAAATTCTGTTTGCAAGGAAGCTGAGATTTTAATAATGCTTAAAGAGCAATATTAACAGTTCCTTCAAAGTACCTTTAAGGTGATTGTAAAGTTTTTTTTTAATGAAAATAATGGACATGCTTTACTTACCTGCTCTGTGAAATGATATTGCACAGATTGGCCCCCGAACCTCCTTTTCTGGAGTCCCTGGAACTCTTGGCTCCTCCTGTTTTATGTCTCCCACCATAGCAAGCTGCTTCCTATGTGGGAACACATGTGAGCTTAATCCTGAGCTATAAACACACACAGTGCAGCTCGGCCCCACCCCCTGCTCCTTCCTCACATAATTTGACTGACAGTAGCAGGAGCTGATGGCTCCTGCTGCTCTCAGCCAAGCCTGTAAGAGAGGGGAGAAATGCTGCAACAGACAGGATAGCCCTGGATGAAGGATGAACTCAGATAAGTGTTTAAAATATGAATGGGGAGTGCTGCTATTGAAATGTTTTTTACCCTAATGCAGAGAATGCATTAAGGTAACCACTTTATAAATAATAATTGAAATAATATGCTTGAAGGATGCCCCTAACCTGTCTGTGAAGTGGTGCATCAGTAAGATATATAAAATCGGCTACAGCAAAACTGACATTTACAATGAAAGCTCTTTAACTTTCTAGTAAATTACAGCTCCCAGCTTCATTCTGCTTAAAAACAAATGGGGGATTGTTTAGATCTGGTATGAATTTTAAGGGGATCCTTATTGTGGGATGCCTAAAATCCATACCAAACCAGGAAGGGGGTGAACATGCACTTCTCCACCCTCCTGAACTATACCAGGCCACAGGCCCACATGTGATATCATACCAGCTGACAGATGACAGGGCCAGGCAGTGATGATTCACTGGTTGAACTACCAGAAACCCTGAGCAGGAAGTTTTCACATTTGACAGCAGTAGTTATAACATTGCTAAAGGTTTCACTTCCTGCCACAGCCAGAGATTCGGCTCAGCCAAACACCCATTTAGTTGGGTGGCTTCTTGATCTTGCCAAACAGCTGAAATTTGGTTCAAAGAGCCGGCAGCTCATTTCTGTTCTTTACAATAAAACTTTGTGTTCCCGCATGCTGGTTTATTAAAGGATAGGATGGTTTAGCTGCATGTGAAGCTGCACACAGGAGTATTGAACTGTGGACATGGTAGATGTATGAACATGGCAGATGTAAAAGAATGAGTTTGGACTTACAGGTGAGACATATTTTGGAGATCCAGTTTATATTTTTTTTACTGAAGTCCTGGTTTAAGGATAATAGCAGACACACAATTTTAACTTTTAAACAATTTGCCTCTTTGCTTAATTAATTTTACTCACAACTTTTTTGTTGTATCAGCACAAAATGTGAATGTTACAGTTCAGTACAGATAAAACTTGCTGAGATATAAATTTCACATAATATGTGAGTATGGTCAGAATTCTACAACAAAGAAATGTCACATTGCTCATAAAAATTTAATTAAAACCTTAAACAACCTTCACCTTTCTCAAATGTTTTTCCATGGTTTGGACTTCACACCATTTATACTGTATATCATACTATAGATAATCCATTCCCATTATCAAGTGTATTCTTAAACTGTTCTTATATATTAGTATTTAGTATATACAAGTACTTAGTATTTAGTATATACAGAGTCATGTTTAGTAATAAACCAGTAGAAGATGTAGAAAAACATATTTGGGTGAAAAAAAACATACTCCATTTAGCTACATTGGAGGGCCCACGTAGGTCACTTGCACTGTGCATTGTATAAAGGCAAAAGGTCGCGCTAATTAAGAAAAAGTTAGATTCCCAAAAAAACAATCTTAAATTAATATATAAGTGCAAAGTCTAATGTGAAAAATCACATATCTTAAATAAATCTTCAGTGAAATATATATCAAAAAAATTAGACGACAATATAATTGAAAAAATGTCCACATAAATCCATATAGTGCAAAATTAATAAAATTATTAAATTAATTGCTATGTGCAAAAATTCACATATGGTGTATAACAAGTCCAATTCCACAATAAAAAGAAGATGAAGAGAAAGTTCAGAATGCAAGTTGAAAGATAGTGAAGGGTAGGTCTATCCTTGGGGTGCACACCAAAGAGTAATGGGGACCCTTACCGGATAAGATGGACCTCCTATCCGTAGCGAGGTCTTTAGCGCCTACAGATATAACCCTCTGCAGGGTCTTTGCACCGATCTGGAATGTGCGTACCTCCAAAACGCCTATTTTCCATTCACTATACAGAGTAGCCTGCTTCCTGATTGAAAGAGCTAAGATGCTCGCTCAGACCAAAACGAGCCTTATAGGAGGATAGAGAAAAAAAAAGGAGGGGGCTCCTTTTCATTATCCTTAAATACTGTTCAGTTTATTCGTAAAAAAGGTGATACAAAGTTTAAAGAGAAATTTGCCGGCAATAAAAAATACAGTGATTGCTCGTGCTTCCGGGGTCACGTATAGCATAGTGACGTCAGTGCGTGGCTTAACCCTGACATGTTTCCTCACACGTGACGTTTTCAAAGGGCACGAGCGACGCACTGAACGGCACCTTAAGTACTCACGTGGAAGCAACCAAGCCTCTTTCCCGTATATTAATGAAAACAAAACCAACCCTCATTTTCAGATGTTACCAAAAGGGGAGGTAGTTAGATAGCTTATACCACTCCCCGCCACCCTTCCTCCTTCCAAATCGGGCCTATCAAAACCGAACCCCATTATGGCAAATGGCCAAACCGGGAAGGAAACCTGGGCATTACAAAATGTATTTATTCAATTATAAATACATAAAAGATCTTATCATTATGTATACAAATCATATCTCGCTGAGCCTTAAAACGATTCAGCCAACGGTACAGTAAAAAAAAGGAACAAATGATGCAGCATATAATGCTAATAAATGTGCTTAGAATTAAGACCTGTATGTCTCCACAGTAGACATACATATGCATATATAATTTTAAAATTGGAACAAGAAATATACTTGCACTGTGCAACCGCCAGGGATATTTGTAGCATTCCAAAAGGCCTGGGTTTCTGTGCAAGACCAGTATGCCTTATTGGCAGAGAGTTTTCCAGCGCAGGCAGCGCTGAGTATTCAAAATGAGCGGTTAGCTAAGGTTTAGCTTTAAGAAAGCACATGTAAACCATCAAAATTAGTTTGCAAAAGCTTTTTTGTATAATAAACAGTTGCTCACTGTCTAATAAAATGCTCGGTTACACAATTTTTTTACTCCTTGTTGCTTCTTAGTGCTAATCGATTCAGCCTCTTTGCAGCTACAACCTGTCTATATGCATGCATATAAATATATTTTAGTGATTTTATTTACATATACATTAAATATTTTAGTAGGGGCTAGATATTCTAGTGGTATGAAAGTCTAAGATTTTCAAAGTCTGAGATTCAAAGAAAAGATTCCCCAGTACATTTCATAACTAATAAACATACAGTACTCTTTATTGACTCTAGCATCTGGTTTCTAACCCAGCTTCCCTAAACCTTATTCTGGGGGAAGCACTCATTGTGTACCAAGTGAGAAGGGATATTGCAGCCTCCAGCAGCTGTCCACCAGGGGATGGGAACAGTGAGGTAGCTTTCTTTGGGGCCGTGTATATGAATAGACATGACTCTAGTCCTTGAGCGAGCATGCATAAGTGGCTCCATATATTGCTACAAGATATAGGAGCCACCTTAAATCTAGGATCATGCTCTGCCTTTAAGCACAGTGTGACCTGGCAGTGGGGGGAGCAGAAGGACCATTTTGTTCTATGGAGAGAGGAAGAGGGTGGGTCACATCTGAGGTTCCACTGAAGACAATCAGAAATCTAGTCAGTCAGTCCCCCTTTCTAGCAGGAGGAGAAAGATCAGTTTTTTCCTCTGCTCTGTGACCATGCCACACAATGGGGGAGATTTACTAAAACAGGTGCACTTTGGTGCACTGGGCATGATAGCCAATCAGCTTGTTCAATTAAGTTTCGACAATAAAACCTGGAAGCTGGTTTCTATGCAGAGTTGCACCAGATTTTGCACTCTCCAGTTTTAGTAAATAACCCCCAATGTCTGATATCAGCACGATGCTGGCCATTCTACAACAGGAGGCTGAGAGGAGGGGGGAGGCTCGACTTCAGAAAGTTATCTCTGCACTGCTTTTCTCAGCATCTCTGGCTGCTCTTTCTGATTTATTAACTCTTCTGCTCACTCTCCCCTCACTGCTACATTGACCCTTGCTTCTCACTCCCCTAACTTTGCTCCATTAACCCTTTCCGCTCCCCCACCCCCCCTCTTTTCCATTAACCTTTTCTGGTTCATTAGCGCCCTTTGACTTGTCAGCTCTGCCAGGTAGACCACGCCATTCTTGGTGCTTACAATGCGGTTAATCCCTTTACCACCAAGAACATGTGCAAGGAGAGGCAGTGTTACCACTGAGCCATGGATCCACAACACACCAGGTGGTTGATATTACTGGATAGAGGTCCCAGGAATGGAACCCTCAGCAAGGACATTGTCAACAGGTGGTGAGTGAGGGTGTCTTTCACACTACTAGCCAGGCTGCACCTGCAGCTGCTGAGGGGTTTACTGTTGAGCTAGGCAGCCAGTCCTTAGAGTGCTCAGGAGATTATCCTTTTCCTGCAGGCAGTGTTTCTTAATTGTCTATTCCAGTTACGGGGTTGTGTTTGATCATTTCTCCTCGTACTTTTCTTCTATTTCTGCCCCAGTACAGGCCATTTCTTAGCTGGTGTCCAAGCAATGTATCTTGGTGTTGCCTGAGCTGAAGTGGGACCATCGAGACATTGGCATTTGAATACATATTATAAATTCCAGAGGGGTTGCTTATTCTGCATCTTGGGTTCAATTGTTGTTTCTTAACAGTGCTGCCTCTGTATGGTCTGGCCTGTGCTGGGCATTTATCAATGCCCAATACAAGAGGGCTGCAGCGTGTAGGGTCAAGCATGAGTGCTTGCACTGCAGTGGCAGCCACCCCACAGTGTGATATTTTAAGAATCAAAAACCAGGTCAAAAATGCTGGGGTAATGGGCATTTCTACTTTGCCAAAAAAACAAGTTGGCAGATCTTTTGCAGGACATTAATTTTACCTTGGGAGTAAAAAAATGTACCCTCCTTCATCAGGTAAAATCGCTGTTCCCTTACAGTGATGAGTGTCCTCTGTTTCAATTGCAGTTACCCTGTGTAACAATCCCAACTGTTTCCAAAGATTACTTTTCCAGATGCAAGAAAACCTTGTAGCAGGACTGACAGCTTTTGTTGTTTACTTTCCATGAGAGAGAGACATTAGTTAAAGTGATTGTAAAGTTTCGTTCATACTTACCTCCACTGTGCAACTCGTTTTGCACAGAGTGGCCCCAAACCTCATCCTCTGGGGTCCCCCGGTGGCTCTCACGGCTTCTCCCCACATCAGATAACTCCCGAGTCCAGCATTTGTGTCTATAGACACGAATTCCAGACTCTGCCCCCCCCCGGCGCTAGCGTCCTTAGATTTGATTGACAGCAGCAGGAGCCAATGGCTGTGCTGCTATCAATCTATGCAATCAAGAGCCGGGACTCCGTGGAGAGAGGGAGAGCACGTCTCCAGGGGCTCAGGTAAGTAAAACGTGGGGGCTGGGGAGCCGGTCACTGCCAGGTGTTTTTTCACCTTAATGCATACAGCGCCTTGCAAAAGTATTCACCCCATTGGCTTTTTACCTATTTTGTTACATTACAGCCTTTAGTTCAATGTTTTTTTTTAATCTGAATTATGTGTGATGGATCAGAACACAATAGTCTAAGTTGGTGAAGTAAAATTAGAAAAATATATACATCAGAAATAAAAAACTGATAATTGTCATGTGTGTATGTATTCTCCCCCTTTGTTATGAAGCCCATAAAAAGCTCTGGTGCAACCAATTACCTTCAGAAGTCACAAAATTAGTGAAATGATGTCCACCTGTGTGCAATCTAAGGTGTCACATGATCTGTCATTACATACACACACCTTTTTAAAAGGCCCCAGAGGCTGCAACACCTAAGCAAGAGGCACCACTAACCAAACACTGCCATGAAGACCAAGGAACTCTCCAAACAAGTCAGGGTTAGGTTATAAAAAAATATCCAAATCTTTGATGATTCCTAGGAGCACCATCAAATCTATCATAACCAAATGGAAAGAACATGGCACAACAACAAACCTGCCAAGAGACGGCCGCACACCAAAACTCACTGACCGGGCACGGAGGGCATTAATCAGAGAGACAGCACATGGCCTAAGGTAACCCAGGAGGAGCTGCAGAGTTCCACAGCAGAGACTGGAGTATCTGTACATAGGACGACAATAAGCCATCCGCTCCATAGAGTTGGGCTTTATGGCAGAGTGGCCAGAAGAAAGTCATTACTTTCAGCAAAAAACAAAATGGCATGTTTTGAGTTTGCGAAAAAGGCATGAGGGAGACTCCCAAAATGTATGGAGGAAGGTGCTCTGGTCTGATGAGACTAAAATTAAACTTTTTGGCCAACAAAGAAAACGCTATGTCTGGCACAAACCCAACACATCACATCATCCAAAGAACACCATCCCCACAGTGACCACATGGTGGATGTGGCAGCATCATGCTGTGGGGATGTTTTTCAGCAGTCGGGACTGGGAAACTGGTCAGAGTTGAGGGAAAGATGGATGGTGCTAAATACAGGGATATTCTTGAGCAAAACCTGTACCACTCTGTGTGTGATTTGAGGCTAGGATGGAGGTTCACCTTCCAGCAGGACAATGACCCCAAACACACTGCTAAAGCAACACTTGAGTGGTTTAAGGCGAAAAACGTAAATGTGTTGGAATGGCCTAGTCAAAGCCCAGACCTCAATCCAATAGAAAATCTGTGGTCAGACTTAAAGATTGCTGTTCACAAGTGCAAACCATCCAACTTGAAGGAGCTGGAGCAGTTTTGCTAAGAGGAATGGGCAAGATGTGGCAAGCTCATAGAGACTTATCCAAAGTGACTTGGAGCTGTGAAGGTGGCTCTACAAAGTATTGACTTTAGGGGGGTGAATAGTTATGCACGTTGTCTTTTTCTGTTATTTTGACCTATTTGTTGTTTGCTTTCACAATAAAAAAAAAAAAAAAAAACATCTTCCAAGTTGTGGGCATGTTCTGTAAATTAAATGATGCAAATCCTCAAACAATCCATGTTAATTCCAGGTTGTGAGGCAACAAAACACGAAAAATGCCAAGGGGGTGAATACTTTTGAAAGGCACTGTAGGATGCATTAGGGTGAAAAAAGGTGAAAAAACACAAGGGTTTACAACCCCTTTAAGCCTATGATGGCATTGGAAGTTGGAGTTTTTGCCTTCTCTGCCTTGGTGGATCTATATAAGGACATGCTAGGCCACAATTCACCATGTGGATCTGGTGAGTTTTCATTCTTACCTCACGTGGTGGTGCACAATTGTTTGGGAATTTCTCTATGAATTTCTCTATGAATTTCTCTATGAAGAAAAGGTGGGCATTGTACTAGGGAGCAAAGAAACAAACCTCTCTGAACGCCTTTCCCTTTAATGTCGGTCTATACGGATGGCTAATTGCATGGCTTCATTCAATGACTTTGGTTCAGGGTAGTGTACTAAGGAGTCTTTTATGGAGTCTGATAGCTCGATCTTCAGCAGATGAAAATCACATCAACCATATAGTTCTTCAAGTCAATAATGGGTTAACTGTCTCTAATCATTACAGAGTTATGCCAGTGTCTTCGATCACTCTACAGCCATAAAGAATCAGTCTCACTAACAGCAAGGGAATAAAAAATGTCTTCTTAGATATGTCAATTATGTTTTAACATTTATTGCAGTTTTTTGGAACAAACAAAGCCCTAGTAAGCTCCTGAACCAAGCGGTTAGGGGAATAAGGAGCAGTATTGGCTACGTTTTTTTGGTTCTGGTATAATCAAGCAATTTTTTGGCTTGTAAAATCTTAGATCAGCCAAAAGGAAATACTTTGTATTTGTATGTTTTGGACATCAATGTCTGTGAAAACTGTGTGAGTGCCATTTGTTATTGGGATGAAAGGTCAATGGGAGGGATTTGTGGTTATTGGGGGAGCTTACTTTAATTAAGTATATATATTAACTTACAAAAAATACATCGGGCAGTACAGCAATTGTGTTCCAATATAATTATGTACTCTTTTGCTGGTGGTTGGGCACAGGAGAGGAAACAACAACAACTGCACATGCCTAGGAGATGACATCACTCATAGGCTTACTATGGGGCATCCATTGTCGGTTGTTCCTCCTCTACTTCGAAGCCCCCACTGACAGCTAATCATGGGACCGGACCGGTAAATATACATATCTTTTCTTTACAGAGTTAGATAGAATAGGCTTAGAATGGGAGTAGGAGTAGGTTTAGCCTTAGTTATATTTTGACTGAACTTACACTTTAAGAATCCTATGTTAAAATGTAACTCCATTTTTTTTAGATTTACACTTACTCAGTTCCCTTGCCCTCCCTCATTCACCTTGAAAGCACACACTTACCTGTCCCTGCTCAACCAAATGCAATAAGACAAGGAACAGGATCCTACCTCTTCGAAATACTGCCACTAAACAGCTGAACATTTCTACAAATCCAGGTGTGCATTTTCAGTTCCATGTTACACACGCCATAATTTGTAATACAATGTGCATCTCCATTTATTGGATGTAGTATTTAAAAGATGAGCCTGCAAAAGGAGGAAGAAGGATGTGATGTGAGGCCAGTTCAATAACTCCTGATATAAAGCACATTTAACCTATAAATTATATAAACTGTGCATACATTGTGTAATTTTAAAAGCAAACCTCCGCACAAGTGCTCCTATTCTCCCCCTTATCTGCATCACAATATACTATCTCATCGTAGGCTTCAACTTTCAGGCTCCCAGGACTTGTTTTGAAGTGCTTTTACTGCTTGTTCAGTACATAAATACTTTAGTGTGCAATATTAGGGCAAGGGTTTACTTTAAGGGCTATCTGCAGCACATCAGGTTTTTACCCAAAGAGAGAATTGAAAGGCTTTTATCCTAAAGAACATTCTGTAAGAAGTATAGCTTCTGCATAAATGTGTACAGTCATATAGCAAAGAAAACAGATTGTTGTGTTCTTTTTGCTGTATTCATGGTTTGACCTGTTACACAGTACTGTGTGTTTGTCTAGTATGGGTTCAGATAATATTTCTACAGCTTTACAAGTTGCAAAGTCTGCCTGTCTTATAGTACATTGATACTATATTGTGACAAAAATGTTCTGATAGCTAAGATATAATGTATTTGAATTAATTTATCTAAGGTCCTTATCTCCCATGCATACAAACACCTACTAGGGCCAATTTAGCCAGGAACAAATTAACCTACAAGAATGTATTTGGCGTTTGGGAGGAAACAGGAGTATCCTAAGGAAACCCACACAAGCACAGGGAGAACATGCAAACCTTAGGTAGGTTGTCCTGGGTAGGATTCAAACTGAGGACTCAAGGCATATTATAAAACTTTATTGTACTGATCTTTAAAGCTGAACTTCAGGCATTACTGAATTTATAGCTTCCACTACCCTTTCTCCCCATCCCTCTAACTAATTGTTATGTTATTTTCTATGTTGTGTTACTGTGTTACATTTCTATGCTAAAAGCCCCTTTTACTGAACTGTCTCCTATCTTCTACACTGTAAAGGGGAAGGTCTTCTTTCAGATGTCCACATCACTGCCCGGATACCATGGACACTTTCTTTTGGCTGTCCAGTGGAGGCATAGACTGAAATGCTGTATCACCAGTCACAATTTACAGAAGTGACACTGGTGAGAGACGTAGACTTAAGTGAGTAGAAAAAAAGATTCAAAATGTTTTTTTTTTTACTTAATTTAAACTGCAGTACTCTAGTCTTGAAAGGATACAATGCAACAGGTATATTAATAACATGCAGAGTTCAAATTCAAATAATTCCATAGGACTGCAGAATACAAGATATCCATGGGCTATGGCCTTGCAGCTCTCTGTAGATGCATTTTGAGGGCAAACCTCCTTCCTAAGGGCTACCTTGTCTGTATAGTATGTGCTTTTAAATAGCTCAATCGGTAAATCTTCAAGGGTCTTAAGAATGTTTTAAAGGCACACATGGTGCAGGCAGGTAGTTCTGGGAAGAGGGTTTTCCCTCAAAACATATCAGATATGCACAACTGAGGCAGTGACCAGGGGATGCTTAACATGCCCTATATCCAGGGTATTGTTTAAGCCTCTTCTTGGGTGGATGCTAAAAGAAAAGTATTTTTTTTAAATCATAGTTACCTAGGTGGGTGCAGCATCAGTGCTACCAGTCACCGGCTCTCTGTTCTGCCCTCTTCTGCGCTCACTGGGGCACTGGGGACAGGAACAGCTAGATGAGGCTCTCAGGGGCTCGCTGAGAGGCTGAGCCAGGTACCACTCCAGGCATCTGGGTGGATCCTTCCCCAGCCTGGACTAGCTCTGTGACATCAGCCTACAGTGGGCTGCAGCCCACTGTCTGCTAAAAACGGGTCCCAGGATTGCAGAATGAACTGTACTCTTGTTATCCATAGGAGAAGTACAGCCAAACAATCTCTGACTGTACTTCTCCTTTAAGTTTTATACACTCTTTACTAAACACTTTTGTGCATATGAGAGATATACTTTAATAAAGATATTGCACAAGGACTGTGTAAATGGGTGGAGGTTCAACTTTAGTCAGAAATGGGCTATTGCATTGTACAAGCTGGAATTCCCTCTTTGCATCAAGGTCCAGCTTTGCAAGCTGGCCATTGAAACCACCCTGCCAACTTGAATTTGTATTAAACTAATCATCAGCTTGGCTGAATAAAACAAAACTGTAACCCTGAAGCCATTGCGTTAAACAACTACAAAAGCTGCATCTGAAAACAGATACAATGGAAAACAAGAAAATCAAAAGCATAATTTACTTTTGCAACAGTTGTCCCTATACAATTATTCCACTAAAGGCGGTATATAAAGTATTACATCTTAATTGCAGCTGCTCTGCATTAATTGCAGTGGAATACAATGATAAACTAGAGGCAATGACAACCCCCTTATCAACAAGATTCCCTGCAGATGCACAGGTGCCCATGCTGATAACCAGTGTGCTTTAATAATACTTTGGCTTGACAAAACAGAGTTTGCAGATGTTCTGGCAGAGGTGCAAATATTTTTATGAAGAGAGAGATTGCTAGGGTAAGATATGCAGCAGAAATGTCAATGATAAATGTTGGCTATCATAAAAGAAAAGGTTGGTAAAAAAACGGAATCAGACTGTTTGTGTGGCCACTGAATGTGAGAAGAAAGACAAGGCAGAGCTGATGTGTATATATTGTTAGGAAGTCGACAAGTCCGATAGGAAAGCCGCGGCTGATAACGGCATGTGTTGTAGGAAGATAAGAGCTATGATGGAGAGAGGGAGAGTGAGGGTGTTAACCAAACCAAAATGGCAAATACTGAACTAAATTAGCTGTTAGAAAACAAATATGCAACTGTCACCAAGCTAAATAACCTGAATATATCAAGCTCATGTGGAACTATAAGCCCCAGCAGCTCACATTATCCAAATGTTTGTATAAGGAACCTATACTGAGAGGGCTATGTAAGCTTCCACTTCTGACCTGCTTCTGTAAATGCTAGTTGCCTAGCCATGTCTGGCATAATTTCAAAGTCTGAAACAAGCAGAGAGGAATCAGAACTCCTGATCTTTATATTTATCAGTGATGCAAAGACACTGAAAGAAGAAGTAGGGCCAAAGCTCTTTTGGCCCGATTTGTTCTATGGGTCACAGGAGTGCACTTCTGTGACACAGATTCAGCCGACAGCGGGCTAAAGTCTGCTGTTGGCTGACGTCACTCAGCCGGTCCAGGCTCTGCAGAGATCCTGAATTTAATTTCCAAATCCTCCCAGTTGGCTGAGCCAGCCACTACTTCTCCCTCCACAGCCCAGTGCTTCAGTGAGTGCTGGTGAGGCAGAGCACAGAGCTGGTGATGGACACCCTTTGGCCCTCTGCACACTTGAAACCCTGAACTAAGCGATCAGCTGTCTTTAATCACTCAGTTCTCAGTGTAGAAGCGGTGGGGGGGCGAATGTGACATCAGACCAATGCCGCATCCGCTTAGGTGAGTATGTATGTTTATTACTTTGAAATCCTACAATTCTTTATGAAGTTAATAATGGCAGACAAATTACTTGCATGCACAGAGAGGTCAATAAGGTCCTGGGGCCTTTTAACAGCAGG
The DNA here is from genome assembly GCA_037952925.1 of Lithobates clamitans. Classification (NCBI taxonomy): domain Eukaryota; kingdom Metazoa; phylum Chordata; class Amphibia; order Anura; family Ranidae; genus Lithobates; species Lithobates clamitans. Next base: position 5,824,858 of record JBBGZY010000098.1, read on the forward strand.
GGCCTTCCTGGAGGGGTGTGTGAATCATGATCAAGTGGAGATCATGCCTTAGATAAGTATCTAATGGACATCAATGCTGGGGACCACATCTGCCAGTGAAACAGATGATAAGAGGCACATCTTCCTCTGACACCAATAATAGGGGCACATTGGCCACTGACACCAATGACAGGGGGTGCATAACCCACTGACACATATAATTGGAATTGGAAGCAGATCACCCAATAACACATATGGTAAGGGCACATTACTCATTGACGGGGCAGCGTTGTTAGCTACAACTTGGTATTGCATGCTATTGATAAGTCTGTGATCTACAATCACCCCCAAATCATTTTCCATCAATGAGTCTTACAGGAGAGCCCCTATTAAAATTACTCTTAGTAGTGTATATTTCTCAGTATTGAACCTCATCTGCCACGTACTGTACCTGCTCAAGTTTCTATTTTGACAAAGTCTAAAGGTAATGATGCTATATCCTGTGTCAAAGTTATACAGTGCAGCACAAACAGCGAAGATGCAATGCTGAATTAATTTAACGTTTTGCATGAATTGGGCAAAACGTTACATAAAGTCCTGTGACCCGCAAAAAAAAAGTATTGTTTCTGCACTGTCAATGAAGGGATCACTGTAGCAGTGGCAGGTTCTGTGCTTAATAACACAAGTAAGCATTTCTTTACGCTTTATTCAGTAAAAATTACCCTTTTGGTGTCTCTTGATGAGACAAAAAAAATTGCAATGATATGCACCTGTCAAACAGGTGCAGAAAAATTACTCTTTGGGTGTCGGGGGCGCCTTCTTGATGAAGGCAAAACAAATTGCAATGATATGCACCTGTCAAACAGGTCCTTAAAAACTGGTCTTTGGGTGTTAACTGTGCCCATAAAACCTATACCAAAAAACATTCTTCCAGATGAAATGATTGAACACCCTCAAAGATAGGCAGCCTCGAAGTCCTGCAGAGATTCCACATCCCAAAAAGACTTACTCAGTGACATCGGCATCAGGGGCTTCATAGCTGGTAACCCAGGACTCATTTTTATAAAAGTCAAACGTTCCACGGAGTCTGTGGGCAGACACATTCTATGATCAGTAATGAAACCTCCTGCAGCACTAAATGCCGTTCTGCAAGCACGCTGGATGCAGGGCAGCCCAACAACTCAATAGCCTACGGGCAAGTTCTGGCTCAGTATGTCCAGTACTGGCCCAGTAAGTCAGTGTCATGGTTATGCAATAGAGTTTTGTCTGTCAGTTTACCTGTCTCCATGTGTTCATCTCAGCTGACTCTCACCTGACCCCTTTATAATCTCTCCTCTAGCATGGCTCCACCCCAGCTCCTATCAAAGCACTCTATATTAACCTCTGCACTGCAGGCCAGCCCTGCTGTTCAACCTTTGTGTGTTTGGCTTCCTGTTTCCTGCCTGCCGTGTGCTCTACGTTTGTTTCTGTTACCGACCTTGGCGTGTTCTCAACTATTCCTGTCTGCTCGTGACCCTGACCTTTGGTGTGTCTCTGACTATCCCTGTTTGCCTTTGACCCTAAACCTTTGGCGTGAACTCTGTTGTCCTTGTCTGCTTGTGGCCCCGACCTTGGCTTATTCCCTTACTATCCCTATCCTCCTGTTGCCTACTGTGGGTGTGAGCTTGGGAACCCTGGGGGTCGCGACCTGGAGCCAGTTGCAGCCCATTCCATCCTCACCACTAGAGGCTCTGGTGAACACCTGCTGGCTTTTAGATTCCGTGCCCTATGGAATCTTACGCTCTAACCCCAGTGGGATCCGTGTTGGTGTTTCAGCGGCCCTGCCTTCCTTACCACCCTGACTCTCATCCGCAGCAGTCAGCCGTAGGGTCCACTACCTTGCGGTGCACTCCTGATCCCAACAGTGTGCATCTGTCACCTAGCCTCAAGGTGACCTAACAGTCAGTGGATCGTCAGCTGGAAAGCTCTTCATCTCTGTTTTGGCCCCGTCCACCATGTGATGCAGATGCTGCTGATGGGATGTGGCAGCTGACAGTCCTGGGCGGCGAGGACTAAAAAAATTCTGAAATTCCTCACTTAGGCACATGCCTTCTCCAACGCTCCTCTCTTGACCAACAGAAGACTCAAAACAATGTTTTCCACGACACTGTAACCTATAGGAGTGAGGAAAAATGTTCAATAAAATCTTCTTTAACGTGTCTTTAAGAGATTCTATCTTCTGCTCTCTCTGTAGGGACGGGATGAGTTCTGAGACCTTCCCCTTATAATGGTGGTCAAGGAGGGTTGTAAACCAGTAATTGTCCTTCATCTTTCTCTTTTATGCCATGTATTCTTGGGTCCTTTGTCAGGCTTTGAAGCATGAGGTTGCCCATTCGCCTCAAATTTGCCAAGACTTGAGAAGCAGACTCCTTGGGGTCACTCAGAATGACAGCTCGTAACTTCCTCCTCCCAGCTACGTACTACTCCCAAGGGTCCTGGAGATGGAAAGCCATCGCTTACAGATTTATGCATGTCTTCCTCTTCTTCAAAGCCTATGAAAGTGTCAGGATCCTCCTCCTCATCACCCTCCCCTCTCTCCTCCTGTGTGTTCTGTAACATAGGAATGATGGTGTCTGGATAAAGTGGGCCTTGAAAGGAAAGGAAGTCCTCCTCTTCGTGTTACTGATGTATGCACTGTAACAGCTCACCATCCTTGTGGCCTCCTCAAATGGTGACAATACAGTGCATGCATCTTTAATGATCAGCCATTGGTGTGGGGAAAAAAAGCACAGATTTGCAGGGCAGCCCAACAACTGTTTTGGCCCCGTCCACCATGTGAGGCAGACGCTGCCGATGGGATGTGGAAGCTGACAGTCCTGGGCGACGAGGACTAAAAAAATTCTGAATTGCCTCACTTAGGCGCATGCCTTCTCCAACGCTCCTCTCTTGACCAACAGAAGATTCAAAACAATGTTTTCCACGACACTGTAACCTACTGGAGTCAGGCAAAATGTTCAATAAAATCCTCTTTAACGAGTCCTCAAGAGATTCTATCTTCTGCACTCTCTGTAGGGTCGGGATGAGTTTTGAGACCTTCCCCTTATAATGGTGGTCAAGGAGGGTTGCCAACCAGTAATCATGCAATACAGTGCATGCATCCTTAATGATCAGCCATTGGCGTGGGGAAAAAAAGCTGAGGCGGCCTGAGCCTGTCGTTGTGCCGTATTCGCACAGGTACTTGTTGATGGCCCTCTGGTGCATGTATAGCTGCTGCAGCATTGACAAAGTCAAGTTCCACCTGGTGGGCATGTCACAAATTAGGCGGTTTACGGGCAGGTGGGTTCCCCCTGAATTTCAGCCAACCGAGCACTGGCTGTGCATGAACGCCTGAAATGGCTAGAGACTCTTCTGTCCAGCTTTAGCACATCTTGCAACCCTGGGTACATATTTAGGAAATGCTGCACCACCAAATTGAGGACATAAACTGGCAGTAACGCACAAAACTATATGGTGTTAAACTGGCAGTAACGCACACAGACCTATATGGCATTAAACTGGCAGTTATGCACAAAACTATATGACGTTAAACTGGCGGTAACACACACAGAACAATGTGGCGTTAAACTGGCAGTAACGCACACAGAACTATATGGCATTAAACTGTCAGTAATGCACACAAAACTATATGGTGTTAAACTGGCAGTAACGCACACAGAACTATATGGCGTTAAACTGGCAGTAATGCACACAGAACTATATAGCGTTAAACTGGCAGTAACGCACACAAAACCATATGGCATTAAATTGACAGTAACGCACACAGAACTATATGGCGTTAAACTGACAGTAATGCACACAGAAGTAAATGGAGTTAAACTGGCAGTAAGGCACACAGAAATAAATGGCGTTAAACTGGCAGTAACGCACACAGAACTATATGGCGTTAAACTGGCAGTAACGCACAAAACTATATGTCGTTAAACTGACAATAACGCACACAGAACTATATGGCATTAAACTGGCAGTAATGCACACAGAACTATATGGCGTTAAACTGGTAGTAATGCACACAAAACTATATGGCGTTAAACTGGCAGTAGCGCACACAGAACTATAATGTCAAATAGATGGTGTTCAACCATCACTACACTGAAGCTATCTGAACTGTCCCTACTCTAACTATACACTAATGTAAAGATTACTGATACGGTCTCACTACACTACACTGGAACTATCTGAAACTATAGTGAAACTCTGAGCTGTCCCTACTCTAGCTGCACACTATGCAAAGCTGAATGATGGTCCTCCTCACTACACCCACACTATCCCTAGACTGACACTAAACTAATATTCTACGCTGACAATTGAAGCAAAATAACACAGTATAGCACACTAACTAACTAATAGCACTGAACAGAGCCCTGTTCTATCTCTCTCCACGCCAAAATCACACTGAAAATGGCTGCCATTGAAAGAATACTTTTATACTGTGGGGCGGGAATGAGCCATGATTGCACAAAGTCATGATGACAGTGTCCAATCATGACTCTGACAGTGCTCTGTGCTCTTTCACTGCTTCAGCCAATCAGGGCTTGCAATGCACTGTTCAACGCCGCAATACATTGTGGTCAGGTAAGGGGCCGAACAGACGGTTGAACGACCCGTTTGTTCAGCTGTTCGCCGAACGTCCGACCAGCGAAAGTTCGGCCTGAACTTATGCTCGGGCCGAACCACTCGCGCATCCCTAATGGGCACTGGTAGGTGACACTGATAAGCAGCACTGATAAGTGACACTGATGATGAGGCACTGATGGGCACTGATTGGCAGCACTGATGGGCACTGATAGATGACAATGGTGGCCACTGATAGATGGCATGGGTGAGCACTGCCCTCTCAATATTTTTAGCCCACATTGTAGCCGTCTTTTGGCTATAGCGCCAGCGCCAAGTGGTTAAATGCTCAGTACATGTAATGTCAGCTGCTTACATAACAGTAATTTCCCATCTATGCTAGTGTCAAGGGCACAAATACAACAGCCAAGTGTCATAACCCTTTCCAAACCAAAAGAGTTTTCTTTGCTTGTTACTTTCAAAGTGGAACTATGAAAAAACTACAAAAATTACATATAGGATGCAGTCTATCAGTAGCCCCCATCCCCTCGTAACATAGATTTATAGCCTGTCGATCTTGTCAGTAGACCCATTTTCTACTGGCCACGCTGTCCAGCCAAAGTGACAGTTACAGAAAGCCTCAGTCTCCACTTATAAATAAAGCATCTGTCAATCATCAAGGGGCACTAACTGTAGCAGACTTGATTCAATTTTACACGGTTATCTGTAGTTTACACAGGAAGGAGTCAGCTGTGCTGGACATTGAGAACTTAGAGATTAGAAACTGGCAATATTAACGCCATTTACTCACCTAATTTAAAAACTGTGTATATCTACATTTATAAGGCATAAAAGAAGATATTTACACTACTTTAATATTTGGGTTTACAATCATTTTCATGCTTTTGATGTCAACTGCCTAAATTACCGTGATATCACAGTTTACATAACTGTTGCTCTGACAGAGATCTACTTGCATCAGCCAAGGGTCAGCTAATAAAAAAATATTTTCAGAGCCCTAACTTTAGGTTCAGTAGTGCATGATGAGAGAGATGAGAGAGGAACTGAAGTCCAAGGCTTGATACATATCTTTCCATGTGTTTTTCATATGCTTTTATGTGTCCTGTCTACAATTGTGCATGTTCATGTGCTTCCATTGTAATAAATAAGCTACTGATGCATCAAAAAAGTTCAACGCATCGTGCAGTCTTCAGCTAGCCCGAGGATTTAATACAAATGGCTAAGCTGTGTACATGCCTTGATTTGCATTAAATGCATGCTTTAGACAGCATAGGGCAAATGGGCAGAAACAAAGATTATTGTTTTAATAAATACATATTGATCCTATCCAATGTTGCAGTACAGTTGTCACCTTCCTGTGTGAATTATAGGCTGTTTTACGGGAGACTGGTACTCCCTGTAACTATAAGGCCTCGTTTATAAGGGCAGGTGGGGCAGGAAAAACAAGTGGTTAAATGGTTTTAGCACCATAGTTTCTACCATGTTTGCAAGGCGGATTTTAATTTCAGGTGTTGTACAGCAAATAATATGAATTTATTATGGTAGGATGTGCAGATAATCATTCACAGCACTAATACGTTTGAAGAAGCAATATTTGCATACATGAGTTGACATAAAAGTATGTATGCATTTTAGAACTGAGCAAAAATTGCTGAATTTTTTTTCATATGTAAAAATTTTAAAGGCATTTAAAATTTCCATCTGTCCTCTCTTGAGGACAGATGGAAACACCATACAATAAACTGTTTAAATCTGATTAATGTGCTTATTAGAATCTCAAGCACTGAATTATTTCACAAAAAGATTTAATTACAACTAATGAAATATGTTTGAGTGAATTGACTGTCCTCTCTACTGCCATATTATTTCATTATAATAGTCTAATGAAATCATTCAACTGTATTACATTTGATTGGTAATTTATGTCGCGCGCCCCCTAAGGAGCCGCAGTTGAACTGGGATCCCCCACCCTGCACAGCCAGGCACACCAAATTTTTACAGGCACTTCGGAGACAAAGAACAGTCTGTGACTTTGTATTTGTGGTTTGTTGAGGGTTAATAACTTGGATGGGGATGGGAAATTATGGGATGCCCACTTGATTTAGCAACAACACTTTAACAACATGTTCAGGGACATCTTCCTATACACAGTCTAAATACAGTCTATATACAGCCTCCTGCACTTTACTTGCTTGCAAACTCCAGCTGGATTGCTGTAAATAAATCTGACAGGCACAGTCAGAGTTACCAATAGCCTTTTGCAGGAGGGAGCTCAAAGCCTCTTGTTGTGTAGCAGTACTCAAAGATCAGCCTGCACTCTCCCTCCTGAGGCTACTGGTCTTCAGGAACTGCCAACCCACCTGGCTGCAGCTGCCCTTTTCACTAGCCCTCCAGGCTAACTATCATCCACAGTCCTCCAGACTGTCTCTCACCAGCCCATCCGGCTTACTCTGCAGGAGATTTCCCAGGGAAGGGATAAAGGCTTGGCACAATGCTGTCTTCAGGGAGAACTGGCTATTAGGGATGAGCCGAACACCCCCCTGGTTCGGTTCGCACCAGAACATACCGAACAGGAAAAAAAATTGTCAGAACACACGAACACCTTTAAGTCTATGGGACACAAACATGAATAATCAAAAGTGCTCATTTTAAAGGCTGATATGCAAGTTATTGTCATAAAAAGTGTTTGTGGATCCGGGTCCTGCCCCAGGGGACATGTTTCAATGCAAAAAAAATGTGTTTTTTCGTGAGCAGTGATTTTTTTAATGCTTAAAGTGAAACAATTAAAATGAAATATTCCTTTAAAGAGGAAGTAAAGCCTCTTAAAAAAAAATACACCCTGCAAGGCAAAGGCATAATGAGATAGTATGCACAGCATACTAGTTCATTATATATTACTTACCTGAGATCGAAGCCCCAGCATCGGCCCTCGTTCGCCTCCTCCGACGCCGCCATCTATCCCAGAGTGACTTTCAGGTATCACGGCTCCGGCGCTGTGACTGGCTGTAGCCACGATGACGTCACTCCCACGCATGCTCGCCGGTGCCGCCACTAACAGCATGATCGCCGTTAGAAATGGCAGGCTCAGTGCGCCTGCGCCCGATGTCTATGGCGCATGCGCTGTAGACATCAGTGCCGCTATTCCTGCAAATATCTCCTAAACCTTTTAGGTTTGGGAGATATTTCTTGCACCTACAGGTAAGCCTTAATCTAGGCTTACCTGTAGGTTAAAGTGGTTGTAATGGGTTTACAACCACTTTAAATATCGTGCGTGGTTTAAAGTGGTTTACAACCACTTTAAATATCGTGTCTATAGTATGCCTGTAAAGTGGCGCATTTTTCTCGTGTTTAGAACAGTACCACAGTAAAATGAAATTTCAAAGGAAATATTGTCAATTAAAACTGATTGCGGCTGTAATGAATTGTCAGGTCTCGGCAATATAGATAAAACTCATTGAAAAAAAGAGCATGGGATCCCCCCCAGTCCATTACCAGGCCCTTTGGGTCTGGTCTGAATATTAAGGGGAACCCTGAACCAAGATTAAAAAAAAAATTGAGTGGGGGTCCCTCTAAAATCCATACCTGACCCTTCAGGTCTGATATGGAAATTAAGGGGAACCCCGCGCCAAGATTTTTAAAAAAATGGCGTAGGGCCCCCCAAAATCCATACCAGACCTGTATGGATTTTAAGGGGAAACCTGCAACCAAATTTAAAAAAAAAATGGCATAGGGGTCCCCCCAAAATCCATACCAGACCTTTATCCGAGCACGCAACCTGGCAGGCCGCAGGAAAAGCGGGAGGGACGAGAGAGCGCCTCCCTCCTGAACTGTACCAGGCCACATGCTCTCGACACTGGGAGGGTGCTTTGGGGCACCTTGTCCCTATGTCCCTTGTCCCCTATGGGGAAGCCATAGGGAAGTCCCTGTGGCGTTAAAGGGGGCGGGGTCACTGGTTACGTCACAGGGTGGTCCCGCCCTCAGTTATATAAGAACTGTCACAGAGAAGAAGCGTCACATGGCGGGAGCCTCCCATGGAGGTGGGTCGGTTACGGATTTTTCTTACTTTTTCGGTCTGTCGCGGCATGATAGATGAAGATGAATGGACATCGTGGGACATTTTTAATTTTTTAATAAAAGACTTGTCCCCAAGCTGTGTCTTGTCGTTTTTACCATTTTGACACTTTTTATGTAAAATGGTATGGGTACTTGTACCTTGTTACCATTTCGGGGGAGGCCGGGATCTGGGGGTCCCTTTGTTAAAGGGGGCTTCCAGATTCCAATAAGCCCCCCTTCCGCAGACCCCCACAACCACGGGCAAGGGTTGTGGAAATGAGGCTCTTGTCCCCATCAACATGGGGGAAAAAGCAAAGGGCCTGGTATGGATTTTAGAGGGACCCCCACGCAATTTTTCAAAAAAAATTTTGTTTGAGGTTCCCCTTAATATTAACAACAGACCCAAGGGGCCTGGTAATGGACTAGGGGAGATCCCATGCTCTTTTTTTCAATGAGTTTTATCTATATTGCCGAGACCCGACAATTCATTACAGCCGCAATCAGTTTTATATGACAATTTTTCCTTTAGAAATGTCATTTTGCTGTGGTACTGTTCTAAATACGGGAAAAATGCGCCACTTTACAGGCATACTATAGACACCCCCCCAGGCACTATATTTAAAGGAATATTTCATTTTTATTGTTCCACTTTAAGCATTAAAAAAATCACTGCTCCCGATAAAAAAATGTTTTTGCATTGATACATGCCCCCTGGGGCAGGACCCGGGTCCCCAAACACTTTTTATGACAATAACCTGTATTTAAGCCTTTAAAATGAGCACTTTTGATTATTCATGTTCTTGTCCCATAGACTTTAACGGTGTTCCAGCGGCTTTTAAATTTTCCCCGAAGACCGCATATTGTTCGCCCGAACATCCGAACAACCAAAGTTTGGCCCGAACTTATGCTCGGGCCGAACCGTTCGCCCATCCCTACTGGATATGTATGGCAATCTCCCCCCTTGTAAGTCCCCAGTGCTGCTCTACTCACACTGTCCTCCATATGCTTTTGTGCCTCCAGGAAGGGCTTCCTCTGTGTGTTGTGGCAGGATCCTTCCAGCAGCTGAACCCCAGCCTAAGGTCACCCCCCTCCCAAGATTAGGGGGTTCCCCCAGAGGGCCACCAACAGTCTCCACAGCACTATATCTCCATCTTCCAAACTGCCTCTGCTGGAATGGTTCGTGCCTATTCAAGGGCTACTGACAGCCTCTCCTCAGCACTCCATATCCAACCCGACTCTCCTGCTTAAATTGCCCATTTCTATTTGAGGGGTTGTCTTTGCCCCCTGTCAGCCCAAATCTGGGGATTGACTGAGGCCCCTAAATATTTGTGGCAGCTCCTCCTAACCCCACCCTCTGCCAGGATGAGTTATTTAGCACTGGCCTCTAGTAACCCTGACCTAATTTGGAGACTCAGGTTATTCCTGGCCAGAAATATGCTTTTTCCTATTCTCACACTAGTAGAACACACTAGAGAGTGCTACACCAGTGATCACATTTCCTGTGTTCCCTCTGTTCTCAGCTGCATAAGAGCTGGGGAGAGGAGAAGCAACAGTACACCAAGCTTCCCAGTGACTGGCTGTGCAGGAGAGGCGTATTAGGACAAGTCTGATCATTGGAGGAGAGTATGCTGAGTTCCCAGCACATCTAAAAAACTGACAATGGTGCGTTCTCGTGGTTAGTGTGGTCGTTTTTTTTTAAATAGTAAAGCAGAGGGACTGGCAGTAACACCAGGGATTTCACACACAGGTTGCAATACAAGGAGAACAGGATACTTTGTAATACAAGTACATGGTACAACAGGCACATATCAGGAATATGAAATGTTAGGGTAAAAAACACTTTAAAAGAGAAGAGGCATCAACAAGAAGATAGTGGTGAGGAGGAGGAGGGCACGGAGGGAGAAAGAAAGGAGAATCAGGGCTTGAAGGAGCATTACATGGAGGCAGTGGCAGCCTGTCCATAGGGAGCCCTCGGGCACCGCCCCCCCAAGCTTTTGGCCAAAAAAAAAAATCACTTTAAGAGTGGCCAGGCGCCGGACACATGGTGGTCTATGGGAAGCTTCCCAGCTTGCAATCAGCTAAATGCAAGCTGGGAAGTTGATTTGCCTGTGTTTAGGGCATGTGCAGGGCGCAAGCCATGCGCCTGCACACACACTGCCACTTTCCAGTGATTTGTCCCTGGCTCTTGTCCATTTATTTTCATTGGCCAGGACCGGTGGGCAACTGGGCGGTGCTTTTTCAGCACTATAGCATCACTTCCAGTTTCCCTGGAGTCGGAGTGGAGTGCAGATCCTGGGACTACTTTATTACTGAAACCCAGGACCCTGTAATGTGAGGTGGGGAGCTGATCACAGATGCGGCAGGTGGGTGCAGAGCTGAGCCCGAGCGCGGCACCAGAGCGGAAGGTGAGTGACTGAGTGTGGGGATCCGAGTTGATCTCTCTCACAGACTGTGAATGACAGAGGATTTTTGCATGTCTCTCCTTCCTGGTAACATGCTTCCCCACCCCCCCGAATCCTCAGACTCCTCTGCAGGGTGGCTACAGAGTGACTGCTCCACTCGTTGTGTAGTGTGTCCTGCCGTGAGCCTGGCTCCCCCCCACCTCTGTTCACTTTTCTCAGCTGCTGCAGAGCTTCATGGATGGGGAGGGTGGGGCTGCTGAGTGTTGTGGTGCAGGGCAGTGACTGACAGCTGTGGGGTTCCCAAACCCCCCCTTTCCTGCATCCTAAAATGCCCCCCCCCACCTCTCCACCCTAAAACGCCTCCCCGCCTCTCCACTCTAAAACGGCCCCCCTCCCAACCCCCCCATCCTATAATGGACCCCCCTCCCTGCCCCTCCACCCTAAAACAGCCCCCCTCCCTTCTCTCCACTCTAAACAATAACACCCTTCCTGCCTCCACCCTAAATATTAACCCCCCTCCCTGCCTCTCCACTCTAAACAATTACCCCCTCCCTGCCTCTCCACCCTAAAATGACCCCCTCCCTTCCTCTCCACCCTAAACAATAACCCCTCCCTTCTTCTCTACCCTAAACAATAACCCCCCTCCCTGCCTCTCCACCCTAAACAATAACCCCCCTCCCTGCCTCTCCACCCTAAACAATAACCCCCATCCCTGCCTCCATCCTAAACAATAACACCCCTCCCTGCCCCTCCACCCCAAACAATAACCCCCTCCCTGCCTCTCCACCCTAAACAATAACCCCCCTTCCTGCCTCTCCACCCTAAACAATAACCCCGCTCCCTGCCTCTCCACCCTAAACAATAACCCCCTCCCTGCCTCTCCACCCTAATACCATATCTGTGGTGCTGATCTATATACCATATCTGTGGTGCTGATCTGTATACCGTATATGTGGTGGTGAGCTATATACCGTATCTGTAATGCTGAGCTATATACCGTATCTGTGGTGCTGATCTCTATACTGTATCTGTGGTGCTGATCTCTATACTGTATCTGTGGTGCTGATCTATATACCGTATCTGTGGTGCTGATCTGTATACCAAATCTGTGGTGCTCATCTGTATACTGTATATGTGGTACTGACCTGTATACCGTATCTGTGGTGCTGATCTCTATACTGTATCTGTGGTGCTGATCTCTATACTGTATCTGTGGTGCTGATCTATATACCGTATCTGTGGTGCTGATCTGTATACCAAATCTGTGGTGCTCATCTGTATACTGTATATGTGGTACTGACCTGTATACCGTATCTGTGGTGCTGATCTATATACCGTATCTGTGGTGCTGATCTGTATACCAAATCTGTGGTGCTGATCTGTATACCGTATCTGTGGTACTGACCTGTATACCGTATCTGTGGTGCTGATCTATATACCGTATCTGTGGCGCTGATCTGTATACCATATCTGTGGTGCTGATCTGTATACCGTATCTGTGGTGCTGATCTATATACTGTATATGTGGTGGTGAGTTATATACCGTATCTGTAATGCTGAGCTATATAACGTATCTGTGGTGCTGATCTCTATACCGTATCTGTGGTGCTGATCTGTATACCGTATCTGTGGTACTGACCTGTATACCGTATCTGTGGTGCTGATCTATATACCGTATCTGTGGTACTGATCTGTATACCATATCTGTGGTGCTGATCTGTATACTGTATCTGTGGTACTGATTTATATACTGTATATGTGGTGGTGAGTTATATACCGTATCTGTAATGCTGAGCTATATAACGTTTCTGTGGTGCTGATCTCTATACCGTATCTGTGGTGCTGATCTCTATACCGTATCTGTGGTGCTGATCTCTACACCGTATCTGTGGTGCTGATCTCTATACCGTATCTGTAGTGCTGATCTCTATACCGTATCTGTGGTGTCGATCTATATACTGTATCTGTGGTGCTAATCTGTATACCAAATCTGTGGTGCTGATCTGTATAAAGTATATGTGGTACTGACCTGTATACCATATCTGTGGTGCTGATCTCTATACCATATCTGTGGTGCTAATCTGTATACCAAATCTGTGGTACTGACCTGTATACCGTATCTGTGAAGCTGATCTAAATACAGTATCTGTGGTGCTGATCTGTATACCGTATCTGTGGTGCTGATCTGTATACCGTATCTGTGGTGCTGATCTGTATACTGTATCTGTGGTGCTGATCTATATACCGTATATGTGGTGCTGATCTATATACCGTATCTGTGGTGCTGATCTATATAGTAAAAATCTCTCCTGCGCTCAGGTGTCCATGAACCAAACGTGTGGTGCGACCGCCTAAAAAGGTAATGCCTACTGTCTTGCAGCCCTCCTTTGAACAATGGGTATTCAAGCTAGAAAAAAAACAGAAAAGAAGGAGGGCGCACCAACCTAGTGCATTACCACTAATAAACTTTAATGCAGCATAAAAACAGCAAAAATAATACTTACAAACGAGCTTGCAACACCACCTTTGAAAAGGGCGCAACAGCGCTGTTTCTGTGAATCGACACACCAGGACCTATTGCCAAGAGGGTCAAACCGGTATATACCGTATCTGTGGTGCTGATCTCTATACCGTATCTGTGGTGCTGATCTCTATACCGTATCTGTGGTGCTGATCTATATACTGTATCTATGGTGGTGAGCTATATACCGTATCTGTAATTCTGAGCTAAATACCGTATCTGTGATGCTGACACTTTGATTGGAAGCAAGTGGAATACAGGGGACGGAGTGAGTGGATTCTATAGGGGGGGCTTATGGGAAGTGGGAATGGTGAAAAAGGAAGGGCGGGGTCTGGCGCCCCCCCATCCTATTCACCAGCCGCCACTGCATGAAGGAGTAAAGTGTAAAGAAGGAGGGCATGGACGAGCAGGACATGGAAAAATAGGACATGGAGGAGGAGAACATAGAGGAGCAGGGCATGGAGGAGTGGGGAATAGAGGAAGAAGGCATGGAGGAGCAAAGAGATGGAGTGCAAGGTATCGATGAACAGGATATGGAGGAGGAGGGCACTGAGAGGGACAGGGTGTGGAAAAGGAGGGCATGGAGAAAAAAAGGCATGGAAGAGCAGGGCATGGAGGAGCAGAGTGCAAGCATTTAGGAAGTGAACACAAATCAGGAAACTGATCCAGAACTTTGCAGTCCAGAAGAAGGCAGATACTGATCAGCCTCCAGATCTGGAAATGATGAGGGATCGGGTTATGTATGAGAATGAAAATCAGCAAATGGGTGTTGACCAGAAGGAAACAGTTCCAGAAAACAACATTAGGAACAGAGGGTTTATACAAGACAGTGTAGCATAACTTACTAAAGCTGTGGCTGTGGATTGGAGGAGTGGTCTTTGTGGTTGCAGTATTTGTAGGTATTTGCAGTTGCTACAGAGTCCTACATTGCTATAGTGACAACCTCAACATGAAATATAGAGCGTTGCATCTAAGTATCAGGGATATACAAGTGTAATGAAGGGATTTATGTAAATCCACCAAACAATAAGCAGCACTGACCCCAAGACAGAGCCCTGGAGCACTCCACACACAACCTTAATTCATTTAGAGAATACGTTTTGTTTATATGATATGAAGTGCCTGGTTCTTATCTCTTCATTGTAAGTGCATTTAACCACATTAAATTGGTGTTTTAATCGGGATTACACTATGGAGAGCATTTTTTTTCCATGTCAAAGGAGGCCGCACCTCATGAAGCAGACCTACTGTATGTGCAAAAAGTGAGATGAATGGCAGCCTCAGCCTGGTCCTCTGCCAGGCCACGCCTTCAACACGTTTCGCTCCGCCCCTTGGAGCTTAATTATGGGGATGGACTGCAAGCTTTTGTTCACTATTAACCGCTTCCCGATGGCCTCATGCAGATATACTGTGGCAGAAGGGCACGTACAGGCAGATTAACGTACCTGTACGTGGCCCTTTAAGAGGCGGCTTGCAGGCGCGCACGCGCCAGGAGCTCCGTGACCGTGATCGCAGGACCCTCAGACTCGATGTCCGCGGGGATACCTGCGATCGTCTCACGGTGAGGAAGAATGGGGAGATGCTAATGTAAACAAGCATTTCCCCGACACTGTCACTGATCACAGCTCCCTGTAATCGGGAGTGGTGATCAATGTTGTGTCACACACAGCCCCTTCCACCCACAGTTAGAATCACTCCCTAGGACACACTTAACCCCTACAGCGCCACCTAGTGGTTAACCCCTTCACTGCCAGTCACAGTTACACAGTAATCAATGCATTTTTAATTGCACTGATCGCTGTATAAATGTGAATGGTCCCAAAATCGCGCCAAAAGTGTTTGATATGTCCACCATAATGTCGCAGTCATGATAAAAATCGCATTACTAGTAAAAATAAATTATCAATAAAAATGCCATAAAACTGTCCCCTATTTCGTAGACGCTATAACAATTTTTTCGCAACCCAATCAATAAATGCTTATTGCGATTTTTTTTAAACTGAGGAAAAAAAATTTTTTTTTTATATATTTTTTGGGGATATTTATTATAGCAAAATGTAAAAAATAATGCGTTTTTTTTCAACATTGTTTTTATTGTTGCTATTTTTTTGTTTATAGCGCAAAAAATAAAAACCGCAGAGGTGATCAAATACCACCAAAAGAAAGCTCTATTTGTGGGGAAAAAAAGGACGTCAATTTTGTTTGGGGGCCACGTTGCATGACCGCGCAATTGTCAGTTAAAGTAACGCAGTGCCTGGTCTTTGGCCAGCCAAATGGTCCGGGGCTAAAGTGGTTAATACTATACAAGATGAGTCAAATTATATTGAATATTATTGTAGCGGTATCCCCGTAGTTACCCAGCCCAGCCCAGCATTCACTTCCCGATCACTTTTGAGACAATGAACAGTCCTAACAGTTGGATAGGGATAGGAATATATGGGATGCCCAGTAGAACAAACAATTGGTTTATTGTATATCAATCAGTTGGGACAACTATACACACTTACCTACTCCAGTCTCCTCCAGCACATCTCTTGCTTGCAGACTGTTACTCTCATTCTCTCTCCTGCGCAACATATTACTCCAGGCACAGCTAGCACATGGTTAAGCCCAACTCTGACTCAGTCCTCCCGACTGCTCATGCAACTCACTAGCTCTCCTGGCTAAAAACCGGTGATTCCCTCCTGAAGACTTGCCCGGCAGTACTAGCTCCTGCTGTCCTCTCTGACTCCTCTCTGCACCTCCTGTTCGAATCCCTCATGGGTTCTTGAAGGGCTCTGTCCTGCACCCAAATCCCAGGCCCAAAGTCACCTCTCCCAGACTGGGGAGCTCCCCTCAAATGCCCCGACAGCTTAGTACTCTATCCTCAGTTCTTCCACCCGACAACTCCTCCGGAGCTGGGCTGACCCTGGGTATTTCAAGGAGGCCTGCCCCCTGCCAATTCTAGTTGGGGATTGATAAGGGCTCCTTGAGACACCCCAGACAGCTCCACCTCTGTCCCCCTCCTTTTCTTCTAGAATCCTCTAGAAGCCAGAGGGAGGTAACTGTGGAGTGGTGCTGTCTCTGAGTCACAGCTACTGCTCTTAGCCACTCCCAGCCCACACAGATCAAAACAAACAGACCTAGCTTCCAGCCAGGCCTGCCTAAATGTGCATGCACTATAAAAATCCTCACCTCTAGCACCTACCTATGTAGAGGGTGCTACATTATTATATGTTGATACACACATTTATGTACCCTCTGCAACCAGTTAGATGGGTAATATTTTTTTTAGTTTGAATTGGTTAAATCCTGCCAATGGGAAAAGTGCCAGGGGCCCCTGTCTTAGGGCAATTACACTATTTGGTTATTTAGGTATTGGTGCAAGGTAGAGGTCCTTTGGCTCTGAGGAAGAGAGCAAGCCCCTCAAAATGTGTTAGCCTATTGCACTTTGACTTTCCCTCTATGCAATGTGATATGTGGGGAACTTGAAGCTGATTTACATGACAAGTTTGATGTATCTGTCAGTTTGTGAGTATATTTCTTATTGATACTTTTTTATAAATAAAGAATGTTTTAAGGATACTGCACTAGGCTGATGTGCCCTCTGTTTGTTTTAAGGAAATGGGGACCCTGGGCTAAACGTTTAAACGGATTCTGCCCTATACTCAACACAATCCAGTAGACAGGATTAGCAGAGGATAAACCTGTTCCTGGCTTTGCCCTCCATGATGGACTTACCCCTGCAGAGATCTTCAGGAACAATGCATTGGAGAGGATGGGGGGTGTTATAGTTGTATCTCACAGCAGATTTTATTGCCAGTGTCCTATCACCTGAAGGTAGCTGTATACAACCCAATCATAATAAATAAAGAAGACTGTGTCCTGTATAGGGTTGCCACCTTTTCTTCAAGCCAAACCCAAACACTTTAGCAGCCCGGGACACCTTTGGGTGCTGCAAAGGTGAGTAGTATTGTGGTGTGCATAGCTTGCCGCAGTGAACAGTGGGTGTGGCCAAATTGCTCTTGCTGACATCATCGCCTTGCCCCTCAGTGATGCTGAACCTGCCCACAGACTGCCACCCGCAGCTCCGGCAACAGATTTGTGTGTGACTATCTTGGTTACTTGGGGAGCCACAGCCCGGTGAATAATGTGTCCGGGATTCAGTCCACTTGAAACCTGGACATAAGATTTAAAACTTGGACTGTCCGGGCGAATCCCGGACAGGTGGCAACCCTAGTCCTCTACTGTATGACTTGGAGGTATTGCTGTATTTTTGCTACCAGATGGCAGGTTTTGTTTCTGCTTGCATTTCTAAACTCAACCTTCAGGTGGCAATCATGTCCCTGGATTGACCACAACCTATCGAATTTCGAAAAAAAATTCTAGTTACACTGAGAATTATCACAGGAATTCTCTTCCTACAACTACTTCTGAGTTATTCAGATTTCAACTGTTATTTCAAAGGGGGGTTATCATTGCCTGATGCCAGTGGGGAAAAAGACAACAGGTTCATAGTATTGAGATCATTAAAGCAGAACTAAACTCAAAACAGTTAAATTCCAAGCATGCCATGAATGATAACTGTTGTTTGTTCTTTCAGCTGAACTGTCAGTCCATCAAATGGCTGGTTTCAATAGTAATCACATGGAGCTGTTCCCCCATCTTTTTCTAACTTGATATATGAATTTGCACTGTGCCCAGCCTCAAGTCCTCTATAGGGCTGGCAGAGAAGCTACCCGTTTACTTAGAGCCCATTTCTACATTTACTAAGACGAAAATTATCATTTTTATTTTTCACTAACTAAAATAAAGAAATTGATTGGCAGTGTATAGACCGACATTCAGATTCAGGCAAACAATATTATTTACTGTGATAAACTAATACCCACAGAATACATAATAGCACAGCAATTTGCAGACTGATAAAGTGCCTTCCCTAGCAATTTTAGAACAGATTTTATGCAAACCATTAGCTGTTAACAATTACTTTAATGTGTACAATTTAAGTAACATTTGAAAGTTAACATAATGCAACTTTAATGTCTAACATAATGGTGAACAGCATGTATATGTCTGCTATTTTCGGAAAACTTTCAGGTAATTTTAGAGATTATGCCACTTTGGTCTGGTTTATAAAATAGATTAGTAAACCACTTTTGCAGCAAGAGAACCTGTAGCTATTCAAACGGTGCAGTATTTAAAACACAAGTTGAATACAATGTAAAACTTATGACTAGTGTAGCAGCACCTACTAAGATACATTAAGAGAGTCACGGAGCTAAGGGGAACACTAGGCGTAGGGACGGCATGACAGTGCTGGACAGCACAGTTGCCGTTTTAAGAGGTAGGAAGATTGCCCCTTTTAGAGAAGGGGAGGGGTTAGGCCAGGAAGAGCAGGAGATGTGTGTGAGGGGGAAGTGATGTCATTCGGAGAGCGGTGAAGGACGAGAGCAGTTGCGCGCCTCACCTCTCTTCACTTTCCCGGGCTTTAGTTTGAATATGGCGGCGATGGAGGGATTTATGGACCAGATGAGAGCGGCGGTGGCCGCGAACGGCGCGGACTGGCTTATTCAGCAGCTCAGTATGTTGGCAGGCGGCGGAACGGCAGTGAGCGGGGGGGGCGGCAGCACCTCGTGCGCGGCGGTCACGGCCGCCTGAGAGATATAGCCCTGAGTCAGGGCTGGGAACGTCACGGGCAGAGCAGCGGAGGGCACCGGAGGGAGAGACACTGGCACCCACAAGGCAGGGTCAGCAA
This sequence comes from Lithobates clamitans, assembly GCA_037952925.1. Classification (NCBI taxonomy): domain Eukaryota; kingdom Metazoa; phylum Chordata; class Amphibia; order Anura; family Ranidae; genus Lithobates; species Lithobates clamitans. Next base: position 5,844,161 of record JBBGZY010000098.1, read on the forward strand.
AAGGAGGGCAGAGGAGATGTGACTCGGCGCAAGGGAGGTGTGACTGGGGGAAGGGGGCCCAGCAATACACGCGGCTCTTCCCCCCCGGCACGGCGGAGATGCATAGAACAGCCAGAGGGGTCTGCAGGAGAAGGGCGGAGAGGTCGGGACACTCCGGAAGCTACCGCAACCAGTGATGCAGCTGCGCAGACATCTGCAACGGCCGGTAATCCTCTGCGAGGCGGGAGAGGGGCAGCCGGAGTCATCAGAGCCAGTGGGGGAGGAGGTACTGGACGGGCAACGCGCACCCCAAAAGACGGCAGGCGTAGGAGTCCATCACCAGGGGCGTCCAACGGGTCTGGCGGCACTCCGGAGAGAGGTGGACGTGCGCAGCACCGCAGGCCCTCGGCAACCACTGCGACTGCAGTTGGGGTGCAGCAAGAGGTCAACAGAATGGATCACAGCGACGATCGGTCGGAAGGGGAGCTGTCCGGGTCTGACGGAGGCGACGATCAAGGACGGCAGGCTACGGTGGTTCCAGGAGTGGCGGCTGTTGGGCCCAGTCCAGGGCAGCCCGGTGAGTGCACTTCTTCTAATCCTGTTACTATGTTACTGCATAACTTGTTAGGGCAAAAGGAGCAGAGGAGTAGTTCGAGGTCGGGGGGTTTTGACAGGTCAGGGGGGGCTGAGACGGGTCCTGCCATACCGCCTGCGGTGGTGCCGCAGTTGAGAAATGAAGGTTTACAGGAGTTGTTAGCAGGTCTTAAGGAGCTAGTGGCAAGGGTGGAATCGGGGTCAGGTAGCTGTCCGGCAAAAGCATGGACAGCAGAGAAGACTCCTCCGCAGAAGGAGGTCGCCCCACTAATTGCGGGCGAGGTACAGATGGAGGTTGCAGCGGTGGGGGTGTCCCCCAGTACGTCAGGAGTGGTTGCGACTTCGGGGGATCCGGTGAAGACAACGGAAAAACCTGCAGATTCAGTTAGATTGGCAGATGCGGCGAGGAGCGAGGTTTATGTCTGCTTTGAAGGCCCATTGGGGGCTCATTTGAAAGCAGAGATAAAAGAAAAAATATGGAAGGGCGATTACGTTGAAATTTTCACGTTGCTGCCTTTAGAAAAATTTAATCTGGATAGATTAAAACCGGTCGAAGGAAAAAAGGAGGACGAGGAGAAGCGAAGGTATCGCTTAATTCCGCGTACATTTTCCAACTGGTTACAAGCGTTTGCCATTCTGGCGAGTGTGGTTGGTGAGAAGGCGCCGGAGAATTGTTCAGCGCTGTTCGTATACCTGGAGGCTATTAGTGAAGCCCACAGGACATACGGGGGCTTGGCGTGGCTACGCTATGATGAACAATTTCGTCAGAGGATGGCTGTTAGACCGAATCTACGCTGGGATCATAAGGACATCAGCTTGTGGATGAGGTTGATGACGGCGGCGAGGGCCCCTAGTCAGTTTTTTCAGGCAGGGGTCGGAGGTTCAGCAACTCCGGGACAACCGACCGAGAAGAGATGGGGTTATTGCTGGCAATTCAATGAGGGAACATGCAGATTTGGATCCAACTGTCGCTTCAAGCACTTGTGCTCCGGCTGCGCGGGATCACACGCATTGGCCAAATGTTTCAAAAAAGGAAAAGGTCGTGCCGGAGATACTGCGGGTAAGAGGGAAGACTCCGGTCCGAGTGGAAAGGATGCTGCCTTTCCTCAATAGATACCCGGATCGGGCAGCGGCCGCCACTTTAGAGGCAGGGTTTAAGAATGGTTTTGTTATTCCTTGTTCTCTGGCCGTGGTGCCGCCTGAGGCCAAGAATCTGCGGTCGGCCTTGATGCATTCCAGGGTGGTTACTGACAAATTGGAAAAAGAGGTTTCATTGTGACGCATGGCGGGCCCTTTTGAAGATGTACCACTATCGGGGTTGGTGGTCTCTCCTTTGGGGGTGGTACCCAAAAGGGAGCCGAACAAGTTCAGACTCATACACCACCTCTCTTTTCCAAAGGGAGGGTCGGTGAATGATGCAATCGCGCCGGAAGATTGTGCGGTCACGTACACATCTTTTGACGCCGCTGTAGCATGGGTTAAAAAATATGGGCAGGGGTCATTAATGGCCAAGTCAGATATCGAATCGGCTTTTCGGCTCCTGCCAGTACATCCCGACAGTTTTAGATGGTTAGGCTGTAAATGGGAAGGGGCCTACTATGTAGACCGGTGTCTTCCAATGGGCTGTTCTATATCCTGTGCTCTTTTTGAGACATTCAGCTCGTTCTTAGAATGGGCCGTTCGGGATGTAGCAGGTATCAATTCAGTTATCCATTACTTGGATGACTTCTTATGCGTTGGTCCTGCGGGTTCTAACCTTTGTGCAGTGCTTTTGGGGACATTGCAATACCTGGCGGAAAGATTCGGGGTGCCGTTAGCCCCGGAAAAGACAGAGGGTCCAACAGCGATTATCACATTTCTCGGAATTGAGATAGATTCGTTGAGGATGGAATGCAGGATTCCGATGGACAAATTGTTGAAGTTAAAAGAGGAAGTCCGCGGGACTATTGGAGTTAGGAAATTGCAGCTTCGCCAACTCCAATCACTGCTAGGTAAGTTAAATTTTGCCTGCCGAATTATACCTATGGGCCGTATATTTTGCAGGCGGCTTGCTGCCGCCACTGCAGGTGTCCGAGCACCTACACATTTCGTGAGTCTTACGAGTGAACATAGGGAGGACTTGCGTGTGTGGCAGGTATTCCTGGAGTCCTTTAATGGAAGGGCTCTTTGGATGTCCGGGCCCATCAGCAACTGTGATTTGGAACTCTTCACGGATGCGGCGGGTTCGACGGGGTTTGGTGCCTTTTTTAAGGGACAATGGTGCGCAGCCAGGTGGCCTGTGGCATGGCAGGAGGCGGGGTTCTTAAAGAACCTGGTACTTTTGGAGTTGTTCCCCATTGTGGTTGCCATGGAATTGTGGGGTGAGGCATTCAAGAACTTGAAGGTCCGATTCAATTGTGACAATCTGGGGGTGGTGCAAGTGGTTAATCGGCTGACCGCGGCATCTGTGCCGGTGGTCAGGCTTTTGCGCCATCTCGTACTTCGCTGCTTACAAGTAAATGCTTTCATCTAAGGATTCCTAGACAAGAGGCGCTTATCCGGTGGATTGGGGTCCCGGGGATGCAATGGAATAGGGTGTTGGGGGAAGTGTATAGATTCTCTCGCTTGGACCGTCTGTGTTCATCCGATCCGCTCTGCAGACGGATAGAAAAATAGGATCTTCCTCCATCTGCAGACGGATAGAAAAACAGGATCTTCCTCCGTCTGCAGAATCAGGCCATAGCGGGGACGGATGATATCGGGTGTCAGCGGATGTTCATCTGCTGACACCCGCTATCCCATAGGGATGCATGTATGTCCGTATTTCATCCGAAAATGGATGGATGAAATACGGACATACTGTGCGCATGTGTGAAAGGGGCCTAAGGCTCCATTCACAACTGAGCGTATTGATTTACTGGCATTTTTCAGGCTTATTTGAAGCTTTTTTGCTTTTTTTTACGAGCTTTTTAAAGGCTCGTGTACACAGGATGGTTGAAAACCTTTCCTGAATGCTGGAAACTTGACAGCTGGATACCGACAGTGAAAAACAACTGTTTATGTGAGTTGAGCATTTGAGGTTAGAAGTGTTTTTTTAAAGATAACCTCAGGAGACCCTCCAAAATGCCCATATTGCATGAAAAACAAGTAAATTATTAACTATTTCAGCCATTCTGTGAGAGAACAGAGAGTAGCAGCAGAAAGAGCAGCGTGCTTGTAGATAGCGTTCCTATTTTTTGTGTTTTTACTATGGATCCCATCAAGAGCATGTGTGAGGAAATGCTCCTGATGTTGATGTTGCTGAGGCTCCTAAGACGTAGAAAATAGAGAGGACCAGGGTGTGTCGTTACTGGACTCATCCATTGATGCAGGCAACAGCATGTGGTGAAATTTGTGTTTTTTATCAACACTTTCATATGTTCAAAAATGATCAGAAATGTTTTCCCCTTTAAAAACGCTTATAAACGCAAACGGGTGGTTTACCGCGGTTACATGTGGTTACAAGCATTTGGTGTTTAAAATGACATTAACTTACAGTCCTGAACGTAATTTTTCTGCTATTAAAAAAATGTATGTAACCTCAAAACCTCTAAACTAGAGGCCGATCTACTGACAGTTTAAAGATTTACTGCTGCTCGGGGGCTCTAGGCTTCAGTAAAATGGCAGCCTCCACCAAGAAGAAACAGGAGCAATGCCAGAGGCAATTTACAGCACACACTCATTTTCTTAGCATAATTATTAATTTGGAATGCATGTTCCTTACTAAAGAACATTATTTTTTATCAAGTTGTTTTGGGTAAAGTTCCTGCTTTAAGTCTCTTTATTTATTGAATTACAAAATTGAACATTCTGTGCTTAAAATGACCAGAAACCACTCAAGATTCTGGACAAATATTTGAACATGTGTAAACCATTGTGTCTATTGACTGCAAGATCTTTCTGGTTCGTGAGTGACTCCATTGAGCATATACCATGGCGCATTTCTTTTTAATCAGGCTATTGAGGTCCCACCTAGGAAATATATTGCCCAACGATCATTACTATCATCTGCCTAAACCAGCTTCCACAGAGTCTAATATACAGAGCCTAAGCAAAAACAGTTTGAAGCAGACAGTGTATACGTTATAAGGCAGACAGGCTCAACTGGTAATGGCAGTGGTAAATTATGCAATAGAAAGGGAAAGACAGGAACAGTCCATGCAGATTTGTCTTGCACTTTTATTCAACAAGGTAGCAAACAAAACCATTTTGATGCAGAAAGGTGTTTTGCAGTAACTTCATAGCATAAAAGAAATCAATAGCTAAACTCAGTTCAGGCCAGTTTTTGACAAATCGGGTGACCCTTTATGGGTTCCCCAAAACAACAGGCCACTCAGCTCATGCACACCTTTAGTGTTCTGCCAGAACTCAACCTTTTCATCCAGCAGCAGACTCCCACATTTATTATTATGGACCTAGGAATTGAGGCTTATTTCCACCCTAAACTCTACAAAGTCTCTGGGTTCCAGGATGCAGTACAGAACTTATTACTATTCTGAGAAAATCACAAGCTTGTTTTCTCCATAACAGTCGACAACTCTGGAGCCCCTCATTGTATGTAGGTGAGAAATCTATATGAGACATATACAGCATACAGTCAATGCTTCACATACCCTTGCCCCTCTGCTCAGACCTGTGGGAAGGTGCATAATTTGCCAACATACAGTGGATGCATGACAGTCCATCAGCATTCCCTTGCTGGATCCCTGGTCTGAGTTCTACATATAATTTAAAGTCTTGCAGAGGCAGAAAACACACCTTGTTCCACTTGCATTCTTACTTTTGGTGGACCATCCACTGTAGTGGATAATGGTCTGTTATCACATGGAATGATCTGCCCAAGAGGTAATACCTCACTTTATGGCCAGACACACCTTATTTAATATGTCCTCTCTGCAATGGTTAGTTTCCGGCTGAGGTATGCTATTGGAAGTTCTTCCTCATGAGCATTATAGGACTTAACCACTCACTGTTAGGGGTAACATTTTCTGTACCTGGACCAACACACAGACCAATTTCACAAGGCTTTTAAAGTCTAATAATGCCTCCATCTAATGTTCTTCTATGGCAATAAGGCTTATTTGGCTTTTAGTCTCAGTTTTACATTCTGCAGGCCCATGTAAGATAGGGCAATTGACAGCCACATGTCCCAGTCCTTTGAATTGGCAGCATATAAATTGCCACGTTTTCTCTAAGAATACTCTATTTTTGCTAGGAAGCTATTCATATCTGGCACCCACAGGTGTCTCAGCCCCCTTTTTATGGGCCTGTTAACCCCTTTGGCTAAAAAAGAAGTCTTACTCAAGGTTGATGTTTTCATAATGCTGGGGTTACTGGCTTGCAAGGCAGATCCAGGAGATAGTCTTCGATAGCAGTATGTTCCTCCACAAGGGACACCAGCTCATCCACACTCTGGGGGTCTATATGCCTAATGAATGGCTGTATCTTAACAGGCAAAGCTCTGATGTAATGCCACAGACCACTTATTCCACAATCTGAGCAAGGTTGAGCACTTCTGGTTGCAAACACTTGCTTGTAATGTGGAACACATTATACATCTTGGACTTTGCAGGCTTCCCAGGGTAATAATCCCATGTGAACACACATTACACACAGGTGTCCGTTTATGAAGCAGTGAAATCTATTCACTGCTTCGTTCTCCGGCATTCACAGTGAAGAATCTTCTCCTGTGTGGCAGTTTATGAAGCGGAGTAGATTGCTTCACCTTTGGAGGAGTGAAGAGATCTACAAATGCTTCAAATAGTGGAGAACAGCCCCTGATACTGGAATCTCGTGAGACTTTACGAGATTACAGTACCAGATGTCAGTTTATCAAGCAGTGATAAATTATCACCGCTCAACAGCGTGGATTAATGTTAATAAAATAATGTGTCCCCCTACATTATACACATATGTATACACACACACACACTATATATACATGTATATACACACATGATATATATATATATACATATACACATTATATGTATATATGTATAAATATGTATACACATAAATATGACAGGGAGACATGCTTACAGTGTTGGGGGGTCTGAACGAGGCATAAGGAAGTTAAAAATCTTCCTCCTTCCCCCTCAGATCCCCCCAGATTTCCTCTTCACTCCCCGATTCACCACCTCTGAGCTGGTGAACCTGGGAGTGTGAATTCTGACACAGATCGCCAGTGAAGCGTTGAGATCACCGCATCATAAACTGACCGTTACTGTGTCATTCAATGAGGATTCTCCGTGTGTAGAGATAATCGGCGGGAGAACAAGTTCAAACATGTTCTCCCCCGATTATCACTGTTTCATAAACTGTTTATGGACTGTGATCAGCGGCGATCCTCGGGAACACCGCTGATCACTGCTTCATAAACGGACACCTCAGACAGCCATGTCGAAGATTTCCTCCCTGAGTTTAGGATACTCCTTGGAATCCTGTCCTGAGATTGTAAATCAAAATAGGTCTTTTGGGGCTTCCCCATTAACCCACTGCTCCTAGGGTAGTTTCTCACTTTCCACACATTTTTCAAAGATGCAGTAGGCTTTAACATCATCCTCGACCTCCAGGGACAATTTCTATAAGGCGCTTTTCACCAGATGTCGACCCCTGTGCAATCATTTGCCTCTCGGACAGGGCCTGTATCTACTCCTGTAGAGATGGATTCAGTTGCTGATATCCCTCTAAGAAGGTCTAGTGGGTTTAAGTCAGTTGTTGCATTTGTAGAGCATTTAGCCAATTAGCCTCTGGCAGTAGCTTATTAGTCTGCTGTTGGTCAGACAGGGACACACAGGAACAGTCAAAGCAGGTATAGCCTTTTTTTATTATTCAGCAAGGCACCAAACAAGCACGGTTTCAGTGTAGGAGGACTTTTTACAGCAAGTTCATATAAAAAAAAAATCTGCTTGTCTCAGCAACTAACAAAACTCAGGGTACTGACTAACAGGGTGACTTAGTAATGGGTTCCCCAAAATAAACTCGCAGCACATGTAACTTTCTAGTGTTCTATCAGCATTCAGCCTTTTCACCCAGCAGTATGCTTACACAGCAGAGGGAGTACCCCATACATCAGTAAGCACATGCACATAAAGGCCTAGGAACAGCTGAGACTACAAATGAGGTCTGGGTACCAGGTAAGATGTGAACCTAGGAATAAAACTTTATTCCATCCAACGCTATATAAACAATCTAGTTTCCAGAACTCAGAACAGGACCTAATAAGATTTTGTTAAAACAAAACATTTGTTTTCTCCATATTTGGCATCAACATTAAAGCCCCTCACCATACCCTGTTTCCCCGAAAATAAGACCTAGCGTGATTGTCGGTGATGGCTGCAATATAAGCCCTACCCCCTAAATAAGCCCTAGTTAAAGTCCTTGTAGGTCTTATTTTCAGGGTAGGGCTTATTTTCGTGGAAACAGGGTAGGGCTTATTTGGGGGGTAGGGCTTATATTGCAGCCATCACCGACAATCATGCTAGGTCTTATTTTCAGGGAAACAGGGTAAGTAGGTGAGAAACCTAGATAATATATATACAGCTTCCATAATCCTGCCAGCCAGTGCCTCAAAATATGGATACAAAAGAGCCACAATCAATTTAACAATCCAAGATCAATTGTAAAGAAAAAGGATCTGCATTACAATATCTGCTAATGAACAGTGCAGATGGTCCAAATACCTCCTTGTTCAGTTTGCAGCAGAACTCCCGAACAGGGGAAAAGTTATAACCCAAATGGCGAACCCCTTTGAAGTCTATGAGAGCCAAACAGGAAAAGTGGACATTTTGAAGGCTTATATGCAAGTAATTGGCCATAAAATGGGTATGGGGGTCTTGGTCCTGCCCTGGGGGACATGTATCAATGCAATTGTTTTTAAAAAAATATAGTTTTTTTCAGAAGCAGTGATTTTAATGATGTGTGTAACAATGAAGACGAAAAATTCCTTTAACAACTTCAGCTCTAAAAGGTTTACCCCCCTTCATGACCAGGCAATTTTTTTGCAATACGGCACTGCGTTACTTTAACTGTCAATTGTGCGGTCGTGCGACGCTGTACCAATAAAATTGATGTCTTTTGTTTTCCCACAAATAGAGCTTTCTTTTGGTGGTATTTAATCACCTCTGTGTTTTTTTTTTGTTTTTGTTTTTTGCACTATAAACCAAAAAAGACTGACAATTTAAAAAAAAAAAAAAAAAATATTTTTTAATTTCTGCTATAAAACATAACCAATAACATACCCAATAAAAAAAAAAAATCTTCATCAATTTAGGCCAATATATATCCTGTTATTTATTTTTTATATATATATTTTACTAGTAATGGTGGAGATCAGCGACTTATAGCGGCAATATTGCAGCACCTAACTGACACCTTTTTGGAGACCAGTGACATTAATACAGCGATCAGTGCTAAAAAATATGCACTGTAACTGTACTAATGACACTGACAAGGAAGGGGTTATCATCAGGGGTGATCAAAGGGTTAAAGAGGAAGTAAACCCTCGTGGGTTTTACTTCCTCTTTATTTCCCTGCAAAGGTAAAGCATAATGGGCTACTATGCAACGCATAGTAGCCCATTATGTGTCACTTACCTGACACCGAAGCCCGCACTGTTGCCGTTGTCCCCACGAGCAGGGAGCTTCCATCTTTGCCCCTCTTCCTTCCGGGGCCGCAAACTCCGGCTCTGTAACTGGCCGGAGGGGTCATGCGCCATAGTCATCGCCGCTCATCATTTTAGTAAATATCTCCTAAACCATGGAGGTTTAGGAGATATTTCAAGCACCTACAGGTAAGCCTTAATATAGGCTTACCTGTTGGTAAAAGTGGTTGTACAGCGTGTACAACCACTTTAACTGTGTTCCCTGTGAGTGCTTTCTAACTGTGTGAGGGATGGTTGCACTGTGGGAAGGCTTAGCAGAAACACAAGAGCTCTGCCTTCCCTTGTCACAGAACTGTTCTGCCTATCTCCCGAATGATCAGCGGGTCCCTCCAGACCCTCTGATTGGCTCCCGCTGTATCCAATCACAGCGGGAGTGTGTCGCCAGCAGCGCGTGTGTGCACCCCAGACCCGGAGGAGGTATGAAGGCAGTGAGATTATTGTAATCTGTAATCTTCAACAAGGGGGCCCCCAGATCCTGTTCCCCGTGTGAATAAATATGGCCTACTTCACCAAAAAAGTGTCAAAGAGTACAATTCCTTAATTAAAAAAATAAAAACAGTGTCCCCTCCCATCTATCTTTTTTTTTTACTTTTTTCGGGTCCGGCGGTGGTGGCGACATTGTGATTGACGATGGATTTACATCAGGGGACACTGTTTTTTTACACCATACTTTTTCACATAAGGGGGGTGGGATTTGGGGGTCCCCTTGTTAAAGGGGGCTTCCAGATTCTAGATAAGCCCTCTGCCCACTTACCCCCACAGCCCAGGGTTGTGGGTAAGAGACCCTTGTCTCCATCAACATGGGAACAAGGTACTTTGGAGCGGAGGGGCAGAGCCCCCCTTCCCCAAAGCATCCCCCCATGTTGAGGGCATGTGGCCTGGTGTGGTTCAAGAGGGGGGTGCTCACAGTGTGCAGTGCATTGCAGGGTGTTCTGCAGGATGAGAACCCTCAGAACACCCTGCAAATTTGGGTGTTTCCTGAACAAGGCAAACAGCCAATGTTCAGCCTGAACTCCTGCTCGAGCCAAACCGTTCGCCCAACTCTAATAAAGAGGATTATTGCTAAATCGGGTGCACACAGAATCTGGTGCAGCTGTGTATAGTAACCAATCAGTTTCTTCTAACTTCAGCTCATTCATTTAAGCTTTGACAATAAAACCTGTAAGCTGATTGGTTACTATGCACATAGAATCTGGAGCAGCTCTGCATAGTAACCAATCAGCTTCTTCTAACTTCAGCTCATTCATTTAAGCTTTGACAATAAAACCTGTAAGCTGATTGGTTACTATGCAGAGCTGCTCCAGATTCTATGTGCACCACTTTTAGTAAACCCCCCATCGTGCTTGTTAACAAAAAGAAGGGTAGTTAGAAAAAATAGAGTTGGCCAATGGCCATTCTTAGTGCTAAGTGCACACCTTATCAAGACAGATGAAAACATTAAATTTAATTCAAAACAAGACCTTTCTGTTAACTGTGAAGATTTCTCTGGCTTAGGTAAAGAATGTAGAATGCCAGAAGCAGTAGGAAGCCACAGAGAACAGGTACTATTTTTCTCACCTCTCATACAGAAAATTATATTTTATTGATGTGCTCTTTCACCCCTTACAATCAATAAAACTAATTGCAGACAGTTTTCTCCAAGAGGACTGATAAGGTATGATGCCCTTTGTGGGAGCGATATGCTCGTTAAGCATTCAGCTATTTCCCACATGGAAATGCCAGGCAGCTGCTGACATTTACCACATGTTGACTTAATATAATTGGCCTTCTTTTTCCATAAAGTGTATGCCTATAGGATACTGATGATCATAGTGCGAGAGTTAGAAACATGCTTTTGCGTAGCTTAGTCTTTCTGATGAAGAGAGCTGGAAGGAGGAAAGCTGTATAGCCGGTTGCCCAATACATATGGGAGCCAGGTGACGCATCTGCAATTCTTCAAGCTAATATTAACAAAGATAGCAATTTTTCGGAGTTAAATAATTCATATTCATTTGTATGTCTTCCCATATTGACACTTGGCTTCACATTGATAGACATGAAAGAAATTATGAGTATTTGAGTTTGTGATGCTGCTTTTTATCTTTGTCTGGACATTTGGAATATAGATCAACTCTTTTGTCATATTCACACTCCATTGAAGGATTTTTTATTTTCTAGATGTTCTAGGGATAAAATAATTTTCTTTTAACAAGTCCTAGAATATAAACTATGGATTGGTGAAGTAGCCATTTACAGAGCCATCATAAACACAACAAACTAACGATCTACCACTAAAAATCATTACATATGACCAATTAAGCCACCAATGTATTTTGCAAAAAGACTGCCAGCATATTAGTAGGCATCAACCTTATCTGCATACAGAAAGTTTTTATCCTAATGCAGAGAATACATTAAGGTAAAAAACACTATAAACATTTGCCACATATACATTTTTAAAAGATTCCATTTGTTTTGGTTTTGGATAGAGTAGGGAAGAGTTTAAAAAAAGTCTTAGTTTTTACTTTCTGCCTGTGATTTCATTCCACAGAATTTCCCTCACTTTCTGTGTCTGTGATCCTTGTATAGAAAATGTGAGGCATTCACATTAGCGGGACAGGAAGGCACGGTCTTCAATAAAAACATTATCAAACTTAATAATACTTTATTACTCTACTTAAATAAGTTTTTGTGTTTGTCTGTGTTCCTATTGGAGACACCCAATAGGGACACAGGCAGCAAAAAAACCTGAGAAGTTTTAGTCCTGGGACTTCAGCCCATGTACACTGAGATAGTCCTTCCATTACTCATACAACTGATTCCCTTGATAGAAGTGCTAGCCATGGGCTGGGTTGTTCAGCCAGTTCCCAGTCTTGGTGCCCAATGTAGACCCTCACTGTCTGCTCCTATATGTGTGACAGGTTTGAGAACCCCACTACACCATCCCCCTGGTCTACCTCAGTACTGACCTTCAGTTCAGTCTCGAGTTACTTTGCAAGGCCTGGCATTCTCATTGTGTTTTCAGCCTATGGTTCAAAGGGTCCAACTGTGCAATTGGGCCCTTGAGATAAGGGGGCTCAAGTCACCTAACAAATGTTTCATTAAGGGATCCTCTTTCCACCACCAGAAGAATGATATCTTCCTTTACCTACCACCAGCTCCTGAACTGATCAGGTTTACTCCATGTACGTTGTCACTCAGGACCCAGACACCATCACCAGTTCAGTATTTTATTAGAACATATTCACTCAAATAGCCACCTGTGACCCAACAATTTGTATTTTTACTTCACACACTAACATTTAAATGCAGGCATCATCTAAGAATAATGACACATACAGTTGGAAGCCATATTTTTCTTCTTGTACCTCAGTTACAAAATGGTACAACTTCCAAATAACGGTGAAACAAAACAAAAAAAACTATTTGCAAGCACTTTTATTTAAGCCTATGAATCCATGCCCTCTAGCATCATCCTTGAGTTACCATTCCCTTCAGGTCAACAATCAGTGGCAGGTGCAATTAACCCATGGCAGGAGGAAGCCTATGTGAGATACCTGAGAACACAGTCCCACTACTCCACTCCTACATTTTGGTTCTCCTAGGTACAGAATACTCCACTCTTTAATAGATTTATAAGTAGATCTGCCAGAATGGCAGAGATAAAATTATACTTCCTGCAAGGAGAGGCTCAAATTAAAGGGAATTAAGTCAATTTTTTCCTACTCATTTCCCCCTTAGCTATGGCATGTCCACGAGCCATGTATTTACCACTGACCAACAAGGAACAACATAGTAAACAACGCACATTTCCATTTCAGCATTGACATTAAAATAGAAACAATGGTAAATAATGGGAAATATAACAAATACCATCTGGTACAACTACATAATAGCAGGCACAGCATGGCAGTGTTTTCAATAAACAGTATAAAAACAGCAGCAGCAGTGCCTTAAATATAACACTATGGGGTTAATTCACTAAATCTGGAGAGTGCAAAATCTGGTGCAACTCTGCACAGAAACCAATCATCTTCCCGGTTTTTTGTCAAAGCTTAATTGAACAAGCTGAAGTTAGAAGCTGATTGGCTACCATGCACAGCTGCACCAGATTTTGCACTCTCCGGTTTTAGTAAATCATCCCCTGTGTGTCTGAAAAGTCAACCCATTTCCCAGTTCAGGACTGCGGGCATCTAACATAAATGGAGATGCAGATTTTCCTTTCTGTGGAGGATGTAGATTTTCCTCTTACTAGAATATGTTTGCCCGGATGATACGGTGGCCTAGGCTGGACTCGCTGAACACTCCTTTAACAACTAAGGACCGAGTCCTTATCAGTGTCTGTAGACTGCACTTCCTCCAGAACCCACAAATGTTCCCAGACACACTGAATATAAGCATCCTGCCATTCGGTTAATGAATTGGAAAAGTCCTCAGTTATGTAAAGGGAAAAGACACTTGTAATTTTCTTGGACATGTCTGATTAAATATCGCTGCAACTACGAAAGGCAGATGAAGTGTCTGCCATGACTTTCACCTGAAGGTAGCCGTGGATAGAGTGGGTGGCGCCCGGGCGCCCCTAAAATATGGGCTAGCACTGGGCTCCAGTGTCCTCCTCTTCAGTGCCTTCTGACAACCCCAAGTGCTACAGGGATGTTGGACCTCACCAGTTCCAGACCTGTTGATGCCACGGACACCTGGATTGCCAGTTTGGTGAAGACTTCTGAGGGGATCTCTCCCCAGCCTGTTCCACAGAGATTCTTGAGTTATGAGGTTCAGCTTTTTCCGACAATAAAGTAAACACCAAGGTTATACATTGTCCACATCTTGCCCGCATTTACTAAAATTAGTGCAACTTCACCTGAAAAGTGCACAGTCTATTTGCCTTTAGTAAATCCACCCCAATTGTTTCTTCAACAAACATTGTACAGTAGGTTGTATTTTTACAGTTGCTATAGTACATCCTAACAATTATTTCACTTTTCTCCAAAAGGTGGCTGAGGAGTCAGGGACGTTAAAAGAGTATAATTATAGTGGTGGGAGCAGACACTTAAGGCAATCTGTTGCTTTGCATGCTCTTTTTATGTTGGACTTTAAGTCTAGGTTCACATGTATGCGGGCTGCGTTTGATGCATTTTTCAGGCACGTTTTGAAGTGCATTTTGCACTTTTAAACCCTCATTTTGATGCATTCTTGCATGCAGTTTTTATGCATTTTGCATTTTTTTCTCTTTAAACACACTATAAACACACTGTATATAGCTGGTTGCTAAAGAGCAAGCCAGGAAGCCAGCCACCACATCCTTAACAACTGATGAGTCATCAGCAATCAGTGGGGCTCTCCGCCAACAGCTGAATGTAAAAAAGGGGATTTCCATTAAAAAAAAAATTGTGAAAAAAATGGCCTTCAGGTCTAGTATGGATATGGATGGGACCCCCACGCCAAAGATTTAAAAAGAATGGTGTGGGGTCCCCCCAAAATCCATACTAGACCCTTATCCGAGTATGCAGCCTGGCAGGTCAGGAAAGAGAGGGGATGAGCGAGCGCCCCCTCCCCTCCTTAACCATATTAGGCCACATGCCCTCAACACGGGGGGTGCTTTGGGGCAGGGAGACAAGGGCCTCTTCCCCACAACCCCGGCAGGGGTCTGCGGGCAGGGGGCTTATCGGTATCTGGAAGCCGCCTTTAAAAAGGAGGACCTCTGGATCCCAGCCCCCCCATGAGAATGAATATGGGGTACATTGTACCCCTACCCATTCACCAAAAAAAAGCAGTGTAGTGTTATAAAAAATAAGTGACGGTTTTTGGCAAGTCCTTTTTTATAAAAAATGAAGAATGTTCCTCGTTGCAGCTCTAACATGTCTTCTTACTCCAGTACCACTGGTGTCTTCTTGCTCTGGCTCTGACACCGATGTCTTCCTCCTCCGGTCTTCCCCCTCCACTGTCTTCTCCCTCCAGTGATGTCTTCTCCCTCTGCTGTCTTCCCCCTCCGGTGATGTCTTCTTCATCCACCGCCGCCGCCCCGCTAAAAATAAAAATAAACTGTCCTCCTCCGACGCTAGCTTCCTCCGTTGTGTCAGCTCTTGTGTCTTTGAGTTTTTATATAGCCATGGAGCGTGGCCATCCGGTGATGTCACCTGGAGAACCCACCCCTTGGCACGTGACGTCATAAGGGACAGGTTCTCCGGGTGATATCACTGGATGGCCATGCCCCATTGCTATATAAGAATGGGCAGACATTGGGGCTGACACCATGGAGGGAGCCAGCATCGGAGGAGCACTGTTTTTTTATTTATTTATTTTTTTAACAGAAAATTTTTATTAAACAAATCAGCATTACAATACAAGATAAGTCAGTACATTCAGTGCAAGGAGAATAATGACAGTAAGATCTACCTTCAACCGGTAGCCACTATTTATCAGATATTCCAGCTGTGCAGATGTCAGAAGTATCACTTAACAGTACACCTTAGTGCAATATAGTGTTATAAAATCTTAGATAATATCATGTAAGTAACCAATATTCGATGAAGCCTGGTAGGAGCGAGGGGGGGGGAGGGAAGGGGATGAGGGGGAACGGGCACAAGGAGAATAGGCATGGGATATAGGATGTCCTCCAATGTGTTTCACGTCATGGTTATGGGGTAGGGGGTTCAGGGTCCCCGGAGGCGTCCACCCAAGAGGACCAGATTTTATCAAACTTCCCTGGACATTGCCTACTTTCATATGTCATTCTATAAAGGGGAAGTACCATGTTCACCGACCTTGTCCACAAGGCCAGAGTAGGAGGCTCTACCAGTTTTCATCTCAGTAAAATTTCACGCTTAGCATAATATAATGCGAAGGTAAGACACTATTTGCTATACCTGTAAAGTTTTTTTTATTTTTAGTGGGTCAGCGGAGGAAGAAGACATCGGCGGAGGGAGAAGACATCACTTGAGGAAGAAGACAGCGGAGGGAGAAGATATCACCAGAGGGAGAAGAAAGTGGATAGAGAAGACATCGACGGAGGGAGAATCCAGCAGAGGGAGAAGATCGAAGGGAGAAGACATTGGTGGCGGAAACAGAAAAAGAAGACATCAATGGCGGTACCGGAAAAAGAAGACACATTGGAGCTACAACGGGCAAATTCTTCATTTGTAGGAAAGGAGGGCTGGATACGGGGCCCCCTTTCTTAACCTTCCTAGTGGTATTCCTGAATGTGGTCAGGGTGAATTTTCACTACTAAAAGCGGTAACCCCGAGCCACACTCGGGATTGCATTGCGGCAAATTCAAAAACTGCCAAAATACATAACACATACAGTACACTGCAATCTGTAAGATTACTTTTCTGTATCAAATCATTTCACATCCCTTTTGTCCCTAGTGCTCTGTCCAGTGCCCTGCATGCACTTTTATATTATATATGTCATTCTTTCTGCCTGAAAACTTGAGAATGTCCATGGCTCCCAAAAAGCATCCCTTTACATTAAAATTGGTTTTGGACAAGCTAGAAAACAGCGATTGTAAATAACAATCACTTGCAGAATCGAGCGATAGTGAATCGTGGGAAAATTTGTCATCAGACACTGAAAGTGACGACAGTGATAATTCTGTGACTGAGCAAATTTCAGTGTTTTTTATTTAATTACATTATTGAATACATTTTATTACTATTTTATTATTATTTTTGATAATTATTTATAGTTATTTATTATATTATAATTTATGATTTCATGTTTCAAATTTTATCATACCCGGAATGTCTACTAAACTCTTGTTTGGACAGATTTAGATGAGTTATTCCTAAGAATTACAGGCCTACAATATAAAATGCAAAAATTCTATGCAAAACAATGTACTGCTTTGAGACGCAAAAATCTGACAGAATAATACCACCAGGGAGTTTAAAGGGGGCTTCCAGATTCTGATAAGCCTCCTGCCCACAGATCCCCACAACCACCAACCAGGGCTGTGGGGAAGAGGACCTTGTCCCCATCAACATGGGGACAAGGTGCTTGGGGCGGGGGGGGAAGAGCCCCCCACCCCAAAGCACCCCCCATGTTAAGGGCATGTGGCCTGGTATGGTTCAGGAGGGGGGGCACTGGTATCGATTTTAAGGGAGACCCCACACCATTTTTTCACAATTTTGAAGGGCCTCTTATAGATTGGTGGGACCCCACAATGTTTTTTTCACTATTTTTTTTTTTACACTCAGCTGTCAGCAGGGAACCCTGCTGACAGATGATGATTAATCAGTTGTTAAGGATGCGGCTGCCAGCTTCCTGGACTGCTTCTTAGTAACCAGCTATATACACTGTTTTTAAAGGGGAAAAAAATCATAAAATGGTGTGACTCCTTTGAAGTCTATTACACGCAAAACGCGGGAAAAGAGTCCCCGACCCTTTCCAAAAACACACTGGCTGCAAAATGCATATATGTGAACGTGTACCATGAGAAACTATATTAAATGGACTGTAGTGCACCTGCAAACTGCAAAACGTACTCAAAAAAATGTAGGTTTGAATGTAGGGTTAGGACACGGGCTAGCTGAACCTGTTTAGTATAATTGCAATCTTCTTTTCTCCACCCAGGCAGCCCAAGTGCAGCATACTGTCACTGGAATAAATGGCTGTATGCCACTGTGCACTGCTGTGCTCGTGTGTACCATGGTGCTATTGTAAAAACAAATACAGCATATAGGCATATGCAAAATATAGAAACATTTCTGCATATGACCATATGCTGTACTTGCGTTTACGATATCGCTGTCATGCATAACCATTCATGTCAATGACAGGCTGTATGCTGCACTTGAGCTATGGAGGAAATACATCTGCAATTACACCAAACGGGCTAATCAGGCTGTGTGCAAGGGCCCTTAAAGTTCAAAATGCCTGACAAGTTCACTTTAAGAAAAGCCTGGAGCAGCCGAACGAAATGAGGTATGTGCAAGGCGCACATGACGGAGGTAACAGGGTTAAGGAATTAGAGGGTGGAGACATGGTGCCGAGGGGGAGGGTAACACAGGGAGGGACTGATAAATAGTAGGCCCGCCCTGGGAGGTACAAGCAGAAAGTTGTGGAAAGTTCTGAGGCAGCATGGCAGAGATAGAGCGGATCATGGCCCAGCTGAGGGATGAAGCGGCGGTGCGGGGCACAGCTTGGCTCCAGGCAGCGGTCGGTGCGGCACTGGCAGGTGAGGAGCGGTTATCGGCGGATCGTGGGAGAACCGGCAACAG
Organism: Lithobates clamitans; assembly: GCA_037952925.1. Classification (NCBI taxonomy): domain Eukaryota; kingdom Metazoa; phylum Chordata; class Amphibia; order Anura; family Ranidae; genus Lithobates; species Lithobates clamitans. The sequence continues at coordinate 5,862,617 of JBBGZY010000098.1, forward strand.
GGCGCGCCGCTCTAGGCCGCCGGAGCGTTTCTCCCCAGAGCATCCAGGGACAGCACAGCGGCAGCGGGGTAGTCCCGGTGCGGGGCTCCCAGCGGGCCCACCATCGAAACGAGCGGCTGGGGGAGAAAGAAGCAGCGGTTATTCGACCGCGGTGGACCGTACAGCGGGGCGGGAAGAGGACGGATCGGAGCTGAGGCCTAGTAGGAGAGGATCGAAAAGGTACGCAAGCCCCGCCCCCAGGAACATGGCGGGCGGCCCAGCAGGAACGCAGGCCAGGACCAGAGGGAGAGCGCCCGGGACACCTGCATCTGCAGCAGGGGAACAGAACAGAGGAGAGAGAGGCCGATCGGGCACGGTGAACAGGAGTGCGGAGGCCGGCAGGACTGCGGTTTCCAACACCGGTCCTGGGAAGGCTGTCCGGAAGTCGGGCGGAACGATTCCTGCGCAGAGGAGGGAAAACAGGGAGGTCGCTGCGGCAGCTACGGTCGGCAGGCCTAGCGGGCCCTCATCTGAGGAAGAAGAAGACATCCTTGGCGTGGTGGAGGAAGGATCCGGATCGGAAGAGGAGGCGCACCCCCCTTCCAGGAGAGCAGCAACAGCAGCGGGCGGAAGGTCGGCTGATGGGATCGCACCTGTGCAGCCCGGTGAGTCTAGTACATCAGGACATAATATAGTTAGTGCTGACATGGCAGGCATGGGGGCTACTGTCGGGGGGTCATGTGCTAGTACAGTAAGCGTTGGGCCTGCTGGGGGGGCCTCGGGTTTATTGGGGTTTTTGGCGGGCATTAAGGAGTTGGTACAGAAGTTTGAGGCGGCGGAACGGCCGGCTCCGGTACCGGCGGCGGCATGGGTCCCGAATACGGGGAGTACAGAGGTAACAGTAGCTTTGCCAGCGGTGGTGGCTCCACCTGCGGTGCCGGAGGCAGTGGTGAGCGGGGATAAGCAGGGGACGGACACTGCTGTGGCGGCTAAAGAAGTAGCGGGTAGACAGGATATAACTAGATTGGGGGACGCAGCTCGTTGTGAGGTATATGTGTGTTTTGAGGGGCCATTGGGGGCTCACCTGAAGCAGGAGGTTCGAGAGAAGCTGTGGAAGGGTGAGTACATAGAAATTTTCTCATTATTGCCCCTAGAGAAATTTAACTTGGACAGGGTGAAACCCGATAGCTCCAAAAAAGACGACGAGGAGAAGAGGAGATATCGTTTAATACCTAGGACATTTACAAATTGGTTGCAGGCATTTGCTATCATGGCAAGTGTGATCGGGGAAAAACAACCGGAACACTGTTCCGCGTTATTTTGTTATCAAGATGCGATAGGGGAAGCGTACAGAGTCTACGGGGGCACAGCGTGGCTCCGGTACGATGAACAGTTCAGGCAGAGGAGAGCGGTGCGTCCGGAACTTCGCTGGGACCACAAGGACATCAGCCTGTGGATGCGCCTAATGACAACGGCGAGGGCCCCTAACCAGTTTTTTCAGGGGGGAGCCGGTGGACCTTCAGCCCAGGGACATTCGGCAGGAAACAAGAAAGGGAGTTGCTGGCAGTACAACACAGGGGCCTGCAAATTTGGGGCCACGTGCAAGTACAAACACGAGTGTACAGGCTGCGGGGGAACGCACCCAGCGTCAAGATGCTTTAAGCAAAGTAAGGGACGAACTGCTGACGCTGGAAACAAGAGGGAGGACTCCGGTGAAAGTGGAAAGGATGCGGCCGTTTCTAGGTAGGTATCCGGATAGAAGAGCGGCAGTCCTGTTGGAGGAAGGTTTTTCGTTAGGTTTTAGGATCCCATGTACGTTAACGGTTGTTCCTCCTGTGCCAAAAAATTTACGTTCTGCATTGCAACATCCGGAGGTGGTTTCAGAGAAGCTGAAGAAGGAGGTTGCAATGGGTAGAATGGGCGGTCCCTTCGCCGAAGCACCTCTGGCAGATTTGGTTGTATCCCCATTGGGAGTTGTGCCGAAGAAGGAACCCAACAAATTTAGGCTAATCCACCACTTATCGTTCCCTAAGGGTGGGTCGGTGAATGACGCTATTGGCCAGGAGGAGTGCTCGGTGACGTACACGTCATTTGATGCGGCAGTAGGATGGGTACGGCATTACGGCAAGGGGGCTTTGATGGCAAAGGCAGATGTGGAATCGACATTTCGGCTACTGCCGGTTCACCCGGAAAGTTTCCGGCTGCTGGGCTGCCATTGGAATGGAGAATTCTACGTTGACATGTGCTTGCCAATGGGCTGCTCTGTGTCATGTGCATTATTTGAGCAATTTAGCTCATTCGTGGAATGGGTGGTGAGGGACGTGTCAGGGGTGAATTCGGTCATTCACTACTTGGACGATTTCCTTTGTATCGGCCCGGCTGCATCCAGAATCTGCGCGGTGCTCATGGCGACGTTGGCACATATCACTGACAGATTCGGCATTCCATTGGCGGCGGACAAGACGGAGGGACCATGCACGGTCATCAAATTTCTGGGCATAATTTTGGATTCGGAGGCAATGGAATGCCGGCTGCCGGACGACAAACTGGAGGATCTGAAAAAAGAGGTTGCAGGTTTAATAGGTTTACACAAAGTTCAGTTGCGGGTGTTACAGTCTGTGTTGGGAAAACTTAATTTTGCGTGCCGGATACTACCAATGGGGAGAGTGTTTAGCCGCAGGCTTGCGGCTAGCACCAGTGGCATACAATCACCAAGGCACTTCGTTAGGATCAAAAAAACGCACAGGGAAGATTTAAGGGTATGGCATACCTTTTTGGAGTCTTTTAATGGCAGGGCAATGTGGATGTCGGGCCCAGTCAGCAATTTTGACTTGGAGCTCTTTACGGACGCGGCGGGTGCCTATGGTTTTGGTGCGTTTTTTCAGGGTCAGTGGAGTGCTGGTCCTTGGCCACAATCTTGGATAGCAGGAGGGTTCACAAAGAACTTAGTGCTGCTGGAACTGTTTCCAGTGGTGCTGGCGGTGGAATTATGGGGAGCATCTTTCAAGGATCGGAAGGTGCGTTTCCATGGTGATAACTTAGGGGTAGTGCAGGTGATTAACAGGATCACGGCGTCCTCTCCGCCAGTGATCAGGTTGCTACAGCATCTAGTGCTAAGATGTTTACAATTGAATATTTTTATTCATGCTGTTCACTTACCGGGGGTGGAAAATGTGATAGCTGACGCGTTGTCTCGATTCCAGTGGGACAGGTTCCGAGAGTTGGCGCCGGAAGCGGAGCAACGCGGGGTGCCTTGTCCCGAGTGGATGTGGGACATAGCGTTAGAATCGCCGCAAGATGGATTGAGCGGTCGGTAAGTGGGGGCACCTGGTCGGCATATCAAAAGGTATGGGAAGAGTGGTTGGCTTTTGTGGCAGGGATTGGGGAGGAACCGATCGGGCAGGCAGTGAATTTGTTATTGTTATATTTTATTGTTAGGAAAATGGAGGAAGGTAGGTCGGCATCTGTGATTAGCGCGAACTTAGCAGGGTTGGCTTTCCTGTTCAAGTTACAGGGACAGCCGGACGTAACAAAAGACTTTCGAGTGAGACAAGCGCTAAAGGGCTATAGGAGGTCGGTGGTGAAACGGGACTCCAGGAGACCGGTGACTTTCGAAATTTTGGGGGGCGTTGTTGATCAATTAAAAGTGGTGTGTTCATCAGAGTACGAAGTTTTGTTGTTTAAAGTGGCTTTCGTGTTAGCGTTCTTTGGGGCATTTCGGATAGGGGAACTGGTTAGTCCTTCAAGAAAGGTGGAAGGGGGTTTGGGTTGCCAGGATGTAAAGTTGGTTAAGGAGATTTTGCAGGTGTTTTTCAAGAGGTCGAAAACGGATCAGGTTGGAAAAGGTAAGATGGTCCAAGTTTTTCCGGTTCATGGTTCCTCTTTGTGTCCGGTGGCCACGGTCAGGGAATTTTTAGCTGTACGTCCAGATTTAAAAGGTTCCTTGTTAGTGCATCGGGATGGGAGTTGGTTATCCAGGTTTCAGTTTGCTGTAGTTTTTCGAAGATGTTTGAAAGGGGTAGGCTTGGAAGAAAAAGAATTTTCTTCACATTCGTTCAGGATTGGGGCTGCTACAGAGGCAGCCAAGCATGGTCTCGACGTGGAGTCGGTAAAACGTATTGGGAGGTGGGAATCCAACAGGTTCCAATCTTATGTACGTCCTCATTTGGTGGTAGGAATATAAAAAAAAAAAAAAAAAAAAATAAGAAGGCATGGAATAGTAAGAGAAATATGGCAGCAAGTTTTATGGCGTAACTGTTTCAGTTATAGATGTTAGTGGGTTTTCATCACTAAATGGTTAGTGGTTAGTTTTTCTTGTCTTCTTCTAATTTCAGGTCCGGTGTCAAGATTGGTCTGGATTATGGGCCATTCTTATGTGTGTTGGGGGGCAAGAAGGGGAGATGCTCGACATGGGGGCAGGCAATTGGGGTTTGACAGGAGAGAAGTATGCATAAAATGGTTGGGGATACCGGGCATGTTATGGGGTCGATTAGTACCAGAAGTGCAGCGCCACGTCCAGCGAGACAGACCACCAGACATCTTGGTAGTTCATGCGGGGGGTAATGACCTTGGTTTGCGTACAATGGTGGATATTACGCGGGACATAAAATGTGACGTGCGGCGATTAATGGCAGAATTCCCCCATACTATTATAGTGTGGTCAGATATGGTGGCTCGCAGTTCGTGGAGAATGGCCAGGTCGGTGGCAGGTGTGAACAGGGCCAGGAGAAAGATTAACCGGGAAGTGAGCAAATTTGTAGTTAATAATGGGGGTTTGGCCATAAGGCATATGGAGTTGGAATTTGAGACCTGGAGGTACTTGAGGGCTGACGGCGTCCACCTCAATGAGGTGGGAATTGATTTATGGAACTTGGGATTGCAAGACGGGATCCAGCGAGCTTTTCGGGTTTGGGAGGGCACCCGCGAGTAAGGCTTTACTCTTAAGGTGCTGTGGCGGGCGTTGGTCTGCGCAAGGGAAGGAAGATGGCAAGTAAGAGTGGGACCTGACGTTGTATGGGTCCAGATGCTGGTTCCCGGCTAACGGAGGTTAGCTGGGAAGTGATATGGGGGCACTGCGGTCACTGGCAGTCTCTGAGCCAGCTTGTCGGCTTGAGGCCTAATTTTTGATATTTGAGATGGACTGCAGTGCCATAAATTTTTGGTGATGGCCATCGGTTTGAGTGTCAAGATTTTATTGCCCAGACCAACGCTCTCTTTTTTCCGTAAGTTATTGTTTTGGTTATTGATGGATAATTTTTTCCATAAGTTAATTTTGAAAAAGTAATTTTATATAAATAAAGTAGGCTGCTACGGCCTTTTATACCCCAACGAATGGTGTGTTCTTAATTATAGAGGTTTAAGATCAAAGGGGGGTATAGAGAGGGTGAGAGTAACATCTGGTATCCAACAGTCAAGAAAAGCCTGGAGCAGCCGAACGAAATGAGGTATGTGCAAGGCGCACATGACGGAGGTAACAGGGTTAAGGAATTAGAGGGTGGAGACATGGTGCCGAGGGGGAGGGTAACACAGGGAGGGACTGATAAATAGTAGGCCCGCCCTGGGAGGTACAAGCAGAAAGTTGTGGAAAGTTCCCGCCCACCCTCCCTAAGGTTGTTGTGCTTTTATGTTTTGCGTGGTGGTTGTTTTAACTATTTTACAGGTGTGAGATGAAGAGAAGTCGTGGCAGTGGCGGGCGTTGGTCTGCGCAAGGGAAGGAAGATGGCAAGTAAGAGTGGGACCTGACGTTGTATGGGTCCAGATGCTGGTTCCCGGCTAACGGAGGTTAGCTGGGAAGTGATATGGGGGCACTGCGGTCACTGGCAGTCTCTGAGCCAGCTTGTCGGCTTGAGGCCTAATTTTTGATATTTGAGATGGACTGCAGTGCCATAAATTTTTGGTGATGGCCATCGGTTTGAGTGTCAAGATTTTATTGCCCAGACCAACGCTCTCTTTTTTCCGTAAGTTATTGTTTTGGTTATTGATGGATAATTTTTTCCATAAGTTAATTTTGAAAAAGTAATTTTATATAAATAAAGTAGGCTGCTACGGCCTTTTATACCCCAACGAATGGTGTGTTCTTAATTATAGAGGTTTAAGATCAAAGGGGGGTATAGAGAGGGTGAGAGTAACATCTGGTATCCAACAGTCATGCAAGTGGCTACATTTCTTGGATACCAGTTCACAGAATATACTGGCTAGTTTCATACATTGTAAACACAGGAATGCAAAAGCATAAAGGTGAATGAGCTACATACATTATAGGAGCAATAGGCAATGAACTATTGCAAAGCCTTATTAAGAAAGCACTAAAGTCACTTTAATGTGCCACCAGATTACAGAATAAATTGGCATATAGCTTTTAATAAATTCATTGTTCAACATTCCTTTTAACATACAGCTAGCTGACAAGTAATTCTAGTGAGGAAATGCAGACACAGCACGAAATTCATTAAGCTTTTTACGCCAAGCAGGGCAATAGCTTCAGGTCACTACTGGGAGTAAAATCCACCTTTCTCATTCAGAATGCAGATTTAAGACCCAGAAGCACAACTTGCATTTAAAACTTTACCATTACTGAGAATTAAATGTCAGGATAGAGGTGGATATAAACAAAGTCAGACATTCTTAGAGTATATTATAATTTATTGCTCACCATTGTATAATAGTTTTTTTTTGTTTTTTTTTTGTTTTTTTTGCATAGTTATAGCTTTTTAGAACACCTCCATATATGCAGTCATTATTTATCTTTCAAGTTCAAAAGGAAACACAATGTATATCAATATTATAGGGAGACCAATAATTAAGATCAGGAGAAAAGGTGGACTGTATATCTAGCCATCAGAAAAGCTAGAAATTAAATGCATAATGAATTAAATCCATATTGGATGTGTTTTATAGCAAAAAGTAAAAAAATATTGTTTTTTTTTTGTCGCTTTTTATGTCCTTTTTTTTGTCCTTGTTCTCATTAACATGGGGGGGTGCTTTGGGGTGGGGGAGCGCAGGCCCCCCCACCCCAAAGCACCCACCCCCCTATGTTGAGGTCATGCGGCCTGGTATGGTTCAGGAGGGGGAGGGCCCTTACTCGTCCCATCCCCTTTCCTGACCTGCCGGGCTGTGTGCTCAGATAAGGGCCTGGTATGCTCTTGGAGGAGAAACACATATCGTTTTTTTTTTAAATTTGGCGTGGAGTTCCCCCTAAAGATTCATACCAGACAGTGCCTGGTTTAGTCGGGGATCAAAGTCGGGTCCCTGTTCATTGAAGTCAGACTTCAAGTCGCAGGGCAAAGTCAGATCCACAGTCGTACGACTGTTTTGTCAAAATTGCAGCTGCGAAATCGCAGCAAAATCTCACAACTTTGCAGTCGCACAAGTGTGAAAGGGGCCTTAAGTTTACGATCTACCAGAACACCCGGGTCCTTCTCAACCACTGATCCCCCCAGTAGTTCTCCTCCTAGAATGTATGACACATGTTTTGAGACCTCTAATGCATATCATTACATTTATCAACATTAACCCTAATTTGCCACATAGTTGCCGAATTGAAGGGGTGCATTGAGGTCGGCTTGTAAGTTGGAGACATCCTGCAATGACATTATTCCACTTCATACAGTAGCTTGGTGTCATCTGCAAACACTGAAATGGTACTTTTAGTCCCAGACTCTATATCATTTATAAATTAACCTCAGATCATTAAGAGTTTGAGTAGTATAAGTAGCCAGTATTTTTATCCATTTACAAATCGAATGTTCTAAGCCTGTAGACTTTAACTTACACAATAGCCGTGTGTGGGGAACTGGCAAACACAAAAGCCAAGTATCTATATCCAAAGGCACTCATTTGTCTAAGTTTTTACTTACTTACAAATAAAAAAAAAAATAAATCTGATTTGTTTGGCAAATTCAGACTTTCGTGAAACTATTCTGTCAATTGCATAAAATATTGTCCTCTATCAAAACTCTTCTATGTGTTCTTTTATTAAACTCTCCAATATTTTTCAAACTATAGAAGTTAAATTACCTGTCTGTAGTTATTTGGTAAAGACATTGATCCCATTTTAATATAGGCACCACATTGGCCAATCTAGTGGTATTACGCCAGTAATTAAATGTCATCCAAAAATGAGAAACGGTAGCTTTGAAATAACGGGACTCAACCACCCCCCCCACCTTACTCCCACCGATAAAACCATATAATATAATTACACAAAACAAACCGTGTTTGGCAGAAAATGGCCGCAGCACTTTATTGGTTTACAAACTCATAACCACAACATATATTAATCCAAACTTTGAATGAAATAAAAACATAGCAGGCTTTTGCCCAGTTTTCAGAACTCGGGCAGCTTAAACTCTATTAACCAAAAAACACGTCCCCCCCGGATTCCAGGATGACCCAATCACACAAAATGTGACAGTGAGGGAGGGAGCTCTTTCACTCGTGGTCCTGGCTACTGCAAGAGGAAGAAGAGACCCTCTGCAGCCCTTTTATCCCCTCCCCAGGGAAACTCCAGAACCTTCTCTGAAATCCCATTGGATCTGTCTTGGATACCTTCACATATTTAAAGGGACAGTACTCCCACCACCATTAACATACAATACATACCATTAACGATTCAAACAAACAGGGCTAGGTGGCCGCCGTCCCAAGAAAGTGGGCTCAAGTGATGCACCCCCTTTTTACAATCTGAGGATATGTGGCTGTAAGCCATCTGATCCTGGTGCTTTATTCAACTTTATTTTGTCTAAATGTTTCTAGTCCATATCAGTTTTGAGACATTTTGGGCTGTGTCAATACTATCCCTATTATGGACTTGCGTTCCCTCATTTTCCTTTGTATAGAGAGAGCTGAAGAGGTTAAAGGTGTTTAACTCTAATATATTTCCTGCATTTAAGTAAAAAAAATGCAACCCCTCCCTCCAAATACTTACCTGAGCGAGTCTGAACCAGGGCAGTGACTGAGAACCACAGCATTGCTCTCTCTCCTCATAGGTTCAAAGACAGCCATTGGCTCCTGCTGCTATCAGTCAAGGTCAGTAAGGAGAGAGTGGGGCGGCAGGGCTGAGAAATTCTCTGTGTGTCTATGGACACACAGAGCTGGTTTGGGAGCAAGCTCACACATCTGCCCCCATAGCAAGGGCTTGCTATAGGGGCAGATACTGAAGAGGAGTGAATAGAGCAGGCAGGGGACCCCAGAAGAGGAGGACAGGGCTGCCCTGTGCAAAACAATTGCACAGGGCAGGTACTGTAAGTATAACACATTTGTTATTTTAAAAAAAATAAACTTTTACAATAACTTTAAACGTACTTAAACTTACCTTTTCTTCAGCAGTCCTTGTCCCCATTCCATCTTCTTCTGAGTGCCAGTCTTCAGCTGTCTTTATCAAGGTGCAGGGTTACGTCACTCCTACGCATGTGCAAGAGTCATTCTACCACAGCTGCCCTAACCCCGGTATCCTTTTCTTCAGCGGGCGGTCCGCTTTCTGATAAAAGTGGTCTCTGCGGCGGATTTGCAGGCACACTCTCCCTCTCTGTAGAGCCTGTGTATGCCTGTCATATCCCGGCGGTGGCCGGAGGAAAATGCGGGCCCGCTGGGCACCCGCTACATATATATAATTCAGGGATATGCCATTAGCGGACCTCCAGCTGTTGCAAAACTACAAGTCCCATCATGCTTCTGCCTCTGGGTGTCATGCTTGTGGTTGTCAGTCTTCTAATGCCTCATGGGACTTGTAGTTCTGCAACAGCTGGAGGTCCGCTAATTGCATATCCCTGATGTAATTAATAAGCTCTGTAGTGTTTGAAATTCCCAGGCCAACAAAGCATAATTTCTAGCTGGGGCTCCTATAATCTTTTGCTGACTGCCTCACCTATGAGTATGGCGGCAGAGCAGCTCTCCTGTGCAAGATCACGTACCTTGTACATGATCCGGCACTTCCACATAGGGGGGGGTCGCATGACGTCGGTGCCGCAGCTGTGATTAAACAAAGCACAAGCCAATTAGAAGGTGCCAGAGAATGGATGTCCACTGGTACGCGCTGATCGGCATGGAGGAACACAGAACAGAGTTCTGCCTATGTAAACAAGGCAGAGCTCTGTCCTGTCAGTGGGGGTGTGCTGGATATTGTTTCCCTGCAAATCAAGGGGCCCAGATGACGTTGTTAATGTGCTTGAGGGAACCTTCTCCATCACTGTCACTGACAGACCCTCCTTTATTAAACTATCACTCATTCGACCCGAATCCGCTGTTATGCTCTTACTCCCCACGTATTGCCTGTACCCTTACAAATCGACTAGCCCAGCATTTATCTTAACAGCAGCATTTTCATAACACATGATGCTAATAGGGTTTTACTCAGCTGAGCCTAGCTCCACATGCAGAAAGTTTTCACTGAGACTGAATAATATTGCAATTAGTTGCTGCAAAATTACAATAAAAAAAGGTGGAAAGAATGTTTAAAACATAGTAAAGGTTGCAAACAATAATAGATTAACTTGTAAGCCTTCTTTTCTTATAGTTAGGTGTTCCAGGAGGGGTGCTGTGGGGCTCATAATGAAATGAACAAGTCACACTATGAACTGCTGGTACTGTCTGTCCAAGGCCTACTCGCTTGTCCCAACAGGAAAGCATGACTAGGGCAGCCAGATAACTTACTACCCCAACAACACATGCCTAATGCCTTACCATTGCTATAAAATAATGACACTGACACCTTCTTGGATGTAAATGGCCTGTTCGGCCTTTATTAACAAAAACCAATAACCATAACCTTTATTTCAAATATTTAAAACATTTAAAATATTTAAAATATTCCAGCTCCAATCCAAATAATTGGTTGCTGGTCCCTGATGACCCACGGCACAAGTGTGAGGTTAATCCCGACAGGGTTGAGATGCACCTCATCCCCTCTGAAGTAAATCCAGGTGTCTACCTCCGACTCCCAATGCCGGACCACCACTCCACCATTATGAGCAATAAATCTCCCCACCTCTTTGTTAACCTTAATCCGTGTCTTGTTCAGTTTTTCAACTGACCGGGCCCCCCTCCAAGACATGCGGGCCACAATATCGGACCATACCACAATCATGTCAGGGAAGGAAGTCCGCAACCTAAGAAAACCCCACTGAATGTCCTTTATGACCTGCCTAATGGGCCGAATGCCCAAGTCATTGCCACCCACATGAAGGACCAAAATGTCTGGAGACCGGTCCATACGCAAGAAACTATGTACTTCAGGTACCTTATGCCACATCATTCCTGGCACCCCGATCCACCTGATCTTGCCTTCCTCTCTAGTAAGCCTCAACTGCCTACCATCTGGCCTGACATCCACCCTTCTTGCCCCCCAAAAACGTACAAATGTCCCAGTATCCATATGAGACATAGTGGGGAATCTGAAAAGACATAACAAAAAACATACCTAACAACAGACATAACTAACAAGCAGAAAAAAAAGGATACTCACAAGAAGAATCACAACAAATGTGGACGAACATACAATTGATATCTGGTGGACTCCCATCTGCCGGTCCTCTTTATTGCTTCCGACGGAAGTCCCCACCGGAACTCCTCCGTGGCCGCCCCTATGCGAAAAGAATGCAATGCATAATCCCCCGGGGCTAACCCACCCGCTGTTAAACGTAAAACTGCTGTAAACTGAAACTTAGACAGGCACGATCCATCAAGGTGGATGAACAGCGCACCCTCCCCTTGCGGGCGAATAGCCAGAAACTGCCTCAAGGCTGCCACTGGGCAAAACTGGGTGTAATGGCCCCTGAACAGTTCTACACGGGCCTCTCTTCCTTGTTGGTCCATTTTTTATCGCCTGATCCAAATTTGAACTGACAATTCCGAGCACTGTACATCCCCTAACCGCAATCCTCCCATCACCTGTTTGGAAGGCAAAACCAGCTCGCTGATTCTGAACGCCCCAACAAAGGGCAGCAAAAAAGCCGCCCTGAAAAGCACCTGCTCAAAATGTGATGCAACACACATTCCCCAAACATGATAAAATTGTCCCCAACACATCAAACGAGACTGGGTTTCTGGAATCCTTGTGGTGACTTCCTTTTCTTTAGCCCCTTATCGCCCTACGAACCAAAAAAAAAATGGTGAAATCTTTTTTCCCTTCCATCTGAAACAAAAAGGCTAAGGCCGCCATCTTCTTTCCCATTGCGGCCCCTGAAACACCCTGTGAATAATTATTACAGATAAAACACAACACCCATGCCTGTAAGTCTTCCGGGTCGGAGGACCCGCCTACCTCCTCCAACCATTCCTGCCACACTTTGGAATATGCCTTCCACGTTCCAGCACTGAGGGACTGCCGTATCAATTCAGCAGCGACTCCAGCGCAATTTTCCATAATCCTGGAGGACATGGCTCCCTGTTAGGTACCTGGTAGTAGAGCCTGACTTGTAGGAGAAGACCTCTCATACAACGCTGGTTCAGGAGCCACTGGAGTGGGGACAGTGGTCTCCTGAGCACAGTGGGGTAGGAGTGCCTGTTGAGCTGAGTCTCTGATGCTGAAGTGATGAAAGATCCCACAGGGATGGCTGGACTGCAGATCAGGTGAGACTGGAAGCAGCAGACTGGAACACTTGGAGATGCAGAGGTCTCTGGAGCTGAAGCTGAAGGTGCAACAGCAAGGACTAAACAGGAACAAGCAGGGTCAGACGGTCCGGGTCAGCAAGGATATGAGACAGGCAAAAACAGCAGGCAGAGGCAGAGTCGGTAGGCAGGCAGAGATCGGCAACGGTATCAGGCAGGTAGTAGAAGAATAGTCGGACAGGCCGGGTCGGATTGAAGCAGGACGGATGGTCAAACAAGCCGGGTCAGATAGGTAGCAAGCAATCAGGTTCAAATACAAGAATCACGAAGCTGAGACGAAGCAGCAATGTGTCAGAGGCACAGGGGGACTTTTATGTGTACTTTGGCGCCAAACCGGCGCTATCACGAACGCGCGCACGCCCGTACGCGCGCGCGCACAAGCGCCGCGTACCCGCGCGCGCCCTAGCGCCACGCCGACGCCTGGGAACAACAGGGGTTTGCTGAACAGCACGCAACGGAGCGCGCCGGCGCATAGGCGTATGCTGACGCCCCGGTTCGGTGCCAATGGTACCCTGACACTCCCCCACACGGTCTGCCTCCGGCGCCAACTTGTGAAATTCTTCCCACTGGAAACAAGACAAAGCATCCGCTAACTTGTTGTCAACCCCAGGGATATGAACTGCATAAACAAAGGCATTTATCCGCAAACAACTGAGCACCAGATGCCATATCAATCTGACCACTCGGGGGAAGAGGCTGAGATATTGTTCATCGCCCCAACTACCCCCATATTATCGCAGTTGAACCGTACTTTTTTGTTTCGCCTCACCCCATAGCTCCACCGACAAAACAATGGGAAAAGTTCCAAAAGGATTCAAATTCCGAAGAAAACCAGCCTCCCTCCTAGCCTCAGGCCATGGCTCCGCACTCCACTTTCCCTGACAATAAGCTCCATATTCCACTGATCCCGCCGCATCTGTGAACAAGACCAGCCCTGCCTGCCACATTGAGCGCCCATTGAAGGATTCCAAAAAGGCATCCCACATCCTCCTTCAGCTCTCTGTTCAGTCGGATGAAATGATTGGGTACTCGTACCGTAGCCGTAGCAGCCGACAACCTTCGACAGAATATGCGACCCATGGGAATAATCCTGCAAGCAAAGTTCAATTTTCCCAATAATTAATGCAGTTCTTTCAAACGAATCTTACACTTGCCACTCGCCAAACTCACCTCCCTTCTCAAGGCGACCAATTTGTCCTCCGGCAATCTGCATTCCATGGCCATTGAATCGATGGTGATACCCAGAAAGACCAACTCTGAAGTTGGGCCCTCTGTCTTGTCAGCCGCCAGTGGGATCCCGAACCTCTCAGCCAAGTGCTGTATGGTCCCCAACAACACCCCACAACAGCGGGATTCTGGCGGGCCCACCCACAGGAAGTCATCCAGATAATGGATGACTGAATTAACCCCTGCAACCTCCCTAACCGCCCATTCATAAAACGAATTAAAGGCTTCGAACAGGGCGCATGAATTTGAACAGCGCATAGGAAGGCAACGATCTACAAAGTAAGACCCTTGCCAACAACACCCCAACAAATGAACGCTTTGGGGGTGAACTGGCAGTAACCTGTACGCCAGGATGTATAGGTAACCACACAGATATGCGGGTCGATACCATTGTTCACTGAGCCGCCCTTGGGGTAAGACAGATGATGTATCATCCTGTATTGCCCCGGATTCTTTTTGGGAACCACTCCCAATGGGGAAACTACCAACCCTGGCAACGGCGGGACAGGGAATGGGCCAGCCATCCAGCCAAGCGCCACCTCCTTAAACACTTTAGCCGACACCACCTCATGATGGAGAAGTGCCGACCTGAAATTGTCCGATACAGGCGGAACTTTCCTTACTGTGCTCGGAATTCGAAAACCCTCCCTAAACCCCGCTTCTAACAAATTTGCTGCCACCCTATCGGGTTACGTACTTAGGAAAGGCAACATCCTTTCCAGACTCACCGGCGTCATCCCTTTTTCCAGCGACGTCCCCTGCACGACCCTTTCCTTGCTTAAAACATCGCATGAGGGGGTGAGTGCCACTACACCCAGAGCACTCGTGTTTGTAGCGACACGAGTTGCTTCATTGAACTGCCAGCAAACCCCTTTCTTTTTAAGGGCCGGCGATCCTGCTGAGGAGGCGCCGCCGACCACACCTGGAAAAAACTGACCCGTAGTCCTGGAGGAAGTCATCAACTTCATCCAGAGACTAATATCTTTGTGGTCCCATAATAGAGGGGCGAATGGCCTTCCGCAGATGAAATTGTTTGTCATACTGAAGCCATGCTAAGCCCCCATACACCCTGTGTGCCTCACTAATTGCCTCTAGGTAGCAGAACAAAGGCGAGCAATTCTCGGGTGCTTTTTCCCCAATCACGCTCGCAAATATCGCAAACGCTTGCAACCAATTTGCAAACGTGCACGGAATCAGCCTATATCTCCTCTTTTCTTCCTCCTCCTTCTTACTCTCATCCCATTTACCCGATCTAAATTACATTTTTTCAACGGGAGCAGGGAAAATATTTCCACAAACTCATCCTTTCAAATTTTCTCCCTCACTTCTTTTTTCAAATGTGCCCCTAGCGGTCCCTCGAAGCACACACCTCGCACCGTACTGCATCCGCTAAGCGCACCTTCTCTGCATCCTTTGGTGTAGTCACCTCTGTCAACCCCACACAGTCTTTTTCTGTCTAAGTCTCTGTGACCACTGTCGCTGGAACTGTTTGGGGGGATTCCACCATGACTGGAGGCTCGCTAACCATTGTGGGGGGTGTGACCCAGGGCTAACCGGGGCCAAGGACTGTGGTGCCCCAATCTCTAAGCGGCGTAATAGCTCCCTCAATGAATCCCACAGGCCCCCACCCCCCCAGGCGTACCCTGTACATTACTCCCTCCCTCAACCATAGGTACAGGAGACAAGACAGTTAAAGTATTAGGATAAGTAATTAATGTTGTCTTACCAGACTGCATCAGGCGAGAAGACCTTCCAGCCACTGGTCCCGACACCACCGCCCCCTCCTGGGGATCTTCCCTCAGCTCACCCTCCTCGCTGCTGCTGAATGACCTCTCCACCTGCCCATGCGACCGCCGCCATCCATCTCCTAGTCTTCCTTTTCCCCTGGGCACTGCAGTTGTGGTGAGCGGTGGGGGGCTGACATCCCCTTGAGGGCTCCGTCCTCCATCACTGTGTCCTTTGGTGATGATGTCACCATGCTGCACCGCCGACGTGGCCAGCGCACAGGCTCCTCTCTGGCCAACCCTCCCAGGCCTGACCTGGATCTGGAGGCGGGGCCTCCGACTGACGTACTGTCCCTGTAGTAGGGCCTCCTCCACGAGGCATGATGGCGCCACCGTGCGGCCAGCCGCCAGCCGCATCAGTGACCAGGCCGGCACTCAACGGACCTGATCTCCCGTGCCGAGTTGCCACCCTGACCGGGGCCTCGGAGGTGGCAGCCGATTGGATCTGCGCCTGGACGAGCCTGGAGGGGACTGGCCTATCTACATGGTGAGTGTCCCCCCCTCATGGACTTTGCCGTGGACGGGGATTCCTCCCAGGCCCCCTGCCCGCCAACTAAGGGGTCTGGTTGGTAGGGGGGCCTGAAGGGGCCCAACTGGGACTCCCAAGCCGGCGTTGAGTCCTGGGGGTGTTATCCGGGCCGAGGCGCTCTGGAGGTCTGGACCTCCGAGCCCGTGTAGAAACAGGCCTTATTGTAGGGGGGCCCTGCCTTACCCCCTGCAAAGTAGCTGTTCTAGCCCACTCATCTTGTCTTTTGCAGTGAACGCAGACCTCCCCAGAGAACATTCCACCACGCTTGCTACCCCCAGACTGCTGTCTCTGCTCCACCCATCTCCTGAACTGAATACCATGCTCCCCCCATCTCCTCAGATCCTCCAATCTGGTAAGACCAGTTCTTTTCTACAACCCCTCCTATTCTTACCTCTTCTTCTCCATAAGCTCCTTGCACCCTGTCATGTATGTCCTGCGCCTCCTTTTCAATACAGCTGCGTACATGTCTTACTCATGTCCTATCCCCTCATTGATTAACTCATCTAATGCTACTGCAAAGTCCACCTGCTAAGGGGAAATAATGTACAGTATTGCTTCCAACTTTAACATTGTGGGGTTTATTTACTAAAGGCAAATCCACTTTGCAAAGTGCACTTGAAATTGAACTGAAAGTGCACTTGGAAGTGCAGTCACTTTAGATCCGAGGGGGACATGCAAGGAAAATAAAAAACAGCATTTTAGCCTGCACATGATTGGATGATAAAATCAGCAGAGCTTCCCCTCATTTCAAATCTACCCCTTAGATTTACAGCGACTGCACTTCCAAGTACACTTTCAGTGCAATTTCAAGTGCAGTTTGCACTTGTAGTTTGCACTTGTAGTGCAAAGTGGATTTGCCTTTTGTAAATAACCCCCGGTGTCTCTTTTTCTAACAGTTTCCCATTGCCTCTCAATAGAAGCCCAAGGTAGGCAGGGAAAGCCAGCCCATTCTAGAACGGAAAGAGGTGAGAGAAGCCTTAAAGTGAACTAGGACCCTGTTAAATGCTGATAGCATCTAATTGGCACTTCACTGCCTTTGTACCTCCTTTCATCACTTCTAATGTCATTTGCACAGGAGGTGCAAAAAAAGTGACTCCATCCTCTCAGGTTCCATCATAACACTGTACTGAATTCAGAACCCATTCAAAAGCGAATTTCAGTACTTTTGGTTTACCCACAAAGACAGCCAGCAAATCCATAATGTACATACAAAGACATACTGTAAATCGAGTATGAAGCACGCAGACATGATATGAAAAGTCTGCTAAGAAAAAAATATATTATAAGGTAAACCATTTTAACAAACTACCGTGACATGTTCAAATCAAATTTTAGCATTTTTGTGTCACCCATGAACCCCCAGAGCCACTATTTTTTTCCTTATGCAGTTATCCTTTTTTTCTGCAATGTTTGGACCAGTTTGTGATGTCAGGATTCCTCCCCTTCTTTTCCAGTGGTGGCAGTTGTGGTCCTGACTCATGGACAGCACAGTGTTCACAGAATTATGTGTGAGTGCAGCACTGCCCGGGATTACTGTGAGCTCTGGTCACCATGATGACAGCCTTGGCTCACAGGAAATAGGCTGTATGATACTGGGCATCATTCAACCAAGAAGAGTCTGCAGGGGAACGTGCTGGAGAGTAAGTTGAGTATTGGGACACTTTTTAATAACTTTATATACAACCATTATCATCTTTAGCTTTTAGCTTTTTTTCCCCACTTTTTAGATAAACAAAGGAGGCAGTCACATTGCCCATCATAGATTTTTACAAAGAAATATGTGTAGAATACACTCTAGAGAACGGAAACATGAAGTTCACCTCACAGCGATGCCCTGGTGGTCATCGTGACAAAAAATGAGGGAAAATTTCCCCAGATTAATTTTTTTCACTTCCTATTACAGTGACACCCTGACACACATTGGGGCATATTTATAAAGCAGTGAATCTGACATTCACAAACACTCACAACAGGTGAATCTTCTGGATGCATATGTTTTAAATGACACTGACTGATTCCCCGTCAGTAAATTTTTTGATGAAAGTCACATTACTTTATAAATATGCACTATGGAAGAAATATGGGTAATGTTCATCAAGTAACAAAGCCTTATTAAGAAAAATAGCAAAACAGAAATTGTTTGTGTCTGTGTGTGAATCTCTTTTGATATTTTCATTCTATGCAGGATGATATTTTATACCTGCAGCTGAAATTGCATAATAAGAGGCCAGGTTGCTTTGCCAATTCCCTGCTGTATCATGTGTATCCTTCATTTAAGTCAACAAATCACAGCTTTTATGGAGTGAAACATATCAAGGATTAGCATCTGAAGCCAGTTATTAAACCCAGCAAATCTATTGCACACACAGAGGTAAGGCTGGCTGAAATGCGACTTCTGCTAAAAGCACACACTCATTTTATCCATAACCATAAAGACAGCATATCCTGAACACAAGTTAGACTTTATGACCTTTAAATAATGCATAGTGTCTGACATTTGCATACAATTTCAAGAAAGGCTTTGCTACTGGGCATTTGTGTTTATTCAAATCCTGCATGAGGTGTGTTAGGGCATTTATGACTTTACACTCTCCTCCAAGAGCACAAAGTTTTAAAAAAAAATTTTTAAATATGATTCGCTACTTATAAATACTACATACTTCCTCAGTTGAAAATAAAACTGTAAAGGGGATTACACTTATTTACATATAACGAAATTAAAAAGCAAAATAGACAAGAAACTTTTGAGCTTTTGGACTGTCCATAATCTATTCCTTGTGAAGTTTATCTTGTGATACATGACATGTGTTTGTCAAAATTCACCTTATTTTATTGTTATTTTTAACTGTAAAGCCTAGTACACACGGGCCAAATATTGGGCGGCATCAGCCGGTTCAATAGAACTCAGACAATATTTGGCCCGTGTGTACGGCAGCAGGAAAGAAAATAGCTAGATTCCCCCATCAACACAGTCAGACACTGGCAATAATCTCATGTGAAAATCCGACATGCTGGTTCTACCCAAGTCGATCAATGAATTGACAATCAGCCTGCTCATAGATGGTACAAATCCTGGCTGGTCCCTGTTGAACCAGTGAATATTCAAATCATTTATGACCAACTTAAAGCATTTATTACCCCAAAACTTAATTTCCTGATATGTGCCTGCTGTACTATGTACTTGTATGAGAAAGTATCCTGTTCTCTTTGTATTACTTCCTTTATGTGAAATCCCTTGTGTTCCTGCCAGTCCCCTTGCTTTCCTATTAAAAACTGACCACACTAAACAGGAAAGCACACTGTGGTCAGTTCTCTAACTATGCTGGGAACTCGATGTACTCTCCTCCAATGATTGGACTTGTCCTGACACGCCCCTGCTGCACAGCCAATTACTGGCAAGCTCAGTGTGCTGCTGCTGCTTCTCCTCTCCCCAGCTCTTATGCAGCTGAGAAGAGTGGGGATGTATAATATGGGGAAAAATGTATTTATAATTTTTTTTTAATATCTACACACAAATATTTGCCTTTCATTTCTATTTTAAACTGAATAGGTTGTTTTACAAGGCGATTGTGTACAATCACTTCTACGGGAAGAAATGCAAGACGCAAAGTTAGTGGCAGGAACCAGAGAACCTGCTGGAGAAGCTGTGGTCCTCAGACCTGAAAGGTGTAGTTCTTGTATTTCCCAGAAGCCAGCAGGTTTCAAGAATGAGTCTGCACCTGATGCCGAGAGGAGCAGACTACTAAAGTAAAGAGTTTATTTAATTAATTTATTTCTTTGACTCATACTCATATTAATCAAGCAATGTTTTATTTGGGGAAGTTCAGCCTCTGATTCAGATTTGCTCTGAGCTGGCTTTACCCATTGGCAGGGATGATTTTTCTTCAGCCTTTAGCGTGTTTTAGGTTCTGTCTCTAGTGTGGTTGTTGGAAGATGATAAACTCTACTTTTTTAGCATTATTCAGTATATTCAACGAGAGTCTCTGTTGAATTGTATCAATGTAGTACCTTCTCTAGTCAAGCAAGGGAATTGTAAGCTGAGGTTTGTTTAACCTCTACTCCAAACCTAGTCAGACATATTATATTCAGCCTAAGCTAACTTACCACAATCCATTCCAGCTTCTAGACCCCAGCTTCCTCCAAAAAATCGTCTTCTCTGTTACACATAGCAACCAAAGATGCAGCTTAGTATGATTTACTCCCAACTATTTACAGTATCTGTACCTTACCCTGGGTGTCTCCCAGCATCCAGGGAAGATATTTAGTCATTCCTAAAGTTTGCCTCAGAATTTTGCCTGTGTGTCCATGTGCTCTGTTACTGGTAGCCCATATCTGAAACCTTAATCCCACCTGCTTGTACCTGCTCCTGTGTACTTTCTCCCCATTCCAGCTCATTCCTGACCTGCTATACCTTGCTCTGTCTGGTCCTGCTCTGCCCTTTTTATCCTGCTGTCTGTACATACAGTGTCTTGAAAAAGTATTCATACCCCTTGACATTTTCCCCATTTTGTGATGTTACAACCAAAAACTTAATGTATTTTATTAGGATTTTATGTGATAGACCAGCACAAAGTGGCACATAATTGTGAAGTGGAAGGAAAATGATAAATGGTTTTCACATTTTTTTACAAATAAATATCTGAAAAGTGTGGCGTGCATTTGTATTCAGCCTCCTTTACATTGATACCCCTAACTAAAATCTAGTGAAACCAATTGCCTTCAGAAGTCACCTAATTAGTAAATAGAGTCCTACTGTGTGTAGTTGAATCTCAGTATCAATACAGCTGTTCTGTGAAGCCCACAAAGGTTTGTTAAAGAACCTCAGTGAACAAACATCATCACAAAGGCCAAGGATCACACGAGACAGGTCAGGGGTAAAGTTGTGGAGAAGTTTAAAGTAGGGTTAGGTTATAAAAAAATATCCCAAGCTTTAAACATCTCACAGAGTACTATTCAATCCATCATCCGAAAATGGAAAGAGTATGGCACAACTGCAAACCTTCCAAAACATGCCTGTCCACCTAAATAGGCTGAGCAAGGAGGGCATTAATCAGAGAAGCAGCCAAGAGGCCTATGGTAACCCTGGAGGAGCTACAGAGATCCACAGCTCAGGTGGGAGAATCTGTCCACAGGACAACTATTAGTCGTGCACTCCACAAATCTGGCCTTTATGGAAGAGTGGCAAGAAGAAAGCCATTGTTGAATGAAAGCCATGAGAAGTCCCGTTTGTAGTTTGCAAGAAGCCATGTGGGGGACACAGCAAACATGTGGAAGAAGGTGCTCTGGTCTAATGAGATATTTTGCAAAGAAGAATGGTCAAAAATGTTACTCTCTAGATTTGCAAAGATGGTAGAGATATTTCCAAAAAGTCTCGCAGCTGTAATTGCTGCGAAAGGTGCTTCTACAAAGTATTGACTCTATCACATAAAATCCCAATAAAATACATTTTTGTTTTTGGTTGTATCATGATAAAATGTGGAAAATGTCAATGGGGTATGAATACTTTTTCAAGGCACTGAAACGTAGTTAATATGTTAAGGTAGATTTGCTTATATTTGTTTTAATTCCAGTAGTTGCAGGTGAAGGAGAAAGATTTTCCTACCTACCCACCATCATTCAGGTCTGAATGAAGCCTGAAATTAGGGGTAGCAAAATTAATTTTGAGACACCCTTGCATGTTAGGGAGTCTATGGCCTTCTGGTGGTATGGTGTTTCCCCCTAGTCAGCTGTTGGTGGTTTCTTTCAGGAGCTATTACCATTTGGGGGAGTAAAAATTCTGGTATTTATCAAGCAATAATCACACTAAATTATCCTTCATACCAGCTAGAAAGTGGTGCCAATATCTTCATCATTTGAAGTATGATTATGCAAATCTTGAGTGAGCACACCATGGCGAATCCCAAATGATGAAGGCAGTGAACATTGCTGCGGTTATACTATATAGCAAGTGAATTTAAATATATGTCCAGTGCCTGTTTTACTAAAATGGTATTTTTAGCCCATGTGAAAGGGGCCTTATTTTTTTTAACCTTGCAGTATTACTATGTTTTGATTTACTCAGAACGAAAACAATATTTGCAGAGTTGAAAAACACATTTCTTCATTACTAAAGTATGAACCTTGGTACACCAAGTTGTTCTAGGAAAGCTACACAGAAAAAGGTGTTTGTAATTGAGAACAGTATTTTCATTTCCCCAGAGCCACAATCAGAAGGCTACATCAAGAACATGTGTGGGGCCCCAAATATCTGGTTGTAAAATAGGGCCCATAATTACCACATTATTATGATAAAACTGGAGGAGAGCACTGTTTGGAGCTGTGAATGGTTTGGGAATGGTTTTGTCAGCTATTGGCAGTCCACAGCAATAACAGTTTCTTTCCTGGTGTTGCCAGCAAAGCAGGGGAACAGCTGTTAACAAGGGTTGGTTATGATCAGTCCAGTTCCCAGCAGGGCTCTACAGAAGCAGAAGCTAAAAACTAGAAGGCATCCATTCCAAGGGTGAAATGTACTGCACTGTGGGCTTTGGGCGGTTAGTAACTGCAAACTTGTATTGCAAAGAACAGAAGCACAGGGAGTAGAAGACATCTGATAACATTCCAGGACAAAAGAAGCCTTAAATCTAAAAAAAACCCTCTATTTTCTAATTGGTGCAAGTCCTTGGCCACTTATCATCACATGCAAAAGACAATACTAGACTTGTAACTGCAATGGTATCAAGTAGCTAAGATTGAGAAGAGAGCTTATCCTCAGATCCTAGATTGGAAATCTAGTTTGCATTTTAGCCCTTGGTCTTAAAGTGGTTCTAAAAACAAAAGATTTTTTACCCTAATGCACTCTATGCATTAGGGTAAAAAACCTTCTGGGTGCAGCCCCCCCTTGCACTTACCTGAGCTCCGTTACTATCTAGTAATATGCATGATATCAGCATCTCTCCTGGGTCTCTCCTCATTGGCTCACACAGCAGTGGGAGCCATTGGCTCCCACTGCTTTCAATCACAGCCAGTAAACAATAAGGAGAGAAGGGGGACAGGGCAAGCCACACTCTGTGCGTAGTTTCGGGAGCCCCATAGCAAAAAGCTTGCTATTAGGGACACTTGGCAGGAGGGAGGAGCCAGAACTGCCGGCAGGGGGGACCCAAAAAGAAGAGGATTGGGACTGCTCTGTGTAAAACCATTGCACAGAGCAAGTAAGCATAATTTTTTTTTTTAAATAACCTTTAGAATCACTTTAGAACACCTCTAATTAACTGGTATGGGTAACAAAAAGAGTTTCTCATTTAGACACATAAGAGAAACTTGAAATGTAGAATACTATTACCAATGGTAAAAAGTCTTTTCAGGGCTTATTCACAAGTAGACATCTGTACTCTGGCCTGCACAAGATTTGTAAACTGAATGCATCATACAAAGTTCACAGAGAACTCTAATAGATTATGCTCAACATTCATTGTTAATGCCTTTGGTCACTGGTACTGGCTGGCACCAGAAGTCAGAGTACAGAGAGCCAGTAGAGCTAAGAATGGTGAAATTAACACAATCACGCCACTGGGAAAAAGATTTAGAATAATGTTGAAAGTATAACTAAAGGAAACATCTTTTTGATTTGAACAGAGTGGAATGTAAAGTTACTGTTATCTGTGTCCCTGTTGAGGAATTTTACTCCCGCTACCTGTCCTGGTGACCATTATCCGAGTTGCCACCATAACTAGAATAGAGGGGAACTCATCAGATAGGGACACTACTTCTAATGACAACCAGTGATTCCTCTTACTTTAGAGAGATTTCCTCTCACAAATAACATAAGTGGCAGGGCAAGCCAGTGCTACTGTTAGGTACCTGGTAGTTGAGCCTGACTGGTAGAAGAAGACCTCTCTTACAGCGCTGGTTCAGGAGCCACTGGAGTGGGAACAGTGGTCTCTTGAGAACAGTGGGTAGGAGTGCCTGGTGAAGGTTCTTGCAGAGGCCGGCACAGGAGCTGAGTAGAAGTCCTTCCGGAATGGCTCAGCTGCAGATGCTGGTAGGCTGGAGCGGATCAGCAGGCAGGCAGGTAGGAGGTGTAGCAGCAGCAGAACCTAGAGCTGGATGAGAAGGCTGTAAAGCAGCGTCACAGGACACAGGCAAAAGCAGAGTCAGACAGTCCGTTTGGCAGGAGATCAGGCAGGTATTGGCAGATGGATAATCACAGAATAGTCAGGCAGGCAGGCAGGTGTTCGGCAACGGGTCACAAGAAGTTAGCAGAGTCAGGCAAGCCGGGTCGGATTGCAGATAGCAGGAAGGTCAGACGTAGCTGGGTCAATAACAAGAATAACAACAGCAGGCAGATTCAGGAACACAGGTGCAGAGCTGCAGACGAACAGCACCACATGGGTGCAACTGACATCCTTTTAAAGAGCCCTTGGCGCCAAACAGCCGTGAGCGCGCGCGCTGATGCGCGGCGCGCGAGCGGATGCGCGGGCACGTGCGGGAGAGCACCAGCGCCCCCAGTGGGGGAATTCAACTGTAACGCCCTGGACAGACCCTGCGTGCGCACCGCGCACGCATATTCGCCTGACGGGCACCGGCATGTCCCTGACAGCCACTGTTTAATATGGTATTCTGGGCCAGGTTTTTTGGAAGAAGGCACATTAGTGATGCAGGTGTTGCTGCATTCATCCTAGAGCCAGGGTTAGAGCCCAGGGCCTCAATCAGTGAATGCAAGGGAGCTGTAAGAGGTGAACATTGCACCATATTGTCCAGAAAGGACAGTCTGGGATGCTGCAGAAAAGACACAGAGCTAAGGTACAGTGAGTGTGCATGAGCACTGGATGTGTTTGATGGTCAGGAAGACCAAAACTACTAAGTTGAGCAGTAAAGCTACGAAGCGAGCCACACAAGGTTGAATGTTGTTTTTCCTTGTTGTATTAATGGTAAGAACACCCTGCATGGGAAAACATCCTTGTAAACCTTTGTGTTACTTTTAAATAAAAGTGGGCAGAAATAGCCCTAAAACATACTTCTGGTGTGAAGTAAACTCACTGCTTGGCACTACCAATGAGCTACAAGTTACCCAACTTGTCACAAATATTTCTATAAATATTGCATGTTCTTCCTGTGCCTTTGTGGGTTTCCCCCAGGTATTCTGTGGTTTCCTCCTACACTCAAAAGATAGGTAGGTGAATGTACAATATACTACTATATAAGTAATGTAGAAAAAATTATCCGCACTCCGGTTGTTGCTCTTACAATTTCTTCATTTTATTGAATAGCCACAGTGAACAAACACAGATTAAGTCAGCTGACGCGTTTCAGCCTATAAGGCCTTAGTCATAACTAAGGCCTTATATGCTGAAACGTGTCAACGTGTCAACGGATTTTTTTATATTACTCTACTCAGCCAGCGACTGTGGATCGAGCACCTGGGAGCTCTGCTATCTATGTGGTGTGTGGGTAGTAGCAGTGACTTTTCTGTTTATACTGCTATATATGTACCTGTAATGAATAATAATAAATATGTCTGAGTCATTTCATCTCCTCAGCATGGAGGGGGGCGGTGAATTTGTAGTCCAAAGAACATACCTTGTAAGGAAGACAACATTGTATATAAGTTACATAAGTACACTGAATTTCTGGCAAGATCAACAGCCATTTTTTTCTTTTTGCTGAAAATGTTTTACTCCAAAAAACGAAAACCCATGCAGTCACCACATCTAAGGACTGGTAAGCTGCAATATATTTAATTTATGTTTTTTTAGATGTCGGGAACTAGATAAGTGGTAAATTACAACAACTGTAACTTTGTTGTCCATAGCAGTGGCAGCTGGTGGTATTTTTCTGGGAGGCGGCAAACAGTGCACCCACAGACAAACACCCCCCCTCACACGCACTTACCCCATCTATGGTGCGGGTGAAGGGCAGCGGCTTCCAATTGCATCTCCTGCTCGGCATCATGGCGTCTCCTCCCTTCTCCTCCTCCTGGGCCAATTGGAATGCTTCTCCTTAAGGCCAATCGAGGGACGGGTCTTCCTGATTGGCTGGGATGACAATCAGTGTGACAATAGCGAATATTCATTTGCTATTGTCACACAACTGGTAGGGCTTGTGGCCCACCCTTTTTTTGAAGGCTATTAGAGCCTCTGGCTCTAATTATGTGCTTCACAAAGAAATTGGAATCCATGCGTCCAGCACCCCACATGTAGATTAGGAGGCTGGATGCATGGATAGGGGGGTGACGCCCGTGCGCCCCGAATGGACGAGCCGCCACTGGTCCCTCAGCCACCCAGTGTTTGTCCCAGTCCTTTCAGTAAAGTGCTGCAAATGCATTTTTGGTGATAACTTTACTGTACCGATACATAACACAAATGTTGACATGCAAAAAATGAAACTACCTTACGGTCTCTTTCGGGCAGGTGGTTGAGGGGTGGTAAAAACAGATGGCTTACCTGTGATTTTACCACCAGGCAAAATAACGCCTCCGCACCACATTCTGAATGCAGATCACTCTTCAGAGGGCACCACACTCCACCTCAAGTGTGAATGAGGCCTAGGCCTCATTCACATGAGGCAGATCCGCTCAGCGGAGTCTGCCAGCTCAGCAGGAGATCATCTCCGCTGAGCTGGCGGATGACGGGTCTGTCTCTGCTCATTGAGTGTGGAGGGGACTGAGGAGCGGTGCTGATTCCTATGGAGAGATTGGATGAAAACGGACAGCAGGACGGATGCGAACATATCGCCATACGTCTAATTTTAATGGATCGGATGTCAGCAGTGATGGTCACCGCTGACATCCGTCGCTCCATAGACCTGCATGGAGCGTCCGTTCAGGTCCACCTAAAAAACTGTCCATGTAAAAGGGGCAGTTTTTGTAAGTTTGCCGTATATCAGACCTTACAGTATATATCCATAAATGTGGGATCTTCCAGTACACACTGCAGACACCTTGCAGTTCAGGCTAAGCAAGTCTTTCACATTAAACCTCCTGAGCAAACCAAACTAACGTAAAGAGCCAGAGTCATAACTTATTGTGCACAGTACATAGTGATTACAATGCTTAGAGAAACTCTGCAAGAACAAAAACTGTTTGGTTCTTGCTCATCTTTAGAATAAATGTTCTGATTTATTCTGGATCACATTAGCGTACAAGAACATTGAGTCTAACAGGAAGATAATGGCTTTTTGCTGAAATATACCTATTCCAAGGGCTCTTTCAATGGTCAATTAACCAGTGGTCTCAAAATAGCTTAGCAGGAGAAAACTTTTGCAAAGGTTACGTCTCTACGGATTATTTCTGTTCAAGTGCTTTAGGATGAAAGTATTTTCTATTCTTCACTTACATCATGCAAGGACCAGAGGAAAACTATTAATGAAAGGAGTTGAATAATGCTGTAAATCATTTGCAGTTAACTATAATCTGGGCTTTTACATGGTGACCATTGCTCCGCATGATTTAATTTCACCATATTGCCAAAGTATTAATGTAAATGGCTTTTTCTAGATGATATTTGTATTTTTGCTCAGAATTTGCAGTGATAGTCATTCTGAGGATACGTTTTTGTGTGTCTAGAATGAAATGCAATTTCCCTGAAAATATGAAGAGCTGTATCACTTCTGCCCAAAAGGTGACTACAAAAGACAATCCATAATGTCTTTTTTATCTGAATGAATAAGGACAGCAGTAACTACATAGTGGGAGTTATTTACTAAAACTGAAGAGTGAAAAATATGATGCAACTCTGCATAGAAACCAATAACTTTCCAGATTTTATTGCCAAAGCTTACTTGAACAAGCTGAAGTTGGAAGCTGATTGGCTACCATGCACAGCTGCACTAGATTCTGAGGGCTCCAACTATAGTAAATCAACCCCAGTTAGTCTGCCTCACTAGATATAACAATGAATTGTTTGGGTAGAAACTCACACTAAATAGTTATTGGTAAATTTGCTTGCTTTATCACATTAAATGTAAAAAAAATGTATATGATACAGACGACTTCTGGAGTTTAGAGGATCCATTGACCACTCCTTACAACCCATACTCATCCCATTATAAACTATAGGGGCAAAAGTTTGTGATCACCTGACTAACAAGCATATTAATAAGGCTTGTTGGACATTCCAATCTAAAACCACAGGCGTTAATATAAAGTTGCCTACCTTTTAGCCCAGGGGTCTTCAAACTATGGCCCTCCAGTTGTTCAGGAACTACAATTCCCATCATGCCTAGTCATGTCTGTGAATGTCAGAGTTTTACAATGCCTCATGGGATGTGTAGTTCCGCAACAGCTGGAGGGCCGTAGTTTGAGGATCCCTGTTTTAGGCTGTAACAGCCTCTGCTTCTGGGAGGGCTTTTGACAGGATTTGTGCGTGGAAATTTGTGCTCATTTAGCAAAAGAGCATTTGTGAAGTCAGGGGAACCGGCTTGCAATTACATTACAATTCCAAAGATGTTTATTAGGGTATAGGTCATGACTCTATGCAGGCCACTCAAATTTCTCCATGACTTCAAGTATCCATTTCTCCACACACTCCAATGCCTGTCAATATGGAGGTGACTATATACACTGGGGCACAGTCATGTTGAGACACAAATGTGTTTTCACCAATCTCTTGCAACAAGCTTGGAAACATACAGTTGTCTGAAAAATGTCTTTGTATGCTGTAGCATTACTAATTTCCCTCAATGGAAACACCTGAACTCAGCAATTTGGAGATCTGTCCCTAATTTTTTGGCCAAATAGTGTATTCCAAAGACAGTGCATAATTAACAAAGTACACACAATCACTCATGCTTTTGTTAGTAACCTCTTGCCCATTGTCTTGTTAGTAGAAAGATACATCTTTAGAGGGGATTATCTGCATAAGGAAAATTTGATTGACAAATTACGATCTGTGTATGAAAAGGGGTTCCCTACCTCTTTTGGCTCCTTTGTTATCAACCGTAGGACACCCATATTCTTGTTTTTCACCTCTGGTCAACATAAAGAAATAATTGCACTGTTCTGCTTCCGCAATCTAAGCACTGAAAATGTGACCTCTGTAGATGATCCAGTTGTGGTGAGATATCTTCACTTACAGTCTCAGTAGCTTGGCAGACAGCGACTCAATCCAAATGAAATCTTTACTCCCACTACTTGTCCTGGTGACCATTATCTGAGTTGCCAACATAACTAGAATAGAGGGGAACTCATCAGATAGGGACACTAGTTCTAATGTTTTCTGGATAATTTGTACAAACAAGAGGTTATCATACAGAATGTGTCAAATAATGCTTATATTAGAAGAATGGTAAATACAGTGTGTGCGGTTCATCTGATAATAATAATTTGTACTCTAAACGTAATAGTAATTTTTAAGCATGGATGAACAGTTGGACCATTTACAGTTTAACATTTTACAGTTTAACATTTTAACAATTCTAGATTCCTTGTGAAAAACCTATTCTAACTGAGTAATTTAGAGTTTTTTAGAGTATGATAAAGTATAATAAAATAAGTTCCTTCTGCACTCCTGTGGCCTATTTTCAGCAGACAGCTGGTTGAAGCCCGCTGTTGGCTGACGCCACAGAGCCGGTCCAGGCTTGGGCAAGATCGCAACAATGGAGACGGGATCTGCCCACATGCCTGGACCGGCATCCTGGTTAACCTCTCAGCAAACCGCTGAGAGCCTGGGCCAGCCACTCCTGCCCCCTCCACAGCCCAGCACTCCAGTGAATGCAAGGTGGCAGAGCAGAGAGCTGTGACTGACAGTCAGCAGCTTTCTGCTCACGGAGCTGTGTGAGCAGAGGCACTGGGGGACAGATGAAGAATCGGACCAATGCTGCATCTACCTAGGTAAGTATGAATTTAAAAAAAACATATTTCTCTTTTATGTCTGTATGACTAAGGACTATGATTTATTCTGTGTGACAGTCAGGTGCCTTTGCAGTGGTAGGTTGCTCCAGGACAGTTAGTTAGGATCTAGTGTTTGTTGTTAACCCCCCCCCCCCCAGTGTGGCAAGGATTTATTTGCTGTTTTTGTTTTATTTTGCTGTTTTGATGACTGTACTTTGTGGACACAGACTTTATAAATAAACCACACTTGTGTTTTACCAAGGCCCTGCTGTGCCTTTTAAACCATGCTGTGAAGTCATCCAGGGAGTCACGAACAACCCACTGAGCTAATTCCTCACACTACATAGAGCATTCTCTAGCTACAGATGGTGAGGTAGGAGCACAAATATTTAAAGACAAACAAACAACAATGCATGTGTAACATTATATGCACTATTACCTCATGACTACAGTGGAACTTTGGATTACGAGGCATAATCTGTTCCAGAAGAATGCTTGTAATCCAAAGCACTCACATATCAAAGCGAGTTTCCCCATAGAAGTCAATGGAGGCTAAGATAATTCGTTCCGCATTGACTTCTATTGCATGCAATACCGCATGTGGCCAGAGGTGGGGGGAGCTGGAGAGCCTCAGAAATACTCGGGGACAGCTCGGCTGAACTCAGAAAGCCTCGGAAACACTCGGGAACAGAGTGTTAGCTTGAATTCTGCTCGTTTTGTGAGACAACACTCGCAAACCGAGTCAGAATTAAAAAAAAAAGTTGCTCGTCTTTCAAAACGTTCGTTAACTGCGTTACTAGTTAACCAAGGTTCCACTGTATATCCAAAGGTGTGTGCCAGGTTTTATATGATATTATGATTTCTATCCTTGGTGAAATATAAGGGGTTCATGTGTGCAACTGTCCTAAAAATCATAAAAGCATCACTACTCAATTTACCTTACCAGCTGTGCGCTTATATTGAATTCTGTTCTAACAGACAATTTGGTCCATTGTAATGTCAAAACTGGGCTATTGAAATATAGTTTAAAATGGAAGGAAACTACAGCAATTTTGTAAAAAGCAAACAGATTTTTCTGCTGCATTTGATTGGTGCAATTTCAGTCTTATCTCTTGGCATTCAATCGAAAAATAAATCCATTTTATGTCTTTGACTGCTTTGTAATTTCAATAAAAAACATAATTGAAAGTTAATTTGCTCTATCATGTTGCCATGCGTATGGCCAACTTTACAGTTTACTTTGGCAAACTTAAACCACAGTCAGACAGAGTAGAGTTTCGCTTTATTACACATACAGTATATTGCCTAACTTTCTGCATTTTTATTGAGGCTGTACTTCCAAGGGTGCAACTAAAAACTACAGGACTCCATAGCAAAATGTTATTCCCTGCAACCCAGTAGGTTGTGTTAAGGGAGATAAGTAAGCTGCATGTGCTGTGCATTATGGTAAAAATAGAAATAGCATGCTTCCCTGAAATTCCCTGCAGGTCAGTATAAATCAAAATACCACAAACTAGTGTCAGCAAGCCCAAGTTCCCCCATACACACATTCAGCCCTGCTGAGCCCTTTCGCACCCCATGCCTTATACCATCTGCATAGGCTGCTATAGCTGTTGGTACTCCCTGCCGTACTTTATATATACTAGTAAGACACAGCTTGACATCCCACATCTTATAGAAACAAACTGGGAAAATGTATTGAAAATCCCCCAGAATAGCAATATTCGCTATGGATAAACTAATTCAATTTACAATTCTCTATAGAATGAATCTGTCACTAGACAGACTTCACAGAACAGATGCTTCAAGTTCTAAAGCATTTCTCAAATGTCTAACAGATATTGGAATATTTCTGCATACAGTGTGCTGTAGGGCTGTTACCCTTTACAAGTCTATTGGCACAGATTGTTATTCCCAGAATAATTAATATACCACATCCAGACCCCATGCCAATGTTAATAATAATGTGCACTCACCTCCTGACCCATTGACACCAGGAGGCTGTGGAATTCACTGGAACAAGAAATCACAAGGAGCAAATAAAACCTTGTGGATGGAGCTTTGACAGTAAGCTGATTGGTTACTATGCTCAGCTGCACCAGATTCTGTGTGCATCAGTTTTAGTAAATCTCCCCCTAAGTGTCATTTCTGTCTGCTGCTTCGTTCCTCTGCTATCAGCATGAATCACTTGTAACAAGTTTCCCCAACACCAAGAGTAAAATGGTGACGGGGGAGAGCACAAGCAGATTGACAGCCTCAGATCTGTTCCTGTGTGCTGTGTGGAGGGTGTGTATCCCTTTCCACCAATCAGCTGTCAGAGCTTTCCTCACTGAGCTCTGCAGATTGTAACTTCAGTTTTCTGCCCCCTTTTTTTTTGACAGCTCAGACAAGCTTTATAAATGCTGGACTTTGGACAACTGTAGAGAAGAGAAGACTGCAGATAAATAGGTACAACATGGGCAGGAAGATTTGTTTCATCTCCCAGTCATCAGTGCAGCTTCATCAATGCTCATCAATGCCGCCTATCAGTGCTCATCAATGCAACCTATCAGTGCTCATCAATGCCACCTATCAGTGCTCATCAATGCCACCTATCAGTGCCCATCAATGCTGCCTCTTAGTGCTCATCAATGCCGCCTATCAGTGCTGCCTATTAGTGCTGCCTATCACTGCTCATCAATTCTGCCTATCAGTGCTCATCAATTCTGCCTATCAGTGCTCATCAATTCTGCCTATCAGTGCTCATCAATGCCACCTATCAGTGTCTATCAGTGCTCATCAATGCCGCCTATCAGTGCCCATTAGTGCTCATTAATGTCGCCTATCAGTGCTCATCAATGCCGCCTATCAGTGCCCATCAGTGCCACCTATCAGTGCCCAAAGCTTTAATCCAAAACTTGTGCAGATCATAACAGATGAA
Source organism: Lithobates clamitans (assembly GCA_037952925.1). Classification (NCBI taxonomy): domain Eukaryota; kingdom Metazoa; phylum Chordata; class Amphibia; order Anura; family Ranidae; genus Lithobates; species Lithobates clamitans. The sequence continues at coordinate 5,895,466 of JBBGZY010000098.1, forward strand.
CATCAGATAGGTCAAAAAAACAGTGTGTCTGGCTCAAGCAGAATGCAGTATATGTGATGAATGGAGGCTAAAGTATGAAGAAGAAGAGTCAGACTATATACTGTGACAAGAATTCAGGAAAAACTACTGGTTGTGTCCAGGAAGGAAGATATATTTGCCCCAGATTCAAGCAATATACAGACAGTACAGCCAAAGCTTGTTTGGCTGTACTTCTCCTGTGGATCACAGGAGTGCAGTTACTTCTGCACTCCTGCGGCCCATTTTCAGCAGACAGCAGGTTGAAGCCCGCTGTCAGCTGACGCCACATAGCCGGTCCAGGCTCGGCAAGATCGCAACAACAGAGTCGGGATCTGCCCACATGCCTGGACCGGCATCCTGGTTAGCCTGTCAGCAAGACGCTGAGAGCCTGGGCCAGCTGCTCCTGCCCTCTCCACAGCCCAGCACTCCAGTGAGTGTGAGGTGGCAGAGCAGAGAGCTGTGACTGACAGTCAACAGTTCTCTGCTCATGGAGCTGTGTGAGCAGAGGCACTGGGGGACAGATGCAGCATCGGACCAATGCTGCATCCACCTAGGTAAGTATGACTCTTAAAAATAATAAGAAAATCCATACATCTCTTTTAAGTCTGTATGACTAAGGACTATGCTTTATTCTGTGTGACAGTCTGGTGCCTTTGCAGTATTAGGTTGCTCCAGGACAGTTAGAATCTAGTGTTTAGATTTATTTGCCGTTTTTGTTTTATTTTGCTGTTTTGATGACTGTACTTTGTGGACACAGACTTTATAAATAAACCACACTTGTGTTTTACCAAGACCCTGCTGTCTGCTGTGCCTTTTAAACCATGCTGTGAAGTCATCCAGGGAGTCACGAACAACCCACTACTGAACTAATTCCTCACACTACATAGAGCATTCCCTAGCTACGGATGGTGAGGTAGGAGCACAATTATTTGAAGGCAAACAAACAACAATGCATGTGTAACATCATATGCACTATTACCTCATGACTACAGTGGAACCTTGGATTACGAGCATAATCCGTTCCAGGAGAATGCTTGTAATCCAAAGCACTCGCATATCAAAGAGAGTTTCCCCATAGAAGTCAATGGAAACTAAGATAATTCGTACGGCATTGACTTCTATTGCATGCAATACCGCATGTGGCCAGAGGTGGGGGGCGCTGGAGATCCTCCAAAAATCCTCGGGGACAGCTTGGCTGAACTCAGAAAGCCTCGGAAACACTCGGGAACAGAGTATTTCCGAGTGTTTCCGAGTATTTCTGAGTGATTCCAAATATTTCCGAACGGCTCTGAACGGCTCCGAACCGTTCCGAGTGTCACCCGCACCTCTGGCCAAATGCGGTACCGCACACCCCATTAGCTTGAATTCTACTCGTGTTGCAAGACAACACTCGCAAACCGAATCAGAATTTTAAAAAAAAGTTGCTTGTTTTTCAAAACGCTCTTTAACCGCGTTACTCGTTAACCAAGGTCCCATTGTATATCCAAAGGTGTGTGCCAGGTTTTATATGATCTTATGATTTCTGTCCTTGATGAAATGTAAGGGGTTCATGTGTGCAACTGTCCTGAAAATCAGAAAAGCATCACTACTCATTTTACCTTACCAGCTGTGCGCTTATATTGAATTCTGTTCTAACAGACAATTTGGTCCATTGTAATGTCAAAACTGGGCTATTGAAATAGAGTTTAAAATGGAAGGAAACTACAGCAATTCTGTAAAAAGCAAACAGATTTTTCTGCTGCATTTGATTGGTGCAATTTAAGTCTTATCTCTTGGCATTCAATCGAAAAAAAAAATCCATTTTATGTCTTTGACTGTTTTGTAATTTCAATAAAAAACATAATTGAAAGTTAATTTGCTCTATCATGTTGCCATGCGTATGGCCAACTTTACTGTTTACTTTGGAAAACGTAAACCACATTCAGACAGGGTAGAGTGTCGCTTTATTACACATACAGTATATTGCCTAACTTTCTGCAATTTTAGAAGCCTCCCTGGCGGTTTTCCCGAGTGTGGCTCGGGGTTAAAATTCAGGACCATTAGCGTTAACCCCGAGCCACACTCGGGATTACATTGCAGGATCCTGGTGCCTCCTTACTTACCTTGTCCCCGGTATCCTGCGATGTCACCCGCAGTGTCCGAGGGCTCCGTCCTCCTCCGAAGCCTCTCCTTGCCAGGCTCCGTTCCCTGCGAGCGTTGCGACGCACGGGGGCGGGGCCTGGCGGCAAATTAAAAAAAAAAGTAAAAATCATAACACATACAGTACTGTAATCTTACAGATTACAGTACTGTATGAAATGATTTTACATCCCTTTTGTCCCCAGTGCTTTGGCCCATGCCCTGCATGCAGTTTTACATGATATACACTGTTCTTTCTGCCTGGAAACTGGAGATTGTCCATAGCAACCAAAAAGTGTCCCTTTACGTCAAAAGTGGCTTTAGACCAGCTGGAAAACAGCGATAGTAAATTAGAACACTTGCAGAATTGAGCGATAGTGAATTGTGGGGAAATTTATTTTATTACTATTTTTTTTTTTTTTTTTTAATTATTTATTTTTATTTATTACATTATAATTTATGTTTTTGTGTTTCAAACTTTATCATACCTGGGATATCTACTAGACTCTGGTTTGGACAGATTTAAGTGTGTTATTGTTAAGATTTACAGACCTACAATATAAAACGCCAAATTTCCATGCAAAATAGTTGTACCGATTTCAGCACCTAAAATCCGAAATAATCATACCGCCAGGGAGGTTAAGGCTGTACTCCCAAGGGTGCAACTAAAAACTACAGGATTCCATAGAAAAATTGTATTCCCTGCAACCCAGTAGGTTGTGTTAAGGGCAGGGCTTTTTTTCAGCGGGAACGTGGGGGAACGCAGTTCCGGCACCTCCAGCACTGAATGTATTCTATGGCAAGGTGTGCTGGAGGGTCAATTGATACTGACTGCTGGGGGATCTATTGTCACTGGGGATATATTTTTTTGTGGGGGTCTATTGTTGCTGGGTGATATTTTGTTGCGGGGGGGTCTGTTGTTGCTGGGGGGAGGTCTGTTGTGTATGGGGGGATCTATTGTTGCTGTGGTGGGGTCTGTTGCTGCTTGGGTGGGGTCTATCAATCTCCATACAATTTAGTAGCACAAAATGATACTTGGTTCTGTACTCTCTAAAAGGAGCGGTACTGGGAGGTGGGTAGGGGGTGGAGCCAAGAGACAGTGCTCAGGGGTGGGTAGGGGGGAGACGAAGGGTGACTCATAAGGGGGGAGTTCCTGCACCTATTCTCTGAGAAATAAGCCCTGGTTAAGGGTGATAAGTAAGCTACATGTGCTGTGCTCTATGGTAAAAATAGAAATAGCATGCTTCCATGAAATTCCCTGCAGGTCAGTATAAATCAAAATACCACAAACTAGTGTCAGCCAGCCCAAGTTCTCCCATACACATATGCAGCCCTGCTGAGCCCTTTCGCACCCCATGCCTTATACCATCTGCATAGGCTGCTAAAGCTGTTGTTACTCCGTGCTTTACTTTATATATACTAGTAAGATACAGCTTGACATCCCACATCTTATAGAAACGAACTGGGAAAATGTTTTGAAAATCCCCCAGAATAGCAATGGATAGACTAATTCAATTTACAATTCTCTATAGAATGAATCTGTCACTAGGCAGACTTCACAGAACAGATTCTTCAAGTTCTAAAGCATTTCTCAAATGTCTAACAGATATTGGAATATTCCTGCATACAGTGTGCTGTAGAGCTGTTACACTTTACAAGTCTATTGGTACAGATTGTTATTCACAGAATAATTAATATAACAAATCCAGACCCCACCCCATGCCAATGTTAATAATATATATGTGCACTCACCTCCTGACCCATTGACACCAGGAGGATGTGGAATTCACTGGAACAAGAAATCACAAGGAGCAAATAAAACCTTGTGGATGGAGCTTTGACAGTAAGCTGATTGGTTACTATGCTCAGCTGCACCAGATTCTGTGTGCATCAGTTTTAGTAAATCTCCCCCTAAGTGTAATTTCTGTCTGCTGCTTCGTTCCTCTACTATCAACATGAATCACTTGTAACAAGTTTTCCCAACTCCAGTAAAATGGTGACGGGGAGGGAGCTCAAGCAGACTGACAGCCTCAAATCTTTTCATGTGTGTTGTTTGGAGGGTGTATATCCCTTCCCACCAATCAGCTGTCAGAGCTTTCCTCACTGAGCTCTGTAGAGTATAACTTCAGTTTTCTGTCCCCTTTTTTTCTGACAGCTCAGACAAGCTTTTTAAATGCTGGACTTTGGACAACTGTAGAGAAGAGAAGACTGCAGATAAACAGGTACAACATGGGCAGGAAGATTTGTTTCATCTCCCAGTCATCAGTGCAGCCCCATCAATGATGCCTATCATTGCCGCCTATCAGTGCTCATCAATGCTGCCTATCAGTGCTGCCTATCAGTGCCGCCTATCAGTGCTCATCAATTCTGCCTTATCAGTGCTCATCAATTCTGCTTATCAGTGCTCATCAGTGCCACCTATCAGTGCTCATCAATACCACCTACCAGTGCCTCCTATCAGTGCTCATCAATGCCCCCTATCAGTACCCATCAATTCTGCCAATCAGTGCCACCTATCAGTGCTCATCAATGCCACCTATCAGTGCCCATCAATGCCGCCTATGAGTGCTTATTAATGCACATCAGTGCAGCCTACCAGTACTCATCAATGCCCATGAGTGCCACCTATCAGTGCTTATCAGTGCTCATCAGTGCTGTCTATCAGTGCCCATCAGTGCAGCCTATTAGTGCTGCCTATCAGTGCTCGTGAATACCCATCAGTGCCACCTATCAGTGCTCATCAATGCACATTAGTGTTGTCTATCAGTGCCCATCAGTGCCGCCTATTAGTGCCACCTATCAGTGCTCATCAATGCCACCTATCAGTGCTCATCAGTGCCACCTATAAGTGCTGCCCATCAGTGCAGCCTATCAGTGTTACCTCCTCAGCAGGACTCTGAGCTGAGAGCATCTCTCTCATACAGCTCAGAGCCAGCACTGACAGTTCCCCCTCCCTCCTCGCTTGCAAGTATGGGAGAGGAGACAGCCGAGCCAATCTGCCCCTTCTCCTCCTGTGTGTGCACCTAGGGAAGTGTGAAAGACAGAAGCTGAAAAATCAAATTCAGCTGCTTAGCTTCACAGTTCCCATGCTGCACACACAGGAGGAGAGGAGCTGGAGGAGAAGGAGCAGATCGACTGTCTCCTCTCTCATTCGTGTGAGAGAGGAGGGAGAGGGAACTGTTAGTACTGGTTCTGAGCTGTAAGAGAGAGATGCTCTCAGCTCAGAACCGTGTGGCTAGCAACACCGCTTGGGCCTCTGCATAGAAACCAATCAGCTTCCAGGTTTTTTTTTTTTGTCAAAGCTTAACAGAACAAGCTGAAGTTGAAGCTGATTGGCTACTATGCACAGCTGCACCAGATTTTTCACTCTCCAGTTTTAGTCAATCAACCCCATAGCGTCAAGTCAGGTTAAAAAACATCCATTGAGTTCAATAGAAAAAATAAATAGAAAATAGAATGCCTTCATATACAGAACCCTGTATCTACAGTTGATCTAGAGGCAGGCAAAAAAAAAACCTATAAAGAATGGTCCAGTTAGCTGCAGCAGGAGAAGAATAAGTTCCTTCCTGATCCCCAGAAGGCAACTGTATATAAAAAGATCAACTATCCCTGGTGTTATTACCTAGAACTATTAACATCCAGTTATAGTTTGTGCATATAGGAATGCATCCAGCTCCTTTTTAAAACAATCTATTGAGCTGACCTGCGCATGATGTCTACAGCCTGCCATAAAAGTTAATGGCTATATGCGGCTGTGCTCTTGTAAACGCAGATGCTTCTTTGCATAGGCATTTACCCATGCATGTGTGCCTGACAAACTTTTCAAACACAGACGTTTTGCATTTGGAACCTACATAGGACACACATGGTTACGTAAGTGCTGATGCAAAGAGACAGGGCCGCCATCAAGGGGGTACAACCCATACACTTGCAGGAGGCCCGGGCGTCCCAAGGGGCCTGGGCCCAGGACCGGCCCGATCTCAGCAGTATAAGGCACTTTTGGCAGCTAGCCGCTGGCCCAAGAGGACAAATCACGCGTGCAACAGAGAAGCACTGCATGCACACAAGTCGCCAAAGCCGAGACATTCCTCCCCCCTTAGTTCTCCCCACCTGCAGCTGATCAGTGATCGGGCACTGTCTGGCTCTGGCTTTTACCCTGAGGTGAAGCCTGCTGCTAGACTAGCAATGTGATTGGGCAGGACTCGGGAGGGGGGGTGGCCGTTCTTGGAAGTGATGGGTGAGCCTACCTTCTCAGGTGCATGAAGATTCAAGAGAGCATCATGGAGGGCAAGTGTGTGTGTAGCATGCTGCTGTAGCCTCAGATCAGCCTGTGTGTGGAGTGGACTGTACTAATCTGGGACATCATACATTCTGACATGATGGAGTTACATTGTGAAGATGGATGGGGATGATTCTGGGTGGGGATGAGGATGAGAGTTACATCGTGGAGAACCTCTCCACAATGTAACTCTCATCCTCATCCCTACCCAGAATCACCCTCATCCATCTTCACAATGTAGCTCTTATCCTCATCCCCACCCAGAATCATCCACATCCCTCTCCACAATGTAACTCCATTATCCTCAATCCCCTGGATGGGGATGATGGAGTTACATTGTGGAGATTGATGAGGATGATGGAGCTACATTGTGGAGAGGGATGGGGATGAGAGTTGCATTGTGGAGAGGGATGTGGATGATTCTGGGTGGGGATGAGGATGAGAGTTACATTGTGAAGATAGATAAGGACGATTCTGAGTGGGGATAAGGATGAGATTACATTGTAAAGATGAATGAAGATGATTCTGGGTGAGGGGGGGCCCATGCCTAAAGCCTCAGAGGGTCCAGGCCTAAAGCTGTGTAAGGGGCCCCAAAATTTTTAAAGGCTGCCCTGCAAAGAGGCATCAGCATTTACAAGATCCCACCCATACACAGCCATTTAGTTGTATAGAGTCTGTATGGAGCATGTGCAGTTCTCTCCAGGTGCAAAAAAGCACTGGGAGATTATGCTAGGCATATAAAATGTCTGCAAAATCCCTGTGTGTCCAAACCCTAATGCATATAAATTAAAGACTGTTTTCTTTTATGCTTAGGTACACCCACGTACCACCATAAATAGAGCATCAAGAAAGGATGTGCATGACAAAAAGGTAAAAAAGATGCAGTAACTGTAAAATCAGATGTATACAGAAATACAAAGGAAACATACTTGAGAAGAAGAAACTTTTTCTGGAGTGTTAAGGCAAAGGGTAAAAATAGGCTCAGACAATGATTTTCAGTGTCAAAAAAGTGATGCTATGTGACTTGTTAGCAAAATGCAGGTATGGAAGTGTAGATCAAAAAACTTCTTTCCTGCAATTATTTTTCTGTAAAAACATTCAAAAAGGATATGGCAGGGTACTGCTAATGATTTAGCAAATTTATTCCAGATACACCGTGCTAAAGTCACTGTTTGATTAGAGCACGGCTGTCACGTCTCGGCATGTGGTTCTCAGATCCATGTATCTCCGACACCTTCTGCTTTGCTGTTATTTCAGTTGCAATGTATTAATAATAATGAAGCCATTTCTACATTTTCATTTATCACATTTTAAGTAATACAAAGGTGTCAGCTAGAGCACCTTATGTGTTACCAGCGGAAACACTATGCTTCAGAACTGTTCTCTTAAATTGGATCTCGCTCCCCAAAAGTGATAGCACACTGCAAAAAACAATGACATGGTGTATCTCCTGCAGCCTGAAAGTGCATCTGTTGGCCCATAAAACTTTTGCAACTAATACATATTTTGGACACATGTCTGCCAAGAGTTCCTGTAGAATGCCCTGGGACACAAAACCTGGAAATCCCTAGCAGATCCACATATTGTAGCTTACAGGTCCTTCCTTGGATGCGGTGGCTGCATTAATTTACTTCTTTTTTTTTCTGATTGTAAGCAAGCTGAGACTCCGGTTCTAGGTTTTGGGAGTCAGGAGGTCCAGTTCCCAATCACCTGATCACTGTGAAAGCCCCTGATTGGCTATCACAGTGATCAGTCACTATACATCTTGCCCATGTGTGAGTATTTTCCTCTTGATTGGAGAAAAAGATACATTGTATCTCTTTCTCCTTGCTAGAGGAAAAACATGTAAACAAACAAAAGTGTGTGTAAAAAAAAAATAATAGGTCATTGTCAGGGAGTCAGGGATAGAGTTCCAGTCAAGGTCAGGGTCAGAGTCAAAGGTCAAGGTCCAAGGGTTTTAAATAGGATAAAAAATGCAAAATGTGTACCATTGCTTCTGGGTCCTACTATGGGTACAAACAAAAAAAAAATAACATACACAATTGTGTCTTGATGTCACGTACCTGGTTATTGAGCCCGATATGCAGAGGGAGGCCTGTCTTACGATCCTGACTCGCGGCCCCTGGTAGAGCTGACAGGAGTGCAGGACAACACGAGTGCCTGGCAGGATCCACAGCTGGTATGCAGATCTGATGCTCCAGACGAAGCTGGGACAGCAGGAACAGCAGGCAGAATTCATCAGACTGGAAGCTGAAGCAGGAGAGCAGGCATTCACAGGATTCAGGTGGATGGTCCCAAGGATAGAGACACAGGAGGGTCAGACAGGCCGGGTCATACATTGGAGAGCAGAACTGGAACAGATGCAGAAGGCTTAAAGGAAGGTCACTAGGCAAGCTGGGTTGACAACAAACTGGTGCGGATAAGCCAAAGGATGAGGCAGGAGCGAGGTCGTGGACAGGCCTGGGTCAGGTGCAGACGGCAGGCAAGGATAGTCACAAGGCAAGCAGGTAGTCACAGGAACGGATCAGGAACACAGGAAACTCACAGGGAATGCTGTAGATCTGGCAGCAAGATTCCCCTCTCATGACAGGGTTTAAGTAGCACTTCTGGTGCCAATGGCCGTGCTGAGGACCACTGTCCTCAGCAAGCCTTTCCTGACACTTGATGACCAAAACACTCCAAAACTTCAGCGCTCACTAAATACAGTATACAACTACATCTTTAAAAATTATATTTTTTACTATTTTGGCCCATTTTTGCTTTGATAATAAAAAAAATATGGAGATATCCATTACCACCAACTGAAATCCCAATGTATAGACCCTTGCACTACATAGTTGATGGTAGGTCTAAAGGAGATCGTACAGTCAGATTATATAGTGTATAGTGAACTTTACAGAACCCATGGCACACTTCTCCTGTTTTCAAAACTACAGCTCTTGCCACATAGGCTGTTATCTCATCTCTCATTTCCTGCACACTTCAAAATGCCAACAGAATGATCTATGCAAGATTGAAGTTAAAGTAGGAAACAAAAAATTGATGCATATATATTTAGTAAGAAGGGTGATCACTGATTGATTGCATCTCATTTAAAAAACACGCACCTGGAAATGGGTGGGTAGGTAGGAGGGTAGATTTTGCAGGGTGTGTGCTAATGAGGTCAACTTCTTCCTGTGCCGTAACCTATAGTCTGTCCAGGAAGTAAGGCAGAAGTAATGGATACCTGTTTGGAAACATCTATTAAGACAGTGAAGTAAGTGTATGTAGAATTAATGGAAAGCTGTTTTATTTTTGCAAAATAAGTACATTAATGTGATATTAGTACATGGGGAGCTGGAATTAAAAAGAAAAACAAAAGGTGAACTTATGCTTTAATCATGATCTTTGTTCAGGTTCAGCACCATGGACAGTATGAACGTCAATTCCTGGCAATGAGTCAAAATCAGCATGCTACTAAGACTATGATGAAAACATTGTGTGGTAGTGTGGTATCCCACCAGGAGAAAAACGCAGGATTCTCAATCAGGCAGATTGAGGGACTCCAGGGGGTCTGCTTAATTAGGAGGAAACAGGCTTTTCAGTTTCCTCATTGTTTAGGAAAATCCATTGTGGGACCTGGAGCCCAGGAATTTTGTAGCGATCTGGGTGGGATGAAATTTTCTAATTTTCTAAAATTAAATTTTAATAGTATCAAAAAAGGTGTTGTACATAGTATTACAAAATTTATATAAAAACAGTTAGAGTTAGGGGTACTAGACTAACAAAAGAGAAATGACAACATCATATCATGTATATTGGATGACATGAAATAAGAATGTTGACAACAGGTATTGCTGATAGCATGAATCAATCCTATGCGTTTTGGGGTGACTTTGACTCCTTCTTCAGGGTATTCCGTTATGCAATTTAGTAAAGCTTATAATCTAAAAAATATAAACAAACATATTATACATCCATTAAACACTAGATGGCAGAAAAGTGACAATGATAGAGCACCTGTTCATGATTCCAATACGTATAATGTTCACAGTTCCACAGATTGCAGCCAGTGGACACATAGACAGGAAACAGGAAATGGATGGTCAAAAAGCCAGTGATGGTAAGTAAACCCCAAAGAAAGGGGGAGTAATGGCTGAAGAGGAAAATTCGAGTCATAAAAATGTGAGCAAGAGACCATAAATATGTTTACTGGGACCAGTTGGCGCCCCTGAAAAAAAAGAGAAAAGATAGTATATAAAGGTTACATTCGAACAAAAAGGGAAGAGAGTATATCCAAATTTATGGAACTCTATACTACAAACCAATGTACTTTTAGGCATGGGTATACCTGGGATCGCTGAAAGATATCACTATATGCTTGATGGGAGGTTGTTATATGGTAGCCTCAAGTGGGTTATATAACCAATGAATCCAATATCTATCCCCTGAAATTTGCCTAGAGGGCCCTGATAGAGCAAATGGAAACAAGAACTGAATGAGTATCAACCAACCAGAAAAATCCCTATAAAGAGTCTAATATAGATAGCTATAAGTGGGCATCTGTATAGAAACCTGAGCAGCCACATACCTGCAAGCCTTCCAAGTCCAGATGTAATAACAAGGGTGCTTATGGGACTATTTGAGATAGAACCACCAAAAAGTTGCAATATTGCAGGGCAGCAGATTGAGTCCCTTCTAGAGACATAAAGATAATAATAAAACCTACACTCTCCATTATGGATAGTGTTGCTTGATAAAAGGGTGCATCCACCCCAGTATGTACCAAAGCACAACATGCAGAACATACCTGAACATAGAGGGATGTTGGCCACATTTAGCAGATAAATATCACCTACAACTTTTGATATGGGTCCTAATTTTGTGATCCACCAGCACACTGACTGGCCAGGTGGGTGCTGGGCTATTTGTAGACACCCTCCCAAGGAGTCCAGGCTTGCAAGGGAAAAACCAGAGAGTGCATGTGTGCACCGTAAAAGCCAGAGGCTCAAGCTTGAAGTCACTGACAGGAGTCAGGAGCACTCCACATGGGAGCCTGAGCAGTGGTGCTGCTGCTAAAGAGAGCCAGATGGTTTGGTATTTTGTTCACAATGTTGCACGTGTAAGCCAGGAGGCTGAATATACGGTTATTTGGTGCTGATGGTGAAAACCTTCAGCGAGGGAAACCCTTTGCTTTCATTTCTGATTTGATCTTTCTTTAACCACTTGACTACAGGGCACTTACACCCCCTTCCTGCCCAGGCCATTTTTCAGCTTTCAACACTGTACCCAAACAAATTTTTTAGCATTTTCTTCACACAAATAGAGCTTTCTTTTGGTGGTATTTAACCTCCCTGATGGTTTTCCCGAGTGTGGCTCGGGGTTAAATTTCAGCACCATTAGCGGTAATCCCGAGCCACACTCGGGATTGCATTGCAGGATCCTGGTACATTGTACTTACCTTGTCCCCAGGATCCTGCGATGACCCCCAGCAGTGTCTGCGGGCTCTGTCCTCCGCCCGAAGCCTCTCTGTGCCAGGCTCCATTCCCTGAGAGCGTCGTGAAACACGGGGACGGAGCCTGGCGGCAAATTCAAAGAAGTGAAAAATCATAATACATACAGTACACTGTAATCTTACAGATTACAGTACTGTATGAAATTATTTCACATCCCTTTTGTCCCCAGTGCTTTGTCCAGTGCCCTGCATGCAGTTTTATATTATATATACTATTCTTTCTGCCTGGAAACTTGAGATTGTCCATAGCAACCAAAAAGTGTCCCTTTACGTCAAAAATGGTTTTAAACCAGCTAGAAAACAGCGATAGTAGATTAAAACACTTGCAGAATTGAGCGATAGTGAATCGTGGGGAAATTAATTTTAATATTATTATATTATTATTTTTTATAATTATTTATATTTATTTATTATATTATAATTTATGATTTTGTGTTTCAAACTTCATCATACCCGGGATGTCTACTAGACTCTTGGTGGACAGATTTAAGTGTGTTATTGCTAAGAATTACAGACCTACAATATAAAACGCCAAATTTCTATGCAAAATAATTGCATCGCTTTGAGACGCAAAAATCTGACATGATCATACCGCCAGGGAGGTTAATCACTGCTGGGTTTTTTATTTTTTACTAAAAAAAAAAAAAAGAACAAAACTTTGATGATGAGGTGGCACTTATGGGCACTGATTAGGTGGCACTGATGAGGAGGCACTAATATGCCGCACTTATGGGCACTGATAGGTGGCACTGATATGTGGCACTGATGAGCACTGATAGGCGACACTGATGGGCACTGTTAGGTGGCACTGATGGGCACTAATAGGCGGCACTGGTGGGCACTGATAGGCAGCACTGGTGGGCACTGATAGGTGGCACCGATAGGCGGCACGGATAGGCGGTACTGATGGGCACTGTTGGGCATTGATGGGTGGCACTGATGGGCAACACTGATGGGCATTGATCAGCAGCAGTGATGGGCATTGATGGGCAGCACTGATAGGCGGCACTGATAGCCAGCACTGACTGGCATCACTAATGGGCACTGATTGGTGGCACTTGTGGGCAGTGGTGGGCACTGATTGCTGCCAGGGGGCACTGATTGCTGGCACTGGTGGGCACTGATTGGTGACACTGTTGGCACTATTTATATTTATTATTTATATTATTGATCAGTGCCCTGATTATATGTGTAGATGTCTCCCTGCATGGAGATGCCGCTGATTGGCCCTCCTCGCCACACACTCTGTCAGTGTGAGGCGAGGAGCACCGATTACCGGCATCTCTGTGTTAATATGTGACGGGGTGTGATTGGACACAGCCGATCACACGGTTAAAGAGCAGCATCACCAGTACACAGCATGGCCGCGTAGGCGCGCAAGAGCAGTGATCCTGGGGTGACATCATATGACGTTGCCCCAGAAAGAGAGGAGATTGCGCCCCCCGTCATTTTACTATACAGCAGGCGGGAGGTAGTTAAAGAATATGCCAACACTGTGCTCCATAATACTCACCGTACTCCATCCCAGTGCATGTTCAGCCCTTGGGCCACACAGAATCTTTGGTTACTATGATGTTGTTGGCTGCACACCATCATTAATTGCTAAGACACTGTCAGTGGTACAACCGACAGCATCTTAGCAACCAATGATGCATCCACAGCCCCATTCAGCTGCCAGCAGGGAGCTTCTCATCATTGAAGAAGTATGGCTACTGCTATATTTGGGTAATAACATGAGCCAGCATCCCTTAACTTTTGTTTACTTTCAGCTGTCAGACTGAGAAACTCCTTCAGCTGAATAGGGTCAGGGATGCATCATTGGTGGCCATCTCTCTATACCCCAACTTAAAGGTGATCTTAAAGTGGTTTTAACCTTAATGCATTTCCTGCATTAAAGTAAACAATGTTTACGTAGTAATATCACGCCCTCCTACACTTACTGGAGTTCTCACTTGATCCAGCACCATGCATGTCTCTAGTGGCTCTCATCTCTCACTTCCTGGTCTAATAAGCTTTGGTGAGGCAATGGGAGCAATTGGCTAACGCTGCTGTCAGTCAAATCCTGTGGCGATGTCACTGAGGGGAAGGGCGGGGTCAGTCAAATCCTGTGACTATGTCAGTGAGGGGCAGGGCGGGGTTGAGCCACGCTGTCTGTGTCTATGGATGCAGGAAGCGTGGCTTAGAATTGAGCCCACAGGTGTGCCCCCACAGCAAGTGGCTTACTATCGGTCAAACTTTAAAGAGGAGGAGTGCCGGAGGGGGATACGAGTAGAGAAGAATCAGGGACACTCTTTGCAATTCCATTGCACAGAGCAGGTAAGTAAATTAAGCCATCACAAGGCTTTAATGACTTGAAGTACAGTCCATTTTAAAGGGCCAATCCACCAGAAAAATACAAATGCTTTATTGAATCTCCCAAAATATTTTACGCCCATGTGCTTTTAGCTGCAACTTCTTGTTACATGATTCCGTATTGTGCAGCCTCGTCCTCATGCTGCATACTGTGTGGGAGTGACTGGTGTGCCCAACACCCTGACCTGCATTCATAGATGTTTGCAGCCTGTTGCATTAGGGTGTGCGCCCCAAAGCTCAAACACACATGCATGTGTGTGTGTGTGTGTGTGTGTATGTATGTAAGTATATGTATATAGAGCTATATGCAGTATCTCACAAAATTGAGTACACCACTCACACATTTTTGTAAATAGTTTATTATATCTTTTCATGTAACAACACTGAAGAAATTACACTTTTCTACAAAGTAGTGAGTGTACATCTTGCATAGAAGTGTAAATTTTCTGTCCCCTCAAAATAATTCAACACACAGCCTCTAATGTCTAAACCACTGGCAACAAAAGTGAGTACACCCCTAAGTGAAAATGTCCAAATTGGGCCCAAAGTTTCAATATTTTGTGTGGTCACCTTTATTTTCCAGCACTGCCTTAACCCTTTTGGGCATAGAGTTCACCAGAGTGTCACAGGTTGCCACTGGAGTCCTCTTCCACTCTTCAACGACGACATCACTGAGCTGGTGAATGTTAGAGACCTTGCGGTCCTCCACCTTCCGTGTGAGGATGCCCCACAGATGCTCAATAGGATTTAGGTCTGGAGACATGCTTGGCCAGTCCATCACCTTTACCCTCTTCTTTAGCAAGGCAGTGGTTGTCTTGGAAGTGTGTTTGGGGTCGTTATCATGTTGGAATACTGCCCTGCGGCCCAGTCTCTGAAGGGAGGGGATCATGCTTCAGTATATCACAGTACATTTTGGCATTCATGGTTCCCTCAATGAACTGTAGATCCCCAGTGCTGGCAGCACTCATGCAGCCCCAGACCATGACACTCCCACCACTATGCTTTACTGTAGGCAAGACACACTTGTCTTTGTACTACTCACCTGGTTGCTGCGACACACGCTTGACACCATCTGAACCAAACAGGTTTATCTTGGTCTCATCAGACCACAGGACATGGTTCCACTAATCCATGCCCTTTGCTTGTCTTCATCAAATTGTTTGCGGGCTTTCTTGTGCATAATCCTTAGAAGAGGCTTCCATCTAGGGTGACAGCCATGCAGACCAATTTGATGCAGTGTGAAGCGTACACTGACCTCCCCAACCCTTCAACCTCTGCAGCAATACTGGCAGCACTCATACAGTGGGGCGAAAAAGTATTTAGTCAGCCACCAATTGTGCAAGTTCTCCCACTTAAAAAGATGAGAGAGGCCTGTAATTGTCCTCATAGGTATACCTCAACTATGAGAGACAAAATGTGGAAACAAATCCAGACAATTACATTGTCTGATTTTTGAAAGAATTTATTTGCAAATTATGGTGGAAAATAAGTATTTTGTCAATATCAAAAGTTCATCTCAATACTTTGTCATATATCCTTTGTTGGCAATGACAGAGGTCAAACGTTTTCTGTAAGTCTTCACAAGGTTGTCACACACTGTTGCTGGTATGTTGGCCCATTCCTCCATGCAGATCTCCTCTAGAGCAGTGATGTTTTGGGGCTGTCGCTGGGCAACACGGACTTTCAACTCCCTCCAAAGGTTTTCTATGGGGTTGAGATCTGGAGACTGGCAAGCCACTCCAGGACGTTGAAATGGTTCTAACGAAGCCACTCCTTCATTGCCCGGGTGGTGTGTTTGGAATCATTGTCATGCTGAAAGACCCAGCCACGTTTCATCTTCAATGCCCTTGCTGATGGGAGGAGGTTTGCATTCAAAATCTCACGATACATGGTCCCATTTATTCTTTTATGTACACAGATCAGTCGTCCTATTCCCTTTGCAGAGAAACAGGCCCAAAGCATGATGTTGCCATCCCCATGCTTCACAGTAGGTATGGTGTTCTTTGGTTGCAACTCAGCATTCTCTCTCCTCCAAACACGACGAGTTGTGTTTCTACCAAATAGTTCTAATTTGGTTTCATCTGACCATATGACATTCTCCCAATACTCTTCTGGTTCATCCAAATGCTCTCTAGCAAAACTCAGATGGGCCGAACATGTCCTGGCTTAAGCAATGGGACACGTCTGGCACTGCAGGATCTGAGTTCTTGGCGGCGTAGTGTGTTACTGATGGTAGCCTTTGTTACGTTGGTCCCAGCTCTCTGCAGGTCATTCACTAGGTCCCCTTGTGTGGTTCTGGGATTTTTACTCACCGTTCTTGTGATCATTTTGACCCCACTGGGTGAGATCTTGCATGGAGCCCCAGATCGAGGGAGATTATCAGTGGTCTTGTATGTCTTCTAATTATTGCTCCCACAGTTGATTTCTTCACACCAAGCTGCTTGCCTATTGCAGATTCAGTCTTCCCAGCCTGGTGCAGGTCTACAATTTTGTTTCTGGTGTCCTTCGACAGCTCTTTGGTCTTCACCATAGTGGCGTTTGGAGTGTGACTGTTTGAGGTTGTGAACAGGTGTCTTTTATACTGATAACAAGTTCAAACAGGTGCCATTAATACAGGTAATGAGTGGAGGACAGAGGAGCCTCTTATCTCTCATCTTTTTAAGTGGGAGAACTTGCACAATTGGTGGCTGACTAAATACTTTTTGCCCCACTGTACATCTATTTCCCAAAGACAACCTCTGGATATGACGCTGAGCATGTGCACTCAATTTCTTTGGTCGACCATGGCGAGGCCTGTTCTGAGTAGAACCTGTCCTGTTAAACTGCTGTATGGTCTTGGCCACTGTGCTGTAGCTCAGTTTTAGGGTCCTGGAAATCTTCTTATAGCCTAGGCCATCTTTATGTAGAGCAACAATTCTTATTTTCAGATCCTTGGAGAGTTCTTAGCCATGAGGTGCCATGTTGAACTTCCAGTGACCAGTATGAGAGAGTGAGAGTGATAACACCAAATTTAACACACCTGCTCCCTATTCACACCTGAGACCTTGTAACACTAACAAGTCACATGACACCAGGGAGGGAAAGTGGCTAATTGGGCCCAATTTGGACATTTTCATTCAGGGCTGTACTCACTTTTGTTGCCAGCGGTTTAGACATTAATGGGTGTGTGTTGAGTTATTTTGAGGGGACAGCAAATTTACACTGTTATACAAGCTGTACACTCACTACTACACACTACATTGTAGCAAAGTGTAATTTCTTCAGTGTTGTCACATGAAAAGATATAATACAATATGTACAAAAATGTGAGGGGTGTACTTCTGTATATATATATATATGTAGGAAGGCCAGTATGGTGGCCTGAATTTATGGGAGGAGCCCGGGGGGTATTTAACCAGCCCACTCGCCTATGGTACTTGTCGGTTTTCTGTGCACGATATACGTCACTAGGCCGACTATTCGAAAACCAGAGTCCATGAGTTCTTGTCTCGCAAGTTCCCGCATTCGCAAATTTCCGTGCTCGAGAGTTTCGAGGTCCTCATTACCGATTCGTATTTTCGTACTACGCGTCTGGCTTGGCTGTCGCAGGTAGGGTTCCGACTGACGCTTTGTTTTCACACATTGTTAGATATCATGTCACTAAACCGTGATATCAAAACTTACGAATCACTCGCAATTTCACAATGTAACCGCAACGCATACTACTCACGCTATCGTTATGTTGGCTATTTTCGTTATTTGTAAACCACCACGACGTAGACGTCGCTTCATTTAGGCATGTCTAAACAATTGTTACCATGCTTCATTAGACAAACCGTTTTTCACAAATTTGCAATTTTCTATCGACTCGTGTCAGTTCGATACTAAGTCATTTCTCATTTCAGAAACATTTCTAAACATTTCAAACATTTCAAAATTTCAAATCATTTCGTTCATTTCAGTCACGTACCGCGCTCCGATTCGAATCCAGTCGCATCTAAAGATGCGCCGATTCGTTCCAGTGTGCCCCAGTTGCTTACGGCCTCATTTCAGTACATGCTCCAGAGTCAGATTCTTTGTCAGTCGCTCATTACGACTCACCAATTCATATCTCTGTCATGGCCAGCATTTCACTGTCACGTATCACGCTCCGATACGAATCCAGTCGCATCAAAAAATTTGTCTCGGCGTGCCCCAGGTATTTGCCACATTTTGGTACATGCTCCAGAGTCCGATTCGTAGTCAGTAGCAACAACGGCGTGATCGATTCGTGCCTCTATCATGGCAAACAAACTACTCCACTGTCACTTACCGCGCTCCGGTTCGAATCCAGTCGCATACTACGATGCACCGATTCGTTACGGTGTGCCACAGAGCTCGGCCTCATTTCAGTACATGCTCCAGAGTCCGGATCATGGTTAGTTGCAGATGCCGGGCGACCGATCCGCATCTCTGTCATGGGAATTAAATACCATTCATTTCACTCCCACATATCGCACCACCATTGCGAATCTAGTCGCATCCGAGATGCACCGATTCGTTACAGCGTGCCCCTCTTGTTTCAGCTTATCCTATACCTGTACCAGAGCCCGGTTCATTGTCAGTCGCAGTGGCGGCACAATCGATTTGTGCCTCGGTCAGGGTAAAACATTTCATTGTTACGTACTGCGCTCCGATTCGAATCCAGTCGCATCTAAAGATGCACTGATTCGTTCCGGTGTGCACCAATGTTTTCTATTGCCTCATTTCAGTACATACTCCAGAGTCCAGTTCGTTGTCAGTCGCAGTCGCGGCATGACCGAACCAGACCTCTGTCATGGCAAGATATTTCATTCATTTCATAATCAAGGCAAACATTTCATTCATTTCGTTGTTGCTACACCGCACTTAAGATTCGAATCTTAAGCATTTGTAAGGTATCGATTCAATCCGTTAGGCCATAACAGTCTGGGTCTCGTTTCATGCCAGACCCCACAGTTCCACTCGTAGCTTGTCGCAGTCGCAGCATATCGATTCATGCCACCATCAAGGCATTTACATTTCACTTAGTTGTTTCATTCCATGCACCTGTCGTTCAAATCACCATAAAAGTACTACTTTAAGATTAGTTAGCAAACCCTTCACGAGTTGTCACCTTTCATTTTCCTCCAGGTCAGTCAAAGTTCAGTAGGTCCACCCTGCACCAGGTTGGACGATATCCCCCCAGGTAAAAAAAAAAAAAAAGAGGAGCACAAGCTGGGTAAGTATGAGGTAAGGAAGCAAACTTAAAATTCATGTCACCCCCAACAGGTTCCAGTCAACCAAAACACGATCTCAAGGACAGGATATCTTATCTAGATCAACCATGTCCCAGGCCGGCAGTGAAGACCTCACGGCCCCTCTGTCACCTTCTTCGGTCTCAGAGAGCGGCAGTGTGCAGTCCCTCAGGGGATGGACTATTCCCAAGTTGACGGCAGAGCTGAGACGCAGAGGTGTGCCCTTCCCCGCTATAGCCAGGAAAGGCGAGCTCCTCAAGCTCCTCTTCCCTCCTCTTCCCTCCATCAGCCGCAGCAGGACCCAGCAGGCGTCTCTCCAGTCAATATCCTCTGCTATCTCACAACTCCACACTATGGTAGCGTCCCTGTCTTCCTCGGTCACGGACGTACAAACCAGAGTGGCTCTCCTGGAGGCTCGGCCGGCCACGGCTATTCCTGACCCGACCGCAACCCAAGTTTTGACACGCCTTCCTGCAGGTGCCACAGGGTGGAGCCCCATTGTCTACCCCACCCATTTGGTTCCGGCCACTATCAGGAAGGACATTCTGGACGGCAGGGACGTCAACCTTGCCTCTCTCCTCATCTCTGTCCATGATCTGGCGGAAAATAAGGCCTATACCTGGGGTGATGTGTCGGTGGTCCTTAAGGCCAAAGACCCCAGACTCAATCGGAAATTATCTGTCCCAGAACTCACATTGGCCTTTGGCATGCTGAGGGATGTCCTATGTTCAGCCGCCCCCAGCAGGAGGGAAGAGCTGAACTTATACCTCCATACCGTAGTAGATCTGGGCTATAAGTATGGAGGATTTTCATTTTATGACTATCATCGTTCTTTTTCCACAAAGGCAGCAGCCAGACTCACACAGTTTCAAACGACCACAAATTGGAGCCTCATGGACACAGAGCCACTTTGCCGGCTTGCGCTCACCACTGTGTGCAATTTGCCAGTCCTCCACTTACATCGCCACCTGGTGCGACAATCAGACGCCCCTTCGAATTTCCTCCACCTCCGGTGCACTTCAGGGTCAGTCTGCCCCTGCACAAACCCCTCAGGTGGACAAATTTGGATGCCCAGTCCGAACCCTGGGAGGGGCAGCCATCTGCAACAATTATAATTACGGGTCCTGCAACTTCAGTCAGTGCCGCCTGCTCCACATCTGCACCTTATGCCAAAGAGCGCATCCAAGAAACCTGTGCGAAATCAAGCAACAGAAGAGGGCATGACTAAGCCGAGTCAACGTCTTGTGGCTAGGGCTCTACCTCACCTCACACCCCACCCCCTCCCTTGCCACCTACCTTATCCAAGGTTTCTCAGAAGGGTTTCACACTGGCCTCATTTCACTGCCCCATACTACCTACGAATGTTGGAATCTCCGCTCAGCGGCCACTGACGAGCAGGCCATAGACCAGCTCTTACAAACAGAAATAGACCGAGAGTTCATTATAGGCCCCTTCACTCAGCCCCCTTTCAGTATTTGGAGAGTCAGCCCTATTGGGCTTGTCAAGGGCAAGTTCTCAAATAAACTACGTTTGGTGTACAACCTCTCTGCGTCTCATTCTTCCCACATCCCCAGTCTCAATTCCCTAATACCCTCTGAAGAGTTCTCCCTAAAATATTCCTCTGTGGATATGGCAATCCAAGCAATCATCAAAGCAGGTACAGGCGCCTGGCTCTGCAAAGCCGACATCTCGGATGCCTTCAAGCTCCTGCCTATCCACCCATCCCTTTGGTGCTGGCATGGCATCAAGTGGAAGGAGGCATACTATTTTGCCACGAAATTGACTTTCGGTTCAAAGAGTAGCCCTTGGCTCTTCGACACATTGGCTCAGTCCCTCTCCTGGATACTCTTGCACAAAGCTCAGTGTGAAGAGGTCATCCATTACTTGGACGACTTCTTACTAATAGAACCACCCAGTATGCCCCCAGGAGACCTCGACAAACTCAGAGTCATATTCGGAAATCTCAATGTTCCCATCGCTGAGCATAAAGTCGACGGTCCAGCACACAACATCACCTTTCTTGGGGTCAACTTAGACACTGGCACCATGCAGGCCAGTCTCCCCCTCGACAAACTAACCCGCATTAGGGCGGTCCTCCCACACAAGAGTTCACCCACACTAGGGGGTGTACTAAAAAGCAGCTGCAATCTCTCCTGGGAATGCTTAATTTCGCCATGCAAATTATTCCACAAGGTCGCACCTTTGTGCTATTTCTGTCACAAACCCAAGACCCCAATCAGATCCTAAATCTAGATACCGCAGCAATAGCGGACCTATCTATGTGGGAGGAATTCCTTTCCGCCTGGAATGGCATATCCCTATTTATACCTACGGTTTCATCCCATTCACCCCAGGTGGTGACAGATGCTGCAGCTTCCACAGGCTTTGCAGCAATTTTTGGCCACCAATGGTTTTCAGGACCCTGACCTCCACAGATACTGTTGATACCCGGCTTCACCTGAACATCCTCCCTCTTCGAGCTCTATCCCATAGTGACAGCCGCACAGCTCTGGGGTCATCATTGAACAGGGCAAACTGTGGTCTTCACCACCGACAATCAGGCCACGGCAGACATTATCAACAAAGGCAGGTCCAAGTCCCTAACAGTCATGTCCTTCCTGCGCAGATTGGTACAAATGTCTTTGCAACATCAATTTAATGTCCACTACTCATTTATTCCAGGCAAATACAACCTAGCTGCAGACGCACTGTCACGTTTTTCGGCCCCTATCCCCGTTTGGTCTCAGCTGACCCTGGACTAGTTCAACATTTACAAGGAGCAAACGCAGCTTATCAATCACTCACTCTCCCATAACACACTCAAAGCCTACCAGACAGCTTGGAGGGCGTTCAACAAATTTCTGGCACCCTGCTTCGAGGGAACAACAGATGTCAAGCAAGTACTGGCCTTCATTTCATATTGCCACACTCAGCTGGTCTTATCCCATGATACTATTCGGCTATACCTAGCCGGTATACAACATTTCTTGACTCTTCAAGACCCTGCAAAATCTTCACTGTTTTCTTCCCACGCTATCCGAGCAATCCTACGTGGCACTCAGAAACACCAACCGGTGGTCAGTACCAAACGTTTACCCATTACGGTGCCCATCTTTAGGGATATGTCGACCATCCTGAATACTTCTCCATTCGGTCTTCTCTCCAGTACGGTCCTACAAGCAGCCATATACTTGTCCTACTACGGGTTCTTGCAACCTGGCGAATTTACCTGTAACAACCCCACAGGCCAAGTACTACGCAGACGGCACTTGGTTCGCTGCCAAGACCACTTCGTCCTCCACCTCGAGGTGTCTAAAACCCAGCAGGCAGACTCTGGAGTGGACATTTACCTTTACAAAACCAATAATGACTGGTGTCCAGTCACCGTACTTAATCATCTTCTGTCACTCCTGCCTGAACAACCGGACTCCAGTCCCCTTCTACCGTTTCCAGTCAAACCCTTAAGGGCCTGTCAGTTTGTGAAACACATAAGGATAATTCTCCGCAACCTTCACCATAATCGTAGTCAGTACTCCGGCCATTCCTTTCGTATTGGAGCGGCCTCAGCAGCATCCCGCCACGGGGTCCCAGACCACGTCATTAAAAGTTTAGACAGGTGGAAATCAGCCAGCTTTGCCCTGTATATACCAAATCCTCAAGTGGAGATGGCACAGGCATTTGCAAAATTGGCTCAATGAATTACTTAATACCAATAAAATACTATACCCCTACCTGAATGTTTTTGCCCCCTTATTTTGGCATACCGTCCATCAGACCAAGGCACACTTTCAGGTCCATTTCATATGGTAAGTCCACACTTCGAGGTTCATCTCATATGGTAAGTCTTATCTTAACTATAAAGGTTATCCATGTCCGTATCGGCCATAGGGCTTCAACCATAAGTAGAAAGGCCAGTATGGTGGCCTGAATTTATGGGAGGAGCCCGGGGGGGTATTTAACCAGCCCACTCGCCTATGGTACTTGTCGGTTTCCTGTGCACGATACCCACCCTCCCATACCCCCTTTTCAGGGCATTTCTCAATTATTCATTTCTCTTTACAATATAATCATTTCTTAAACTAGGGTATGCCCCCTTATTTTGGCATACCGTCCATCAGACCAAGGCACACTTTCAGGTCCATTTCATATGGTAAGTCCACACTTCCAGGTTCATTTCATATGGTAAGTCTTATCTTAGCTATAAAGGTTATCCATGTCCGTATCGGCCATAGGGCTTCAACCATAAATATATATATATATATATATACACACACACGCTCTCTTATAGATAGATTTAAAAAATATTTTAAAGTTTATTAAAACATTAGTAGGGCAGAGGTTGGTGTCAGTAGAGCAGTGGACGGTATCAGTAGTTCTTCATGTTTATTATTTTATTTTTGTATTATTTTTAATTATTTTTAAAAAAATTTAACAGCCCTGTTTTGGGGCTTTGGTGAAATATCAGCAGGGGGAATCTGCACTGCATGGGGTGATTAGGGTCACACCCCGTGTGCAAGCTTTGCCTGCATTGTCAGAGATCATTCAAAATGTGAAGATTACAGCAGTTTTTGATATTTCACTGGTGGGCTAGGCAAGTGCACAAGATGAATTTCAAAGTGAAAATTACAGCCACTCAGCAGACTGACTGTGTCCCTTGAGTCAGTCTAAATGCACAATGTTCATGTTTGACTCAATTGCACCACTGAACCACTGCACCACGGAAAAAAAAAGTTAATTGCAAACTATGCTACTGAAGCTTTTTTTCATTTTACTTTCTATTTTTTTTAAATGGTAGTAACAGACATCTGGCTAAGTGCCATGTACTGAATTAATCCAGCCTGGAACTAAAATAACGATCAGTGGAAAGGTGTATAGTTATTCATTTACAAACTATGCCAATAGACAAGGCATTTAGATAAACTGTGTGTACTTTGTCATGGGGCCAAAGTTCTGAGGCAAAGCCCACCAAAACAGCTGACTCCCCCAGACTGAATCAATAACCAATTGCTGAACCACTTCTTTATTTGCTTGAAGATTCTAAATTAGCCATGGAGCCTAATTAAAGCTCTTGCCTAAATATGAGCTTTGTTTCACAGGAAATTCAAAGAAAATTATTTATATATATATATATATATATATATATATATATATATATATATAAAACAAGACACTGCAAATAATGTATAAACAGGATTGTTAATATTTAATTATCAGCAGCTTGATGTTTATGCATGAAGGAGCTCGTGGCATGCAGGCACCAATATTTTTCTGTTTTTCACTCATTTTAAAAGCAGAAAAAAATGAACAATTAAAGCTTGAATGTATCTCATGTATAATTTATCCCATTTTATCCATTTCTGAAATCATATTTTCCCTAGCATACTATAAACGTTAGTCATTATGTGCACACAAATGCTAGCTTTCTCTATATCTTCATAACAATTTAAAAGGAGTTTCTACTTTGCTTGTAGATTTAGCATATCTACTTTGAAAACTCTGGAAAAAATAAATCATTATCGTGTCTAATTTGCAATATTCAGATGTTCTACTCTATCATTGTGAGAACACCCATTGGGGTAGAAAACATTGAGGGAGTGGGTTTTTTAAGTGGAGTCTATATGTATGCAGTTACTTTAACATCAACAAGATTAAAAAAATCAAAAATGAGCTAATTACAAAATGCAACTCTTGTTATCTTCATAAATGTTGATGTCAGAGCAGAGATGGGCCACAGGAGCCAGCACCCAGATGGTTCATGGTCATTAAGAGTAGTGTAGGCTTGGAGCTGTATGTTGGTATGTTCCTACTATTCAGATTTTCAAGTTACCACTTACCATATATACAGTTAGGTCCATATATATTTGGACACAGGCACAATTTTAGAATTATTCAGATATTTACCACAACATATTCAAGCTATAGTTATATAATGGATATGGGCAGAAAGTGAACACTCTCAGGGTCATGTTTTTTTTACTTCTCCAGTGCTTTTGATAATATCAGGCCGGATCTTTTGGGTGAGAAGCTAGCAGCAATACAGGTTGATGTTTACGTTGTGTCGTGGATCGTAGACTAACTGACAGGAAGACCACAGTATGTGCGTTTGCAAGACTGTGTCAGATAGAGTGATCACCAATATTGGGGTTTCACAGGGGACAGGTCTCTCTTTTTTTTTACTGTCTACACCACTGATTTCAGCTACCAGACAGAGTCTTCCCATCCCATTCCCAATCCTGCAAAGAATACGGAAAGGCCCAATAAACCAAGGAGGGAACCTGAAGTCGGAGGTTGCGAGATGACAGCCAGACCCTGTCCCCAATCTGGTAGGAAGGTGCAGGTAGGCATCTGCGTTCAGCATGGAGTCTGTACCTATCATATGCATAGCATGTCGCAAAGCCTCCTGGACTTGTGCCAGTGGAACGAAGACCACAGAGATGCTCCTCTAACGCAGGAATACTCTGTGGAACAAACGAGTCAGGCAACATGGAAGGTTGGAAACCATAATTCGCCATAAATGGAGATAATCGGGAATCAGAATTCAATTCTGCCCACGGTAATAGGTCTGACCAGTTGTTATGATGGTCAGAAATATAGCAACATAGGAATTGCTCCAAGGACTGATTGGCTTGTTCTGCGGCCCCATTAGACTGTGGGATGATACGCAGAGGAGAAAGCAAGATGAACTCCCAACTGTGCACAAAAAGGCTTGCCAAAACCGGGAAACCAACTGACTACCCCTGTCTGAGACAATCACCTTGGGTAGCCCATGTAAGCGAATGATCTCCCGAGCAAAAATGGAAGTCAGTTCCTTAGAAGTGGGCTACTTCTTTAATGGAATACAATGACACATCTTTGAGAACCGGTCAACCACCATAAGGATAACTGTGTTGCCCTGGGAGTTAGGTAACTCCACAATGAAATCCATAGACAGGTGGGTCCAGGGCCTCTCTCCATTGGTTATGGGTTGTAGGAGGCCCACTGGAAGGTGTCGTGGAGTCTCACTCTGAGAACACATGGAACAGGCAGCTAGGAAGGCGGTTATATCAGCATGTAGACTAGGCCACCAAAATTGTTGGGAAATTGTTGGGAAATTGTTGGGAAATGTCCCAAAAGAGTTAATTCTTCCCAGGGTGGCCAGCAGCCTTGGGAGAATGGCAAGTCTGGAGCACGGCAGTACGTAGACTTTCTGGGACAAAGCAGTGGACACAAGGTTTCCCAGGAGCATGGACCTGAGCAGCAAGAATTTTTTCACCCAAAGGAGAAGTGAGACTGGTGCGAACCATAGCCAGAATACAATCAGGAGGAATCACAGGAATCGGAACCGACTCCAACTTGGAAGTGGAGGAAAATTGTCGTGACAAGCCCTTACATTCTTAGTACCGGGTAAGAATGAGACAATTTAATTGAAACTTGACAAGAAAAGAGCCCATCGCGCCCTTCTGGGAGAGAGGCGTTTAGCCTCAGACAAGAATGTGAGATTCTTATGGTCAGTAAGAATGAGAGCCGGCACAGTGGTACCTTGGAGGAGATGTCTCCATTTTTGTAGGGCTAAAATGATCACCAACAGCTCTCTGTCACCAATCTCATAATTGCACTTCGGAGGTGACAATTTCTTGGAAAAGTAGCCACAAGGATGCATAGCGCTCTCAGAGGTAGGACGCTGAGACAGAAGGGCGCCAACACCAGTCTCAGAAGCATCAACCTCAAGGATAAAAGGTGACATAGGATCAGGATGTGCCAACACAGAAGCAGAAACAAAGGCAGCCTTGGGACTCTCAAAGGCCTTAACGGACTCCGGAGACCAACTCTGTGGGTTACCGTCCTTTCTGGTCATATCAGTCTGAGGCTTGACCAGAGATGAGAAGTTACGCATAAACTTACGATAATAGTTGGCAAAGCCCAGGAGAGGGCTGCAGAGGATGTAAACCCACAGGCCACTGTAGGACTGCTGAAAGTTTCTCTCGGTACATCGAAAAACCAGCAGTGGAAATGACATAAGATTGTTCTCTATTAGTTTCTGAAGACATCTGTGTGGTGGCTCTCCAGGGACTTGTAAAATATGAGAATATCATCAAGATAAACCACCACACATAACTGCAACACATCTCGGAGGACATCGTTAATGAATTCCTGGAAAACTGAAAAACTGCCGGGGCTTTACAAAGGCCAAAAGACATTACGAGGTACTTATGATGGCGTATAATAACGTAATAGAAGATATTTAAAAAAGAATTTGTTGGTCACACCACACCGTACCTTCAAGTCTTTAAAGGAGATAAATGCATCATTAACAAAAATGTGAGAGGTGTGGGTGACACCAAGTCGTATCCACCACAGGGAGTCTGGGTGACCCAGGAGCTCTAAGAAGTTGGGGTTGTGCTATATGGGGGCTTTGGGAGACACCCCACCTGAGTTTGTGATCACCTTATTTCCTTCATGCCAGGCTAGCCAGCTAAATTCAATCGGAGAACCACGGGAGCAACGTTTAGGTATGGATCTATGTAGTACATCAATAAGTGAGGCCCCAGAACCAGCAAGTTTATGCGTAACCAGCAAATTTAATAAAGCGGTGGAACAGAATGAGGAGGCCTCCAGGAACCAGTTATAAACGTATGTCAGCTGTGACGCTATAAAGTAGTGTCTTAGGTTGGAGCAGGTTAACCTTAGCAGCCTGTAGGAAGGCCCTAGCAATTCTTGGATTTAACCCCTGCCAGAGGAAGGAGGATAAAAGTGAATTAATTTTGTTGAAAAGTTTTTTTAAAAAAAAGATTGGGGATGCCCAGAAAACATAAAGAAATTTAGGTAGATATATAATTTTAAAAATGTTCACACGGCCAATTAAATTTAGTGGTAGAGAGGCCCAGGCACGCAGCTTGGTCTCCATATGTGTGATAATCGGAGTAATATTGGGGGATTCAAAAGTGGATAAATCTGCGTTGATGTAAATTTAAGTACTTAAATGTGGGTTGAATGGTCAATTTGGATTGAGATAAGTAGTTATAGTCAAACTTAGAGCCTATAGGAAATGCCACAGACTTATCCCAGCCCACTCTTAACCCGGAAACCTTCACAAACTCCTCCACCACTCCCAACAGGGAAATAAAGGATTCTTCCGATCCATCCAGATAAATTAGGGCATCATCCGCGTATAGGGATATCTTTTTAGACAGTTCACTGTAGCAGTTGCCACCCACCGTCGCCGTCTGCCGCACCGCCAGAGCAAGAGGCTCTATGGCTAGTGCAAACAAAAGCAGCGAGAGCAGGCAGCCCTGCCTGGTACCCCTTTGTAAATGAAACACACAGGGTTGTTATAAGGCAGGCGGACCCACTTGATAAATTGAGAGCTAAAACCCATAGGATGCTTAGTTTTCCAAAGAAAAGACCAGTTGACCGTGTCAAAGGCTTTTGACACATCCACTTTTTTTGTCAGTGGCAGCCCTGTGGACATGTAGGTACTAACGACGAATGTTACCATACGTACTCTTACCAGGCATAAACCCAGTCTGGTCTCTATGAACGAGGTGAAGAATGACCTTCTGCAGTCTCAGAGCTAGTATTTTTGCTAACACCTTGAAATCACTATTAAGTAATGAGATCGGACAGTAAGACCCACACAACAGTTTGTCCTTATCGGGCTTAGGTATTACAACAATCAGGGCTTCACAAATGGAGGATGGAAGTATGCCATCCTCCAGTGCCTGTCCAAACTAAGAGTGTAATTTCTGTGCCATTTCTTCCGCATCATTTTTTGTACCATTCGGTGGGCAAACCATCCAATCCTGTAGTTTTATTGGGGGGGGAGAGAATAAATGGCTTCAGTAATTTCTTCAATTGTCAGGGGTTTGTCTAAAATAGTGTTATGCGAGTCTTCTAATACAGGGAACTGGAGGGATTTAAAAAAAAACAACGTCTCAAGTTCGGCCGGGGGGGGGCGGGGCTGAGTTAAGGCTTTCATAGAAGGACTTAAATGTCTGATTAATGGTCAGGGGGTCAGATGTGAGAGAGCCATCAGTTAGTTGAATTTGTGGTATAGTCCTGTCAATGTATTCTGTACGGAAGAGATAGTCTAACATTTTGCTGTTTTTGCCATAATATTCATGCAATCTGGTCGACAGATACAGCTGCTGCTTTCGCGTTGCATCCGCCCTATCGAGGTCCAGGGCCCTGTGCGCTCCCACCAAGACTCTATGGGAGTCTGGAGTGGGATGCGCTGAATATTGGGCCCTGGCAGTCTCCAAGGTGGACTCCAAGGCCAGAAGAGCAGCCTGAGAGGACTTCCTGTGATTGGCGATGTTGGAAATGTAGTCCCGCACTGTCGCCTTAAAGGCGTCCCATGTGGGGCCAGAGGAAGTGGACCCAGCATTGTCCCCCCAATAGTGGGAAATGTCCTGCCAGACCGGCTTCTGGAATTCGGGGGTGAAGACCCAGAGGGGACTGAGTCTCCACACATGAAAGGAGGGCCTATGGCCTAGTAATAGTTCAACACTGAGGGCGGAGTGGTCTTATCGTCTGAGGTAGATATGTAACAGTCTGAATATATGAGACCAGATCAGGGGTCACCAGAGCATAGTCCAGCCTGGAAAGAGTAAGGTATGTCTGGGATTGGCAGGAGTACTCCCTGGCCTTAGGATGATTTCATTGCCAGAGATCAACATGACCAAAGGAGGCACACCACTGACCAAACAGCCTAGATAGATTCATATTGGAGGGGTTTTATTCGATCCAAACTAGGATCAAGTACTGAGTTAAAGTCCCCTACTATAAGAGTAGGAAGTGTTGGTAACTTGGAAAATTGTGTGCTCAAATCGGTCAAGATTGCAGCTGTGACGGGGGGAGCGTACACCACTACCAATAGCAGTGGCGTAGCTTATATCATGCATTGTAGAAAAACATAACAACCTTTGGGGTCCAGAACCACTCGATCGCATGAAAAGGGGAGGCCCTTTCTTATGAGAATGGACACCCTCCTGGCATAATTAGAATCTGTGGAGTGATATCCGTGCATGACCCAGTGTTTTTTGAGGGCAAGTATTTTCGATCCCATAAGGTGCGTTTCCTGTAGGCACAGTATATAAGGCCTGTGTGCCTTAAGGAAATCAAACAGGGAGGCCCTTTTAAATTTAGAGTTTAACCCCCGAACGTTCCAGGAGATGCATTTAACCATAGACTTGGTGAGATATTAAAAATTGAAAAAGGTAGGACAAAGGTATGGATGGATGCTATTATGAGCAGAACACAGGCACCCACACGGCTGCAATTCCGGGGGTGGGGGGGCAAGGCAGAAAACATACACACGCATACACACTGCAGTCAACCATCCACACAATTTTATGACATACAAAAGTCCATTTAGGACAGGCAGTTGCCCAAATTTAACCCCTGCCATTCCCCAGGAACAAGGGGCTGGCTTATTCCCCAAACTGCTGGTAGATACTTGCCGGTATTGGCCAGGAACATGGCCAATACCGGCAAGTCAGCGAACAAACTTTAGATCAGTCAGTGATCAGGAGTAAACAAACTTTAGCAGCATAGTCATCAAGTGGAGATCTGCATCCTCTTGACATCAGAAAACTTAGAATACCTGCCACAGGTATGTTCCCCATGGTTGGTGCAGAAAAAAGCAATAAACACATTAACAGAGGGAAAAAAAAAACCCAGGTCAGGCATCAGGTGCCCGGTCAGACATGCGGCCAGGCTGGTGCAGGGATTCAAACCAGGAAAGGGCATTTGCTGGGGTTTTGAAAAAATGCACTTGGCCTTGATGCACAACTCTCAGCATAGCAGGAAACAACATAGAATACTGTATGGTCTTCTTCCGCAATTTTTGCTTGATGTGTTGGTACTTAGCTCTTGCTGCACGGACTGCTGGGGAGTAATCTGGAAAAAGGGACACTGATGCATTATTAATCTTCAGGCTCCCTGTCCCTGTAATAGGAGACGGATCACCATGGTGCGAGGAGAGTTGCCTGCAGGAAGCGGTCTGTCGGGTACTCTGTGAGCTAGCTCCAGAACAAAACAGGGGGGTAAACAATCATCTGTATCTAAATGTGACAAAGACAAAGGAGCTGGTTGTGGATTTCATAAAGAGGAAGCCACCAGTGACCCCAATCTCTATATGAGGTGTGGATATTGAGAGAGTAGATGGTTACAAGTATCTGGGCGTGCATATAGATAATAAGCTGGACTGGAGCAAGAACACTGAGGTGCTCTGTACAAAGAGCCGGAGCCACCTCTACTTTTTGAGGAGACTCAGGTACTTTAACATCTGCCGGAAGATGCTGAAGATGTTTTATGAGTCTGTGGTGGCTAGCGCTCTCCTGTATACAGTGGCATGCTGGGGAAGCAGGCTTAGGGTGTCTGACACTAACAGACTCAACAAACTGATTCTCAAGGCCAGTGATGTTGTTGGATTGGAATTGGCATATTTTACAACAGTGTTGGAGAGGAGAATGTTGTTCAAGTTGCGTTCTATCTTGGACAACTCCTCCCACCCACTCCACAATACGCTGGGGAGTCTGCGGAGTACCATCAGTGACAGATTGTTACACCCATAATGCACCACAAAGCGACACAGGAAATCATTTTTGCTTGTGGAGATCAAGATATATAATTCTTTTCTGTGAGGGCTGGAGGTGAAGATTTAATTCTGGTTGTTTATGATCAAGATTTTGTGTTGTTTTTATAGTATGTTGGTATTGTGTTGGTTATTATCTGGGGTGGTGTTAGAGAAAGTGGTGTATTATTTGTATTTGGTAGTTTGTCTGTTATTTTAATCTGTGTTATTTATTCTATATTGTATTTTAATTGTATGGATGTTTTATTTGTAGTGTAGTTTTAATTTTGTTATTTGGTGTTAATGGCTGTTATTTGTAATTTTGTTGTGTTTTTGCATCTTGTTCAGTTGTTGTGATCTTGTGTTGTCTTTGTTAAGTGTGTCTGTGTAACAATTTCACAATTTCCCTTTGGGGTTATTAACCCTTTTATGCCTAAGCCTATTTCTGACATTTGCTGCTTACAAGTTAAAATCCGTATTTTTTTATAGAAAGTTATTTGGAACCCCCACACATTATATTGCTATATTTTATGTCACACTGTATTTTCAAATTTTTTTAGGAAAAAAGACACCCTCATGAATTAAAAAAATACTAAACAGTAAAGTCAGCACAATTTTTTTGTATAATGTGAAAGATGATGTTACGCCGACTAAATAGATACCTAACATGTCGTGCTTTAAAATTGCGCACACTCATGGAATGGCGACAAATTACAGTACCTAAAAATTTCCATAGGCGGCGCTATAAAAAAATAACCAGGTTACCAGATTACCAGGTTAGAGTTACAGAGGAGGTCTAATGCTAGAATTATTGCTCTCGCTCTGATGATCACGGCGATACCTCACATGTGTGATTTGAACACCGTTTACATATGTGGGCGCGACTTACGTGTGCGTTTTCTTTGCTGCATGAGCTCGCAGGGACAGGGACGCTTTAAAAAATATTTTTTTTTCTTATTTATTTTCATTTTTTTACATTGTTTTTTTAAACCGGCGTCATTGGCAGCCGAGTAAACCGGAAGTGACGTTGTTACTTCGCTTCCGTGTTTACTCAAAGGAGACTGGAAGGAAGCCGTTTCCGGCTTCCTTCCAGTCTCATACTAGCTGGCGGAAGTGCCAGATTGTGGCTCGGGAGGGGGGGAAGCAGAAGGCGACGGGAGGGGGGGACGTCCCCTCCCGTTCCTGTCGGGATAACAGACAAGCGGCTTTTAGCCCCATCAGTTGTTATCCCCAAAGAGCTGACCATCCGCTCAAAAAAACGGTACCAGGATGATCATTCTGGTATAATTCCTTAAAGCCGAGCCGCATATGTGCGTATGGTCAGTGGAAAGGGGATAAAGTATTCTGTATTCTGTATTCTGTCATCTGTAAAACATGGTGGAGGCAGTGTGATGGCATGGGCATGCATGTCTTCCAGTGGCACTGGGTAATTGGTGTTTGTTGATAATGTGACAGGTGACAGAAGCAGCCGGATGAATTCTGCAGTGTTTAGGGATATACTGTCAGCCCAGATTCAGCCAAATGCAGCAGAGTTGATTGGACGGCGCTTCACAGTACAGATGGACAATGATTAAAAACACACTGCAAAAGCAACCCAGGAGCTTTTAAAAGAAAAGGAGAGGAATATTCTGCAATGGCCGAGTCAATCACCTGATCTCAACCCAATTGAACATGCATTATACTTGCTGAAGGCAAACCTAAAGGCCCACAAACAAAGAACAACTGAAGACAGCTGCAGTTAGAGCCTGGCAAAGCACCAGAAAGAAGGAGGTCTTTGGTAATGTGCATGGGTTCCAGACTTCAGGCAGTCATTGCCAGTAAAGAATTCTCAACAAAATGTTATAAATTAACATTTTATTTATTATTATATTAATTTGTCCAATTACATTTGAGCCCCTGAAAATGGGGAGACTGTATATAAAAATGGATGCAGTCCTAAAATTTGTACTTTATATTTATGTTCAACCCCATGAATTAAAGCTGAAAGTCTGCACTTCAAACTTATTTAGATTGTTTCAATTTTATTTTATTCTGGTGGCATAGAGCCAAAAGTATGAAAATTGTGCCTGTGTCCAAATATATATGGACCTAACTGTACAAGTGGCCAGCTTAAAATCCAACACCAGACTGTTATTTTTATTTTTTGTAATGTCCCCAAGCTTGTTATGAAAAGCAGCTCTGGCTGCAATACTCACCTTCAATCCCGCACATGACCTCTTGTTCTCCGCAAGATGTCCTCATGGTTCCAGGTGAAATAACACCCAGCAAAAGACTGAGGTCATACTGTGAGTGCAGGCTGTCACAGGACACCATGGTGCACTGTATTTGGTGCATAATAGGGCAAACAGTTGTGCTGATGCTATCACATTAGTACCACGCTTTGAATCACTGTGGATCACTCATCCCAGAAAAGAGGTGAAGAAGACCCTGTAGAGTCATGTGATCAGCCTAAAGACTTCAAAAAAGGTAAAAAAAAACAACAGCTTATCAAACTTGCAAGGGGCCTCCATGGTGTGGGGAGGGACTGAGGGGTGGGGGCATAGAGCCCAAAGTTTGGCTCTAATGTATAAAATCCTATTAGTAAGTACGGATGGGCGAACGGTTCAGCCTGAGCATAAGTTCGGGCCGAACTTTCGTTGTTCGGCGAGTAGCGAGTAGGGTTTGCCCCCCCCCCCCGAACTGACCACACTGCATGTACTGAACAATGCATTGCAAGCCCTGATTGGCTGAAGCAGTGAAAGCTTCAGCCAATCAGGGCACAGAGCACTCTCAGAGTCATGATTGGACACTGTCATCATGACTTTATCCAATCTTGGCTCATTCTCGCCCCACAGTATAAAAGTATTCTTTCAATGGCAGCCATTTTCAGTGTGATTTCAGTGTGGAGAGAGATAGAACAGGGCTCTGTTCAGTGCTATCAGTTAGTTAGTGTGCTATACTGTGCTATTTTGCTTCAATTGTCAGTGTGGAATATTAGTTTAGTGTCAATCTAGGGATAGTGTGAGTGTAGTGAGGAGGACCATCATTCAGCTTTGCATAGTGTGCAGCTAGAGTAGGGACAGCTCAGATAATTTCACTGTAGTGTAGTGAGACTAGGGATGAGCCGAACACCCCCCGGTTCGGTTCGCACCAGAACC
Organism: Lithobates clamitans; assembly: GCA_037952925.1. NCBI lineage: Eukaryota > Metazoa > Chordata > Amphibia > Anura > Ranidae > Lithobates > Lithobates clamitans. Next base: position 5,930,651 of record JBBGZY010000098.1, read on the forward strand.
CGCGAACGGACCGCAAGTTTGCACGAACGTTAGAACCCCATTGACGTCTATGGGACTCGAACGTTCGAAATCAAAAGTGCTCATTTTAAAGGCTAATTTGCATGGTATTGTCCTAAAAAGGGTGTGGGGACCCGGGTCCTACCCCAGGGGACATGTATCAATGCAAAAAAAACTTTTAAAAACGGCCGTTTTTTCGGGAGCAGTGATTTTAATGATGCTTGAAGTAAAAAAAAAAAAGTGAAATATTCCTTTAAATATCGTACCTGGGGGGTGTCTATAGTATGCCTGTAAAGTGACGCGTGTTTCCCATGTTTAGAACAGTTCCTGCACCAAATGTAATTTTTAAAGGAAAAAATCTCATTTAAAACTGCTTGCGGGTTTAATGTCATGTCGGGTCATGGCAATATGGATGAAAATCAGTGAGACAAACGGCATGGGTACCCCCCAGTCCATTACCAGGCCCTTTGGGTCTTGTATGGATATTAAGGGGAACCCCGCACCCAAATTAAAATAAGGAAAGGTCCCTATATACTCTGAACAGCAGTATACAGGCGGTGCAAACAAGACAGGGACTGTAGGTTTGTTGTTAAGTAGAATCTGTTTGTAATTTTGAACATTTTTAACGTGTTTAGCTCCAGCCAAAAAATCTTTTCTAAGCTTTTTGGAAAACATAGGGAAGGGTTATCACCCCTGTGACATTTGTTTTGCGTCTTTCCTCCTCTTCAGAAGATTTCACCTCACTTTTTTGTCCCAATGAAAAATGTTTTTTGAAAATTTGGGTTTTTTTGTGGAACAAGGATTGGAAAGCATCAGTGGAAAGGAGAAATTGTTTTCCCATATTAACTCTTACAGGAGAGAATTTCCCTTCCTAGGGGTAGATTTCATCTCACTTCCTGTTGTCTCCTTCCGTTTACAAGTAGGAGTCGTTTGTAAGTTAGATGTTTGAAAGTAGGGTCCTGCCCTATATACTCAGCAGAAATTTGGGCCTTAGGTGTTGCTGTGGCCAAAACACTGTAAGCCCTCACAGGGCCCTGCTGTGAAATATTAGATCAAGAATTGTAATTACATGCCCCTGTTGAACAGGAGCTGAAAAATTAGGCCTTAGGCACTGGTGCTGGTGCCACAACACTGCAACCCCTCACAGACACTCTAGTTGGAACGCAGGAACGAGCCCTGCTGCAAAGTATTGCATCAAAAATTGTAATTACACGCCCCTGTTAAACAGGGGCTGAAAAATTGTGCCTTAGGCACTGGTGGTGGCGCCCAGAACCAAAAATGTTCTTACAAGCTATCAGCGTGATGATTGAGGAGGAAGAGGATAATTACTCAGGGATAGTCACTCAGCATCAGCATAGGCAGTCTTTGAAGGGATCTGAAAAAAATTATTCAGTTACATCAGCATCAGGTGCTTGGTAGCTGGTGGTGATCCAAGACTGATTCATTTTTATGAAGGTCAGCCGATCGACCGAGTCAGTGGACAGACGCACCCTGTGATCGGTTACCACGCCTCCAGCAGCACTGAATGTGCGTTCCGAAAGAACGCTGGATGCAGGACAGGCCAGTAGCTCAATTGCATACTGTGCAAGCTCTGGCCAGTGATCCATCCTCAAGACCCAGTAACCCAGAGGATTTTCGGTGGGAAAGGTGTCCAAGTCAGATCTTGCCCCTAGGTATTCCTGCACCATGTAAAACAGACGCTGGCGATGGTTGCTGGAACCGATCATACCTTGGGGCTGCGGACCAAAAAATTGTCTGAACGCATCGGTCAGACGGCCACCTTCTCCACCGCTCCTTCTTTGACTGACCGAAGCCTCAGCAACACGTTGTCCAGAAACAGGAGTTTGTAACCTCCCAGTCTCTGGGAACGCGTTGCACAGACCTTTCTGCAAGGCCTCCCGAAGATGTTTCATCCTCTGCTCCCTCTGCGATGGCAAGATAAGGTCCGCAACCTTACCCTTGTAACGTGGATCAAGGAGGGTTGCCAGCCAGTATTGGTCCTTCTCCTTGATACCACGAATACGAGGATCCTTACGCAGGCTTTGCAGGATCAGGGAGGCCATGCAGCGTAGGTTTGCTGAGGCATTCGGTCCGGAGTCCTCTGGGTCACTAAGGACAACAACGTCCGCAGCCACCTCCTCCCAGCCACGTACAAGCCCATGTGTTCCTTGGGACTGATCCCTTAAAGACTGCTGATGCTGAGTGCCAGGCTCCACCTCCATACTGACACAATCTTCCTCCTCCTCCTCCTCCTCCTCGTCCTCTTCCTGTGTGATCGGCGGGCACGCAGGAACACTGTCTGGATAAAGGGGGCCTTGAGAGCTAAGGAAGTCCTCCTCTTCCTGCCTCTGTTCTGCCTCAAGTGCCCTGTCCATTATTCCACGCAGCGTGTGCTCCAACAGGTGGACAAGGGGGACAGTGTCACTGATGCATGCACTGTCAGTGCTCACCATCCTCGTGGCCTCCTCGAATGGTGACAGGACAGTGCATGCATCCCTGATCATGGCCCACTGGCGTGGGGAAAAAAAACCAAGGTCCCCTGACCCTGTCCTGGTGCCATAGTCGCACAGGTACTCATTGATGGCCCTCTGCTGCGTGTGCAGCCGCTGCAGCATGGCCAATGTCGAGTTCCACCTGGTGGGCATGTCACAGATTAGGCGGTTCTTGGGCAGGTTAAACTCCTTTTGGAGGTCTGCCAGCCGAGCACTGGCATTATATGACCGGCGGAAATGCACACAGACTTTCCTGGCCTGCCTCAGGACATCCTGTAAGCCCGGGTACCTGCCCAAGAACCGCTGCACCACCAAGTTAAGGACGTGAGCCAAACAGGGCACATGGGTCAGTTGTCCCTGTCGGAGGGCAGAGAGGAGGTTGGTGCCATTGTCGCAAACCACCATTCCTGCCTTAACTTGGCGTGGCATCAACCACCTCTGAACCTGCCCCTGCAGAGCTGACAGAACCTCTGCCCCAGTGTGGCTCCTGTCCCCCAAGCACACCAGCTCAAGCACCGCATGGCATCTTTTGGCCTGCGTACTTGCGTAGCCCCTTGAACGCCTACGGAGCACCGCTGGTTCCGAGGAAGAGGCCATGGAGGAAGAAGAAGAGGAGGGGGTGGAGGAGAGAGGTGTGTCACAATCAGCATTTTGGAGGCGTGGTGGCGGAACAACCTCCAACACTACTGCACCTTGTCCTGCATCCTTCCCAGCTGCCAGCAGAGTCACCCAATGCGCCGTGAAACTTAAGTAACGTCCCTGTCCATGCCTGCTGGACCATGAGTCAGCGGTAATATGCACCTTACCGCTGACCGCCCTGTCCAGCGAGGCATGGACATTGCCTTCCACATGCCGGTAGAGAGCCGGAATCGCCTTCCGTGAGAAAAAGTGGCGTTTGGGTACCTGCCACTGAGGAACCGCACATTCCACAAACTCACGGAAGGGGGCAGAGTCTACCAACTGAAAAGGCAGCAGTTGAAGTGCTAGCAATTTTGCCAAGCTAGCATTCAACCGCTGGGCATGTGGATGGCTTGGAGCAAACTTCTTTCGGCGGTGCAGCAGCTGGGGCAGGGAAATTTGCCTGGTACAATCTGACGTCGGTGTACCAAAAGCAGATTGCCCACAAGTACTTGGCTGTGACACACCTAATTCTACACCTTCATTCCTCTCACTGCAGGTCTCAGAGAGGACTGAAGGTCTAGTGGGGTTGGAAATCTCAGCTGATGAGGAGCAAGGAGAGATCCTCTTTGTTCTTTGGTGTGGGTCTTTTAGATATGCTTGCCAATGAACTGCATGGCAGGTCAACATATGTCTGGTCAAGCATGTGGTACCCAAGCGGGAGATGTTTTGGCCACGCGAGATACGCTTGAGACATATGTTGCAAATAGCAGCGGTGCGATCTGATGCACTCGTCTCAAAAAAGGCCCACACCAAAGAACTTTTTGAATAACGCGCAGAGACTGCAGCGCCCTGCACATGTGGAGCTTTGGGGTGTGATGCAGTCAATGTGCTGCCCTTAGGCTGGCCCCTGGAGGGCATCCTGCCTCGTTGGTGATGTGCCGCCTCCTCCTCCTCCTCCTCCTCCTCTCTCCTATCAGGCACCCACGTTGAGTCAGTGACCTCATCATCCCCTCCCTCCTCATCACTGGAGCAGATTGCTGTCCTTCTTGGGCACCCCCTCTGTCCGTGCTCATGTTACTGCCTTCATCGAGCTCAGTATCATCATCAGAGCCTTCCAAACGCTGGGCATCCTCCTGGAGCATGTACCCAACACTGTGGTCAAACAGTTCGAGGGAATCCTCAGGAGGACATGGTGGAGCTAGGGAAGGAGTCACTGATGACATTGAGCTGAGGGAAGAGGCCGCTGCTTTGCCAGACAAAGCACCCTGGGCATGGGTGAGAGAGGATGAGGAGGATGAGGACGGCTTGGTCATCCACTCGACCAAGTTTTCTGCATGTTGCGGCTCAACACGGCCAGCTGCCGAAAAAAAGGCCAAGCGTGTCCCATGGCCACGGGCTGATGAGGATGCACCGTCTCCACGACCAGCACTAGACACAGAGCCTGCTTGCCCTCTCTTATTGGCTTGTGACTGTCTGCCTCTCCTTCTTGGCCTTCCAGACATACTAATGGCCTGTAGCTGCACTAAGCTGGGATAGAACACCTGTAATTTTCTTCAGGTAGCTTTATATACTGTAACCAGACAAGCCTGCCTGTCAGTAGGAAGATAACAGGAACGGATCTAGCTGAACACTGTGAGCAGGACGCACTGACTGCACTAAATGTAAATAGCAGGAACAGATCTAGCTGAACACTGTGAGCAGGACGCACTGACTGCACTAAATGTAAATAGCAGGAACGGATCTAGCTGAACACTGTGAGCAGGACGCACTGACTGCACTAAATGTAAATAGCAGGAACGGATCTAGCTGAACACTGTGAGCAGGACGCACTGCACTAAATGTAAATAGCAGGAACAGATCTAGCTGAACACTGTGAGCAGGACGCACTGCACTAAATGTAAATAGCAGGAACGGATCTAGCTGATCACTGTGAGCAGGACGCACTGCACTAAATGTAAATAGCAGGAACAGATCTAGCTGAACACTGTGAGCAGGACGCACTGCACTAAATGTAAATAGCAGGAACGGATCTAGCTGAACACTGTGAGCAGGACGCACTGCACTAAATGTAAATAGCAGGAACAGATCTAGCTGAACACTGTGAGCAGGACGCACTGCACTAAATGTAAATAGCAGGAACGGATCTAGCTGAACACTGTGAGCAGGACGCACTGACTGCACTAAATGTAAATAGCAGGAACAGATCTAGCTGAACACTGTGAGCAGGACGCACTGACTGCACTAAATGTAAATAGCAGGAACGGATCTAGCTGAACACTGTAAGCAGGACGCACTGACTGCACTAAATGTAAATAGCAGGAACGGATCTAGCTGAACACTGTGAGCAGGACGCACTGACTGCACTAAATGTAAATAGCAGGAACGGATCTAGCTGAACACTGTGAGCAGGACGCACTGACTGCACTAAATGTAAATAGCAGGAACGGATCTAGCTGAACACTGTGAGCAGGACGCACTGCACTAAATGTAAATAGCAGGAACAGATCTAGCTGAACACTGTGAGCAGGACGCACTGCACTAAATGTAAATAGCAGGAACAGATCTAGCTGAACACTGTGAGCAGGACGCACTGCACTAAATGTAAATAGCAGGAACAGATCTAGCTGAACACTGTGAGCAGGACGCACTGCACTAAATGTAAATAGCAGGAACAGATCTAGCTGAACACTGTGAGCAGGACGCACTGACTGCACTAAATGTAAATAGCAGGAACAGATCTAGCTGAACACTGTGAGCAGGACGCACTGCACTAAATGTAAATAGCAGGAACAGATCTAGCTGAACACTGTGAGCAGGACGCACTGCACTAAATGTAAATAGCAGGAACGGATCTAGCTGAACACTGTGAGCAGGACGCACTGCACTAAATGTAAATAGCAGGAACGGATCTAGCTGAACACTGTGAGCAGGACGAACTGCACTAAATGTAAATAGCAGGAACAGATCTAGCTGAACACTGTGAGCAGGACGCACTGCACTAAATGTAAATAGCAGGAACGGATCTAGCTGAACACTGTGAGCAGGACGCACTGCACTAAATGTAAATAGCAGGAACAGATCTAGCTGAACACTGTGAGCAGGACGCACTGCACTAAATGTAAATAGCAGGAACGGATCTAGCTGAACACTGTGAGCAGGACGCACTGCACTAAATGTAAATAGCAGGAACAGATCTAGCTGAACACTGTGAGCAGGACGCACTGCACTAAATGTAAATAGCAGGAACGGATCTAGCTGAACACTGTGAGCAGGACGCACTGCACTAAATGTAAATAGCAAGAACAGATCTAGCTGAACACTGTGAGCAGGACGCACTGCACTAAATGTAAATAGCAGGAACGGATCTAGCTGAACACTGTGAGCAGGACGCACTGACTGCACTAAATGTAAATAGCAGGAACAGAACTAGCTGAACACTGTGAGCAGGACGCACTGACTGCACTAAATGTAAATAGCAGGAACAGATCTAGCTGAACACTGTGAGCAGGACGCACTGCACTCAATGTAAATAGCAGGAACGGATCTAGCTGAACACTGTGAGCAGGACGAACTGCACTAAATGTAAATAGCAGGAACAGATCTAGCTGAACACTGTGAGCAGGACGCACTGCACTAAATGTAAATAGCAGGAACGGATCTAGCTGAACACTGTGAGCAGGACGCACTGACTGCACTAAATGTAAATAGCAGGAACGGATCTAGCTGAACACTGTGAGCAGGACACACTGCATTAAATGTAAATAGCAGGAACAGATCTAGCCTAATCTAGCTAACTCAAATCAAATGACACTGTCTGTCTCTCTCTCTATCAGCACACCGGAACACACTACACAGGGCCGCCGTGCAGGCGGCCTTATATAGTGTGGGGCGTGTACTAAATCCCCTGAGCCATAATTGGCCAAAGCCACCCTGGCTTTGGCCAATTACAGCTCTCTCTACTGACGGCGCTGTGATTGGCCAAGCATGCGGGTCATAGTGCATGCTTGGCCAATCATCAGCCAGCAATGCACTGCGATGCCGCAGTGAATTATGGGCCGTGACGCGCCACACGAATTTGGCGCGAACGGCCCATAACGTTCGCAATTCGACGGACGGTCGAACAGCCGATGTTCGAGTCGAACATGGGTTCGACTCGAACACGAAGCTCATCCCTAAGTGAGACCGTCTCATTCATACATACATTAGTGTAGAGTAGGGACAGCTCATATAGTTTCTGTGTAGTGTAGTGAGACCGTGTCAGTAATCTTGACATTAGTGTATAGCTAGAGTAGGGACAGTTCAGATAGTGACGATTGAACACCGTATATTTGACTGCCAGTTTAACGCCATTTACTTCTATGTGCGTTACTGCCAGTTTAACACCATATTGTTTTGTGTGCGTTACTGCCAGTTTAACACTATATAGTTTTGCGTGTGTTATTGCCAGTGTAACGCCATATAGTTCTGTCTGCCTTACTGCCAGTTTAAAGCCATATAATTTTGTGTGTGTTACTGCCAGGTTAACGCCATATGGAGAAAAGAGAGACTCCCATCATGTCACACAGAGCATGGTGGTCCCTTCCTTATAAATAGGAACAAAGAAGGTAAATCCCTCAAATGGGACTTTGACAGACCACCCACTCAATAATGAATAAAATACAATCTTTTAATAATGTAAAAAAATGTTTAAAAAAACGTTAACGCCATATAGTTCTGCGTGCGTTACTGCCAGTTTAATGCCATATTTCTCTGTGTGCGTTACTGCCAGTTTAACGTCATATAGTTTTGATTGCGTTACTGCCAGCTTAACGCCATGATGATGATGAGGTCACTGATGCGACTTGGGTGCCAGATAGAGCAGAGGAGGAAACTGAAAGAGAGGCGGCACAACCCCAAGGAGGCCGACATCAAGAAAGAGTAGAGAGCAGTCACCCTATTCCATCACAATCTGCAGCTGTTATCTCCTGGCCGACTACCCAAAGCTCAGCTGTCTGGGCCTTTTTCAGCACATCTGCAGCAGATCGCACTGTTGCGATCTGCAAACTGTGTCTCAAGCACATCAAACGTGGCAAAAACACCAACTGTTTGCTTAACAAGGCATTTAACATCCAACCTAAAAGCCACAAAAAAGGGGCACAAATCTGTACCTCCTCCTCCTCCTTACCCACTTCAGTCTGCCCCTGCAAAACAGTCATTACCTTTTAGCAGCCTCCACTGACAGGGATGATGGTATAGCACAGGGTGTCCCAGATCCTAGCAGCACATCTGCCAGCAGCACACCACCAGCTGTAGACTGTAGCCGGCAAATTTCTCTGCCCCATCTGCTCCAGCGGAAAAGAAAATACAGTCCCTGCCACCCGCATGCCCAGCATCTGAATGCAAGCTTGTCAAAGCTGTTGGCTCTCCAACTTCTGCCTTTCAGCCTGGTGGATTCTGCCCCCTTCTGTGAATTCGCACAGTGAGCTGTACCGCAGGGGCAGGTTCTGAGTCGCTACTACTTTTCACGTAAGGCCGTTCCATCTCTCTACCATCACGTGGAAGGGAATGTTCTGGCATCATTGGGCAAGGCAGTAAAATCCACCTTACTGCTGACACGTGGTCCAGCAAACATGTTCAGGGACGATATATTTTGTTCACAGCACACTGGTTAACACTGCTTGCAACTCGAAAGGAAGCAGGACAGGGCTCGGTGCTGCAGCTTGTTGTGCCCCCACGTCTCCATACATCTGGTGGTGATGATGCTGTGAGCTCTACCCCTCCTCCTCCTCCGCCACCTCCATGCCCTCCTCTGCAGAATTGTCCTATGAACATCAGGAACCCCCTAAGCGTTCAAAGGGCCATTCCCAGAGTCAGGCTAAAAGGTGCCATGCAGTGCTTCAGTAGGTGTATTTAGGGGACAGGAACCACACCGGAGCAGAGATTCTTGCAGCTCTGTAGGGACAGGCCCAGAGGTGGTGCACACCACACCAGCTGGAGCCAGGAATGGTGGTTTCTGACAATGGCTCAAACCACCTGTCCACCCTTAGACAGGGAAAGTTGACACATGTGCCATGCCTGGCACATGTCCTCAATTTGGTGGTGCAGAGTTTCCTAAGTAAGTACCCAGGGTTGCAAGATGTACTAAAGCAGGCCAGAAGAGTCTGTGGCCATTTCAGGCGTTCATACACAGCCAGTGCTCAGTTGGCTGAAATTCAGCGGGAATTCCAGCTGCCTGTAAACCGCCTGATTTGTGACATGCCCACCAGGTGGAACTCAACCTTGGGAATGCTGCAGGGGCTGTACATGCAGCAGAGGGCCGTTAACGAGTACCTGTGCCAGTACGGCACGACGACAGGCTCAGGACACCTCGGCTATTTTTCCCCACGCCGATGGCTGATCATTAAGGATGCATGCGCTATATTGTCACCATTTGAGAAGGCCACAAGGATGGTGAGCAGTGACAGTGCATGCATCAGTGACACAATCCCTGTTGTGTTCCTGCTGGAGCAGACTCTGCGTGGCATTATGGACAGGGCATTGGAGGCAGAGCAGCAGGCCCACTTTATCCAGACACCATCATTCCTATGTCATAGAACACACAGGAGGAGAGAGGGGAGGAGGAGGAGGGGGAGGATTCTGGCACTTTCATAGACTTCGAAGAAGAGGTAGACATGCGTCAATCTGTAAGTGATGGCTTTTCAACCCCAGGACCCTTGGGAGTAGTACATGGCTGGGAGGAGGAAGTTCCAGATGCTGTCATCCTGAGTGACCCCGTGGAGTCTGCTTCTCAAGCCTCGGCAAATTTGAGGCGCATGGGCAACCTCATTCTTCAAAGCCTGCGAAAGGACCCAAGAATGCGAGGCATTAAGGAGAAGAATGATTACTGGTTGGCAACCCTCCTTGACCACCGTTATAAGGGGAAGGTCTCAGAACTCATCCCGTCCCCACAGAGAGTGCAGAAGATAAAATCTCTTGAGCCCATGTTAAAGAGGATTTTATTGAACATTTTTCCTGACTCCAGCAGGTTACAGTGTCGTGGAAAATGTAGTTTTGAGTCTTCTGTTGGTCAATAGAAGAGTCCTAGAGAAGGTGTCTGCCTAAGTGAGGTATTTCAGAATTTTTTTTAGTCCTCGCCACCCAAGGCTGTCAGCTTCCACATCCCATCAGCAGCGTCTGCATCACATAGTGGATGATGTTTCGGCCATATTTATACCTCACTTAAACGATTAACGATACAAATATAATTGATTAAACCTTTGTCTATATAAAAATAAAAACGAGTGATAACAGGGAAAAAAGATAAAAATTACATTTATTTACACAGAAAAAGAAGGTTAGAATGATTAGAATTTATCATATATCTCTATAGTGTTGGTTCTAGGCTGCAAAGTTAATTCAAAGTTAATTCAGGCATAAACTCATAAATGTTTTCAATGGACATATACAAGATATACAAAGTCATAAGATAAATCCTAGGATTAAAAAGGTTAGAAAGAAAGATAGACATAGATACTTTACACAGACAGCATATCCCTCAGATGTTCTCGGGCTGGACTCCCTGTAACAATTTAGCCCACTCCCTTTTATATGCATTCTCCACCAATCAACAGATGCCACATATTGATTGGGTCAGAGATGTCACAGAGTTCATGCTCGGACATTGCTGTTACAGTGCGACCCCCTCGGTGCCTACCAGTCTATGAATTAATGAACAATCTCCTTTGATCTCCAAGCCCAAACAGTCCCGACAGTAGTATGTTAATGGACCCTGGTGAGTTGATTACCACCTAGGGGACCTTTCCTGATTCCCATCAGTGTATTGGAAGCATGTTAATGGCCCCCTGAAGAATGAATGCCTTAAGGTCTGTCAATACCCTTTGATCTAATCAACACCTCTAGGGCTCCTCGAGTTCACATCAAGGTAACTACATTCCTAAGGTGAGCTTTGTTCTATCATGATATTAAGAAACATATTCCCATATATAAAATATATATATACATACATACATACACATACACATCCTATGGGGCAAGGCAGTTTAAATTGGAGTCCTTGCAATGGTCCACTTGAATCTCATTGATATAAATATGATATCCAATAATTCCATCACATTTCCCCCTGAAGTTCATTCTTGAACTTATGTCCTCCTTCAATGATCTTGCACCCACCCACAACAGCCCAGAAGCCCCGACCCTTCCCCACCACCACTGCGGCCTCCTCTTCCTTTCTTGAACACGCCGGAACTCCTCAAAGTAGGCTTAAGATAGCAAAGAAATCCTGGTCCTTTGGAGACTTCACATCCAAACCATGAGTGTCTGTATTGCAATGTTTCATTACTCCTCTGCCTTGGAGGAGCGGAACTCCAACATTGATGGCGGGATCCTGGCATATCTAGTCCTGTATCTTTGTAAGACCATGTAATGGTTGCATCGATTGGATCGGACCGCGAGACAGCACTTTTCAGCATGGTGAAGGAAGGTCCAGGAAAGTCTTATTCGTGACACATTTATCTCAAGAAATAACTTGGTGGTCGCTGCTTCTTCAGGTGGGGTCGGGCGGGTCTCCAGACAGTCGTGCATGAATACAAAAAGAGAGAGGAGAACGTTAGTGTACAGATATTGGAGAAATGCTGGACAGGAACAGAGTGTTGGCCATTAAGACTAAATACTCATAAAGGGTGTAATGTGGATGAGTAGAGTGGGTTCCCACAGGGTACAGAGTCTGAGCAACAGCCAGTATCATCCATGGCCCTTGATGGTAGGGATAGACAATACTGTCTGTTATTGCCAGGTCCCTGGGTTCACCACACCTGCTCACGGGGCTTAGGTTAAAGTAGTAGGTAGACTAGGGGAGGTGAAATTACATTAAGACATAAAACTGGATGTCCAGGGATACTTTAGTTAAAATATGATACTTGCGGGCAGGCAAAGTCTTTTTTTTAAACAAAAATGATATGACTGATGTCTTAGTTACATTATCTTGAGAAGATAGATGATAGAAATCAAAGGAAAAAAATTCAGAGAGCATAATATTAAAGAAGAAAAAGGAATGGAAGAGAGGTGAGTAATGAAAATGAACAGGAAAAATAGTGGAAAAGAAAAAAAGAACAAAAAAACGAAAAAAAAACTACAGATTGAACGCTGCTCCAACCAAGACTGTTAACCACTTGCCGACCGCCGCACGACGATGTACGTCGACAAAGCGGCACGGGCAGGCAAAAGGGCTTACCTGTACGTCCCTGCCTGCCCGCGGGTGGGGGGTCCGATCGGACCCCCCCCGGTGCCTGCGGCGGTCGGCAAATGTCCCCCGGCGATCGGTGGTGAGGGGGAGGCCATCCATTCGTGGCCCCCCCCTCGCGATCGCTCCCAGCCAATGGGATCATTTCCCTGCCTCTGTATTGTACACAGAGGCAGAGGAAATGATGTCATCTCTCCTCGGCTCGATATTTTCCGTTCCGGGCCGAGGAGAGAAGACTGTAATGTGAGTGCACCAAACACACACACAAAGTAGAACATGCCAGGCACACATTTCACCCCGATCCCCCCCCCGATCGCCCCCCGATCCCCCCCCGATCACCCCCCCCCCCTGTCACAAACTGACACCAAGCAGGTTTTTTTTTTTTTTTTTTTTTTTTCTGATTACTGTATTGGTGTCAGTTTGTGTCAGTTAGTGTGTTAGGGCAGTGAGTCTTAGGCCCCCTTTAGGTCTAGGGTACCCCCCTAACCCCCCTAATAAAGTTTTAACCCCTTGATCAGCCCCCGTCGCCAGTGTCACTAAGCGATCATTTTTCTGATCGCTGTATTAGTGTCGCTGGTTACGCTAGTTAGGGACGTAAATATTTAGGTTCGCCGTCAGCGTTTTATAGCGACAGGGACCCCCCTATACTACCTAATAAATGTTTTAACCCCTTGATTGCCCCCTAGTTAACCCTTTCACCACTGATCACCGTATAACTGTTATGGGTGACGCTGGTTAGTTCGTTTATTTTTTATAGTGTCAGGGAACCCACCGTTTATTACCGAATAAAGGTTTAGCCCCCTGATCGCCCGGCGGTGATATGCGTCGCCCCAGGCAGCGTCAGATTAGCGCCAGTACCGCTAACACCCACGCACGCAGCATACGCCTCCCTTAGTGGTATAGTATCTGTACGGATCAATATCTGATCCGATCAGATCTATACTAGTGTCCCCAGCAGTTTAGGGTTCCCAAAAACGCAGTGTTAGCGGGATCAGCCCAGATACCCGCTAGCACCTGCGTTTTTCCCCTCTGCCCGGCCCAGCCCACCCAAGTGCAGTATCTATCACTGTCACTTACAAAACACTAAACGCATAACTGCAGCGTTCGCAGAGTCAGGCCTGATCCCTGCGATCGCTAACAGTTTTCTTGGTAGCGTTTTGGTGAGCTGGCAAGCACCAGCCCCAGGCAGCGTCAGGTTAGCGCCAGTACCGCTAACACCCACGCACGCACCGTACACCTCCCTTAGTGGTATAGTATCTGAACGCATCAATATCTGATCCGATCAGATCTATACTAGCGTCCCCAGCAGTTTAGGGTTCCCAAAAACGCAGTGTTAGCGGGATCAGCCCAGATACCTGCTAGCACCTGCGTTTTGCCCCTCCGCCCAGGCGAGCCCAGCCCACCCAAGTGCAGTATCGATCGATCACTGTCACTTACAAAACACTAAACGCATAACTGCAGCGTTCGCAGAGTCAGGCCTGATCCCTGCGATCGCTAACAGTTTTTTTGGTAGCGTTTTGGTGAACTGGCAAGCACCAGCCCCAGGCAGCGTCAGGTTAGCGCCAGTACCGCTAACACCCACGCACGCAGCATACACCTCCCTTAGTGGTATAGTATCTGATCGGATCAATACCTGATCCGATCAGATCTATACTGGCGTCCCCAGCAGTTTAGGGTTCCCAAAAACGCAGTGTTAGCGTGATCAGCCCAGATACCTGCTAGCACCTGCGTTTTGCCCCTCCGCCCGGCCCGGCCCAGCCCAGCCCACCCAAGTGCAGTATCGATCGATCACTGACACTTACAAAACACTAAACGCATAACTGCAGCGTTCGCAGAGTCAGGCCTGATCCCTGCGATCGCTAACAGTTTTTTTGGTAGCGTTTTGGTGAACTGGCAAGCGCCAGCGGCCTAGTACACCCCGGTCGTAGTCAAACCAGCACTGCAGTAACACTTGGTGACGTGGCGAGTCCCATAAGTGCAGTTCAAGCTGGTGAGGTGGCAAGCACAAGTAGTGTCCCGCTGCCACCAAAAAGACAAACACAGGACCGTCGTGCCCATAGTGCCCTTCCTGCTGCATTCGCCAATCCTAATTGGGAACCCACCGCTTCTGCAGCGCCCGTACTTCCCCCATTCACATCCCCAACCAAATGCAGTCGGCTGCATGAGAGGCAATTTCTTTATGTCCTCCCGAGTACCCCTACCCAACGAGCCCCCCCAAAAAAGATGTCGTGTCTGCAGCAAGCGCGGATATAGGCGTGACACCCGCTATTATTGTCCCTCCTGTCCTGACAATCCTGGTCTTTGCATTGGTGAATGTTTTGAATGCTACCATTCACTAGTTGACTATTAGCGTAGGGTACAGCATTGCACAGACTAGGCACACTTTCACAGGGTCTCCCGAGATGCCATCGCATTTTGAGAGACCCGAACCTGGAACCGGTTACAGTTATAAAAGTTAGTTACAAAAAAAAGTGAAAAAAAAAAAAAAACACAAACAAAAATATAAAATAAAAAAAAAATAGTTGGCGTTTTATTGTTCTCTCTCTCTCTATTCTCTCTCTATTGTTCTGCTCTTTTTTACTGTATTCTATTCTGCAATGTTTTATTGTTATTATGTTTTATCATGTTTGCTTTTCAGGTATGCAATTTTTTATACCTTACCGTTTACTGTGCTTTATTGTTAACCATTTTTTTGTCTTCAGGTACGCCATTCACGACTTTGAGTGGTTATACCAGAATGATGCCTGCAGGTTTAGGTATCATCTTGGTATCATTCTTTTCAGCCAGCGGTCAGCTTTCATGTAAAAGCAATCCTAGCGGCTAATTAGCCTCTAGACTGCTTTTACAAGCAGTCGGAGGGAATGCCCCCCCCCCCCCAACGTCTTCCGTGTTTTTCTCTGGCTCTCCTGTCTCAACAGGGAACCTGAGAATGCAGCCGGTGATTCAGCCAGCTGACCATAGAGCTGATCAGAGACCAGAGTGGCTCCAAACATCTCTATGGCCTAAGAAACCGGAAGCTACGAGCATTTTATGACTTAGATTTCGCCGGATGTAAACAGCGCCATTGGGAAATTGGGAAAGCATTTTATCACACCGATCTTGGCGTGGTCAGATGCTTTGAGGGCAGAGGAGAAATTTTTTGCAAAAAAGAGTACCTGTCACTACCTATTGCTATGATAGGGGATATTTACATTCCCCGAGATAACAATAAAAATGATTTAAAAAAAAAAAATGAAAGGAACAGTTTAAAAATAAGATAAAAAAATAATAATAATAATGAAAAAAAAAAAAAAAAAAAAAAAAAAAAAGCACCCCTGTCCCCCCTGCTCTCGCGCTAAGGCGAACGCAAGCGTCGGTCTGGCGTCAAATGTAAACAGCAATTGCACCATGCATGTGAGGTATCACCGCGAAGGCCAGATCGAGGGCAGTAATTTTAGCAGTAGACCTCCTCTGTAAATCTAAAGTGGTAACCTGTAAAGGCTTTTAAAGGCTTTTAAAAATGTATTTAGTTTGTCGCCACTGCACGTTTGTGCGCAATTTTAAAGCATGTCATGTTTGGTATCCATGTACTCGGCCTAAGATCATCTTTTTTATTTCACCAAACATTTGGGCAATATAGTGTGTTTTAGTGCATTAAAATGTAAAAAAGTGTGTTTTTCCCCAAAAAATGCGTTTGAAAAATCGCTGCGCAAATACTGTGTGGAAAAAAAAAATGAAACACCCACCATTTTCATCTGTAGGGCATTTGCTTTAAAAAAAAAAATAATGTTTGGGGGTTCAAAGTAATTTTCTTTCAAAAAAAAATTATTTTTTTATGTAAACAATAAGTGTCAGAAAGGGCTTTGTCTTCAAGTGGTTAGAAGAGTGGGTGATGTGTGACATAAGCCTCTAGATGTTGTGCATAAAATGCCAGGACAGTTCAAAACCCCCCCAAATGACCCCATTTTGGAAAGTAGACACCCCAAGCTATTTGCTGAGAGGCATGTCGAGTCCATGGAATATTTTATATTGTGACACAAGTTGCGGGAAAGAGACAATTTTTTATTTTTTTTATTTTTTTTTGCGCAAAGTTGTCACTAAATGATATTTTGCTCAAACATGCCATGGGAATATGTGAAATTACACCCCAAAATACATTCTGCTGCTTCTCCTGAGTACGGGGATACCACATGTGTGAGACTTTTTGGGAGCCTAGCCGCGTACGGGACCCTAAAAACCAAGCACCGCCTTCAGGCTTTCTAAGGCCGTAAATTTTTGATTTCACTCTTCACTGCCTATCACAGTTTCGGAGGCCATGGAATGCCCAGGTGGCAAAAAACCCCCCCAAATGACCCCATTTTGGAAAGTAGACACCCCAAGCTATTTCTTGAGTGGTATAGTGAGTATTTTGCAGACCTCAGTTTTTGTCACAAAGTTTTGAAAATTGAAAAAAGAAAAAAAAAAAAATTTTTTCTCGTCTTTCTTTATTTTCAAAAACAAATGAGAGCTGCAAAATACTCACCATGCCTCTCAGCAAATAGCTTGGGGTGTCTACTTTCCAAAATGGGGTCATTTGGGGGGGGGTTTGTGCCACCTGGGCATTCCATGGCCTCCGAAACTGTGATAGGCAGTGAGGAGTAAAATCAAAAATGTACGCCCTTACAAATCCTGAAGGCAGTGATTGGTTTTCGGGGCCCCGTACGCGGCTAGGCTCCCAAAAAGTCTCACACATGTGGTATCCCCATACTCAGGAGAAGCAGCTAAATGTATTTTGGGGTGCAATTCCACATATGCCCATGGTCTGTGTGAGCAATATATCATTTAGTGACAACTTTGTGCAAAAAAAAAAAAAAAAAAAAAAAAAATTTGTCACTTTCCCGCAACTTGTGTCAAAATATAAAACATTCCATGGACTCAACATGCCTCAAAGCAAATAGCTTGGGGTGTCTACTTTCCAAAATGGGGTCATTTGGGGGGTTTTTATGTCATCTGGGCATTTTATGGCCTTCAAAACTGTGATAGGTAGTGAGGAGTAAAATCAAAAATGTACGCCCTTAGAAATCCTGAAGGCAGTGATTGGTTTTCGGGGCCCCGTACGCGGCTAGGCTCCCAAAAAGTCCCACACATGTGGTATCCCCATACTCGGGAGAAGCAGCTAAATGTATTTTGGGGTGCAATTCCACATATGCCCATGGCCTGTGTGAGCAATATATCATTTAGTGACAACTTTTTGTAATTTTTTTTTTTTTTTGTCATTATTCAATCACTTGGGACAAAAAAAATGAATATTCAATGGGCTCAACATGCCTCTCAGCAAATTCCTTGGGGTGTCTACTTTCCAAAATGGGGTCATTTGTGGGGGTTTTGTACTGCCCTGCCATTTTAGCACCTCAAGAAACGACATAGGCAGTCATAAATTAAAGGCTGTGTAAATTCCAGAAAATGTACCCTAGTTTGTAGACGCTATAACTTTTGCGCAAACCAATAAATATACACTTATTGACATTTTTTTTACCAAAGACATGTGGCCGAATACATTTTGGCCTAAATGTATGACTAAAATTGAGTTTATTGGATTTTTTTTAGAACAAAAAGTAGAAAATATCATTTTTTTTCAAAATTTTCGGTCTTTTTCCGTGTATAGCGCAAAAAATAAAAACGGCAGAGGTGATCAAATATCATCAAAAGAAAGCTCTATTTGTGAGAAGAAAAGGACGCAAATTTCGTTTGGGTAGAGCATTGCATGACCGCGCAATTAGCAGTTAAAGCGACGCAGTGCTGAATTGTAAAAAGTGCTCTGGTCAGGAAGGGGGTAAAACCTTCCGGGGCTGAAGTGGTTAAAGAGCCTTGAATCTGTATATAAAAAAAATGAATACATTGGTTAAAAAAACATAATAAAAAAATAAAAAACAAAACAAATGTTTTTCTTAAAAAAAAACCCCTCTCCCATTAACAGTATTTTTGCAGGTCAGGTACACAGATATTAGCAACAAAAGGGAGAGAAAAAAATAAATAAATAAATAAAAATAATAAAAAATGATTAAAACTTTTGGAATTTAGGTAAACCTGACTGCACTTTATTACTAAAAATTGAAGAGGCTTATCCCTGGAACAAGAAAAATATAGTTCTAGGGTCCTCTCTTACATGTGCAACTTCTAAGTACTGGTCTGGATTGGATCTGGCTTCCTCAGAGATTTGTTTCTGAGTTAGTGGCCTTTCTGTTCCTTGAGAGAAGATACCTTGTTGAGGTACACATTCTCATAGCTTTGGCATTCATTCTCCTGATAGTAACGCACATTATTACCTGCATCAGGAAAAGCAATAAGGCTGCACAGGTTAGGACAACAACAGGGTGGAGCAAAATGTTTAGGAAAGCTGTAGCGTTCGGACTATACCCAAATAAACTTTCCCACCAGGAAATCCTAGCGTCTGCGTCTAAAGCGTGGGATACTTGGATCAGTCTATTTTGATCATGGGTGAGTCGTATGGTGGCTTGTTTTTCAGCATCTCCTAGTGCATTTAATATTTCATCCTGTTGTCCGAAATCCACCAGCCAAGCTTTTAACTCAGCCCCAAATACCAGAGGAAGTTTCTGTAGGTGTAAGGGGATGTCAGGTTTGCTATAAAACCTTTCTTCAGGGGTGATCGGGGTACAACCCGGTGTTCCTGCTATATCCATGCCACGGGCCAGAGGAGGTGTACTATAGACTCCCCGAGGTAGTGTACCCTGCTGAGTACCATTTAATCTGATGCTGAAGACGGTGCATCATTAGACATGTGATACTAGCACCAGTACCCTGGTCTCCAGTCTCAAGTAGTTTTAACTTTGTTTAGGACCAGTTGGGACACTACCCCGGCATCCATTAGACATGACCCCCCCCCCTGTGCCAGCATTGTTGCCTTTTCCAATAGCACAACCCCTACCTTCCTCTAGCACTCATCAGTACCAGTCATCTGAGGCTGTCCAGACTCAAACCATCAGAACAAGATGGACTCCAGGGTGTAATCCAGTAGAGTCTGATAGGATAGTATCCAGATTGACCGTGATATCTGCACACTGTTCCATCCCTGCCATTAGGGATGAGAACAGTGCGAGTAAGATTTTTGACGATCCCGGAACTGAGTCATCCACCAATCTATTACGACTCATAGGCAACCTGGATACTACCCCCCCCCCCTGTCTGTCCTTGCAAAGTGATGCTGGACAGAGCAAGTTGGCTTTCCTAACCCCTTCCCTGGTATGTAGCACAAGACCCCCCCCCCAATGTGATCCTGAATATCTCCAGCTCCATAGTGTTTTAAGGTACCCAGTGCCCCACCTCCAGCTCCAAAGACAGTCTCCATTAAGCCTCTCTTTCCTAAGGATGGGAAATAGTCAGAATACCCGGATTGAAAACCACCTGCCATCAGGTACACAAGTTTCTTTATAGAGGCTGCACACCTTATGGGGCACTGGTCTTCCTGTCATGCAGGACACAGACCACTAGTTAAGGTACGCAAGGAGTCTAGGACAGGAAGGACAACTATGGCTATCCACTGAGGAGAATACAGCGTGCCCACACAACTCCATCCCTGTGCCTGGATTTCAGAGACCATGCCCAGGGTATACAATGCACCTCTACCTATGGTTAGGTTCAAGGAACCCTCTAGTTCCCTGGTTAACGTTACATTGGTATTCCTTAGGGCACAGAAACAAACTCGTCTATGTCCCAAATAATACCCAGGTGCTTCCTTCCCAGCAATGACCTCTCCATCCAGAACACAGAGTGCAATATCTTACACAATCTTCCTGCACAACTCTTCTCCAGGCTCTCCCAAAACTATACACTCTCAACTTGTATGCCATCAGGCAGGCCCTCATACTACACATCTGAAGGTAAATCTGAAGGAAATTGGAAAACAAAAATTGCATAATGTGTATCCAACTCAAGGAACTTCTGCTACCAAACACAACTGGCCAAAGGGCAAAGAAATATCCCTTGCAGCACTGAGGGATCCCTGAACAGTAGTGGGTACATGAGCCGACCGATGTGCCCTTTAAAGCCAGGAAACCCAATTATCGAATCTGGGAAATAAAACACCAATAAAATTTAGTAATAAATATTCCATTTTCCTCCTAGAAACAAAATAACCCAATGGTTATATACCTGTAACAGGACATTAGCATATGAAACACAAATATACATTACATTACATAAACAGTGCACTTTTTAAGATATCAAAAAATTGTTGAGCTCAACTTATCATTAATATGTATTACTTAATACACATTAATACCACGTGGATTTTTTGTTTTATGGTATACCAATAATTCCCAAAAAAATTTATTCACCATGGTTGAAAAAAATTAGCAATCCGTAAAAAACCTTTTAGCAGTACCATTTGTCAACAGATGATAATACCTCACCACAAAGAACCTCTCCAGTACTGTTTTCCTGAAAAACAAACCCATTTTAGTACATGTATCTTTCAATTCACTAGTACAGATAATTATCTTGGCTCAGGTCATTTGCATGTCAATACAGTTCGCTGCACCTTTTCACAGACCTGGTGAGAAAGAAGGGTGGTCATTTGGGTGGGCTGTCAGCAGCTGACAGCCCACCCAACAAACGTTACACAACACGACATATATTGCATATTCCACACACACACACAAATGGCTAGGTTATAGATGAACTCTAGACATCACACATATTAGCATGTTTTCTATAATACCCAGTACTTCTTCTTAAACCCATAACATCTGTTTGGTAAGGTTGAAATTCTTTCAGAGATCCATCTCATTTCATTAGCCCCTTCTCAGGAGTTTGGAATGGGACCCCTGACCCAGGTGGTCCATACTTCCTACCTCTAGGCCATGTGGCGAAGCGTGCAGAGTACACTTCAAAATCACGTCTTGTGGTCCTATATGGATTATGCTTACCGACTTTTTGGCTGGAACTGGTAAGACAGAATCTTGCGATGTGACCCAGTAATCCGCATAAGTGGCATTTTATCTTATTTAAAGTGGCACAACACCTCTTAACAAAGGGCTTTGTTTTAGATGACTGTGAATATGGGATGGCCTCTTCTGGATTAGTAGTTTTTACCTGCGGCTTACAAAATATAGGGGCAATTTTTAAAGAGCTCTTACCTTCCTGGGATTTATTTTTGTTGATACATACCTTAGGTGTGGAGGATGTCCCCCTGAATTCAGACCTACCCAAATCAGTTACCTTGTTATCTTCTCTATCTGAAAACTGATCCCACGGCTCCTGGCAGCTGACAGATAATAGTTTCACCCTACCTTCTGCATCCTTCAGTCTCTTTCCCAACTGGAGAATGTCCTCCTATAATCTTTTGTTTTCTAGTACTAATTGCTGGTGGATAGCCTCTGAATTTGACATGGACGCTTCTAAAGTACTTATGTTACCTTTGGTGATTTCTAGCTCTTCTTTTAGGGATGTGTTTTGCACTTTCAAATGCTCATACTGTTTTGCTAACCACCTGGCCGCAAAGATTAGCGGCGGTTTTCCCGTGCGCTTATTATAGCTTCTTTCAGTGAGATTTAATTTCACATCCTCTCCCGTCAGCAGGACAGAAAGTGTCCCTTCTGCCTGGAGACCTTCCTCCCTTAATGCCAGCATGGCCATTTCCTCTCCATGTCGTGGTGGCCTACTCTGTCTTCCTCTCCATGTCGTGGTGGCCTACTCTGTCTTGGAGCTGTACACTCCTTCTTGAAGTGTCCGGGTCTGTGGCAGTTGAAGCAAACTGGTTTCCCTTTTGGTTTTTCTCCAAGATCTGCACTGTTCAACTGATCAGTGACAATGCAGATCCTTTGAGGTTTCTGTGACTCCCAATCTGCTATGTTGCTTTCAATAGCAGTTGCAAGTGACAACAAAGAGGAGAGGGGCTTATCTCTCCAGTCTGGATTTGCAGTCATCAATTTTTCTCTGATGTTTCCTCTCACTCCGTTTATGAAGCTATGTATCAATATGGGTGATAGGGCACTGTTAGTAATGTCCTCCCCAGCCGTTTCCACGGCTTGTTTAAAGTGATTGTAGTATGTCATACAATCTTCCTGTGGACCTTGGATCACTGCTGACACCTTGGTCCAAGACTGGGGATGATAGACTGTTTTAATCAACTGCGCCAATTGCTTAGTGAGTATATCTCCTAGATGGCTGGAGTCAACATACAGGGTCCGTGGAATATAAGTTTTACTGAGGATTTCATCCACGTCCCCATCTCCACAAACCCTTTTCATTATTTGAAGCATGTCACCCCAGTTTGCATTGTAGCTTGCCTGGATGTCTAGCAGCTCTTTGGCAAATTTAATGGGATCTGTCCTTGGATGGGGGATAACACTCAGAAATCCTTTCATCTCAGAGGGAGTCCACGGCACGTGATGTGTCATCTTTCCCATGGATCTCCCACTGTTGTCATAAACCACCTGTTCTCTTACAGGATAGACAGATAAGTCATCTGAAAAAGATATCAGTTGTGGATTGGTCTTTTGGGATTCTGTCACAGAATCCCAATAAGACTTTGGAAGATTGTTTCTGCTAGGTGGGGGCACTTTATCCAACTGCAAAGTGCCCTGAAGGGTGGCATTAACAGTCCCATGGTACACCAGTGTGCCCACATTGGGTGATATCCTTTCACCCTTAGAGTGACACCACACAGGTCCTTGCTGTGGGGTGCTAGTTACTTGGGGGTATAGAGGTACGTAGGCTGTGTACTCGGTAGCAGAACTGCCCATATTGCTTACAGCAGCAGAATGGCTAGTTAACTGACGTCTAGGGGAGAATGCTGGTTCGCAGTCAGTAATATGGTCTCTGGAACTGGGGAGACTTTTCTCCCTTGATTCCAGCATTCCCTTCCCCTGGCTTGCTGCACTCTCTCTTTCCTTTTGTTTCAATTCTTCACATAAAGAGTTTTTCTGTGATTCATTGGGGGTTTTAAATGGGGGGTTAAACTTGGCAGCCAGTTGTGGCTTCCCCTTTTTGTCATCTGTTGATAGATGACAATTCCTATCAGCTTCTGAGTATTTTGCCAACAAGGACCGGGCGATTGTATAGGGCCCCAATCCTGACAATTCCTCATCTTCCCCCTGTTTATCACTGTCACTACTCTGGGGATGTGGGTCTAGTGGCTGTCCCTGCTTGTTCCTACTACTCAGCATCATTTGGTGTGTTTTCTCCTTAACTCCCACTGTAAAAACATTAATTTCCTCCGTCTTATTCACCGACTCAAGCATCCATATAGCCCAAGTATCTTTTTCATATGGCTGTGTCATCTTTTTGTGATGAGCACGGTACAGACTTTCCCATACTTTCGGCTTAAAAGTACCTCTCTTAGAATACTTCTTCCCAGTCCAGCGATCCCAATTTTGAATATATTTTACAACCCAAGGTCCATATTTATCTATCATCTCTTCCCTTGGGGTCATTTGACTCCATTCTGACCCCCTCTTTGAAGCGATTTGATTACCCATCCTTACGGACACTGGACCTTGAACTGATTCCCCAACCTTTTTACAGGTTGCCTTTACTTCAGAGGTAGCTACTCTCTGACCAAGAATTGGGTTGACAGGTACCGCCCCTGTCACCCTTGCCGATTTTTTTTTCACTACTTGTCAGGCCAATTCCCTGTCCTGGCTATAGTCCTTCAAAAAATTAGCCTGGAGATTTCCCAAACTACATAATAGTTTAATCCCCCCGTGGACTTTTCTGAAGTACTCTAAAAGAAATGCTTAATGAAAGGCTTTTACTTCTGTTATATCAAGAATTATTAGCACAAACTTGGATAATCAGGACCCTATGCGTGCTTGTAGTACAGGAGGTAGTTAACTGATGCACACCTAATTGCAATATGATTTGTAGGAGTTACAACATTACAGATCTAATCACAAAGCTTACGATCCCCCGTTAGTAGTTTACACAGAAAGATAGATACATACATCGAAGATCATTCAGTGTGTACTAGGCCCACAGGTGCAATTCGATCTCAAAGACCGGGAAGCGTCTTGACCTAGACTCATGCAAGGGTCAACCAGAAGCGCTTGTTGGCAGAAAGGCCCAGATCCTACTTCTTTCCACTGCCTTCAAACGTCCAATCAGAACCCCTTATCATTCACGCAGACACCCTCCTGCAGTGTTGGCCCAACCGAGCAGGATGCCTTCTCATACACTCTCAGTACAATTTTATTTCACTTATACTGTTCATATCAGTCTCATCAAAGTATTAGTACAGACAAAAGGTTATATATATAAACAATGTTCAAAGAAGCTTTCTAGTTTGGGTGTTCATACAGGGGAGACAGACATACAAACAAAGACATAAAAATGCTTACCGTTTCTGGAGTTAGACTTGTCCTCCACCCGCAAAATCACTCAAACGTGAAGCTTCCTCACACGTTGGGGCACCATTTGTTTCGGCCATATTTATACCTCACTTAAACGATTAACGATACAAATATAATTGATTAAACCTTTGTCTATATAAAAATAAAAACGAGTGATAACAGGGAAAAAAGATAAAAATTACATTTATTTACACAGAAAAAGAAGGTTAGAATGATTAGAATTTATCATATATCTCTATAGTGTTGGCTCTAGGCTGCAAAGTTAATTCAAAGTTAATTCAGGCATAAACTCATAAATGTTTTCAATGGACATATACAAGATATACAAAGTCATAAGATAAATCCTAGGATTAAAAAGGTTAGAAAGAAAGATAGACATAGATACTTTACACAGACAGCATATCCCTCAGATGTTCTCGGGCTGGACTCCCTGTAACCATTTAGCCCACTCCCTTTTATATGCATTCTCCACCAATCAACAGATGCCACATATTGATTGGGTCAGAGATGTCACAGAATTCATGCTCGGACATTACTGTTACAGTGCGACCGCCACGGTGCCTACCAGTCTATGAATTAATGAACAATCTCCTTTGATCTCCCAGCCCAAACAGTCCCAACAGTAGTATGTTAATGGCCCCTGGTGAGTTGATTACCACCTAGGGGACCTTTCCTGATTCCCATCAGTGTATTGGAAGCATGTTAATGGCCCCCTGAAGAATGAATGCCTTAAGGTCTGTCAATACCCTTTGATCTAATCAACACCTCTAGGGCACCTCGAGTTCACATCAAGGTAACTACATTCCTAAGGTGAGCTTTGTTCTATCATGATATTAAGAAACATATTCCCATATATAAAATATATATATACATACATACATACACATACACATCCTATGGGGAAAGGCAGTTTAAATTGGAGTCCTTGCAATGGTCCACTTGAATCTCATTGATATAAATATGATATCCAATAATTCCATCACAATGATTACCTCGGGGCCAAAACAGAGATAGAGAGCTTTCCAGCTGACGATCTACTAACATGAGAATAGACAACTGGCCAGAACTTGCCCAGTATGCTATTGAGTTGTTGGGCTGCCCTGCATCCAGCATGCTTTCAGAACGGTCATTCAGTGCTGCAGGAGGTTTATTTACTGATCATAGAATGCGTCTGTCCACAGACTTCGTGGACCGTTTAAAAAAAAAAAATGAATCAGTTCTGGATTACCAGCTATGAAGCCCCTGATGCTGATGTCAATGAGTAAGTCTTTTTGGGATGTGGAATCACTGCAGGACTTTGAGGCTGCCTAGCTTTGAGGGTGTTCAATCATTTCATCTGGAAGAATGTTTTTGGTATAGGTTTCATGGGCACAATTGATACCCAAAGACCAATTTTTCAGCACCTGTTTGACAGGTGCATATCATTGCAATTTTTTACAGCAAGGCCAATTCTTGCTTTCATCAAGAGTACCTCTATAGGGTTATGGTGGGAAGGCGCCCCCGACACCCAAAGAGTACCGTATTTTGCACTCCAATGATGCACCTGATCATAAGACGCACCTAGGTTTTACAGGAGGAAAACAAGAAAATAAAATATTCTGAACCAAATGGTGTACTAAAATATTTTCCAGTACCCATGAAATGCAGCCTGACCATTGCCAAAGAAATGCAGAGTGACCATTGCCATAGAAATTGCAGAGTGACCATTGCCATAGAAAATGCAGAGTGACCATTGCCATAGAAAATGCAGAGTGACCATTGCCATAGAAAATGCAGAGTGACCATTACCATAGAAAGGCAGAGTGAATGTTGCCATAGAAATGCAGAGTGAACATTGCCACAAATGCAGCCTTACCTGATGTTATCCCTTCCACCTAACAGAAGATAGAGCAGCCCGAGAAGCCAAATGCTCTGCTTTCTGTCTCAGGAACCAGCCAGAAGATCGCCCGGCGTCCACGGGGGGTTTGGAAGTCTGTCCCCCGCTCTCCTGCCTCTCACCCTTCTGGTGGTGGCGACGGGAGGCGATGCGAGCGGTGGATGGCGGTGGATGGCGGCGGTGCCAGCAGCAGCGGAGGCGGTGCCTGTCATATATTCACACCATAAGACACAGGGACATTTTCCCCCATATTTCTGGGGGGAAAAAGTGCCTCTTATAGTCTGAAAAATACTGTAATTTTTCTGCACTTGTTTGACATGTGCATATCATTGCAAATTTTTTTCAGCAAGGCCAATTCTTGCTTTGATCAAGAGTACCTCTATAGGGTTACGGTGGGAAGGCGCCACTGACACCCAAAGACCAATTTTTTGCACCTGTTTGACAGGTGCATATCATTGCAATTTTTTACAGCAAGGCCAATTCTTGCTTTCATCAAGATTACCTCTATAGGGTTACGGTGGAAAGGCGACACCGACATCCAAAGACTAATTTTTACGCACCCGTTACTTCTATCCAAAGTCAAAGTGACACCAGAATGTATCCAAAAAATATCTAATCTTGTTCCCAGTGCACTACATTGGGGCCTCATCATACACACTGGCTCCCCAGCTGTTGCTGTGCAAAATAAAGGCAGCTTGCAGGGAAAATATATATTTTTTGGCTATAAAAATCAAAAAAATCACTGCTCATTTAAAAATGTTTTTAACGTTTTTCACAAACTTTTTTTTTATTGATACATGTCCCCCAGGGCAAGACCCGGACCCCTATAACCATTTGAAGCCCAATTACTTGCATATAAGCCTTCAAAATGGGCACTTTTGATTTTTGACGTTGACGCATTTCCGACACCTCCAGCACTGACTATATGTAATGGTAAGGGATTCTGGGGTGTGCTGCAGGGTCTATTGTTGCTGGCTGCTGGGGGATCTATTCTAACTGGAGGGGATCTGTTTCTCCCAGGGGGGTCTATTGCTGCTGGTGGGGGACCTATTGTTGCTGGGGTTGGGTCTTATATTGCTGGGGGGGTCAGTTATTATTAGGAGAGATCTACTGTTGAGGGAGGGGTATATTGTTGCTGGCTGCTGGAGAGTCTATCATATACCGCTCCACTGTGCTCTCAAGATGCAAAAATACCCCTCCATTCATCCACAGCATAGGACCAGTGCCAGACCACTTTCTGTACCCCTTTGCTCCTCAGGACCAGCATTTAAAACAAAGGAATCTCCATACTAGTGTAAATCAGTTAAAAACTTCAAGCACTTTATTAAAATAAACATTCAAGACTTTACCTAATAATTGCTTGTTGTGTCATTTACCAAAATGGAATAATGTGAAGTTTATTGATAATATGAAGTTGATTTATTATTCACTCTACAGGCAAGTACTGCATACATACATTCATGCAGACCATCTACAGCAGTGTATAGTTAACAGGTTAACTACACATGCACAGTTTCTCATTAAAATGATGGCACACCTGAATTATTGATTTTAAATAAAGGTATAAGATAACCTTTTAAACATGCCGATGGGGTTCATTTACTAAAGGCAAATATACTGTGCACGATGTAAGTGCAGTTGCACTCTGCAAGTACAGTCGCTCCAGAGCTTAGTAAATGAGGGGAAGCTCTGCTGGCTTAATCCAATCGTGTTCAAGCAACAATGCTTTTTTTTGTTTTTTTTAGATCAACCAAAATATCTTCCTAAAAAATATCAATGCGATACGTAAAGCATTCACATGGTCATTTGCTGCTCTTCGAGGGAACCTTTTCATGCCAAAGAGAGAACCATGACATATTAGAATTAGTGAGAAGGCCTACAACAAGTCTAAGTATGTAACTTTATTAAAGAAAAACTAATGTTTAAAAAAAAATGATAGTAGATAGAGTCTTTGTATGACTATTCTCACAAAAAAAAATCTCCTTTCCCTTTCTCATAGGAATTATTTTGAGCAATGCAGTGTGCTTCATCTAGAAGCTAGATGTCGAGGCTATTTAAGTCTGGAGCACACGTGCCAGAGTTACATCATCCGTGGCAAAAGAAGTAAGACATGGGTGCAGAAGGAGTGTCGAAGGAGAAGGCAATGGTAATCACAATTTAGCAAGCTATTAGCAGTGTAGGAGGACAAACTGAGCGGTGTGCATATTTACATATTGTGGTGAATGGTCCATATCCCTGTATTTAATTACTACTGTAAGACCGTCCACTACTGGATCACATTGGTTGTGTAATTATATCCTGAAAACATTGTCGTGCTTATGAGGGTAATTTTCCTGCATGGTATTTACAATTGAGTAATTTTTAAACGATAATATTTTTAACATACAGGATCAATATGACCACAGTCTAAAAATATGAAATTTATTCCCCAGACATGTAATCATACAAAATAGTTATATATATATAATGGGTGACAAAAACAAACGTTACATAAAATGAAAATACCGATTGTGCTATATAAAATTAATAGTCTCAATTCAAACACCGGATAATGGGAGTGTTGTACCTTTGAAATGACACAGCAATGATACACTGCCCAGGCATATAACCATACAAAATAGTTATATACAGATTGATTGACAAAACAAATGTTAAATAAAATTAAAATAATAATTGTGCTACATAAAAGCTTAAATATCAATTGAAACACCCGCTAAATAAGAGTGTAGTACTTTTGAAAGGACAGAGCAATAATAAACTTCCCTGTAGAATCAATAACCTTGTAAAAATGACCATAAGACAGAATGTCTGTTTTTCACAATTTCAACCTTTACCATACTGCAGGTAAGTGGTTAACAACGTGAAATAAAATTAGACGTTTGTTATGTCAAAAAAATGGAGACTATGCAAATGAAAAATATTGAAAATGGAATCTTTAGAGAAAAATCTACAAAGCGCTTACTGATTCAAGAAAATAATTATCAACTGTATAATACTAATCAGTAGACATGTTCATTCGTTTTTGTCCGAATTTCAGGTATTTTCGTTATCGTTTTAACAAACAATAACGAAAGTGCAGAATCCGAAAAACAAAAGACCTGACATAACCAAATGCTTTATTTTCATTTTCGTTGCTACAACAGTTCGATATAGAAAGGAGATTCGACATGATGATGACAATAACAATCTGTGTCCATCAAACCTGTGGTCGAATGTGCCTAACCTTAACTCTATTAGTCCAAGATTATTCTACATAGAGAGAAAATATTCAACATAGGGGAGAAAAGATTCAACACAGAGAGAAAAGATTCAACGTAGGGGAGAAAAGATTCGATGTAGGGGAGAAAGATTCGACGTAGGGGAGAAAAGATGAATAAAAATAATGATGATGATGAATGTTATTGGCTGATTGTAACCAAAGAGGAGGAGCAGTAAAATAGCTAGAACTAAGTACACACGTACTTTGGCTTATGGTGTCTGTTGAAAGTTCTAAGAAGATTTGACAGAGCAGGTAAACTATACGGCGTCGTACAGTTTAGCTGCTCCGTAGAATCTTCTTTGAACATTCGACAGACACCATAAGCCTTCAATGACAGATTCGACCTCAATTTGGATTTTCGGACGAATGCAATTTTTAACGAAAAACGAAATAAATAAAAACGAATTTCGGGAGTAACTAAATAAATTAATTTTTCAGACGAAAACGAAATTCCGAAACAAAATATTTCAGTGTGCACATGTCATTAGATCAATATCTAAGAGAACACAAATAAATACTGTATAAGGTAAAAATCAACACGACATAATTACCCATTCCAAAAATGGCTACTGGTCTGAATTGCTGGTTACCAGAGTTTTTAGAATGGCTGCCGTGGCTTTCAAAATGGCTACTCATAAAGAGGAATTATTTCTTGTGACCTCCAAGTTTCAAAGCATAGGGTGTCCAGGAATCTTCAAGAATGGAGAGGTATGAGTTGATAAGTGGAGTGTGTGTGCGTGCATGTCTGATTGAGTGGGTGATTGAGTGTCCTTCCATGGCATCTATCTGGCTCCTAAATACCATGTCCGACAATAGGATCATAAAAATTATAATAAGCTCAGCCCAAAAGGTATGACTTCTTTTTCATTGGTTGGAAAAAGATCTAATGATTAACCTTTTCTGAATTCAGGTAATATCGCCTTCACCCACTAGGCATGTCTGAGGGCAGAAAAACATGTTCTGAACTATCTGTTAAATAATATGCTCTATTTTCATAATGTGTATCTGTTTGTATATTGGTGCTGATGAATATATATCTATATTATTCAGGGATTCTGGTAACCGGTACAATATACAATACACTCAGTATAATTTTGATCAATCAATATCACATAAAATGATTATCTATATGGATAAATGTATAGTTATTGTATATCCTATGAATACTTATTTATTTTGTAACAACACATGCTATATGTATATTTTTATGCAGATGTAGTCTCGATTTATATGTCTTTCATAACAATGATTGGTATCTAAAAACAATTCTTACTTCTAATTTGTTCTACATCAAAATATTACATTTTTACCTTATGACAGAATAATCATTGGGTCAGTGGACACTGAAGTCATAATTTTTTCTATTACCTGGAATATAATATATAATTTGAATGACTTATAGTCATATGTATTTTAAAATAGCACTGGGTAGACAGAATTCTGATGTCTCTCAAAAATGTTTGAAATGAACTTTGGGCAGGCTCAATTTGTTTTTAGATAGCCCAGCTGTATACACACCTCTGGGGTCCTCACAATAGGTTTCCTTAAAGACTTTGTTTGATAATGGCTTGTTTCACCTGGGAAAACAATGGCATTTTTTGGCTTTCCTAAGCTTTATTGTTGCTTCAAAGCTTCTCAACTGAATCTTGTTTGAAGATAATAAAATATACTTTTTGATCAGACAATCTATGTACAGATTTATAACTGAGTGATAAGAACACAGCATGTTCTACTTTAAAAAAAAATTCATGTGACCGCCCTGGGCTTGACCTCTGTTTTGGGGCCTAAATAACTTGGCAACCATATATCCCCATCTTGTAATTATGAGAGATGGTTATTTCTTTATTTCTTCATCATATTTACAACAACATGAAGGAGCAACACTCTGTCACAGAGAGGCTATTATTGCTCTTAAAGCGCCCATGCTTTTTTAAACTTTATTTCTAAACTTCTATTGACACAGCCTTTTTGTTTTACATAGTCTTTGTTTTACATCTTTTATTTTACTTAATGGCCCAATTCAATGGGAATGTGTTTTTTATCCATAAACAAGATAAACATTATTATGGTTTAAATCTAATTGTACAATCTCCTTTCGATTTACCAAATTTATATAATAGGATGAAATCCCTATCTAGCCAATCACTCTGTATACAATCAGGCAGGCCCTTGCACTACATAATTAATGGCAGATCTAAAGGAGATTGTACAATCAGGTCGTATAGTGTATGGCCACATGCACACACCTACAATTACTAGTTGTGCTTTCAGTGCCATTAATTGTTTACAACACACCAAACACAAAAGCAAACACACATTTTGGCATGTGAAAAAACAAATGGCAAATGCTGCAAAACGCACAGTCCCATAAGCCACATAAAGCACAGCCCATTTAAATCAAAAGGCTGTCCTATGCGTGTCACAGGAAAAACGAGACACAAAACATCTAGTCCCACTATGCTAGATGTGAATGGGGCCTGAAAGTGAAATTGGTGCGATAACACAAGAAAAATGAGGCTCCATTCCCATCTGTGCATTTCCTTGCATTTTAGAAATGCGCTGCACCAAAAAGCATAGTAAAAAGCTCCACCAAGCTCCGCTCTAAGCTCTGAAGCTTCTTTGGGGCGATTGCTGCATGTAGGGTAGCCCATTCAGGTGGATGGGCTGCCTTATGTGTGATGAGTGAAAATGCTCCAAAACTCCTCTCCACCTTGCTTAAAAAAAAACGCATATGGGAATGCATAGGGGAGTTCCCACTATGCAGAGATGTGAACAGGGCTTCACAGCTGAGTATTTCTGTCCACTCACTCCTATGTACTTGTAAAAAGATGGCCATACACTATGCAATCTGATTGTGTATTTAGTGAGAAGGGTGATCACTGATTGCATTTCATTTAAAAAATGTGCAGCTGTGAGTGGAAGGGTGGATGATGCAGGGTGTGTGCTAATGAGGTCAGCTGGTCAACTCCTTCCTGTGTCATGACCTACAGTCTGTATGGACGTAAGACAGAAGCAATAGATACGTTTTGAATCATGGATGTAGGACAGCAAGGTACGTGTCTGTAGATTTTATGGAAAGCTTTGATATTTTTGCGAAAAAAGGACATGAATGCTATATTGGTGCATAGGGGAGCTGGAATTTAGAAAAAAAACGATGAACTTAGCTTTTAAAGTAAAACTTATTTTAGCTTTCAATGGAGTGGAGAAGGATTAGAACACCTGTCAGGTTTTTATTGCTTGGCGTGGTGGATTGATGGTGCTAGAACCTTAGGTGGCTATCACTTGGTACATGTGATTAGTGTAAATAAAAATAAGCCACACTGCCTTATTTATCCCTGTACCAAAATTTATGAGATACTACAGCAACGTGTACTATCTACTAAATGGTAAATGTTTGTAGTGAAAACAATCCAATTGAAAACAATCAAAAACATCCAATAGAAATATGAATGTGTATCACAAAGTGTCCATCAATTCAACTTTTCCTTGTTGATGTCCACACCCCGCTATGCTCTTCTCTGCAATTCTGTCTCTGCATGCTTTGACACCAGCGCTCAGCCTTTCCACCAATCCTCAATGCACAACTATCATGCTCAATATGACATGTACAAGGAACCGGAGATGACATATGTGTTGCACCTCTATGCCTCAACACATTTCACATAATTTATGCATCATCAGGAAGCTAGCAGCGCCATCTTAAAGAAGGTTATTTGTACCCTGCTGGCCGGAAGCTACCAGTAGTTCTTCTATGACTGGAACAACTGCCAACGCCATATTGATTGTTTCCAACCAATACTATTTAGTGAGTGTACTGTCCCTTACCTTAAAGTTGATGTTATTTCCATTTTTTTAGTTATGCAAAGTGTCTACCCTAAAGCCAATGAGTATAGTTGTTTAGAAGTGTTTGTAGAGGATGACTGGATAAACTGTTAACAAATAAATTACCATACATACATTTATTACTATAAAATGCTAAGCTATAAATAATCATTAAAAAATAAAAAATAAATTATAATATTAAACAATATATGCACCTACAGTATATTCCCTATATTTTACATATTTACCCCAATTTCATAAAATATATGTCCCTATACCTACTATGTACTCTATATTGATATCAAATTTGTATTTACCCATATTTCAGTATATATGTATTTAAAATAAAAGTAAAAATTAAATTATGAAAATAAAAATAAACCATGAGCACCCAAAGTTTCTATATATTATGTGTATATGTCAAGATTCCCACTTATGCATATATGTATTACATAACTACCTCAGACCATACCCCTAATCTAGAACTTCCCACATATTAATAATTCTCTAAAAACAATTAATGTCTAATTCCTCATTCAACCCATAGGGTGCTAGTGAGTTCAATGTAAAAATTCAGCATGTCTCATTACACGAGACCTCTCTGCTCAAATTAGAGCTCCTCCAATGTCTATTAATTTTGTCTATCATATAAAAAATTGGGGATATTTATTATGTTTTAATCTGAAATGATTTGACATGCTATGATACTTGAATCCTTTAGTTATATTATTAATGTCTTCTCCTATTCTGGTGGTCAGTTTCCTGGTTGTTCTACCTATGTACTGGAAGCCACAATACACTTCAGCACATATGTGGTATGTGTACTCTTATGCCCTGTACACACGGTCAGATTTTCCGACGGAAAATGTGTGATAGGACCTTGTTGTCGGAAATTCCGACCGTGTGTGGGCTCCATCACACATTTTCCATTGGATTTTCCGACACACAAAGTTTGAGAGCAGGCTATAAAATTTTCCGACAACAAAATCCGTTGTCGGAAATTCCGATCATGTGTACACAAATCCGACACACAAAGTGCCTTGCATGCTCAGAATAAATAAAGAGATGAAAGCTTTTTGCTACTGCCCCGTTTATAGACCCGACGTACGTGTTTTATGTCACCGCGTTCAGAACGATCGGATTTTCCGACAACTTTGTGTGACCGTGTGTATGAAAGACAAGTTTGAGCCAACATCCATCGGAAAAAATCCTAGGATTTTGTTGTCGGAATGTCGGATCAATGTCCGACCGTGTGTACGGGGCATTACTTGTGATCAGTTTTCTAACAGGGTGTTTTTGCTTGGTATAATTAGATGGAAATTCCCCTATTTTTTCCTATTTCCCTTCTTCCCTTCATAGTAGTTTTACATGGTTTACATTTACCACATTTATAAAAAACCTTTTTCGGCAAAAAAAGTCATCATTCTCTTAGGGGGCCTGGCACTATGTCATCTCTAATTCTCCGTGCTCGCCTATAAACAAATTGTGGATGCTTGGGCAATATTTTTCCCAGTGCGGATCACCTACAAATTGTCAGGAGCGTCTAGCGCTCCTGCTCCTTATTCCAGCATCCGGGTTTTGGCTATGGCATTCTCCCTGTCTTTGTCCACATGCAGGCTGATTGATGTGGTCAACCTCTGGGTGGAAACTCAAACCTATTATAAGCCATCTAAACCCTCATTTGAGTGCGTGTGATAGAGAGTGATACGTGTGTTGTTCCTGATCAAGCTGTCTGCCTTGCCCTGCTAGATTGGATTTCCCTGTGTATGACCTTGGATCGGATTATTGGACTATTCCCTGAACTCAGCCTGTATTTTTACCTGGACTGTCATAGAACCACTCTGCCTGTCTGCCAACCGCAAGTACCTGTTTGCTTTTGTCACGTACCTGATCGGAGTCTGAAGTGACGAGGTCGGCCTCCCTTGTATCTCCAACCCGGGTCCCGCTGAGAGTGGGAACAGAGGGACCCCAAGGAAAGGAGGAACACGAGTGCCTGTAGAAGTAACCCAGGAATCTTGAGGCAGATGATGCGACTTTAGGTAGGCAGGAAGTCGCAGCAGATCGCAGGAGCCGAGATGCAGGAACTTGACAGGCAGCTTGGAGCCAGACAGGAGACAGGAACGGAGTCACAGGAATAGCGGGGTTCGGAAGCAGGCGGACAGCAAGGTACCAAATCATCAGGCAGAAGCAGAGTCAACGTAGGAAGCCGAAGTCAGGAACCAGTGAATCAGGATATGGGAGAGTCCAGAGACAAGGTCAGGGGAGCCAAGGTTCAGCAACGGATATCAAGCAGGCAGGTAACACAGGATACAGATACAGGAACAGCTGAAGATCAGTCAGCACCTGTCACAGTCAGTGTGTCCTTTAAATAGGCCGTCTGGCGCCAAAGGGCCGCGCGGACGCGCTCCCGCGGGTGCGCCCATTCCTTTGCGCACGCGCATTGGCACGTCTGCAATCCGAAGCGACCTTCCCGAACGCGTGCGTGCGTAAAGAGTCCTTTACGAACGAGTGTACCCGCGAGTGAACCCGGGACGTAACAGTTCTCTTAAATTGCCCCCTCCTTACGGGCAGCCTCCGGATGCCCCTCAGGGGCTTCTTCTCTGGATGGTGCTGAAAAAATGCTCGTACCTTTTGTGGGGCATGTACGTTAGAAGCTGGTTCCCAGGAATTGTCTTCAGGGCCGTAGCCCTTCCATTTAATCAGAAACTGTGTTAGGCCATTCCTGGTTCTGCAGTCGAGAACGGCTTCTACCTCAAATTCTTCACTGCCCTCAACGAGCAGTGGAGGAGGATTTTCTGGATCCCGGTTAGAAAAGGGATTGGGTACTGATGTCTTCAACAAAGAAATATGAAAAACAGGGTGAATTTTGAGATTCTTTGGTAGGATAAGTTCAAAAGCCACAGAGTTGATCCTCCTTTTTACAGCAAAGGGCCCCAGGTATTTTGGACCAAGTTTCTTGGGGGGACACTTCAGTTTTAAATTAGCAGTGGATAGCCAGACCTTGTCTCCTGGATTCAGATTCAAGTTACCCCTCCTTTTCCTGTCAAAAAATCTTTTGTTATTGGCCTGGGCCTTAGAGATGGTGTCCTGAAGCACTTTATTATTGGAGATGAACCAACTCAGTCTGTCTTGAACAGCAGGCACAGTAGAATCCACGGGTAATTCAGGCAAAAAGGAAGGGTGATATCCATAATTGGCGAAAAAGGGGGTTTGCTTGGTAGCAGAGTGGATGGAATTATTGTATGCAAATTCCGCTAGCGGAAGCAGAGGTGACCAATCGTCCTGTGAAAAAGAGGAGAAGCAACGCAAATATTGCTCCAGCGTCTGGTTGGTTCTCTCCGTCTGTCCATTAGTTTGAGGATGGTAGGCAGAGGACAGACGGAGCTCGATGTTCAAGACTTCACAGAGAGATCTCCAGAATCTGGACGTGAACTGTACCCCTCGATCAGAAGTGATATTATCGGGAATACCATGTAGTCTCACTATCTCTCGGATGAACATGGAAGCAGTCTCAGCGGCAGACGGGGTTCCTTGCATGGGTAAAAAGTGTGCCATCTTAGTCAAGCGATCAACCACGACAAATATGGTGGTAAAGTCTTCAGACGGGGGAAGTTCCACAATGAAATCCATGGATATTATGCTCCATGGTTTCTTAGGCACAGGAAGACATTCTAATAGGCCCCAAGTCTTGGCTCGGTCAGTCTTATTGCGTTGACAGGTCACACAGGATTTGACGTATCTTTTACAGTCTTGAATCAAGTCTGGCCACCAGAAAGAACGGGAAATTAGGTTGATACTCTTGTGAATCCCAAAATGGCCTGCCAAAGGATGATCGTGGCAACGCTTGAGGACAGAAACCCTGAACTGCTCCGGGACAAATACCTGTTCCTTATGGTAATACAGCCCGTCTTTGAGTTGAAGAGATAAATCTTGGAAAGGGGGATGCTCCAACAGCTCAGCTCTTATTTGGGACGTCAGATTGGTTTGGAGAAGAAGAAAGTTTTTGGCAGGTAAAATGGTGTCTGCTTCGGAAGGATGAACAGGGTCATGGAACATGCGTGACAGCGCGTCTGGTTTCCCATTCTTAGAACCAGGGCGGAAGGTTATGTGGAATGTGAAACGGGAAAAGAACAATGCCCATCTTGCCTGCCGAGGTCTGAGTCGTTTAGCTGTTCTCAAATACTCAAGATTCTTATGGTCAGTGAAAATGAGTATAGGGTGCAAGGCTCCTTCTAACAGATAGCGCCATTCCTCGAGGGCAGCTTTAATGGCCAACAGTTCCCGGTCCCCTACATCATAATTCTTCTCAGAGGGATTCAATTTCTTGGAGAAGAATGCCACAGGATGGAGTAAGGACTTGGGGCCCTGTCGCTGCGACAATATGGCTCCCACTGCGATTTCAGAGGCGTCCACCTCCAGAATATAGGGCAAGGAAGGGTCAGGATGCTTTAAGATGGGAGCTGAGGTGAACAAGGCTTTCAACTGCTCAAAAAATGTTTGTGCTTCAGTACTCCACCGGAAGGGAACATGCTGTTTGGTCAAAAGGGTGATAGCAGAAATAATACCAGAAAAGTTCTTAATAAATTTCCTGTAGAAATTAGCGAATCCCACAAACCTTTGTACCGCCTTTCGATCTGTAGGAGCTGGCCATTCCAAAACAGCAGCGACTTTCTGGGGATCCATGGAGATCCCATCAGCGGAGATGACAAGTCCCAGGAATTGAATTGTATGTTTTTCAAAGTCGCATTTTTCAGCCTTGACATAGAGATGATGTTCGCGAAGTTTACTCAAAACTTTTTTCACATGGGTACGGTGGATCTCGATTGAGTCAGAGAAGATAAGAATATCATCGAGATAGACAATGAGAAACAGGTCAAGAAAGTCCCGAAAAACATCATTTACCAGATGCTGAAAGGTGGCTGGGGCGTTGCAGAGACCGAAGGGCATAACTAGGTATTCAAAATGCCCAAAGCGTGACCTGAAGGCAGTCTTCTATTCATCCCCCTTTCTGATTCGCACCAAATTGTAGGCACCTCTTAGATCTAGCTTGGAAAAAACTCGTGCTCCACGCAGTCTCTGAAATAACTGGGGAATTAAGGGAAGTGGGTACCGGTTCTTGATAGTTATTTTATTAAGATCACGATAGTCAATACAGGGCCTCAGGGAGTGATCTTTTTTCTCCACAAAAAAGATACCAGCTCCTGCTGGGGAGGAAGAGGCTCGAATAAACCCTTTTTCTAGGCTTTCATCAATGTATTTGCGTAAGGCCTCTAGCTCGGGTTCCGAGAGAGGGTAAATTCGGCCGAAGGGAATTTCTGCCCCTGGTAGGAGTTCAATGGGACAATCGTAAGTCCGGTGGGGAGGTAAGCTCTCTGCACTCTTTTTATTAAATACGTCTAAGAATTCATGATAGACTGTGGGTACTAATTTCAGAGTTTCAGGGTCCGAGTGGATGCTGAGGAGAGGAGCAGGATTAACAAACTTTTTTGGGTAACAATGTTTCTGACAATAATTAGAGGAAAATGAGATATCTCCGGTAAGCCAGTCAATATGAGGGTTATGGGCCCTTAACCAGGGTAGCCCCAGGATAACAGGAAACATGGGGGACGTTATGACGTCCAA
Source organism: Lithobates clamitans (assembly GCA_037952925.1). Lineage (NCBI taxonomy): Eukaryota > Metazoa > Chordata > Amphibia > Anura > Ranidae > Lithobates > Lithobates clamitans. The sequence continues at coordinate 5,969,883 of JBBGZY010000098.1, forward strand.
ACGGAGCAGCTCCTGATGTTCCGAAGAGACTTGGCAAAGAATGGGTACAGTCTCTTGTGTAACAGGCCCAGACTTGAGACCAGAGCCATCTGCCAGATGCACAGTAAATTCCTGCCTCTTGGTACATACAGGAAGTTGATGTAAGGTGACAAAGGCTGAGTCCACAAAACAACTGCAAGCTCCAGAGTCTATAATTGCGGTTACAGAAATAGTCCTCCCTGGCAAATGAAACTGGAGCGAAAGAGGGAGGTGTAGCAGATCCCTCCCAGGAAGATGCAACATGTAAGGAGGCGCAGAAGTGGGCTTGGCAGGTCTTATGGGGCAAGCTTGGATGAAATGGCCCGCTCCTCCGCAGTAAAAACATAGTCCGACATGTACTCGCCGGAGGCGTTCAGAGGAAGATAGTGGTGGTCTTGAAAAGCTTCTGCGGGGAAGCTCAGGAGGCTCCTTATTCTTGGAGTGACCCTTAGGTAATCTGGACGTGATTGTGGAGACAGGAGCAAAACTTCTTGAGAGAGACGCTGGCTTGGTACTAGCTTTCTCAGATTGCCTTTCACGCAATCGACGGTCAATTTGGATAACAAGATGGATCAGATCTTCCAGGGATGAGGGCACTCCTGTTCGGGCAAGTTCGTCTTTTAATTGGTCAGAGAGTCCAAGACGAAATTGATGATGTAAAGCGGCTTTATTCCACTGCGTATCTAAACTCCAGACACGGAAATCTGTTACATAGTCCTCCACGGATCTCAAGCCTTGTTGGAGTTTTCCCAGTGTAAATTCAGCAGTCTGTTGGAGGAAAGGGTCAGCATACAGCTGGGACATGGCTGAAAAGAAGGAGTCAGCGGTAGACAAGGCCGGATCATGGTGTTGTCTAAGATGATGAGCCCAGGAGAGTGGTTCATTTCGTAGGAGTGTAATGATAAATCCCACTTTAATATGCTCGGATGAGAAGGTTCGTGGTAACAAGGAAAAATAAAGTTCACAGGCATTTTGAAAAGTGCGAAACAATTTGCGATCCCCTGAAAAATGCTCTGGCAAAGGTACTCTAGGCTCAGGAGGCAGAGAGGTTTCGTTGAGCAGGCAGAAGTCAGTCTGTACAGACGTATTTACAAGTGCAAGGAGAGTAGCTGCAGATGAGACACCAAGCAGATTCGGTAGACGATCTTGCATCTGGCCCAAGTCTTCTTGGAGATTTCGTACGGTATGGGCTAGTGCAGAAATTGCCCGGCAAATGTCCATAACAGGTGAGGCCTCCCTTTCAGACTCCATTGCTGGCTGACTGATACTGACACGTACCTGATCGGAGTCTGAAGTGATGAGGTCGGCCTCCCTTGTATCTCCAACCCGGGTCCCGCTGAGAGTGGGAACAGAGGGACCCCAAGGAAAGGAGGAACACGAGTGCCTGTAGAAGTAACCCAGGAATCTTGAGGCAGATGATGCGACTTTAGGTAGGCAGGAAGTCGCAGCAGATCGCAGGAGCCGAGATGCAGGAACTTGACAGGCAGCTTGGAGCCAGACAGGAGACAGGAACGGAGTCACAGGAATAGCCGGGTTCGGAAGCAGGCGGACAGCAAGGTACCAAATCATCAGGCAGAAGCAGAGTCAACATAGGAAGCCGAAGTCAGGAACCAGTGAATCAGGATATGGGAGAGTCCAGAGACAAGGTCAGGGGAGCCAAGGTTCAGCAACGGATATCAAGCAGGCAGGTAACACAGGATACAGATACAGGAACAGCTGAAGATCAGTCAGCACCTGTCACAGTCAGTGTGTCCTTTAAATAGGCCGTCTGGCGCCAAAGGGCCGCGCGGACGCGCTCCCGCGGGTGCGCCCATTCCTTTGCGCACGCGCATTGGCACGTCTGCAATCCGAAGCGACCTTCCCGAACGCATGCGTGCGTAAAGAGTCCTTTACGAACGAGTGTACCCGCGAGTGAACCCGGGACGTAACAGTTCTCTTACAGCTTTGCTCAGTTCGCACCTGCCCTGGTCTGGTGGCCAGGCACTATAGCATTGTGTATAAGTCCTGGGGGCAATCGAGTATCTGTAGGCCTGCTTGCCTTATGGGAAAGGGGGCTGCTATAGGTGAAGCACACACTAGCCAGCTATAGTGTCTGACCACCTGCGTTGGGGTAGACGTGACACTAATGATAGTCCAATACTTTTTAATAACCTTTTCCAGTTTTTTTTATATTCAACATTAAAACCAGTTTTGAAGGTCAACTTATTTTGGCCTTTTTGTTCCTGTTGATGCCTTTCTACTAACATGGATTACCTGTCCATATTACCAACTGTTCTTTTTGTATTTTCCACCATGCTTCTTTTGTAACCTTTATCAACTAATCTATCTATTGAAATTTCTGTCTGTACACAATAGTCATCCATTGAATCGCAATTCTGACGTATCCTTAAAAAAATTCCCTTTTGTTATGGCTTTTTTGCATTGTGGGTGATGACAACTGCTATACAGAATATACACATATCTTTCAGTCTCTTTAAAATATGTGTGGGTGTTTAGCTGGGTACCATTCTTAAATATAACCAAATCAAGGTAGTTGATGCTTAAATTATGTACATTAACAGTAAATTTTGTTCCATACTGGTTAGCATTGATTGCATGCTGCATCGGTGACGTCACATGGGGCTGTGCCACCAGGTGACGTTGCCAGTGGGCTCCGCCCCTTACCTACTTAAGAACTGTCAGATGGCGGTTCTTTTTTTGGGTCAGGTGGAGTGGCGGCGTCCTCAAGGCCACTGATAAGGCAGTACATCTGGTCCTATTGTACTGGGCCAAAGCCTCATCAACTAAACAGGGGGGCCTGGGGCAGCTTTATTGTTAATTTCTGCCTAAATAAAAAAAATGATCTTACTCACTATGCCTGGAAATCATCTTTAAGATCCCTGTGCTGGGTAACGATAACCTAACATGGAAATAAATATGATTCTACTGCTACCACTATGGGTGAAAAATGATAAATAAATGATAAACATAAAGTAACCCCGGGTGTCCTGAAACATGTCAAGGGCGTGGCCTGGATGGCTGCTATCACCTATTACACACTGGGCTTGTATGGTCTGTGGTGTCTGAGATTTTTCTCTACTTGTTCTGTAAAAAACATTTTGTCTAGAGTTGGGTTTTTTATTGAATCTCAGTAGAATTTGTATGGAAAATATAGAGCTTTGTGCAAGTTTGTCTGCTGGTTTTAAATAAATTAAATACATAAATAAAAACTACATTCTACGCATAGTCTTCATATTGTTTATCTGTTTTTCCAAATTTTGCAGTTGCAAGAATAAAAGTTTCATTATTATAGAGAAAAACTTTTAATTTAACAAGTTTGGGTAATTTACTCTTTCTCTCAGCCAAAAGAAAAGCTGCATAGCATATGGAAAACTGATAAACTTTTTTTTCATTTTGCTAACTATATTCTCTTATTCTATCGCTTCTGTTTTATGTTTGTTTTGGGAAAAATAAGCAGACACAACATTAATAATCCTCTTCATTGATGCAGAACAAAGACTACCTGATGGAAGACTAGAAGAGAAAACATGACCAAAAAATATCCAGGGGAAAATACATAGAAAGTAATTTTCTCTAATGCAATCTTATCAAGACTATGCAGACAAGCTTCCCCCTCCATCCATTGCTTTTATGCCAAAGTCAAGTCTGAAACTGTAATGAAAATTTAATTGACATCCTCTCATTTGGCACTGGAAGGGATATGTGAAAACAAAATGAAAAATATGACTGTAACCAGCTTTGCTTCAAGTCAATGTCCCCCAAGGAACAGAGCTATCGCTGCATTATAAAATTACTGGTGACACTGGAATTTTATACTACCCAAAAATCCGAAAGGCACATTGACTTATTATGCATCTTAACGTGGATAAAAGTATAACTTTGTCCTGTAATGAATATGACAGTTTAATGTCAAAAATGCAAAAGCAGTAGGCAGTCAAAGCAAAGATAAAACCTGGCCAGCCACAGTATTAATGATAACACAACCAGGACTCATGGGATATTAAATGTGTTTAATCTTTGTCATCCGTCTTGGTATAGAATACAATAGAACAATAAAAATATAAAGACCTTTTTCCTATTGGGTTGCAACAATTGTTAGCATATATGTAAAGTGTTTGTAACCCTGTTCCCTTACAGCAGGTTAAACAGCACAGTGCGTGTGCTGTCTAACCTTCCCCCCTCTAATCTGTAAAAAACCTGGTTGATCCTGCCAGTTCCTGAGCCCCCTCTGTGTACAGACCATGGTGATCATGGCTGCTGAACACTGACTACCGTGGTCAATTAACGTGCCTCCGTCATCCGCAGCTCTCCTCTGTCTGACCCTACCCCCCCGCCTGTCAGCTATGCGTGTCTGTGTCTCCACCCCCCCCCCAACGCTTTTAGTAGTTAAAAAAGTTTACAAATTGTCACTATCAGCCCCTCTGTTTTGTTCAAGCACAACACTCTGTAAGTGTTTTTAAAAACAAAGCCTCTAAACGCTTCAGCCCCATAAGATTTTTCCCCCTTCCTGACCAAAGCACTTTTTTGCGATTCGGCACTACGTCGCTTTAACTGACAATTGCGCGGCCGTGCGACGTTACACCAAAACAAAATTGAAGTCCTTTTTTCCCACAAATAGACCTTTCTCTTGGTGGTATTTGATCACCTCTGCGGTTTTTATTTTTTGCGCTATAAACAAAAAAAGAGCGACAATTTTGAAAAAAAATCAATATTTTTTACTTTTTGCTATAATAACTATCCCCAAAAAATATATAATTTTTTTTTTTTCAGTTTAGGTTATGTGCAGTCTTCTACATATTTTTGGTAAAAAAAATAGCAATAAGCGTATATTGATTGGTTTGGGCAAAAGTTATAGCGTCTACAAAATAGGGGATAGATTTATGGAATTTTTGTTATTAATTATTTTTTATTAGTAATGGCGGCGATCTGTGATTTTTATCGTGACCGCAACATTATGACGGATACATCGGACACTTTTGACACTATTTTGAGACCATTGTCATTTATACAGCTATCAGTGCTATAAAAACGCATTGATTACTGTATAAATGACACTGGCAGGGAAGGGGTTAAACACTAGGGGGCGATCAAGGGGCTAAGTGTGTCCTAGGAAATGATTCTTTTCTTTTTTTTTTTTTTTACATAGAAACTATTTATTTAAAGATTTTTCCAAATATAAACAATCATGTAGAAAAAGAAGACAAACAAAGAAATAAACCTATTACAAAACCAACTTCGCTAAGCATATACATCTAATAGGCCAACATTGACACTTATTTTATAAACTGAAGATATAAACCAGAGATAGGAGATTAATACAGAATATAAATTAATACGCTGCCTTAATGCAAATTACTTCGAATCAAATAATAACCTCCAAAATATGTTGATATGCATTGATTACTGCAATTGTTAACCTATATGCTTATACCTTAACTTAACTACTTTAAAATGAGAAACCTTTCTCCTGACCCCATCAATGGGGGTCTGGAGACAAAATCTACTAAAAAACGGAGAAAAAGAGAGAGAGGAAAAAAAAAGGAAGAGAAAAAAGAAGGATTAAATATAACTAACTCAAACTCAGAACCTTCGCTCAGCATAACTTAGAAATTTGCAGGTAGAATATGTTCATTAAGGCAGGAACCCTATACCACCTAACCAATAGCTTATAACCCTGTTCTTGAAAGCGGCTTACTATGGAGGTTTTATGAGCCAATAGAATAATCCTGTTAATTTGCGATCTTGTAAGAAAGATCTGTAGTTCCTTTTCCCAGTGTCGTATATACGCAGGAATCTGGCCTTCTGGAGGCTGAATAATCTGTTTATACAAAAGTGACAACATGTGTGGTACATGTTCCCCCTCCTCACATAAACACTCAAAGGGTGTCAGTGGCGTTACATATAATTCCACATCTGCTATAGACCTTAAAAAGTGTGACAATTGAAAGGCAGACCACGGGCTCAAGGGAGGCTGGGAAAGAGTGGAAATGTCTTGCATTGACATCCAACCGTGTTGCATAACAAAATGCATGCATCTGGTTCTACCTATTCCTATCAACCCCCTAAGCTGTTTATTATCAAGCCCAGGCGTGAAGTCTGGATTCTGGATCACTGATGTTAATGGGGATGGGAAGTGAGAGAGGCCTTTTGTAGAAAATATGTAAGTAAGAAGTGCAATAGTGGCCCCAATTGTAGGATGCCTACAACAATCGGTGAAGCATGTTGTTCCACTTGTACCCACAGTATAGTCTGTGAAGATGTGCACCATGACACTACTCTGGACAAATGTAATGCTCAATAGTAAGAGATCAAATCAGGCAGACCAATACCCCCCCTCCGTGATTTAGGCAAAACCAACAGCGAATAGCAAAGTGTACCGACATTGCTGCTCCAGAGGAATTTAGTTATCAGTGTCGGACACAAGAGAAAAAAAGCTTGAGGTAGTTTAATAGGAATTGCTTGCATTAAATATAGGATCTGAGGTAGCAGTGTCATCTTAAATGCATTACACCTCCCTAACCACGTAAGGGTAAGGGTCTGCCATAGTTGAAAATATGATCGCATTTTCGATAATAATGGGCAGAAGTTTGTCTATATAGTAGGGCCGTATTCTGGGTCATTTTGACCCCCAAGTATATCAAAAAGGACTGAACCCATTTAAACCGGTATACACCTTGTAGGTTAACAATACACTCCTTGGAAAGGAGGATACTCATCGCTTCACATTTAGCTTAATTTATAGAAAAGTTAGAAAGTTCCTCATACAGAGCTAGACATTGAAGTAAACAAGGTAATGAAACCTCCGTATTGGTAAGAAAAAATAAGAAGTCATCCGCATATGCGGCAATTTTATGCTCCGTATTTGAAACCTGAAGCCCATTGATCAGGGGGTCCTATCTAATTTTGCAGAGAAAGGGTTCTAAGGTTAACATTAATGGAGACATTAATGGTTAACATTAATGGAGAAAGAGGACAACCCTGTCTCGTCCCATTAGACAAAGAGAAATTCTCTAAACAGGCCCCATTGACCAGCACAGCTGCAGTGGGACCAGTATATAATGCCTGAATCCATGACAGCATTCTCTCCCCCAGGGGGAGAGGCCAATATGTCTAAGAGTAAATTGAAGATATTGCCAATCCACCCGATCAAATGCATTTTCAGCATCTGTTGATAATAGGAGAAAGGGCCGGTTCTCTGAATGAGCAATATGAATCAAGTCTATCGCCCTTACAGTGTTGTCCCTGGTCTCTCTCTGTGGGATAAAACATGCCTGGTCTGCGTGAATAAGATGAGGAAAGTGTGGCAATAACCTATTCACTAGGATTTTTGAGAATAATTTTAAGTCAACATTTAAAAGAGCTATAGGCCAATAGTTCCCACATTGAGTAAGATCTTTATACTGCTTGGGAATCACAACAATGTGGGCCCTCAAAGCATCCTCTAGTTTACCATTAGCTGAGATTGAGTTGTAGGAAGTAACGAGAGAGAACGCCCTTGAAAGTTATATAGTATATAAGATTTAACCCGTCAGGACCGGGGACCTTCCCTGGTTTAGAGGATTCTATCGCCAAGGCCATTTCTTTTTTGTTATGGGGGCCTCCATCCCTGCAATTACCTCCGGCGGAAGTAGGGGCATACCTGATGCTGTCAAATGATTGTAACTGTGGGAGGTGGGCTACAACTCACATGACTGCGATCACTGCTCCCGATGACAGGGAGCAGTAGATCCCTGTCATGTCACTAGGTAGAACAGGGAAATGCCTTGCTTAGATAAGCATCTTTCTGTTCTGCCTCTCCGTGACACAATCACGGGACATCGGCGGACATGGAGTCCACAGGATCCACCAATTAAAGGGGATGTACAGGTACGCCCATTTGCCCACCGGTGCCATTGTGTCGACGTATATCGGCGTGCAGCGATTGGCAAGTGGCTAAATACCTTTTTTTTCAGAGATCTTCAGGCCAGTCACGTGACACCCGATGCTACTCCGATGCAGGGCTACAGCGGGAGGGAGCCGAGCGGTCTCCTGACCTCCACAGCTGATGTCAGAGGGAGATCTTGGCCCCTCCCGCTGTAGCCCTGGATTGGCGTAGCAGAGCAGCCGGGAGTCACGTGACTGGCCTGAATATATCTAAAAAAGGTATTTAGAGGCATTGTTTTAAAAAAAACACTGAGGCTCGGTTCACACTGGTGTGATGCGGGGAAACCCTGCATCCATAATAAAAACACAGGATGTCACTGTTTGAAGACTTATGTGAGTGTCATGAGTAGGGATGAGCTTTGTGTTCGAGTCGAACCCATGTTCGACTCGAACATCGTCTGTTTGCCCGTTCACTGAATTGCGAACGATATGGCCCGTTTGCGCCAAATTCGTGTGACGCGTCACGGCCCATAATTCACTGCGGCATTGCAGTGCATTGCTTGCTGATGATTGGCCAAGCATGCACTATGACCCGCATGCTTGGCCAATCAAAGCGCCGTCTGAACAGAGAGCTGTAATTGGCCAAAGCCAAGGAGGCTTTGGCCAACTATGGCTCAGGGGATTTAGTACACGCCCCACACTATATAAGGCTGCCCTGTGTAGTGTGTGTTCCGGCGTTGAAAGAGATAGACAGAGAGACAGTGTCATTTGATTTAAGTTAGATAGTTATATATACACTGTATATAGTTTAGCTGAGTCAGTTCCTGTTATCTTCCTACTGACACAGTGTTCACCTAAAGCTACCTGTAGAAGGTTGGTGGTGTTTTCCTGATCCTATCACTACTGCAGGCAGCTAAATAAGCTACAAGTTATTTTTTTGCGAGCTCTGCACAGTGTTCACCTAAAGCTACCTGCAGAAGGTTGGTGGTGTTTTCCTGATCCTATCACTACCGCAGGCAGCTAAATAAGCTACAAGTTAGTGTAGTGCGTCCTCTGAACAGTGTTCAGCTAAAACTACAAGTTAGTGTAGTGCGACCTCTGCACAGTGTTCAGCTAAAGCTACAAGTTAGTGTAGTGCGTCCTCTGAACAGTGTTCAGCTAAAACTACAAGTTAGTGTAGTGCGACCTCTGCACAGTGTTCAGCTAAAGCTACAAGTTAGTGTAGTGCGTCCTCTGAACAGTGTTCAGCTAAAGCTACAAGTTAGTGTAGTGCGTCCTCCTCATAGTGTTCAGCTAAAGCTACAAGTTAGTGTAGTGCGTCCTCCTCACAGTGTTCAACTAAAACTACAAGTTAGTGTAGTGCGAGCTCTGCACAGTGTTCAGCTAAAGCTACCTGTAGAAGGTTGGTGGTGTTTTCCTGATCCTATCACTACCGCAGGCAGCTAAATAAGCTACAAGTTAGTTTTTTGCGAGCTCTGCACAGTGTTCACCTAAAGCTACCTGTAGAAGGTTAGTGGCGTTTTCCTGATCCTATCACTACCGCAGGCAGCTAAATAAGCTACAAGTTATTTTTTTGCGAGCTCTGCACAGTGTTTACCTAAAGCTACCTGTAGAAGGTTGGTGGTGTTTTCCCGATCCTATCACTAATCCAGGCAGCTAAATAAGCTACAAGTTATTTTTTTGCAAGCTCTGCACAGTGTTCACCTAAAGCTACCTGTAGAAGGTTGGTGGTGTTTTCCTGATCCTATCACTACCGCAGGCAGCTAAATAAGCTACAAGTTAGTGTAGTGCGTCCTCCACACAGTGTTCAGCTAAAACTACAATTTAGTGTAGTGCGACCGCTGCACAGTGTTCAGCTAAAGCTACAAGTTAGTGTAGTGCATCCTCCTCACAGTGTTCAGCTAAAACTACAAGTTAGTGTAGTGCGTCCTCTGAACAGTGTTCAGCTAAAGCTACAAGTTAGTGTAGTGCGTCCTCCTCACAGTGTTCAGCTAAAACTACAAGTTAATGTAGTGCGACCTCTGCACAGTGTTCAGCTAAAGCTACAAGTTAGTGTAGTGCGTCCTCTGAACAGTGTTCAGCTAAAGCTACAAGTTAGTGTAGTGTGTCCTCCTCACAGTGTTCAGCTAAAACTACAAGTTAATGTAGTGCGACCTCTGCACAGTGTTCAGCTAAAGCTACAAGTTAGTGTAGTGCGAGCTCTGCACAGTGTTCAGCTAAAGCTACCTGTAGAAGGTTAGTGGTGTTTTCCTGATCCTATCACTACCGCAGGCAGCTAAATAGGCTACAAGTTAGTTTTTTGCGAGCTCTGCACAGTGTTCACCTAAAGCTACTTGTAGAAGGTTGGTGGTGTTTTCCTGATCCTATCACTACCGCAGGCAGCTAAATAAGCTACAAGTTATTTTTTTGCGAGCTCTGCACAGTGTTTACCTAAATCTACCTGTAAAAGGTTGGTGGTGATTTCCTGATCCTATCACTACCGCAGGCAGCTAAATAAGCTACAAGTTAGTTTTTTGCGAGCTCTGCACAGTGCTCACCTAAAGCTACCTGTAGAAGGTTGGTGGTGTTCTCATACTACAGGCAGCTGCAGTATCAGTATATACTGTATATATGTATATATATCCCAGCTTAGTGCAGCTACAGGCCATTAGTATGTGTGGAAGGCCAACAAGGAGAGGCAGACAGTCCCTAGCCAATAAAAGAGGGCAAGCAGGCTCTGTGTCTAGAGGCAACAGTGCTGGTCGTGGAGACGGTGCATCCTCTTTAGCACGTGGCCGTGGGACACGCTTCCCCTTTTTTTCGGCAGCTGGCCATGTTGAGCCGCAACATGCGGAACACTTGGTCGAGTGGATGACCAAGCCATCCTCATCCTCCTCATCCTCTCTCACCCATGCTCAGGGTACTTTGTCTGGCAAAGCAGCTGCCAACGCGGCCTCTTCCCTCGGCTCAATGGCATCAGTGACTCCTTCCCTAGCCCCACCATGTCCTCCTGAGGAGTCCCTCGAACTGTTTGACCACAGTATTGGGTACATGCTCCAGGAGGATGCCCAGCGTTTAGAAGGCTCTGATGATGATACTGAGCTAGATGAAGGCAGTAACGTGAGCACGGACAGAGAGGGTGCCCAAGAAGGACAGCAATCTGGCAGTCATGCTCCCCCTGCTGCAGCATACTGCCAGGTTTGCTCCAGTGATGAGGAGGGAGGGGATGATGAGGTCACTGACTCAATGTGGGTGCCTGATAGGAGAGAGGAGGAGGCACATCACCAACGAGGCAGGATGCCCTCCAGGGGCCAGCCTAAGGGCAGCACACTAACTGCATCACACCCGAAAGCTCCGCATGTGCAGGGCGCTGCTGTCTCTGCACGTTATTCCAAAAGTGCTTTGGTGTGGGCCTTTTTTGAGACGAGTGCATCAGATGGCACCACTGCTATTTGCAACATATGTCTCAAGCGTATCTCGCGTGGCCAAAACATCTCCCGCTTGGGCACCACATGCTTGACCAGACATATGTTGATCTGCCATGCAGTTCGTTGGCAAGCGTATCTAAAAGACCCACACCAAAGAACAAAGAGGACCTCTCCTTGCTCCTCATCAGCTGAGATCTCCAACCCCACTATACCTTCAGTCCTCTCTGAGACCTGCACTGAGAGGAATGAAGGTGTAGAATTAGGTGTGTCACAGCCAAGTACTTGTGGGCAATCTGCTTTCGGTACACCGACTTCAGATTGTACCAGGCAAATTTCCCTGCCCCAGCTGCTGCACCGCCGAAAGAAGTTCGCTTCCAGCCATCCACATGCCCAGCGGTTGAATGCTAGCTTGGCAAAATTGCTAGCACTTCAACTGCTGCCTTTTCAGTTGGTAGACTCTGCCCCCTTTCGTGATTTTTGGAATGTGCGGTTCCTCAGTGGCAGGTACCCAAATGCCACTTTTTCTCACGGCTCTCTACCGGCATGTGGAAGGCAATGTCCATGCCTCGCTGGACAGGGTGGTCAGCGGTAAGGTGCATATTACCGCTGACTCATGGTCCAGCAGGCATGGGCAGGGACGTTACCTACGTTTCACTGCGCATTGGGTGACTCTGCTGGCAGCTGGGAAGGATGCAGGACAAGGTGCAGTAGTGTTGGAGGTTGTTCCGCCACCACGCCTCCAAAATGCCACTACTAATGATTGTGGCACACCTCTCTCCTCCACCCCCTCCTCTTCTTCTTCCTCCATGGCCTCTTCCTGTGCTTTGTCCAAAGAACCAGTGGTGCTCCGTAGCCGTTCAAGGGGCTACGCAAGTATGCAGGCCAAAAGAAGCCATGCGGTGCTTGAGCTGGTGTGCTTGGGGGACAGGAGCCACACTGGGGCAGACGTTCTGTCAGCTCTGCAGGGGCAGGTTCAGAGATGGTTGACGCCACGCCAACTTAAGGCAGGAATGGTGGTTTGTGACAATGGCACCAATCTCCTCTCTGCCCTCCGACAGGGACAAATAACCCATGTGTCCTGTTTGGCTCACGTCCTTAACTTGGTGGTGCAGCGGTTCTTGGGCAGGTACCCGGGCTTACAGGATGTCCTGAGGCAGGCCAGGAAAGTCTGTGTGCCTTTCCGCCGGTCATATAATGCCAGTGCTCGGCTGGCAGACCTCCAAAAGGAGCTTAACCTGCCCAAGAACCGCCTAATCCAGTGGTTCTCAACTCCAGTCCTCAGGACCCACCAACAGGCCAGGTTTGCAAGATAACTGAAATACATCACAGGTGATATCACTTACTGCTCAGTGATTGCAGTATTCTAGTCTGCAACTCCCCAAGGTAATACTTAAAATCTGACCTGTTGGTGGGTCCCGAGGACTGGAGTTGAGAACCACTGGCCTAATCTGTGACATGCCCACCAGGTGGAACTCAATGTTGGCCATGCTGCAGCAGCTGCACACGCAGCAGAGGGCCATCAATGAGTACCTGTGCGACTATGGCACCAGGACAGGGTCAGTGGAGCTTGGTTTTTTTTCCCCATGCCAGTGGGCCATGATCAGGGATGCATGCACTGTCCTGTCACCATTTGAGGAGGCCACGAGGATGGTGAGCAGTGACAGTGCATGCATCAGTGACACTGTCCCCCTTGTCCACCTGTTGGAGCACACGCTGCGTAGAATAATGGACAGGGCACTTGAGGCAGAACAGAGGCAGGAAGAAGAGGACTTCCTTAGCTCTCAAGGCCCCCTTTATCCAGACAGTGTTCCTGCGTGCCCGCCGATCACACAGGAAGAGGACGAGGAGGAGGAGGATTGTGTCAGTATGGAGGTGGAGCCTGGCACTCAGCATCAGCAGCAGTCTTTAAGGGATCAGTCCCAAGAAACACATGGACTTGTACGTGGCTGGGAGGAGGTGGCTGCGGACCATGTCGTCCTTAGTAACCCAGAGGACTCCGGACCAAATGCCTCAGCAAACCTACGCTGCATGGCCTCCCTGATCCTGCAAAGCCTGCGTAAGGATCCTCGTATTCATGGTATCAAGGAGAAGGACCAATACTGGCTGGCAAACCTCCTTGATCCACATTACAAGGGTAAGGTTGCGGACCTTATCTTGCCGTCGCAGAGGGAGCAGAGGATGAAACATCTTCGGGAGGCCTCGCAGAAAAGTCTGTGCAACGCGTTCCCAGAGACTGGGAGATTACAAACTCCTGTTCCTGGACAACGTGTTGCTGAGGCTTTGGTCAGTCAAAGAAGGAGCGGTGGAGAAGGTGGCCATCTGACCGATGCGTTCAGACAACTTTTTAGTCCGCAGCCCTAAGGTATGATCGGTTCCAGCAACCATCGCCAGCGTCTGTTTTACATGGTGCAGGAATACCTAGGGGTAAGATCTGACTTGGACACCTTTCCCACCGAAAATCCTCTGGGTTACTGGGTCTTGAGGATGGATCACTGGCCAGAGCTTTCACAGTATGCAATTGAGCTACTGGCCTGTCCTGCATCCAGCGTTCTTTCGGAACGCACATTCAGTGCTGCTGGAGGCTTTGTAACTGATCACAGGGTGCGTTTGTCCACCGACTCGGTCGATCGGCTGACCTTCATAAAAATGAATCTTGGATCACCACCAGCTACCAAGCACCTGATGCTGATGTAACCGAATAATTTTTTTTGAAATCTCAGATCCCTTCAAAGACTGCCTATGCTGATGCTGAGTGACTATCCTGAGTAATTATCCTCTTCCTCCTCAATGATCACGCTGATAGCTTGTAAGAACATTTTTGGTTCTGGGCGCTGCCACCAGTGCCTAAGGCCCAATTTTTCAGCCCCTGTTTAACGGGCATGTAATTATAATTTTTGATGCAATACTTTGCAGCAGGGCTCGTTCCTACGTTCCAACTAGAGTATCTGTGAGGGGTTGCAGTGTTGTGGCACCAGCACTAGTGCCTAAGGCCTAATTTTTCAGCCCCTGTTTAACAGGGGCGTGTAATTACAATTTTTGATGCAATACTTTGCAGCAGGGCTCGTTTCTGCATTCCAACTAGAGTATCTGTGAGGGGTTGCAGTGTTGTGGCACCAGCACCAGTGCCTAAGGCTTAATTTTTCAGCCCCTGTTTAACAGGGGCGTGTAATTACAATTTTTGCTGCAATACTTTGTAGCAGGGCTCGTTCCTGCGTTCCAACTAGAGTATCTGTGAGGGGTTGCAGTGTTGTGGCACCAGCACCAGTGCCTAAGGCCCAATTTTTCAGCCCCTGTTTAACAGGGGCGTGTACAGTAATTACAATTTTTGCTGCAATACTTTGTAGCAGGGCTCGTTCCTGCGTTCCAACTAGAGTATCTGTGAGGGGTTGCAGTGTTGTGGCACCAGCACCAGTGCCTAAGGCTTAATTTTTCAGCCCCTGTTTAACAGGGGTGTGTAATTACAATTTTTGCTGCAATACTTTGTAGCAGGGCTCGTTCCTGCGTTCCAACTAGAGTATCTGTGAGGGGTTGCAGTGTTGTGGCACCAGCACCAGTGCCTAAGGCCCAATTTTCAGTCCCTGTTCAACAGGGGCATTTAATTACAATTCTTAATCTAATATTTCACAGCAGGGCCTGTTTCTGCGCCCACCAAGAGCGAGTGAGGACTTACAGTGTTGTGGCACCAGCACCACCACCACCACCAAAGGCCCAATTTTTCTGCCCCTGTTAAACAGGGGCATGTAATTACAATTCTTGATCTAATATTTCACAGCAGGGCCCCGTGAGGGCTTACAGTGTTGTGGCCACAACAACACCTAAGGCCCAAATTTCTGCTGAGTATATAGGGCAGGCCCCTACTTTCAAACATCCAACTTACAAACGACTCCTACTTGCAAACGGTAGGAAACAACAGGAAATGAAATGAAATCTACCTCTAGGAAGAGAAATTCTCTCCTGTTATGCCCCGTACACACGGTCGGACATTGATCGGACATTCCGACAACAAAATCCTTGGATTTTTTCCGACGGATGTTGGCTCAAACTTGTCTTGCATACACACGGTCACACAAAGTTGTCGGAAAATCCGATCGTTCTGAACGCGGTGACATAAAACACGTACGTCGGGACTATAAACGGGGCAGTAGCAAATAGCTTTCATCTCTTTTTTTATTCTGACCATGCATGGAACTTTGTGTGTTGGATTTGTGTGCACACGATCGGAAATTCCGACAACGGATTTTGTTGTCGGAAAATTTTATAGCCTGCTCTCAAACTTTGTGTGTCGGAAAATCCGATGTAAAATGTGTGATGGAGCCTACACACGGTCGGAATTTCTGACAACAAAGTCCTATCACACATTTTCCTTGGGAAAACCGACCGTGTGTACGGGGCATAAGAGTTAATATGGGAAAAACATTTCTCCTTTCCACTGATGCTTTATCACCAATCCTTGTTTCACAAAAAACCCCAAATTTTCAAAAAACATTTGTCATTGGGACAAAAAGTGAGGTGAAATCTTCTGAAGAGGAACACAGACAGCAAAACAAATGTCAAAGGGGTGATAACCCTTCCCTATGTTTTCCAAAAAGCTTAAAATAGATTTTTTGGCTGGAGCTAAACACGTTAAAAATGTACCAGTTCAAAATTACAAACAGATTCTACTTAACAACAAATCTACAGTCCCTGTCTTGTTTGCACCGCCTGTATACTGCTGTTCAGAGTACAGAGCCTGTATACTGCTGTTTCCTTTTTTAATTTGGGTGCAGGGTTCCCCTTAATATCCATACAAGACAGAAAGGGCATGGTAATGGACTGGGGGGTACCCATGCCGTTTGTCTCACTGATTTTCATCCATATTGCCAGGACCCGACATTACATTAAAGCCGCAAGCAGTTTTAGATGACTTTTTTTCCTTTAAAAATGGCATTTTGTGCAGGGACTGTTCTAAGCACGGGAAACACGCGCCACTTTACAGGCATACTATAGACACCCCCCAGGTACAATAATTAACCAGTTGCCGACCGCCGCACAATGTACGTCGGCAGAATGGCACCGGCAGGCATAAGGACTTACCTGTACGTCCTTGCCTGCCCATGGGCGGGGGGTCCGATCGGACCCCCCCGTGCCTGCGGCGGTCGGATTCTCGTCAGGGGCGATCAAAGGTGAGGGGGAGGCCACTCATTCGTGGCTCCCCCCTAGCGATCGCTTCTGGCGAATGAAATGCTTCCTCGGCTTCTGTGTAGTAAACAGAAGCGGAGGAAGTGATGTCATCGCTCCTCAGCTCGGTATTTTCCGTTCCGGCGCGGAGGAGAGAAGACATCTGAGTGAGTGTAAAACACACACACAGTAGAACATGCCAGGCACACATTACACCCCCCATCACCCCCGATCCCCCCCAATCAACCCCCCCCCCCCCCCCCCGTCACACTGACACCAAGCAGTTTTTTTTTTCTGATTACTGCATTGGTGTCAGTTTGTGACAGTTAGTGTGGTAGGGCAGTTAGTGTTGGGCCCCCTTTAGGTCTACGGTACCCCCCTAACCCCCCCTAATAAAGTTTTAACCCCTTGATCACCCCCCGTCGCCAGTGTCACTAAGCGATCATTTTTCTGATCGCTGTATTAGTGTCACTGGTGACGCTAGTTAGGGAGGTAAATATTTAGGTTCGCCGTCAGCATTTTATAGTGTCAGGGACCCCCATATACTATCTAATAAATGTTTTAACCCCCTGATTTCCCCCAATTAACCCTTTCACCAGTGATCACCATATAAATGTTACGGGTGACGCTGGTTAGTTAGTTTATTTTTTATAGTGTCAGGGCACCCGCCGTTTATTACCGAATAAAGGTTTAGTCCCCTGATCGCCCAACGGTATAACTTCGGTTTTAGGGTCAGATAGGGTCTGCGTCGCCTCAGGCAGCGTCAGGTTAGCGCCAATACCACTAACACCCATGCACGCAGCATACACCTCCCTTAGTGGTATAGTATCTGAACGGATCAATATCTGATCTGATCAGATCTATACTAGCGTCCCCAGCAGTTTAGGGTTCCCAAAAATGCAGTGTTAGTGGGATCAGCCCAGATACCTGCTAGCACCTGCGTTTTGCCCCTCCGCCCGGCCCAGCCCAGCCCAGCCCACCCAAGTGCAGTATCGATCGATCACTGTCACTTACAAAACGCATAACTGCAGTGTTTGCAGAGTCAGGCCTGATCCCTGCGATCGCTAACAGTTTTTTTGGTAGCGTTTTGGTGAACTGGCAAGCACCAGCCCCAGGCAGCATCAGGTTAGTGCCAGTAGCGCTAACACCCACGCATGGACCGTACACCTCCCTTAGTAGTATAGTGCCCGGCCCAGCCCAGCCCACCCAAGTGCAGTATCAATCGATCACTGTCACTTACAAAACACTAAATGCATAACTGCAGCATTCGCTGGCAAGCACCAGCGGCCTAGTACACTCCGGTCATAGTCAAACCAGCACTGCAGTAACACTTGGTGACGTAGCGAGTCCCCACCTGGTTAACAATGCTTTTTTCTGCATGGATTATATATAAAAACTTTTAGAAATTAACCATATCACGTGTTACAAACAAAAGAAATTGGAATCATTTGTATATTTGTTACTGCATTTTGTGTACAGGGAGCGCAATTATAATTTCAGTCGGTCACGTAGAGATACACCTCACGTTTTACATAGAAGGACACCTCAGGCTACACAAACAACATACTGTCCCAATACTTTTGAACATCGGGGTCAATCACACTTGATTAATCTTTTGTATATACACATATGGAAGGGGCAACACGGACATTACACTGATTATATTATACAGATATATTCTTTCAGTATCTCATCATTTTTTCATCTTTCATTTTGGCGCCATCTTGTCCCAATACTTTTGAACTCTGGGGTCAAGCTTTTAATTTTCTCCTTTTTATCCTTGTGTGCACAGTTCACCACAATATATTTCACTATTTATTCACCATTCATTATATATTTCAACTTGGATGACATTTTTCCGCTGATGGGACACACTTTATTCAGCAGTCTCTAAAACACTGGTGTTTTTGAATTTTTTGGTTATCTCCATATATATGGCTCTCTCTGGTTTAGACCGTACTATGTTTTGATATTGGTGTATTTTTGACACATTTGGAGTCAATCTGTATTTTATGACATTTTCACCCATTATTAAACATTAATATAGGAGGGCAGCGCCGCTTTCATTCTCAACCTACCCATCTATTATGTTATTAGACCCCTAGGGGTACTAATTAGAGATAGGCAGCAGCTCTCACACTGTCCTAAGCGCGGATTCACTGATTTATATTTTTACAAAACCCCCCCAAATGACCCTATTTTGGAAAGTAGACACCCCAAGCTATTTGCTATCCCCGTACTCAGGAGAAGCAGCTAAATGTATTTTGGGGTGCAATTCCACATATGCCCATGGCCTGTGTGAGCAATATATTATTTAGTGATAACTTTGTGCAAAAAAAAAAATTTGTCACTTTCCCGCAACTTGTGTCAAAATATAAAATATTCCATGGACTCAACATGCCTCTCAGCAAATAGCTTGGGGTGTCTACTTTCCAAAATGGGGTCATTTGGGGGGGGGGGGGGTTGTGCCATCTGGGCATTTTATGGCCTTCAAAACTGTGATAGGTAGTGAGGAGTGAAATCAAAAATTTACGCCCTTAGAAATCCTGAAGGCGGTGATTGGTTTTCGGGGCCCCGTACGTGGCTAGGCTCCCAAAAAGTCCCACACATGTGGTATCCCCGTACTCAGGAAAAGCAGATGAATGTATTTTGGGGTGCAATCCCACATTTGCCCATGGCCTGTGTGAGCAATATATCATTTAGTGACACTTTTTGTAATTTTTTTTTTTTTGTCATTAGTCAATCACTTGGGACAAAAAAAATTAATATTCAATGGGCTCAACATGCCTTTCAGCAATTTCCTTGGGGTGTCTACTTTCCAAAATGGGGTCATTTGGGGGGGGGGGGGGTGGTACTGCCCTGCCATATTAGCACCTCAAGAAATGACATAGGCAGTCATAAATTAAAGGCTGTGGTAATTCCAGAAAATGTACCCTAGTTTGTAGACGCTATAACTTTTGCGCAAACCAATAAATATACACTTAATGACATTTTTTTACCAGACATGTGGCCGAATACATTTTGGCCTAAATGTATGACTAAAATTGAGTTTATTGGATTTTTTTTATAACAAAAAGTAGAAAATATCATTTTTTTTTCAAAATGTTCGGTCTTTTTTCCGTTTATAGCGCAAAAAATAAAAACGCAGAGGTGATCAAATACCATCAAAAGAAAGCTCTATTTGTGGGAAGAAAAGGACGCAAATTTTGTTTGGGTACAGCATTGCATGACCGCGCAATTAGCAGTTAAAGCGATGCAGTGCCAAATTGTAAAAAGTGCTCTGGTCAGAAAGGGGGTAAATCCTTCCGGGGCTGAAGTGGTTAAAGGAATATTTCACTTTTTTTTTTTTTTTTACTTTAAGCATTTTTAAAATCACTGCTCCCGAAAAAAACGGCCGTTTTTAAAAGTTTTTTTTGCATTGATATATGTCCCCTGGGGCAGGACCCAGGTCCCCAAACCCTTTTTAGGACAATACCATGCAAATTAGCCTTTAAAATGAGCACTTTTGATTTTGAACGTTCGAGTCCCATAGACGTCAATGGGGTTCTAACGTTGGTGCGAATTTTCGGTCCGTTCACAGGTTCTGGTGCATACCGAACGGGGGGTGTTCGGCTCATCCCTAGTCCTGTTTAATCTTTGTTCTGAGGCTTATTCAGTTTTAAATCTCCATATGAAATTTATGAAAATTTATCTATTTCTTCAAAATAGTTCTGACATAATATCTCACAGAGCACTGTTCAATCCATCATTGGAAAATGGAAAGAGTATGGCACAACTGCAAACCCACCAAGACATGACCATAAACCTAAACTGACAGGCCGGGCAAGGAGAGCATTAATCAGAGAAACAGCCAAGAAGCCCATGGTAACGCTGGAGGAGCTGCAGAGATCCACAGCTAAGGAGGGAGAATCTGTCCACAGGACAACTATTATTCCAAATCTGGACTTTATGGAAGAGTGGCGAGAAGAAATCCAATGTTGAAAGAAAGCCATAAGAAGTCACATTTGCAGTTTGCGAGAAGCCATATGGGGGACACAGCAAATGTTGAAGAAGGTGCTCTGGTCATTTGAGAGAAAAATGTAACTTTTTGGCCTAAAAGCAAAACGCTGTGTGTGGCGGAAAACTAACACTGCACTTCACCCAGAACATACCCTCCCCACCATGAAACATGGTGGTGGCAGCATCATGTTGTAGGGATGCTTTTCTTCATCAAGGACAGGGAATCTGGTCAGAGTTGATGGGAAGATGGATTAAGCCAAATACAGGACAATCTTATAAGAAAACATGTTAGAGTCTGCAAAAGACTTAAGACTGAGTCCACCTTCCAGCAGGACAATGATCCTAAAAATACAACCAGAGCTACAATGGAATGGTTTAGATCAAAGCATATTCATGTGTTAGAATGGCCCAGACAAAGTCCAGACCTAAATCTAATTGAGAATCTGTGGCAAATACGCCAAACAGCACAGAGACAAGCCTCAAACCTTATGGTACAAAATTGAGCTTTTTGGCCACAACCATAAACGCTACATTTGGAGTCAACAAGGCCTATAAAGAAAGGTACACCATTCCTACTGTGAAAGACGGAGGTGGATCGCTGATGTTCTGGGGATGTGCAAGCTACAAAGGCGCAGGAAATTTAGTCAAAATTGATGGCAAGATGAATGCAGTATGTTATCAGAAAATACTGGAGGAACATTTGCATTCATCATCCAGGAAGCTGCACATGGGCAGAGCCCCCCTCCCTAAAGCACCCACCAGCCCGACCCCATGTTGAGAGCATGTGGCCTGATATGGTTCAGGATGGGGATGCTCGCTCACCCCCCCCCCCTTTCCTGACCTGCCGGATAAGGGTTCGGTATGGATTTTGGGGGGGACCCCACACTGGTTTTTTTCATACTTTTTAATTGTTCTGCTTTTTTTTACAATCAGCAGCCAGTTAGTTTGGAAGCCAGCTGACAGCTGATGAGTAATCGGTTGTTGAGGACACGGCAGCCAGCTTCCCGGCCCACTGCTTAGCAACCAGCTATTTCTCAAAGAACAGCCTGGGGGTCCACTGGCAAATACTGCAAATACCACATGTGATACTGGCAGCAAAACCCTGGTGATAATTATCAAATGCTTTTTTACTCTCTTGTCCATTTGTGAATTGGACTTAAGAGCTTTTTATGCGATATTTACTGGCACATTTTTTAAATTATCTGGTAAATACCGCATAATCTTTTTTTTTTTTTTTTTTTTGTGAATTGGACTTAATTTACCACATGTGATAATTTATTCAAATGAATAATGGGATACCCTTATCGCATGCGGTAAACGTTAGTAAATTGACCCCTATATCCCTTCCGTATTTGCCTAACCCATGCTTGAAAAACTTTTAAAAACAAACTCAAAGAGCATTGCTACTTAAAAAAAAATATATAAAGAGTCTAGAAAAATAAATCAATTTCATTATGGTGAATGAGCGATTAAAAAAAAAATCCAACAATAAACATGCTTCAAGAAAACAAATAGTCTGCATGTTACTTATCTAGAAGCGAGCAAGAAACTCAAGCAGAGCTGAACTAAAATCAATACACCTCTTCACACTGTATAGAAAACAAGCCGGATTCTGTTTATTCACCCATAGCATGGAATTGATTGGCCAGTCCTACTCTAATTTTTACAGTCAATGCACAACAGAAGCTTTCCAAACCACATATAATCATGTATTACATTTCTTTTTTTATCATTGTGTGCCATACACTGGGACATTTGTGACTTTATATATTATCCGCAGTATTTGACTGTCTATTAATACGATTTGTAAAATTCACCATTGCAGAAGCTGGAGTAAATAGAGTTTTGTCCTTTCCTGTTCTGTGTTTGTATTAGAAGACTAGATACACAATTCTTTTTATACAATTCTGGCACACTTCCCAGAATAATGTAATAAGGAATCGGATAGAGAATGTATCAATCAATATTCAATTTTGAGACATTCTTCTATATGCTGTAAGATCCATGTATCTGACACAATGTTTCAGCGTGACTCTATCTTGTTAGATATGACCCAATGTTATTTTAACAAAATATATACAAAAGAGCCATTGCCGGTTGAACGGGCTAAAGATCAGTTTGCCGTAGGATTTAGTGATCATGGGTCCTTAAAGGGAAATTCAGTTTGAGAAAAAGGAAGCTTTGTTTTTAAAATTTTTCTTGCAGAAACTTTAGAAATTACAGCACCAGTTCTGAAATCCAGGTTTTTTTAAATGTTTTTGGCATAGTTTTATTGGTGCAGCTTGGATCAATGTAAGTATTCATATGCCATACCTGGCCAGTCCCTGTGGAAGTGGGCAATCACTGTGGTAGTGCTACTACCATGATTCTCACTGTCTTCCGGGTTCTGTGCGTCTCTGCTGCAGGGGTTTGCCTGTTCGACTCCGCTGCCATATACTGAACGCCTTGCATTTTTTTCAATGAGTGCTCTGATTGAATAAGGTGAACATCATGACATCATTGCCCGGCTTCTCCACTTCATCAAATTTGAATCCATTGACAAAAATATGAAAGCGCTCTCTGAATTGCGCATGTGCCCAGAACTAGAAGACAGCGAGAAACACTGTAGTAGTGGTGGCTACTACATCAATTCCACAGGGATAGGCCAAATATAGAATATGGATACTTAAATTAGTCCGGACTATGTGAAAACAAACATACCTGGAATTCAGGATAATTTTGAATTATCTGCACTGAAAGGGCTAATAGCTCATTTTGTCTAGGTGGGAGGAAAAATGGTTTTGTTTACCTGATCCTTCACTACCCCCGCAGATGGCGCTCCCTGTGCAAGCCTATAGACCCTGCTTCTGTCTTGATGATGTCAGGACCCTAGACTGCTGAAGTGTGAGGGAGAAGAAGCTGTGTGGAATGGTCCATCTGTGGGGAGGAGTGATCCTACACAGGTAGACATCTTTATCCTCCACATTGAGCACTTCTCCATGCTTGGTCATGTTTTCTATGTTTTTTATATTCACATTATTTCACGTTTCTTTTTCCTTTCAGGGATTGCCTTTACTGACATCCCTTTTCACATTACTGCAGTATTGCACACATTTTTCCTTGGCCTTATCCATCTTACCATCGCAACAGGTTGGTTTATACATGCATTCATGCATTCTATCATATACTCTGTTACTATTTTGCTAATTTAGCAATGTTTGATTATATACATATCACATTACATTTTAGCTGACACCTGAAAGGATTATTTAGGATCTCCAAGGTCACTAATTTCTACCCATGCCATAGAGAAAATTGGATACCCCCAATTGGGACTTGAAATTGGCAACAACACTAATGGAATATGTAAAAAATCATTTTATTACAAATATGAGCTAAAAATCATCACAGGATGATTGATAAAACAAAACATAAACATCAGACACAAACATACATAATATCTTGCAATAGAATACAAAAAGTACGTATATAAAGTAGTATCTCTCCAGTAGCCGAAAACACTTTCTGGTAGCCAACTTCAAGAAAAAGCTTTCCAGTACTCAATGCGTTTCAGGTTCAAAGTCCTTTCATCAGAGGTATTTATATAGGAGAATTTAAATTCGAGAAATGGTGAATGGCACCGCAATCAAACACACAGAGTATTCAGGCAAGAATAAAGTTAGCAATGTCAGTAGATGGCGTATGTGGAGGTCTTGTTCAAACTATAGATTTGAAGTATCATGGCCCATAGGAAAGGAACGTGTTAATGGTCCTTCAGACAAGGGGATGTGCAGCTGAGAACGATGGCTTAATAGCTTATCTGGCAATCTCACAGAGGGGGGTCAAATAGGACTTTGGTCAGGGTCTTGCGTCGGTGATGACAATATATTGGAATACTGTTTGCGGTTCCTTAACCACCTCCCGTCCACGCTATAGCCGAAATATGGCTGCACCCTGGACCTAATTTTCCGGGAGGGTGTCCATAGACGTCCTCCCATGCTTGAGCGGCCTGTGCTCCCCCTGCAGGGCACATGCGGCGCGCTCTGTGATCGACGAGTCTATGAGACTCGGCTAATCACAGATCGGAGTGAGGGGTCGAAACCGACTGCTTACCACGTGATCAGCTGTCAGCCAATGACAGCTGATCAAGTGATGTAAATAGAGCAGGTAATCATCTATTTTCTATCCTCACGCTGGTAGCGTGAGGAGGAAAAAAAAGGCGATTACCGGCGGCTGTGAGAGGGACATCAGTCCCGATCATGGAGAGTCACCTATCAGTGCCCACCCGTGCCACCTACCAGTGCCCACCAGCACCACCTACTAGTGCCCACTAGCGCCACCTACCAGTGCCCACAGTGCCACCTATAAATGTCACCAATCAGTGCCTCATCACCAGT
Source organism: Lithobates clamitans (assembly GCA_037952925.1). Taxonomy (NCBI): domain Eukaryota; kingdom Metazoa; phylum Chordata; class Amphibia; order Anura; family Ranidae; genus Lithobates; species Lithobates clamitans. Next base: position 5,994,703 of record JBBGZY010000098.1, read on the forward strand.
GCTGCCTATCAATACCACCTACCAGTGCCCGTCAGTGCCACCATTCAGTGACATCTATCAGTGCCACCAATCAGTGCCACCCATCAGTGCCACCCATCAGGGCTCATCAGTGCCATCCTATCAATGCCCATTAGTGCCGTCTTATCAATGCCTATTAGTGTTGCCTTATCTGTGCTTATCAGGGCAGCCAATCAGTGCAGCCCATCAGTGCCCATCAGTGCAGTCTCATCAGCGAATATCAATGAAGGAGAAAAAATACCCGTTTGCAAAATTTTATAAAAAATTATGAAACTTTATTTGTCTGTTTGTTTTTTAATTTCTGTCTTTTTAGCATATAAAAACCCAAGTGGTGATTAAATACCGCCAAAAGAAAGCAAAAATAAAAATTGCATTTGAGTACAGTGTAACATGACCGTGCAATTGTCATTCAAAGTGTGACAGCGGCCTGTGAAATTGGCCTGGGCAGGAGGGGGGTTTAAGTGCCCAGTAAGCAAGAGGTTAAGCTGTCTATAGGGGGTCCGTAAGGCACGCCATCCAATCTGGCAAAGTCTTCAAAATCTGACATTTATTGTTAACTATATATATAGAGGGATGTGGCAAACTCACAATTTTTTCTGATATAGTAAAAACATTTATCCTTCTACCCATGCCATGTCTGCCTTCTCATTGTTCCTTGGTTGGGATTTTTTGGTTGGCACCGCTTCCTTAGCTCCCTTCCCAAGCATATATTGCTGCTATCCTCAGTGAACCTAGGCATTGCCGATTGATGAGTATGTGGTCTTTCTTTTTTCTGTAAGGCCCCTGTTACCATTTGTCCATCATTTATTCATGTGTTACATTACTTTTTGATTATTAATTTCCAGATATATTCCACATGTATCCACCCCTGAAGAGAGAGCCACATCTCGCGAAACGGGTCTAACTAAGTGCTATATTGTATCGGCTTTGCCTTTGTATGTTACTTTTTTATGTGTGACTATTTCTGTAATAAATACTTTACTGTATTTACATTTGTCAATTTTATCAGCCAATTGTGCACACCTCATTACAAGTCCCAAGGGCGACATCCATGTTTCTATTGTATTATTAGGGATGTAGGTGTGTTACTGGTGACACCAGACTTCTTTTATTTGCATTTTTTTCAATGAGCCCTCTGAATGAATAAGGTGAAGATTGTGACATCATTGCCCCGCCTCTCCACTTCATCCAATTTGAATCCATTGACCAAAAAAAACGAAAGCGCTCTCTGAATTGCGCATGTGCCCGGAGCTGGAAGACAGTGAGGATCACTGTAGTAGTGGTGGCTACTACATCAATTTTCCACTTCCACAGCTTATGGCCCGAGCCACGTGTATTATAATGTGGCAGGGTCTTGAGCGTAAATATATGTGGCTGGCTTTAAGTATATGTTTATACTATAATGTCCTGTACACATGATCGGATTTTCCAACAACAAAAACGTGTATTCTTTTCCGAAGGATGTTGGGTCAAACTTGTCTTGCATACACACTGTCACACAAATGTTGGCCCAAAATTCCAAACGTGAGAACGCGGTGACGTACAACACGTAAGATGAGCCGATAAAAAGGAAGTTCAATAACCAGTTCGGCTCCTTCTGCTTGATTCAGAGCATGAGTGAACTTTTATGCGACGGACTTGTGTACACACGATTGGACTTTCCGACAACAAGTTTTGTTGTCGGAAAATTTGAGAGCCTGCTCTCAAACATTTGTGTGCGGAAATTACAACAGCAAATGTTTGATGGAGCATACACACGGTCGGACTTTCCGACAACAAGCTCACATAGAACATTTCCCATCGGAAAATCCAACCGTGTGTACGCGGCATTAGGGTTGCTGGCTCCTATTGTCCAAGTCCATACCACCACCACCCCTCCTCTCCCTTCCTCTTCTCATCCTAATTTCATCTCCTTGAGTCTTCCCACCTGCTATTATTCAACAAAGGTGCTATTTGGCACTTTGAGAAAGTGAGTATCTCTCTAGTTCATTACAGTATATTCTGTTTGAATATTCGGGATGCTTCTGTTTTTCTAATGATTTATGTTATTATATGAATTGTTCTAGCTGGTTTTGTGTTATGAACACCTAAGTACCTGAGATGCTCTATAGGATGATACTTGGGGCTCAATTGGTGAGATTATCTTCCATGGACTCCTTTGCAAGGTACTTTCTTATGTTGTGCCATATATGTCACTCAGATATGATGATGATCCATTTTTAATATATGTTGCTATTATAGGAAATCTTATTCATGTGTTTTATTTTAGATAGTGAGACCTATTTTCTCCAACAATCCCTGGAGAATCATATAAGTAAATCTTTTTTTTTGCCCTAGACCAGTGTTTCTCAACTGAGATTCCAGGGCACCCTGGGGTGCCGTGAGGAGTGCTTAGGGGCACTGCGGCAACAGCCTGATCTGAGCAATCCTCTGTTAGCTCCTGTGCTACATGAGGTAGAGCACACAGTTATCTCGTGTGTACCAAAGAGGTAGAGAGCTATGCCCGCCCCCCCCCCCCCCCTCAGAGGGTGGAAGATTTAATTGGGTGGGGGGGTTGTACTAGGAGAGGGGATTGTGAGGTAGCGCTAGTAGGGAGGTTTGTGCTGGGAGGATGATTTGGATGGGGGGTTGTGCTAGGAGGGGGTTGTGCTGGGGCATTTTTATGGCATTTTTATTATTATTATTTTTTACTAGTAATGGCGATGATCTGTGATTTTTAGCTATAAAAATGCACTGATTACTCTGTAAATGTCACTGGTAGGGAAGGGGCTAACACTAGGGGCGATCAAGGGGTTAAATTTGTTCCCTAGTTAGTGTTTCTAACTGTATGGGGATAGGACTGACTGGGGGAGGAAACATATCATTGTTCTTACTCGGTAGGAACAAATGATTTGTCTCCTCTCCCCTGACAGAACAGAGATTTGTGTCTTTACACAAATGTGTGTTTACAGAAATCCCTGTTCCTGCTCTTGTGAATGCGAACGCGGGTGGCCGACAATGATCGCGCCCGCCGGCCACTCGCATCGGGTTCCCCTCTGTGCAGCGGGCACACCTGCTATGGCCCTTAAAGTTACAGGTGTCCTCATACGGCGATTCGCGATCACAAACCGCTTTGCCGACATATATCGGCCTGAGCTGGTCGGCAAGTGGTTAAAGGAAGCCACAAACTCTGGGTAACTTAGGACAATGGGTTTTTGTGTCTCCCATAGAGGGTTTGCCCAGGCCAAGGCTATATCAGAAAGCAAAGAAATGATAAAGCCTACTTTGCTTCTGTCTGTGGGGAATGCCTGGGGCAGCATCTCAAAGTATATCCCAACCTGGTTGAGAAACCCTCTGCATTGAACTGGATTGCCCCCAAATTGCTGGGGAAGTGTAGCGAAACTAGACATACCTCTTACAGAGGTAATATTCGAGGCGGGTGCCTGTTTGGAGACTGGAGCAGCAGCAGGGATGTACCGGAACAGCCACAGTGGAAGGATCTAGGTAAGCAGTGCGAATCAGGAGCATCTGTAACGCTAGGGCAAACTGATCCACGCGGTGATCCTGCTCATTCAATCTGGAAAAAATATTACCACTAGGTGGATTGCCTGCATCTTCTGAATTCATGGCCTTCGCCTACTGTCAGGAACCATGAATCAGACAAAGACAGAAAACGCAGTAAAAATCACACCTTTTAATATAGTGGTAAAAATGGTACAAAAAGTAAACATAGTCAAAACATAGACAGGGTTTGGTAATCAAAGCGAGTAGTCAGTGCAAGCCAGTTAATCAGGAAGCCAGAGATCAGCGTAGTCGGAGACAGCAAACAGATTAGGAACCAGAAGGGACGTCAGCCAAGCAAGTCTTTAACAGGAACACAGCAGATAATCTTAAGATATATTGACCAAGGCGAAGGCATGGGAGAATTGAACCAGGCAGTTTAAATAGCCAGAAGGGGCTGGCTGACAAGCAGGAACTGATCACCAGATGAGGCATTGTGGAACGATGAGTGCTGGCAATTAACCAAAAGCTGAGCACTGAGAAGGAAGGGCTGAGCCTGGCCCTGATACAGATCTGTTAGCAATAGCAGCACATGTCACACACATGAAACTTGTTAGGCACACAGTTAACCCCTTCATTGCTCCTTGTTATGGACCCAGTCAGTGCCATTAATATAGTGTACACTATACAGTATTTTAGCTGATCACTGTATTAGTGTCACGATTGATGTCAGTGTCAGTTAAGCCAGCCATAGATGGTTAGAATTTTGCCCATTTTAGCCGGGATCAGCTAAGATTTGAACTATCTATGGGCAGGCGGATTGTACCCAAGTAATAGATCGACTTGGGTACAACCAGCCTGTGCAATTTTTACATGCCATTATTGTTTCAAGGCGTGGTCTGGGGAGGGGTCAGGGGTGGGGTTGAGAGTGGGGCTGAAGGGGGCCCCATCAGGTAGGCTGTACAAGGCCCCATGATTTCTATCAGCGGCCCTGTAGACAGTTATCACCAAAACAAGTATCTGCGTTGAAATATTTCCCTTCTTTTCTTGTCAAAATCAGAAAGATTTTATACATTAGGTCTATGGTAACAAATTTAAAAGCGCTTACAGTAGGAATTCTCTGTGTTAGTAACCATGGGTTGTCCAAAAGCTTAAAGGGTAACTTTTGTAAAAAAAATAGCAAATAACGAAAAAATAATATAGCGTATACAATTTTGACACAAGTCATATTGTAATTGAATGTTATTAAAAATTACCTTTCCCTTTCAGTCTGCAGCCACTGTAATTTTCCTGAAAATACATTGCAATATGACTATCTGGAGGTACCCTGTCTACAGAATACCTTACAGAAACATAATTCCCTGCTTGTGTGATTGGCTCACCAATTTTCTCAGAAGTCTGCACTAAGATACAAGTCAGATTTCAGGCATCCCCTGCAACAAAAATGTCATTTTTGGTGAGATACTTTCAATAGGAAATCACGGCTAAAAGGGATGCAGGCTCAGCAGCTTTCCTCATTAGAACTCTGCAGGTGCACAGCTGATTGATAAATATGAAACCACTCCCATTAGACTCACTGAGCACAGGGGCACAGAGAAACACACAGGGATTTCTTCAGGATAACAAAAGGTAGGAATCTGCAACAAAATTTGTTAAAATCCTTACAGAGCTCACCCAGAGGGGAATGTTTTTTTCTCAACAAAAGTTACACTTTATTAAAATGCTAAATGAAGTTGGCCTACACTGGCTACAGGTGTTGCTCTACCACTTAAGAGAACAGATGTATAGGCGCTGCAACCTTCCTACGTAAAAGCTTGGCCCGGTCCTCAGACCTTGAGGCTGCTGACACCTCCAACGTACCAGAATAAGGAAAGGGATGGTCGGTTGTTCTACCACTAGTTCTGTATATTAATGAGACAAAACTTTGCTGGCAGTTGGCAAAGGATATCATTTCACTACCATGCAGGGATCACATCCAAACTATCATTGGAAATACACTTATAAAAACACATCTGCAGAATGACAACATATTTAGTCAAAGTGACATGCTGTGTGCAAAACTGACGCATCAATAAAAAAGGGAATCGTGAAACAGACACAACATCATAGGCTTCCAGGGTATACTATAAGATATATCAGTAAAATGGAAGTGCAGTTACAGCACAGATAAAAAGTCCAAACTTATTTTTTATATCCCAGATTTGTATAGCACCACATATAATGCCATGTTTTATTTAAAATATTTGAACCATTAGCATCCGTCCCAGCCTCAGTGGTTCTTTTGGTACATGGGGGAGATTTACAAAGGTTCATACACTTTAAATCCTTGCAAAAGATGCACCGTTTGTAAATGTATGTGCATATTTTACAAACATAACACAGATTACTATTGCTAAATTATGCACACCTGTGCTAAATAATCTGTACTACAGGATTTATGAGCATTGAAATGTGGCCCTGGGGAAAATTCAATACACAGTAACTCATTAAAAAACAAACGATAATAAACAAGATGTGAACATAACTCTTATAATATGGCACTGTCTGGTAGCATGGCATCACTATGGCTATTATATAACGGCATCATAAAATGGAACTGTTGTCAAATGGGTGACATTCCATTAGGGATAAGATTCAGGTTCAGATCAGACATTGCTTCGAAATAAACCCAGACTGGTTGTAACTCACAGACCCTGTGAACTAATGCAGCAATTCGCTCACAATAATAGGGTATTTTCTTTAGAATAAATTGCATTTTTGTAGCAACACTTTCGTTTAAAAAAAGGGGGGGGGCTTGTGTTTCATTTTTTTTATTGTAAGGCTTTTTTTGTGTCAATTTAGTTTTTGTTTTCCCCATGGCTTCCTATTATCAAAAGGCCCCAAGCATGTTATATAAAGGATTTCAGAGTTTTCAGTGTTGTCCTCTAAGCTGCATTAAAATGCTCTCCAACTCAAGTTTTGGGGTACATGTCCCCCATATCAGTGCACAGCTACCCATGCCCTTTTTTTCAACAATACTTATTTAATAGCCTTGAAAAAAGGCCAAAAATATAACAAGATTCCCACAAAATTCTGCAGGGTTCAGTTCCAAGTTCTGGGTTACTAGTCTACCAGTAAATCTAAACCTTTCAGTGTTTGTAAAGGTAAAGAACAATTACAGTCAGCTGCTCTGCTTTTTTAATATCTCTGATTCCTCTGATCTATGGGCCACAGAGGGAGGGGGCAATTGCCCCCCCCCCCGAGAAATTAGTTGCGTATGCCTCAGCGGGCTCGTGAGTGAGCGGGCGGCTTTGCGGTAGGGCAGCTCGGTGGCCGGATGAGTGAACGGGCGGCTCAGCAGGTGGGCGTGTGAGTGAGTGAGTGGGTAGCTCGGTGGGTGAGTGGGCGGGCCAGTCGGCAGGTGAGCAGGCGGCTGGCAAATCAGTGGGCCGTTAGGCAGGGGAGCAGAGAGTTGACATCATCTTTCACCGCCCGGCGCCCGCCCTGCATCACTGCAGTTCTGCCCTCAGTGTTCAGGCAGCCGCGGGCAGCAGAGAGATTACATTATCTCTCTGCTGCCTGATTTCACTCTGGGACACAGAAAGTGACAATTCCCACCCTAGCAGGAAAGTGACAATTGTAGCAGGCAAGTGACAATCCGCAACATGTGGCAGGTGACATGGCAAGTGACAATCCACAACGTGTGGCAGGTGACGTGGCAAGTGACAATCCACAACGTGTGGCAGGTGACGTGGCAAGTGACAATCTGCATCTGGTGACAGGTGACGTGGCAAGTGACAATCTGCAACTTGTGGCAGGTGACGTAGCAAGTGACAATCTGCATCTGGTGAAAGGCGACGTAGCAAATGACAATCCGCAATGCGTGGCAGGCGACGTGGCAAGTGACAATCAGCAACTTGTGGCAGGTGATGTGGCAAGTGACAATCCGCAACGTGTGGCAGGCGACGTGGCAAGTGATAATCCGCAACTTGTGGCTGGTGATGTGGCAAGTGACAATCCACAACTTGTGGCAGGTGAGGTGGCAAGTGACAATCCGTAACTTGTGGCAGGTGATGTGGCAAGTGACAATCCGCACCTGATGGCAGGCGACGGTGGCAAGTGACACACTCTAGGCTCCCACTGAATCTGCATTATGGTGAGGTATTGCATTATGGTGAACTATTTCATTTTATATAACAATGTAATAATAGAAATAGTGCGCTTCAATCATCCTGAAACCATAACAACCATGGTGCCGGGATGATTGAAGCACCAACACCTGCCATTTCCCCATAAATTACCCGCAAAAAAAATTATTTCCTGGCAGTGCCCTCCCCCCCCCCGAGACTAGACCCTGGATCCACCCCTGCACTGACATCAGCAATGGAGGTCACATGATCGTTGTGCTGGTCGCTCAGCCCTTCCTGCTGTGGCCCTTAGTTGGGGGAGGAGAGCGGCTGGAGGTCATTTGACCGGCCAGAAGAGATCAAAGAAAAGTTGTTTACAGGCATCGTTTTAAAAAAACATGTACACAGGAGTATGAGAGATTAAAAGAACAGAGGAGCTCGCAGTAGCAGTGCGTCCAATAGGGCGCACGGGCACCGCGCCCTCTCTCCAGCCACCCCTCTAGCACCAATAGATAGATCCATGCATTGCATGAATCTATCTATGGCTGCCACTACCACCCCCTACTCAGGTGCCCGGCCCCTTTTCGAGCGCCGGGCTGCTGAATTATAGCAGGGTTGTTTTTTTTGAAGCACCTGATTAAAGCCATAGGCTCTAATAGGCGTCAAAAAAAGGGCTGGGTGCTCGCAGGTCACTCAGCTGTGTTAGAAAAGCGAATGAATATTCGCTTTCCTAACACTAAACTGCCTCTCTGCCAATCAGGTGCTCGGATCTGTTACCCGTCACCTGATTGGCTGAAATGACAGGCGCTGTGATTGGACGCCTATCAGGCATCCAATCATAGCAGAGGACAGGAAGAGAGGATGGGAGAAGACATCGAGGAGCTTTCCCACCACTACCTAGACAGGGTAAGTACAGACGGCGGGCGGGGGGCACACTAGCAGTATTTGATATGGCACAGTGGCTGCGTTTGATGGGGCACAGTGGGAGCATTTGATGAGGCACAGTGAGGCTGTATTTGATGGGGCACAGTAAGGCTGCATTTGATGGGGCACAGTGAGGCTGCATTTGATGGGGCACAGTGAGGCTACATTTGATTGGCACAGTGGCTGCATATGATGTCACTTTTCTCACTCTATACCTCTTCCTTGGGCCAGTTGATAACCTCCCATGGCTTCCAATACCACCTCTATGCTGATGACACACAGATCTATCTCTCCACTCCTCAACTTACCCCCACTATTTCCTCACGGATCTCAAACTTGCTGAATGACATATCGGTATGGATGTCACACCACTTCCTCAAACGTAATCTTTCTAAAACTGAGCTTGTTATATTTCCTCCTTCACAGTCCCCCTCCTGTGACTTCACCATTAATATCAACAACACAACCATTGGTCCCTCCACACATGCCAGGGTCCTGGGTGTAATCCTTGACTCTGACCTCTCCTTCAGCCCCCATATCCAATCACTGGCTAAATCCTGCCGCCTTAACCTCCGCAACATCTCCAGAATTCGACCCTTCCTGACTAATGACACCACAAAGCAACTTATTCACTCCTTGATTATTTCCCGCCTCGACTACTGCAACTCTCTCCTTAATGGCCTACCCTTAAGCAGGCTATCCCCCCTTCAGTCTATTATGAATGCTGCTGCTAGACTAATACACCTCACTAATCGATCTGTAACTGCTGCTTATCTCTGCCAATCCCTTCACTGGCTTCCCCTACCCCACCGTGTAAAATTCAAAATGCTAACCATAACATACAAGGCCATTCACAACATCGCCCCCATCTACATCACCAACCTCATCTGCAGATATCGCCCAAATCGCCCCCTCCGCTCCTCCCAGGACCTCCTGCTCTCTAGCTCCCTTGTTACCTCCTCCCATGCTCGCCTTCAGGACTTCTCCAGAGCCTCTCTCATCCTATGGAATTCCCTGCCCCAGTATGTCCGATCAGCCCCTACCCTGTCAACCTTTAGGAGATCCCTGAAAACTCATTTATTCAGGGAAGCCTAGTCCAACACCCACAAAACTGTCCCTGAGCCATCCCCCATCAAATCATTCTTTGCAGCTATTACCTTTTGTACCACCACCCCCTCTCTTTAGAATGTAAGCTCTACGAGCAGGGCCCTCCTGTACCTTTTGTATTGAACTGTACTGTATGTGTGTTGTCCCCCTTATACATTGTAAAGCGCTGCGTAAACTGTTGGAGCTATATAAATCTCATATAATAATAATAATAATGTCACAGTGGCTGCATTTGATGGGCACAGTGGCTTCATTTGATGCTGCACAATTGCTGCATTTGATGGGGCACAGTGGCTGCATAAGATGGGCACAGTGGCTGCATAGGATTGGCACAGTAGCTGTATTTGATGGGGCACAGTGGCAGCATTTGATGGCACATTGGGAGCATTTGATATGGCATGGTGGCTCCGTTTGATGGGCATAGTGGCTGCGTTTGATGGGCACAGTGGCTGCGTTTGATGGGCACAGTGGCTGCATTTGATGGCACAGTGGCTGCGTTTGATGGGACAGTGGCTGCGTTTGATGGCACAGTGGCTGCGATTGATGGTACAGTGAGGCTGCAATTGATGGGGTTTTTTTTCCAGAATTTCTCAGTTTATTTGCGCCCCCCCTCCAAAAAAAATGTTGAGCACCAGCTGCCACTGGAAGCTGGCTGTAATTGTAAATGTGATAGGTGACATAACAGGTGAGCATTTAGAAAATATGAACAGAGGATTGTCATCCTATGACAGGAAGTATCCAAACAAGGACCTTGATGGTTGTATCAATAAGTATTATTTTAATTAAATCTGAAGATACCATCAGGTCCATAAATATTGGGACATCGACACAATTCTAATCTTTTTGGCTCTATACACCACTACAATGGATTTGAAATGAAACGAACAAGATGTGCTTTAACTGCAGACTTTCAGCTTTAATTTTAGGGTATTTACATCCAAATCAGGTGAATGGTGTAGGAATTTCAACAGTTTGTATATGTGCCTCCCACCTTTTAAGGGACCAAAAGTAATGGGACAATTGGCTGCTCAGCTGTTCCATGGCTAGGTGAGTGTTATTCCCTCATTATCCCATTTACAAGGAGCAGATAAAAGGTCCAGAGTTCATTTCAAGTGTGCTATTTGCATTTGGAATCTGTTGCTGTCAACTCTCAATATGAGATCCAAGGAGCTGTCACTATCAGTAAAGCAAGCCATCATTAGGCTGAAAAAACAAAACAAAACTATCAGAGAGATAGCAAAAACATTAGGTGTGGCCAAATCAACTTTTTGGAACATCCTTAAAAAGAAAGAACGCACCGGTGAGCTCAGCAACACCAAAAGACCCGGAAGACCATGGAAAACAACTGTGGTGGATGACCGAAGAATTCTTTCCCTGGTGAAGAAAACACCCTTCACAACAGTTGGCCAGATCAAGAACACTCTCCAGGAGGTAGGTGTATGTGTGTCAAAGTCAACAATCAAGAGAAGACTTCACCAGAGTGAATACAGAGGGTTCACCACAAGATGTAAACCATTGGTGAGCCTCAAAAACAGGAAGGCCAGATTAGAGTTTGCCAAACGACATCTAAAAAAGCCTTCACAGTTCTGGAACAACATACTATGGACAGATGAGACCAAGATCAACTTGTACCAGAGTGATGGGAAGAGAATAGTATGGAGAAGGAAAGGAACTGCTCATGATCCAAAGCATACCACCTCATCAGTGAAGCATGATGGTGGTAGTGTCATGGCGTGGGCATGTATGGCTGCCAATGGAACTGGTTCTCTTGTATTTATTGATGATGTGACAAAAGCAGCAGGATGAAGTCTGAAGTGTTTTGGGCCATATTATCTGCTCATATTCAGCAAAATGCTTCAGAATTCATTGGACGGCGCTTCACAGTGCAGATAGACAATGACCCGAAGCATACTGCAAAAGCAACCAAGGAGTTTTTTAAGGAAAAGAAGTGGAATGTTATGCAATGGCCAAGTCAATCACATGACCTGAATCCGATTGAGCATGCATTTCACTTGCTGAAGACAAAACTGAAGGGAAAATGCCCCAAGAACAAGCAGGAACTGAAGACAGTTGCAGTAGAGGCCTGGCAGAGCATCAATAGGGATGAAACCCAGCGTCTGCTGATGTCTATGCGTTCCAGACTTCAGGCTGTAATTTACTGCAAAGGATTTGCAACCAAGTATTAAAAGGTGAAAGTTTGATGGATGATTGTTAATCTGTCCCAATACTTTTGGTCCCTTAAAAAGTGGGAGGCACATATACAAACTGTTGTAATTCCTATGCCGTTCACCTGATTTTGATGTAAATACCTTCAAATTAAAGCTGAAAGTCTGCAGTTAAAGCACATCCTGTTTGTTTCATTTCAAATCCATAGTGGTGGTGTATAGAGCCAAAAAGATTAGAATTGTGTCAATGTCCCAATATTTATGGACCTGACTGTAAAAGAGACTGAAAATTACTTTTGTAATTATATTAACATGTTAAGGTTGACACTCTTCCTCTAGAAAAATGGGTTCTAGTTTACTTTACCAGTTGGTACACAATTACAGTATTGGGGCTCCCCTTTGATTTATGTCTCAGTTCACATTATACCTAAAATCAGTACTGCATCTGAAGTATGTATGAAAAAAAAAAATCCAGAAGTTTTAACAGGAGTTACATTAATTACTAAAAAATTCCCCATAAATATATCAGAGACTACTGGGTTGATTCGCTAAGCTGACATAACAATGATCAAGTGCAAAGTGCAGTGATTTAGAGCAACGAATCAAAAATAATGTATTAACTGATCTGTCTACAGTAAAATAGGGCTACTGTGGGTTACTGCACCTTATTATCGCTCTTAGCAGTGCCTGCTTAAGTGTAATTATGGCATTTCAAATTAAACTCAAACTTAAACTCAGACATGAACTTTCCTGTTACATAACATTTTCAATGTCAGCCTTGTATATTTTCATTTTACCTAATTGTTTGTCATTCAATCTAATTTTAGGCCCAAGTAAACCTTCAGATTTAGAATTATCTGAAAGTAAACTTTCAGGTATATTATTATTTCATCTAATTCTTTGTAAAAGTATGTGATGCCTCACTTGGTATGTGAGATTCGGGGAGGGGTGGGTAACATCATCCTAATTAGATTAATAGAGAGAGCTACGGGTTAACCTGAACTACTCCAAAAAAATGCCCAGTAACGCCTGTGGTGATGGAAAGACTATCTCGGTACCCAGTATTTGGAGAAGGTTATATTATATTAAAAAATATACATTTATTAGAGAGAATACATAAAATAAAGTCACAACAAGACAGGTTAAAGAATTGTTGTAAGTAATGTCATTAGGTTAAAAAATATGTGCTCTAAAACCCATAAGATGGATGGGGACAAGTTGATGCGGGTGGAGATGATTCCTCAACAAGTTTTGCGACGTGTCTCACTTCTTTAGGAGGTGTCAACCAGAGCATCTAGAAGAAGACAGATACAGTCTCAAAGTTACACAAGTATTGCACAGGTTTTACAACTTCATAATGGCTAAGCTACCAGATGAAACTAAATTGATGGAGTTTGATAGACAACGGCGCAACTCACCAGTGGAAAACCCAGGAGGACATCAAACGGCTTTGAGTCACCCTAAACGGGAGTCTCACCCCAGGCGGACACGGGAGGCAATAAACATGGAACTGGCTGGAATGGTGTAAAGAGAAGATCTACATGTAACGGTAATGTGGGAGCCACACTCGAGCACACGCAAGGGAATAAGGATGAAGTAGTGAAAAGTAAATAGAAAAATACAGGGGAATGAGAAAGAACAGGAAAAAGCAGGGGAGGGGGAAAGAAAGAACTGAGGAAAGGGAAAGGGGGGGGAGAAGAGGGGGGGGGGATACGGGGGGGGGGGGGGAGGGAGGGAAGGAGGAGGGAAAGAGAAGGGAGGGGAAGAAGGGAAAATTGAGTAGGGAGTAGCTAGATGGTGCTGTAGTGATAAGCCAGAAAAATAGAGTGAAAGAAGAACAAACCAAAGTGGTGTGCAGGGAGTTGAGCTGCATAATACCCACCCTATGGTATCCTTAGTTGAATGTAACACCCGAGAATGACAGCACACTGGATTGGTTCGCAAGGCTAGGTAAAACAAAAAAAAGAAAAAATGTATACCGCGCTACCTGATAAGAATAAAAAATTTATAAAAAGCTGCAGCTCAAAAATGTGAGATATACACAAATACAGTAAATAATATAAAAAACCTGAGCAGCGCTACAAAAAGTGAATAACATATATAAAAAAATAGGAATAAATACGGTCAAAGGATCCATGATGGACCCAAAGAGATATACAAAATTAACAATATAAGTGCCAAAAACCATAAAGGGGTGGTAACAATTAGTCCCAACAATAAGAAATGTGGATGTAATGATGAAAAGTCCATGAATAAAACCATCCAAAAGTGTTTGAAACAAATAAAAGATGAGGTCAGTCGATCACACAGACACCAACATGTGAGGAGATCCACCACTGTATGTATTGTACGCTTACCAGACGGCAAGCTTTAGTAAGCTTGTATGGCAACCTGCCACTCAGTGGCTGGTAACATCACACCACGGCTTTCCAGTGAAGGGCCAGAAAACAAACAGGGTAGCTCCATCCAGTACAATAGTCAGTAGGCGGGACATTACAGACAGGAGGATACAGGTCCCGCCTACTGACTGACATCATACATGAATTCTGACAGCTCCTCTCTCTCTCTGCATGCAGTTATCATACAGGACAGTGTCACACTAAGCGGATCTTACGAGCCCCAATATCGGCAATGTTATACTGCCTCACAAGCAGTGTGGGGTACACATTGCACTTCAGCCCAGGCAGATCTCAGGATACAGACGGCATGGGGCTAAACACTGCTCGGGGGATTAGGGTGTGCCCAGGCACACCCCCCGTGGACATGCCTATGGGTGCAACTTTGTTATTTTTCCACTTTATTTGTAGTGTTGTGTAAAAGTATTCCCATAAGATGTTAAGTGTTAAAATAATAGAATGGAACAGTAACCTTTTCTATACTTTATGCTTATTTGGCTGTGTTCCACTTGTTAGGTACCAACAGATCGACACGGACCAGACACCATGTGTGGTGCATACCTTACAACTTGTGGTCCACATGGTGCAGAAGGAGGCAAGTGTGAAGAGAATACTGGATGAAGCAAGATCAATAGTGAACCTCTTCTGCAAGTCTTCCATTGCAACACTGAAGATATTGGAGCATTATGGTCTTAATCTTTTAAACGACTGCCCCACCTGCTGGTCAGTACTCCTCAAACTGAAAGAGTCGGCCTGCCAAATTGCAAACATCATAAGATGAGACAGCTTGCTCCCTAGTGAATGGCAAAAGCTCACATCATTGCATGATCTAGAGCTGCTTTTTACAGAACATACTAAAACCCTTCAGAGTGTCAGCATGTCCCTGCCCTCTTTGATCTACTCAACCACCTTGAGGACTTTAACTACTTGCTGCCCGCCCGCCGTCATATGACTGTGGGACGGTGCAGCTGTTATCCTGGGCCGCCGTCATATGACGGCGCAGCCTTCCAGGCAGCCCAGGGGGCGCGTGCGCCCGCCGCATCGCTCGGGTCCCGGTGCGCGTGCCCGGCGGCCGCAATGTAAACACACAGATCTACGTCCTGTCAGATGGGAGGAGACCGATGGTGTGTTCCTTGTACAGAGGAACACCGATCGGTCTCCTCCCCTTGTGAATCCCCTCCCCACACAGTTAGAATCACTCCCTAGCAAGACATTAACCCCTACAGCGCCCCCTGCTGGTTAACCCCTTCATTGCCAGTCACATTTATACAGTAACCAATGCATTTTTAAAGCACGGATCGCTGTATAAATGTGAATGGTCCCAAAAATGTGTCAAAATTGTCCGATGTGTCCGCCGCAATATCGCAGTCACAATAAAAATCGCAGATCCCCGCCATTACTAGTAAAAAAATAATAATAATAAAAATGCTATAAATCTATCCCCTTATTTTGTAGATGCTATAACTTTTGCGCAAACCAATAAATATACGCTTATTGCGATATTTTTTACCAAAAATATGTAGAAGAATACGAATCGGCCTAAACTGAGGAAAAAATTTGTTTAAAAAAAAAAAAAATTTGGATACTTATTATAGCAAAAAGTAAAAAATATTGTGTTTTTTCAAACTTGTCACTCTTGTTTTGTTTATAGCACAAGAAATAAAAACCGCAGGGGTGATCAAATACCACCAAAAGAAAGCTATATTTGCGGGGAAAAAATGATAAAAATTTCATTTGGGTACAGTGTTGTATGACTGCGCAATTGTTATTCAAAGTGCGACAGCGATGAAAGCTGAAAATTGTTCTTGGGCAGGTAGGGGGTGAAAATGCCCTGTATGGAAGTAGTTAAACAGAACAGTAGCTACCAAGACCTTGCCACAATTGCACAGAGGATGAAAGGGAGTGTGAACCAGCGTTTTGCTTCATTCTTGGATCCACCTGATAAAATGTTCTCCCCACTTGCAGCAGCTGCTTGTTTTGTCAACCCTACTATCTGTGAAACACTTGGTGTGGCGGATGAGAACATTCAGGAACTGCTTAAAAAGGCAGAGGAGTATGTCATAAGAAAATCCACATTGCCACACACACAACATGAGGAATTGTCTGATGATGATGTGGAACTTTTGCAGGAAGTGGAAGAAGCACCGGCAGCCACATCTAAGCAGCCAGTCTTTCGGTTTCTTTCTAAATGCCGCAGAAGACCCAGGCAGAGGATATCTCCAAACAGCATAGAAGAGCAGATCAGAAAATATAAAAAAGAGCTTCTGCACAAAGTTGCCACCATCCTCACTGGACAGTGCAACAGATCTTTGGCTGTCAAAGAGTGACACTTTTTATCACCAGCTGAAACCTTTTGCATTCTTCCTACTGGCTATGCTAGCTTCTCACGCCTGTGCAGTGAGATATTCAGTGTCACAGGTGACCTCTCTAATGGCCAGTGCAATAGAGCAAAGGGTCATGTTGGCATAAAATACTTTTCTTAAAATGAATTGGAACAAATAGAAGTGTTTTATTCTCCAGGTTTTTCTATTTCTAACATAAGAAGCATACCCAATACTTACGGGTTGTGTATAAGAAAAAAGAGAGCGCACTCTCATAGCCACATCCGTAATTGAGAGGGGAACAATAAAGCAAAGGGATACTAACTAGGTATCCCTGGATCGGACTTTAAAGGCATAAGAAACGATAGTGAAGTATGAAAAAATAACAATATTTATTGAAAAAATACACATGACATCAATAAAGCATTCGAGAATAATAGGAGTAATAATAGGAATTTATAAAAGTATCCGAGAGAAGGGCGACACTCTTTATGGTCTGGACTGGAATAGACACATGATCAGTGGAAGGCTATCTCCCAGGGGCTATTTATCATGTGTCTATTCCAGTAATTACTATAAAAGGACCACATTATCTGCTGGTGTGTAGGAGTTTATACTTCGTCAGCAATCAGGCATCTTTGGCATTGAAGCTTTAGTACTTCCTACCGTGGCTACTGGCTCTGGATGATTTTGATGACACTGTTTTGCCCCTGTCTGGAAATTACCAGACTAATATTTCTCATCTACTTATGATAAAAGATTTGGTTGTTTTCCGAATACCTATATACTTAGACCATCAGGATTGTTGCCCTTCTCTCGGATACTTTTATATACTCCTATTATTTGGATATCTACATATAGGGCTTAGTCTCTTACAAGACATTGAGATCTGTTCTTTCTTTTGCTGTCTTTGAAACCTTGAATGCGTCCTGAAGAAGCCTAATGGTGAAACGCGTCAATGCACATGGGCTCACTGTATACTTTGTATCATGCTATATGATTTTTAATTCTCAAATGCTTTATTGATGTCATGTATTTTTTCAATAAATATTGTTATTTTTTCATACTTCACTATTGTTTCTTATGCCTTTAAAGTCCGATCCAGGGATACCTAGTTAGTATCCCTTTGCTTTTTTGTTTCCCACTTACTGTATGGGTTGTGCTTATTGTGATAGGAAGAATCAATAAGTAATTCAACAACATTTTTTATTGTCAATTAAATTCATAGGAAAAATGCACAGGATACAAATGCCATTAGTGTGTGGAACAATAACAACCACCACGTTTTATCAACTCCTCTCTCTCTTAGCATTGACAAATTTGACAATAGAGATAAATATCACACTAATGAAAAAGAAAAATAGATCAGTAACTGTCAAAAAGGGCAGCCTTATGTCAGGGTCCTGCCCCAGTAGTCTTTTTGTGTGATATTTACCTCTAAGTCATTGCGAATGCTGAGAGAGAGAGAAAGGAGAGAGGAGTTGATAAAAAGTGGTGACTGTTGTAAACCACACACTAATGGCATTATTGAAGACTGTGCACTTATTCTTCAAATGCATCTGGGAATTAGAACTGTTGAAATAATAAACTGACAGTAAACTGATTCTTATTGTAGAAATAAGCATTACCCTCAAGTATTGGTTTATTATGCTATACCAGACCGCCAGTGGCACTGCAGTGTCTGTGCACTGTGCTGTGTGCTCTGCTGTGCTTCTAAATGTACAGCTGTAGCCAAAAGTTTTGAGAATGACAACAATATTACTTTTCACAAAGTCTGCTGCTTTAGTGTTTTTAATCTTTTTTGTCAGATGTTACTATGGTATACTGAAGTATAATTGCAAGCATTTCATATGTGTCAAAGGCTTTTATTGACAATTACATTAACCTCTTCCGGACCGCCCACCATCGTTATACGTCAGTACTGTGAAGAGGAATATCATTGTTATAGCAGCAGCTAGCTGCCATAACCCGGTATCCTCTTCTTCAGCAGGCGGTCCACTTCAAGATCAAAGTGGTCCCTGCGGCGGATTCGCCGCAAGATCACTTTTATCGGTGGCGGGGGGGGGGGGGGCTTCCACCCCAGATCTCATTTTTAAGAGGTCCTGTCATGCTTTTTTTCTATTACAAGGGATGTTTACATTCCTTGTAATAGGAATAAAAGTGACACAATTTTTTTTAAAGAACAGTGAAAAATAAAAAATAAAAGGTAAAATAAATAAGGAAAAAAAAAATTAAAAATTTTTAAACGCGCCCTGTCCCGCCGGGCTCGCGTGCAGAAGCGAACGCATACGTGAGTAGCGCCCGCATATGAAAACGGTGTTTAAACTGCACATGTGAGATATCGCCGCGGTCAGTAGAGCGAAAGCTTTTTAAGGGTAAACGTTTGTCGCCATTCCACGAGCAGGCGCAATTTCGAAGCGTGACATGTTGGGTATCAATTTGCTCGGCATAACATTATCTTTCACAATATAAAACTAAACTGGGCTAACTTTACTGTTGTCTTATTTTTTAATTAAAAAAAGTGTATTTTTTCCAAAAAAAGTACGCTTGTACGCAGCGCAAATATTGTGTGACAGAAAGTATTGCAACGACCGCCATTTTATTCTCTAGGTGTTAGAAAAAATATATATAATGTTTGGGGGTTCTAAGTCATTTCCTAGCAAAAAAAAAAAGTTTTTACCTTGTAAACAACAAATCTCAGAAAGAGGCTCGGTCTTTAAGTGGTTACGATTATGCAAAGAGTCAATATTTGCAGTGTTGAATTGACCCTTCTTTTTCAAAAACCTCTGCAATTCACCCTGGCATGTTGTCTTTTTTCAATCAACTTCTGTGCCACATCCTGATTGATGGCAGCCCATTCTTGCATAATCAATGCTTGGAGTTTGTCAGAATTTGTGGGGGGATTTTTGTTCACCTGCCTCTTGAGGATTGACCACAAGTTCTCAATGGAATTAAGGTCTGGGGATTTTCCTGACCATGGACCTAAAATGTCCATGTTTTGTTCCCCAAGCCACTTAGTTATCACTTTTGCCTTGTGGCAAGGTGCTCCATTATGCTGGAAAAGGCATTGATCATCACCAAACTGTTCTTAGGAGAAGTTGTTCTCGAAGGATGTTTCTGTACCATTCTTTATTCATGGCTGTATTCTTAGGCAAAATTGTGAGTGAGCCCACTCCCTTGGCTGAGAAGCAACCCACCCCACACATGCAGGGCCGTTTTTAAGGCAGGGCAAAAGGGGCAGTTGCCCTGGGCCCTGTCATTGTTGTGGGGCCCAAAGCAGCTGCCTCATACTTGCCAACTCTCCTGTTTTTTTTCCCCTCGTCCCTTGAGGTTTTAGTCCTGTGCTGTGTCCCAATATCTCAGTGTGAAGTGCTGCTACTAATGCTGCCCAGCTCTGCCCTATTGTTGTGTAAAGATGACTCACCTGCAGACCCTGTGTTTACATGTAAATTACCGGCATTCATATGTAAATAGCGGCATCATTCATATGTAAATATGGTCGGCCAGCGGCATTGATATGTATATCATGCCCCCCTGAGGTCATATCCACAGTAATCTCTAGGAACCAATCAACAAGCAGAAATGATGTGCTGTAACCTCTAGTAACTAATCAGTGAGCCGTAATGTGTGCTGTAACCTCTAGCAACCAGTCAGTGAGCGGTAATGATACATTGTAACCTCGGGCAACCAATTGCAATAGCTGCCTGATATGATTCAGTAAACTAATTTTGAGTCTAGCTGCTATTTATTGTATGTCTCTCAGAGCAGGTGGAGAGCAAAACTGCATGGGGGGGCCCCAAGAAAAGTTTTGCCCAGGGTCCAATCAATATTAAAGACGGCCGTGCACACATGAATGGTCTCAGGATGCTTTACTGTTGGCATGAGCATGACACAGGACTAATGATAATGTAGCGCAGTGCTCACCTTTTCTTCTCTGGACAACAAGGTTTTCTGGATGCCCCAAACAATCAGAAAGGGGATTCATCAGAGAAAATGACTTTATTCCAGTCGCCAGCAGTCCAATCCCTGTACCTTTTGCAGAATATCAATCTGTCACTGACGTTTTTCCTGGAGTGAAGTAGTGGCCTCTTTGCTGCCCTTCTTGACACCAGGCCAAGCTGCTGAAATGTTTTGTTGTATTCTGTTCATTTTCTTGTTAAAGTTCATGTAAATGTGCACTGCATTGTGGCATCATCACGCAAAAAATGTTTGTTTTAATTTATTTTTTTATTTTAACGTTACCCTTTTGTCAAAAAAGCAATTGTCTTGTAACAAAACTTGGTTTTACTTAAATAAAGATGTTTTATAACAACTAAATCTGTGTCTGTACTGCATGTTCAAACCTTAATATCATAAATAATAACATATTTGATTTTTCACTCCAGCAGTAGTATCTAATGAGTTTGGAAATGGTAGAGAAATGCTTAAATAATGCATTACAATTTAAATACACCCATTAGATTTTAGCTGACTAAAATGAGTTTTATTAAAATAAAATCATTTTAGTTGACTAAAATGTACTGGAGATTTTAGCCGACTAAAATGTAGGGCATTTTAGTTGACTAAAATGTACTGGAGATTTAGTCAACTAAATACGACTAAAACTAAAACAATTGCAGAAGACTAAAATGGGACTAAAACTAAATGCCATTTTAATCAAAAGACTAATGCCCTATACACACGGTCGGACATTGATCGGACATTCCGACAACAAAATCCATGGATTTTTTCTGACGGACGTTGGCTCAAACTTGTCTTGCATACACACGGTCGCACAAAGTTGTCGGAAAATCCGATCGTTCTGAACGCGGTGACATAAAACACGTATGTCGGGACTATAAACGGGGCAGTAGCTAATAGCTTTCGTCTCTTAATTTATTCTGAGCATGCGAACTTTGTGCGTCAGATTTGTATACACACGATCGGAATTTCCGACAACGGATTTTGTTGTCGGAAAATGTTATAGCAAGCTCTCAAACTTTGTGTGTCGGAAATTCCGATGGAAAATGTGTGATGGAACCCATTTCCGACAACAAGGTCCTATCACACATTTTCCGTTGGAAAATCCGACCGTGTGTACAGGGCATAAGACTAAAACTAAATTAAAATTTGCTGTCAAAATTAACCCTTGTCAGATTTTTTTTTTCACCATCTGTGTCCCATTGTGGAGATTTCCATTCACTTCCTGGGGTATAGCCACAGGAAGTGAGAGGAAATTGCTGCAAATTAAGGGAATTCCAGGTCTCCAGAACTATTGTCCCCATTGGAAGATTTCCCCTCTATTACTTTTCTGTGGACAATGTGCTTGTCAATTGCAGCCTCACTGTGCCCGTCAAATGTAGCCTTACTGTGCCAATCAAATGCAGCTTCACTGTGCCCATCAAATGCAGCCTCATTGTGCCCATCAAATGCAGCCTCACTGTGCCTGTCAAATGCAGCCTCACTGTGCCCATCAAATGCAACCTCACTGTGCACATCAATTGCAGCCTCACTGTGCCCATCAATTGCAGCCTCACTATGCCTGTCAAATGCAGCCTCACTGTGCACATCAATTGCAGCCTCACTGTGCCCATCAATTGTAGCCTCACTGTGCCTATCAAATGCAACCTCACTGTGCACATCAATTGCAGCCTCACTGTGCCCATCAAATGCAGCCTCACTGTTCCTGTCAAATGCAGCCTCACTGTGCCCATCAAATGCAGCCTCACTGTGCCCATCAAATGCAGCCATGCTGTGCACATCAAATGCCGTGTGTACAGGGCATAAGACTAAAACTAAATCAAAATTTGCTGTCAAAATTAACACTGGTTATAACCCTTGTCAGATTTTTTTTTTTCACCATCTGTGTCCCATTGTGGAGATTTCCATTCACTTCCTGTGGTATAGCCACAGGAAGTGAGAGGAAATTGCTGCAAATTAATGTAATTCCAGGTCTCCAGAACTATTGTCCCCATTGGAAGATTTCCCCTCTACTACTTTTCTGTGGACAAAGTGCCTGTCAATTGCAGCCTCACTGTGCCCGTCAAAAGCAGCCTCACTGTGCCCATCAAATGCAGCCTCACTGTGCCCATCAAATGCAGCCTCACTGTGCCCATCAAATGCAATCTCACTGTGCATATCAAATGCAGCCTCACTGTGCCTGTCAAATGCAGCCTCACTGTGCCCATCAAATGCAACCTCACTGTGCACATCAATTGCAGCCTCACTGTGCCCATCAATTGCAGCCTCACTATGCCTGTCAAATGCAGCCTCACTGTGCACATCAATTGCAGCCTCACTGTGCCCATCAATTGCAGCCTCACTGTGCCCATCAATTGTAGCCTCACTGTGCCCATCAAATGCAACCTCACTGTGCACATCAATTGCAGCCTCACTGTGCCCATGAAATGCAGCCTCACTGTTCCCGTCAAATGCAGCCTCACTGTGCCCATCATATGCAGCCATGCTGTGCACATCAAACGCCTTGCTGTGCCCATCAAATGCAGCCTCCCTGTGCCCGTCAAATGCAGCCTCACTGTGCCCGTGAATTGCAGCCTCCCTGTGCCCATCAAATGCAGCCTCAATGTGCCCGTCAATTGCAGCCTTACTGTGCCCATCATATACAGACCCACAATGCCCCAGCCATGTTCATTGCACAAACTTGCAAGGTAGTTGTGGTGCACTCTATTCATGGTGAAATGCCATTTAATTTTTGTCATTAAACAGCATTGAGTGGCTGCATCTTTTTTCAGGTGGGATGGTCGGGGGTGGTAAAACTTCAGCTCAACTGCCTGCTTGTACTGCCCCTCCCAGCTGTGTGAATGAGCCCCTAAGGTCTTCTTTACAAGTGTAGTCTCAGATCTGGGCATTCCTTTCTAAGGGTCCACATATTGACTGTCTGCCTGACATCCTTTCCATCCCAGATTACTTTTTATCTATTTTACCTGTTCAGCAGCTCAGTACATTCTCTGCACTCATTTAAGGTGGCCATAGAATAGATGATTCCTTTTATTATTTCATTCCTAGATGGCCATCTTAAATGAGTGCAGAGAATGTATTGAGCTGCTGAACAGGTAAAATAGATAAAAAGTAATCTGGGATGGAACGGGTGTCAGTCAGTGATGGGAATGGTCAGATCTGACACTGGAGGATGCAGGGTATGTGTGAGCAATGAAGATATGAGGGGAGGGCAAACAGCAGAAAGTAAAGGAGGGGGGAGAGGAGGGGGATCGGTGTGATAGGGAAGATGTAGAGACTTTCATTACTCGGAGAGAGGGGAAGTAAAGTTGGAGTTGAAAGGTGCTGCTGTAGCAGGAGTCAGGACAGTGACAATAGCATAGCAGGTGCCCCTTCCTCCCCCCAGTCCTGGCCCTGCATGTACTGTACCTTCTTTATGTGTTTCCAGGGATCCCTCTATGTGCACTGCTGGCTTCCGAGTTTGTCACAGGGAGTGCTGCCTCTGACTGCTGCACGGACCTGAGCCTGCCACCATTCTTCTTTTCCTGCTGATTCCCTCAGCACTTACTTGCTGAAGGAGGCAGGCAGTGTGTGAGCTGATTCACTCCTCCGCCAGCAGCACAGGAACTGAGAGAGAAAATGCAACCAGTGTAAATCTGCATAGGAGCCGAAATAGAATAGTCCCTCCAGTTAGTCTCCCTGGATCTCCCGATGAACTCAGCAGATGAGTGAGGATATCATTAACAATTAATAGCACTAAAATGTATATGCTAAAGGGCAGCATGTTTCTGTGGTGTTAGAAAAGCGATTTTGCATGCGTTCCCAACACACACAAATGTGAACGCAGGTTAAATGTTTCAGTTACATTAGTGGTCAGTGTAAATCTCCTCATTACATTGGGGCTTGGTGTACAATCCTTTCATTCATACTAGTGGTCAATGTGAGGGTCCCCCTTACATTGGTGGTCAGTGTAAATCCCTCTTTACATTGGTGGTTACTGTGAATGTTCCTATTACATTAGTGGTCAGTGTGAATCCCCATTACATTGGTGGCCAGTGTAAAAACTCCTCTTTATATTGGTAATCAGTAAAAAAAAAAAAATTGTATTTGTGGTCTGTTTCAAATCCTCCCTTACATTGGTGGTCCATTGGAAAAACGGGTACCTGGAGCTGCTCCAAACATGCTCCACAACACTAGAGAGTCGAGGACTATCTTGGTACCCTGGGATCGAACTAGTTAAAAGAAAATTTAACAATTAGAAAATAGACATGGTTAAAAACAGTTGGTACAAAAGTACATGCACTGTGCACACAATACCGTGCATAGTAATGAAAACAGGTAATGGACACGTAAGCCCTAATAAAGGAAAATTGGGATGTGTATCCTCACAAAGTCCTCTACATGTTTAACGGTATCCACCACTTCTTCAGGGGGAGTCAGTCAAAAACATCTACATGAGTAAATATAGTTTCATAATTGAACAGTTATCAACAAATTTCAAGGGTTGGTAAATTTAAGTGTAACAGATACTTGAGAAACAATGCATAATAGATTAATCGTGGAGAATCTATAAAATTATAAATAGCTTACCAATGATGGCCCTGGAGACCCCAAACAGTACCAAGAGAGGCACCTGATGAGGGGTAGTCCCCCTGGGGCGGACACAGGAGACGCTATGAGCACAGAAACCATAATTGAAAAATGGTAGGATGACAATGGGTCTGTGTTAATAGCTATGAACACAACAACAGATAGGGAAATACAAAAAGGAAGGAAAAAAGAGGGGAAAAAAAGGGGGATAAAAGAGAGAGAAGGGAAAAGGGACAAAGAAAAGAAAAGAAAAGAAGATGGGGGGAAAGGTGAAGAGAAATGAATGAAGGGGAGGGAAAAGAGGAGGGGAATAGAAAGTTGGTCCATGTAGAAGCCCCCTTTACATTGGTGGTGAGTGTAAATCCTCCTTACATTGGTGGCCAGTGTATTAATCCCCCTTTAATGGTTCTTGATGTAAAATCCCCCATTACATGGGGAGGTGAGGGGACCCCCCCCACTATATACTTGCCAAAGGTTTCCAGCTTTGCTCTACATGATTCAGAATTTGCCACAGGGTACTGCCTCCTAACTGATCCCATCCCCCCACCACTGCCACTGATCCCATCAACCCCCCAGCATTGCCACTGATCACACACTCCCTCGCCCAGTATTGCTACTGATCCAAGGAGTCCTAGGATCCCTAGGAGTTTTCTGTCTATTGATTGGTCCCCTCACCTCCCCAGTCCATGTTGTGCAGGCAGTGAGGAGATGATGTGCTGTAACCTTTATGCACTAACCTCTAGCAATCAATCAGTGAGCAGTAATAATGTGCAGTAGCCTCTAGTAACCAATTGGTGAGTGGTAAGGATGTCCAGTGACCTCTAGCAACCAATCAGTAAGAAGTGTTGATATACATTAATCTCTAGCAGCCAATCAACAAGCAGAAGTCATGTGCTGTAACCTCTAGAAAATAATAAGTGAGACAAAATGTGTGCTGTAACCTCTAGCAGGCAGTCAGTGAGTGGTAATGATACATTGTAACCTCTGGCGACCAATTGCAATCGCTGCCTGATCTGATTTAGTAAACTGATTTTGAGTCTAGCTGCTATTTATTGTATGGTTCAGAGCAGGTGGAGAGCGAAATTGCATGGGGGTGAGGGGGGCCCAAGAAAATGTTTGCCCAGGATCCAATCAATATTAAAGACGGCCCTGCCTGAGCCTTCTGTACAATAAATGGGTATTGCAGTCAGCACTGGGTCAGGAAGAGTGAACAGTAATTAAAAACTCTAACCCAGGGGTAGGCAATCTCAACACTCCAGCTGTGGGGAATCTATAAATCCTATCATGCCTCTGCCTCTAAGATGCCTCTTGCAATGTCTCATGAGATTTGTAGTTTCAAAGCAGCTGGATTGCCAAGGTTGCCTACTCCTGCTCTAACACATTCCCACTCTACTAAACATGTGTTATTGTTTTTCTTTTTCTCAGTCCCTTCATTGAAGAGATTTATCATTTCCTCAAAGAACTGAGATTAAATCTACCCATAGGGGTACAGTGAGCAATACAAACCTGACAGAGTAGCTAACCATTCCTGCATCCAAAAATAAATAAATAATAATATTATTAAAAGTTCCCTCTGGCGTTCAGTTTTAACTTTTGTCATACATTTGACTATATTTAAAGGCTGGCCTGATTTTGCTGATACTCCCAGGTTGGGTATGTGTTAAGTTTAAGTCCAAAATGTAGTTCATGGGTACGGTCAAAAATGGGGGGGAAACATGTGACTCTCGCACAGCAATGAGAAAGCCCCCCCCCCCCCCATGCTCCAGGGGGCCCTGTCACACCTGGACAGGTGGGGCGTGGGGGTGACATTTTTCTTGAACCGATCGACTGTATTTTCCTCCTGCAGCAGCTAAAATCCAGCTTCTCCTCTACTCCATCCTGTCAGCATGGCTCTAGTAAATGCTCTAGTAAATGCTACCCCCACTGCCCCTCCCATCCAGGTTCCACTTCTTTCTGCTGATCTGCACCCACACCCCCCCTGCCAACACTGCTATCTTCCCTCCTCTCCTACACTGCTGGCTGCTCCAGGGGATTGTTTCAGGATGGAAGGCAGGGGAAAGGGCCAGTAAATATGTCATATATCCACTGCTCTACTGACACCATCCACACACTTCCCTACTGAAACTGTCCACACGCCATCTACTGCCCAACTGACACTATCCACTGCTCTACTGACTGACATGATTTAGATTTTTTTTATTTACTACCATACCCCTTTCAGCCCCTCCCACTGTTGATGCATTTTGGTCACACCCACTGTTTACCACTGTGACCTGGTGTCCCAGGTTTTTAACAATCCTATAGTGTATACTTAAAAAAAAAATTGCCATGGCCGCTAAGGTGTTTAGGATTGGCTAGAAGAAAAGGTGGCAACCCTACCCTAGCCACTGTGCCAGAAGAAAGTAGCAGCACTTTATTGGAAATTTCAAGCTTCACCTCTGAGGTTGTTTAGGAGGGGTGCCACCATTACAAAAGAAAAGAGCCCATAAGTGTGTCTTTAATAATTTGTTTCTTCTTTCCCAGCGGCGCCCCTCCTAATCCACACTGGAAGTGAGGCTTGAAATTGCTTCATTCAAGCCTCACCTCTATGGCTGATTAGGAGGGGCCTCAGAAACTGTGTAATTCATATATGCTCAGTTTTAAAGGGATGAGGTGGCACCTCCTAATCCGCTATAAAAGTGGGGCTTGAAACTGTCTTTTTCAAACCTCACCTATGCAGTGATTGTGTGGGCCTTCAGGCTACATGTGCAACGAGTCGCTATTCCCATATCTTTGAAATGACTAATATATATATAAATTTTATTATAAGTACTATCTTATGGCTTATTTATTTATTTAATACACTTGGATTTTTCTCTTTGGGCAGGGGGCTGGGGGTGTGTGGATAGAGAACTCCTCCCTGATCTGAGTTTTTGCCCTAGGTGAAAGAATGTCTAGGTTCGCCACTAATAACAAGTGTTGTAAAATATGTATATATAAAGGTTGTATGGATCTGGACATTGAATGACAGATCTGCAACTGTGAAAGTCAAATTAGATGATGGCTGCTGATTAGAAAAAAATCCAAATGGTTGAGTACATGGTTCAATTACTGTCAAGGCTTTTGAAAATAAATCTCATTAACTAGTGTATGGATCACATTTAGAAATAGAATGTCATAAGACAGCTGTGTGGTGGATAGGTACCAGCACAGATCTTCAATGTTAACAGACACAGCAAAAAAAAAGCAAAAAAGATAATTTTATATAAAAGTATGTGTATTATTCTGGTAGGTTAATTGGATCCTGTCTAAATTGTCCCTAGTATGTACAGTATGAATGTGAGTTAGGGACCTTAGATTGTAAGCTCCTTGAGGGTAGGGACTGATGTGAATGTACAATGTATATGTAAAGCACTGCGTAAATTGACGGCGCTATATAAGTACCTGAAATAAATAAATAAATAAAATAAATAAATACATTATTTCCAGTTGTAAAATTCAATAATAAGAAAAGCAGAAAAAAATGTTGTTCCTCCTATCACTTTACTTATGGTATAGAAAAGCAGAAGGTCCACCTGTGCTGACTTCCGGGTGCACCAAAGTTGAAACTCCTGCAGGAGTGGGTCCAACCTGCAGCCACCCCTATTATTTAACCACTTCTGGACTCCCATGGTTAAAATTCAGAATTAGTATTCTGACTATATGTCCATCGAGTCCCATCAACATGTTTGGAAAAGTCACCCACTGCAATGTGTTGGCCAGCTCCTTTCATGTTTTTTCATCCACTAAGGTCTATGTTTGAAGGGTTGTGACCACTGAATTCCAGATTCTGATCAGTTTGTGACAATCAGAAGCCAGCACAATGCCACATGGAAAGCTTCAGTCAGCAGTGGATAGCTTTTAAAAACAGTTTTTAGGTCATGGATTGGGGGGTGTTGCAAGGATAACAGCTACTCAACAAATTAAGTGAGTTCTGGCACAGTGCTGGTGTGAAAATAGATTACTTCAGCCACTGGCCTGCCACAATACATCTGGCTGGCTTCATAGGAATATATGGGGCTTTAGTGGGGCCACATTTTCAGCAGGAGCATGAAATGCTTCCAAGTAACTAGAGAAGTTCCTCTATAGAAGACCTAAGGCTAGGCTCACACTAGCCAAAGCACCAATCCAAACAGTTCACTCATCACTATATCCAAACATGTAATTCTTAGTATTTATTAATTTTATACCAAATATCTTTCACAGGAAGGATAATCCACAACAGAAAAAATAAAATGTATGCAAATGGAACTGGCAATTTACTGCTATGCAAGCAAGCTCATGCTGCTATACCCATACAGATCTTAACCACTAGCTGACCAGCCACCGTCGTTATACTGCGGCAGGTCGGCTCTCCTGCAGCTGGTTAACTCTCCTGCGCAAATCACCATAGCTGTATGTCGGCCCTTTAAACAGCTATAGCAGGCACCTGCCCACTGCGCCCGCTGCTCAATGTCTGCCGGCCACGTGCGATTGCGGGCACGAGAGACAGAACAGGGATGTGTGTGTGTGTAAACACCCAAATCCCTGTTCTGACAGGAGAGACAGATCGTCTGTTCCTACTAGCTAGGAACAGCGATCTGGCTCCTCCCCTAGTCAGTCACATCCCCATACAGTTAGAAACACTCATGAGGGAACACATTTTAACCCCTCGATCACCCTCTAGTGTTAACCCCTTCCCTACCAATAACATTTACACAGTAATCAGTGCATTTTTATAGCCCTGATCGCTATATAAATGTCAATGAACCCAAAAATGTGTCAAAAGTGTCCGATCTGTCGCAGTCCCGCTAAAAATCGCAGATCGCCGCCATTACTAGTAAAAAAAAATAATAAAAATGCCATAAATCTATTCTTTATTTTGTAGATGCTATAACTTTTGTGCAAAACAATCAATATACGCTTATTGCGATATTTTTTACCAAAACTATGTAGAAGAATATATATCGGCCTAAAGAAATTTGTTTTTTATATTTTTTGGGGGCATATTTATTTTAGCAAAAAGTAAAATATATTGCTTTTTTTTTTCAAAATTGTAGCATTTTTTTGTTTATAGCACAAAAAATAAAAACCGCAGAGGTGATCAAATACCACCAAAAGAAAACACTATTTGTGGGAAAAAAAATTACGTCAATTTTGTTTGGGTACAGCGTCGCACGACCACGCAATTGTCTGTTAAATCGGCGCAGTGGCGTATCGCAAAAAATGGCCTGGTCATTAAGGGGGCAAATCCTTCCAGGGCTAAAGTGGTTAAGGACACAGCGCCACAACAGAAAACTGATTTGCACTATGCTTCCCAAGCCATTTATTAAATAGTCCCCAGGTGTAAAGGTGTTAAAGTAGACGTGTGAGTTTTTATCTATTGAAGAAGCACAAAACTGAAAAGTGCACTTACCTATCGCAACCAATCAAATTCCAGTTTTTGCAGTTTCATTTAGTTCAGGCAAATGAAAAATGAATTCTGACTTGCTGTTATGGGTTACTGAACACTGCACTTAGCTTTATTAAATAAAAATGGTGGTGTACGACATTAGGGAACACACAGGACCCCAGGCAAAACAAATTAAAAATCTGGCACCAAGAATCAGCCAACTGAAACACAAATCTGTACGAAAGAATTTGTAAAAATTAAATTTCCTTTTGATTAAAAGAACAGATGCATTTTATTGCAGTTAATCTAAAAGGAAAGGGGATTTCATAATGACATTTTATATTATATTCAATACTTCTTGTTCCCTGTAATTGTTTTACTCAAACTATAACAAGATATCATTTGCACTAATTTGATTTGTAGAAAAAAAGGAGGGTTTATACAGCAGCAAGCTCACTTGAGTTCTGATATTTTCTTTTAAATACAAAACGGTTTCATATATTTTAACTTTGTCCTTTTAAGGAATGCTAGTAACCAGAATTTTTTATATGCAGTGTACTTTAATAATAAAGCATTTATAACAGCTCTGAATTCACCAGCTGCGAAATAAAAGGTATGGACTGCCCCCAAGTGGAAGATACTGGAATTCTACAAGCTCTTTATAGTCTTCTTAAAACAGAAGGCATCTGTTGTCTCACTTTCAAAACAAGTCATTTATTTTTGCTTCTAGCCCATCTATTCATCCTGTGCTGCTGGTTTGTAGCACATACAGTATACACCTTTATATTACAGAGACATTTTTTCCAATATGAATACCAACATGTTAGCTTTGATCCAGTCCAATATAACCAAACAAGTTATAACAAAGAAAAGCATTTTGATTGTACAGACATTTTCCAACAGGCTGGTTGTACAGAAGTCAATAGGAAGATTGACTTCTGTAAACCAGCTTACCCATGCATGGATCGAAATTCGTCTAGTCCCTGCTGAACCAGACAAATTTTGATCCATGTATGGCCAACTTAAAGAGGAAGTAAACCCTGATTCCTCTTTTGTTCCCTGCAGACCCTGCAAAGTAAAATCATAATGGGCTAGTATGCATCGCACCTACCTGCAAACGAAGCCTGCGCTGTCCCCCACTGGTGGCCGCATCCATCTTCGCCCCTCTTCCTTCCGGGGCTGCAGACTCCGGCTCTATGACTGGCCGAAGCCGCGTGACATCACTCCCGCACATGCACACCAGAGCCGCCAGTCACAGCACTCTCTCAGGAAAAAACAGCACGGAGGGCCAGTTTCTTCACAGCAGATGTGCCGATGGCATCATTGGCACACTACAAGGTAAATATCTCCTAAACAGCGCATGTTTAGGAGATATTTACAGTACCTAGCCTTATTCTAGGCTTATCTATAGGTACATGTTCTAAAAAGGCCAGCAGCCAGCTGTCTGTCAGAATACAATAGCTTAGCAGGGAGATTTGTCCACCCGCACTGTACGTGAATAAAATAATCTGTTAGATTCCTTTTGCTTGCAGGCTAAACCAAAAAAATTAGAGTATGGCCTTCTTAACTAGTGTTGGGCGAACGGTTCGGCCCAAGCTTGAGTTGGGGCTGAACATTGGCTCTTCGCCCCGTTTGGGGAATAGCCGAATTTGTAGGATGTTGGTGGGTGTTCGCCCCGCTGAATGCCCTGTAATGCACTGCACTCTGCATAGTGGTCTGGTATGGATTTTAAGGGGAACCCCACACCAAATGTAAAAAAAAAAATGGCTTGGGGTCCCGACAAAATCCATACCAGACCCTTATCTGAGAATGCAGCCTGGCAGGTCTTAAAGGGGGGGGGGATGAGTAAGCGGCTTCCCTCCTGAACCATACCAGGCCACATGCCTTCAAAACGGGGGGGGGGCTGTGAGGCAAGGGGGGCTCTGCCCCTCCACCCCAAAGCACCTTGCCAAGGGTTTATTCCCCACAACCCTAGGCTATGGTTGTGGGGGTCTACGGATGGGGGGCTTATCGGAATCTGAAAGCCCCCTTTAACAAAGGGGTCCCTAGATCCCCCCCCCATGTGAATGAGTATGGGGAACATAAAAAATACTACAAACAATAAAAACATAGAGACAATTTTTGGCAATTTCTTTATTAAAAAATAAGAAAAAATACATAAATCCATCGTTAATCAACCATTTTTTTCTTTTTTTTTCAATAGCTGGGTGCAGCAATTGTAACCACGATTTTAATTTAAATTTGATTTGACTTGTTTTTTTTCATTAATTCATTAAATCATTCGAATGTAATTTTTGCTGCAGCATGTTCTATATATGCTACAGATGCGCCATTTTAGAGGCAGTTTAAGGGCACCCCCGGGCACTATAGTTGAAGGAATTTTTCATTTTTATTGTTTCATCTTTAAAATCACTGCTCCTTTTAAAAACAATAGTTTTTTTTTTTTTTAAATGCATTAATATATGTCCCCCAGGGCAGTACCCAGACCCCCATACCTCTTTTATGGCTAACTATGTGCATATAAGCCTTTAAAATGGACACTTGATTTTTCCTGCTCGGCTACCATAGACTTCAATGGGGTTCACTGTCAGGTCAGAACTTTTCCCCTATTCGGGAGTTATGCTGCGAACCGAACAGGGAGGTGTTTGGCCCATCTCTAATCTTAACTAAAGTAATTTTAAAGGAATGATGTCACTGCTGTAACTATTGTAAGTTGAGACAGCTTTTTTCGCAAGAGTCTTTCAATGTCTCAAATTCTCATAAACCTTAAAAAGGGAGTTCCACCCAAAAGTGGAACTTCCGCTCATTTGTCTCCTCCCCCCTCCGGTTCCACATTTGGCACCGTTCGGGGGGAGCAGGTACCCTGTCTCCACTTCTGGGAGACCGAGCCGTGGCGAATTACATCATCAGCTTGGCTCCCTCCCTCCTCCTTCCCCCGCCGCCGGGCCAGAAGGAGAGCGGTGCCTCGCGCATGAGCAGTAGAAACCTGGTGTGAAGTCCCTACTACGGTGTAATGCTTCACTGTCGGGTTCCCTTACTGGCAATGGCAGCAGCAGCAGCCAACAGCTAATGGAAACATCAGCTGCGGTGCCGACATCGCTGGACTCCAGGACAGGTAAGTGTCCTATTATTAAAAGTCAGTAGCTGCAGTATGTGTAGCTGCTGGCTTTTAATTTTTGCAGTTGTGGGCGGACCTCCGCTTTAAAGCAGTATTAAGTTTAAAAGCAAGCATTTATTGTACTGCAGCTTACCAACTCTTATGCCCCATACACACGAGCAAAATTTCCGTCAAAAAAAGTGTGATGAGAGCTTTTGGTCGGATATTCCGACCGTGTGTATACTCCATCCAACTTTTTCTGTCTGAATTTCCACCAGCAAAAGATTGAGAGCAGGTTCTCTATTTTTCCGATGGAAAAATTTCTTGACAGAAATTCTGTTCGTCTGTATGTAATTCCGATGCGCAAAAAGCCAGCTTTCTAGTTGAATGTATCAGTTACAGAGATGAAACAAACCATTTAGCACTAGCAGGGGTGCTTAAGTGATAATTTTTTTATTTATGTAAAACTTTTATCCCAATAGGAACACAACTGTATGCTGTAACTGCTTATAAAGTATTAGCTGGAGTTTGGTTTCAGTTTGTTAGTGTATTTAAATCTTGTAATACAGTCAACACTCCCTTACCCTCAGACTGACAGTGATTCTGTCCTACGGTGCCCCTGTTCTCCTTTATCCAGAGTGGGGAGACTCTAATGCAGGAGGTGTGTTACTGGCAAGATCATCGGGTGAAAATAGAGTAGAAAAAGCCCCCCCCAAAAAAAAGAAACTTAATGCAGCCACCACATCTCATGATTGGTAAGCTGCAATATATCCTTTTTTTGGTTTTGGGTTTAACCCCTTCCCGCCGACCGTACG
This sequence comes from Lithobates clamitans, assembly GCA_037952925.1. NCBI lineage: Eukaryota > Metazoa > Chordata > Amphibia > Anura > Ranidae > Lithobates > Lithobates clamitans. Next base: position 6,029,047 of record JBBGZY010000098.1, read on the forward strand.
CACATATGCGTACTCGGCTTTCCGGGGTTATACCGGGATGATGCCCGCAGCTGCAGGCATCATCCCGGTACCGTTGTTTACAGCGGGCGATCGGCTACCCGTGTATAACAACCGATGCGGCTAAAAGCCGCTCGGTTGTTATACCGGAGGAGCGGGAGGGGACATCCCCCCCCTCCCGCCGCCTCCCGCCGCTGTTACTGGGCCTCCCGTGCGATCGGGAAGCCCGGAATCCAATCGAGTACTTTCGGCGGTTGGGGGCGGGCTGGAACGAAGCTGTGAGTGGCTTCGTTCCAGCCTTCTTGTTGTAAACGCAGAAGCGACGTCATAACGTCACTTCCCGTTTACTCGGCTGCCAATGGCGCCGAATTTAAAAAAGTTCACAGTATTCAGAATCGCCGTTTTCGGCGATCTGAATACTTTGAAGTGTAAAGGAGGGATGGGGGGTCTTTTAGACCCCCGATCTCTCCATAAAGAGTACCTGTCACCACCTATTACTGTCACAAGGGATGTTTACATTCCTTGTGACAGCAATAAAAGTAAAAAAAAAAAAAAAAAATTTTAAAACACAATTTATAAAGTAAAAAAAAAATAAAATAAATTAAAAAAAAAATAAAATTTTAAAGTGCCCCTGTCCCCGCGAGCTCGCGCAGCGAAGAAAACGCATACGGAAGTCGCGCCCGCATATGTAAACGGTGTTCAAATCACACATGTGAGGTATCGCCGCGATCGTCAGAGCGAGAGCAATAATTCTAGCCCTAGACCTCCTCTGTAACTCTAACCTGGTAACCGTAAAAAAAATTTTAAGCGTCGCCTATGGAAATTCATAGGTACCGTAGTTTGTCGCCATTCCACGAGTGCGTGCAATTATAAAGGGTGACATGTTTGGTATCTATTTACTCGGCGTAACATCATCTTTCACATTATACAAAAAAATTGGGGTAACTTTACTGTTTGGATTTTTTAAAATTCATGAAAGTGTCCCTTTTCCAAAAATTTGCGTTTAAAACACCGCTGCACAAATACCGTGTGATAAAAAATATTGCAACAGTCGCCATTTTATTCTATAGATTCTCTGCTAAAAAATATATATATATAATGTTTGGGGGCTCTAAGTAATTTTCTAGCAAAAAATATAGATTTTAACTTGTAAACACCAAATTTCAAAAATAGGCTTAGTCATGAAAGGGTTAAGAAAGCCAGAACATGTTGCTCTACAGAGAGACACTGTGTGGTGGCAGCTTTGCAATGAAAGACTATTGTTGTTTTGGTTAATTTGCATGCAAAACCCATCTTTCTACAAAAAAAAAAGGACGAGTGTGGTTAGAGCCAGATGAGATAGGATTTATTTATAGGTGTTATTTTTATGGGTGTGGACTAAGGTATGCAATGCTGGAAATGTTGATCATGCTTTTCTGATGCTGGAAGCTTGTAAAAGTGTATCTCCACTTTTGTTGAGAATAAAACAAATCCCTCTGATGTCTGATCTATGTACATTGCAAGACTTCTCTTGTTCTGAAGAAAAACATTGTTGTTTTTTTTCTGAAGAAACTGCCTTTTCCTGATTTCTGCGCAAATCTCAGTGTTCTAATGAGGAAAGCTGCAGTGTCTGCATCCCTTTAGACAAGCCTTAGGGGATATTTCACCAAAAATTAAATTCCTATTCTAAGGGATGCCTAAAATGTTGCTTTTTTCTTTAAACCATTCTGAAATCACAGAAAAGGGAAGTGATATCTCTGGGGATTTTCAAGCAGGAAATAATTTGTTTTAAGGATCTTGCAATATTTGGCACATACAAATGCTGCAAGGTTTTACATATAACCTTTTCTTTTCAGTGATCAGTAAAATATTTTAATTACCAGTACAAAAGGTTAAAGCTGATTTCCTGTTTTTAGTGATGTTTAAGTAGTTTGTTTGGGAAAAGCTGGTCAAAATGAACTATTACCTTAACAGGCAAATGCAGAAGCTGGGAGTGCTATATAAACTATATGTAGCCTCAGTATACAGCTGCTGCAAATGCAGTGGAATGCTCAGCCATTCACATGGAGCTTTATATTTGCATACAAAGCTTACTCTGATTGGCTGAGGTGGAGAGGTGGACGGATGACGTCACAATCTCCAACTCAGCCAATCAGAGGAGGCTTTGTATTCATTTATAGAAGTTCCTGTCTCACTAACGAAAGACAGATCACTGGGAGTGGCTGGGGAAGACCCAGCTGTCATGGTGCACGTTGGCACCAATGACAAAGTCAGAGGTAGATGGAGTGTCCTAAAGAACTTACTGGATCTACTGATTACCAACAATACAGACCTAATCACGGATGTGGAAATACAGGGCCATTTAGGAAACAGCAATCACAGGTCAGTTGGCTTCAGTATAAATCACACAAATAGGAAACATAAGGGGAATACAAAGACACTGAATTTCAAAAGAGCCAACTTCCCTAAACTACAAACCTTGTTAGAAGGCTTGAATTGGGATAAAATCTTAGGAACAAAGAACACAGAGGAGAGATGGGTTTGCTTTAAGAGCATATTAAATAAGGGCATTAGTCAATGCATCCTATTGGGTAATAAATTTAAAAGAGCGAACAAAAGTCCTGGATGGCTTAACTCCAATGTAAAAATGCATATAAAAGCAAAGGAGAAGGCCTTCAAAAAATACAAGGTTGAGGGATCATCATCAGCATTCAGACTTTATAAAGAATGCAACAGGAAATGTAAGGGGGCAATTAGGGTGACTAAGATAGAACACAAAAGACAAATAGCGGAGGAGAGCAAAAAAAATCACAAGAAATTCTTTAAGTATGTAAACAGTAAAAAAGGTAGGACAGACCATATTGGCCCCATAAAGAATGAGGAAGGACTGGTTACAAAGGATGGGGAGCATTTGGGGAGTGTTTATCCTTATGACACATCACAGGAAGCACATCCATGGTTAACAGGACAGAATTAAAATTAGATTTGGGAAACTTAACATTAATAAATCACCGGGACCAGATGGCTTGCATCCGAGGGTACTTAGGGAATTCAGTCAAGTAATTGTCAGACCATTGTTCTTAATTTGTACTGACAGTCTACTGACTGGAATGGTACCAGGTGATTGGAGAAAAGCCTATGTAGCACCAATATTTAAAATGGGCCCAAAATACATCCCTAGGAATTATAGAGCAGTTAGCCTAACATCAATAGTATGCAAGCTCTTGGAGGGGATAATAAGGGACTATATACAAGATTTTAGTAACAAGAACGGTATCATTAGCAGTAATCAGCATGGATTCATGAAGAATCGTTCTTGCCAAACCAGTCTAATAACCTTCTATGGGGAGGTGAGTTGCCATCTAGATAAAGGAAGGCCTGTAGACATGGTGTATCTGGATTTTGCAAAAGCTTTTGACACAGTTCCCCATAAACATTTACTGTACAAAATAAGGTCTGTTGGCATGGACCATAGGGTGAGTACATGGATTGAAAACTGGTTACAAAGGCGAGTTCAGAGGGTGGTGATAAATGGGGAGTACTCGGAATGGTCAGAGGTGAGTAGTGGGGTCTCCGAGGGTTCTGTGCTGGGACCAATCCTATGTATTTTGTTCATAAACAACCTGGTGGATGGGGTAAACATTACAATCTCTGTATTTGCGGGCGATACTAGCTAAGCAGGGCAATAATTTCTCTGCAGGATGTGGAAACCTTGCAAAAAGATCTGAATAAATTAATGGGCTGAGAAACTACATGGCAAATAAGGTTTAATGTAGAAAAATGTAAAATATTGCATTTGGTTGGCAAAAATATGCATGCAATCTATACACTGGTGGGGGAAACCTCTGGGGGAATTTAGGATGGAAAAGCACCTGGGGGCCCTAATAGATGATAGGCTCAGCAATGGTATGCAATGCCAAGCTGCTGCTAACAAAGCAAACAGAATATTGGCATGCATTCAAAAGGGGATCAACTCAAGAGATAAAACGATAATTTTCCCACTCTACAAGACTGGGCCTAGAGTATGCTGTCCCATTCTGGGCACCAGAAGGGAAGGAAGGATGTACTGGAAATGGAGCGAGTACAAAGAAGGGCAACTAAGCTAATAAAGGGTCTGGAGGATATTAGTTATGAGGAAAGGTTGCAAGCACTGAACGTATTCTCTCTGGAGAAGAGACGCTTGAGAGGGGATATGATTTCAATTTATAAATACCATACTGGTGATCCCACAATAGGGATAAAACTTTTTCGCGGAAGGGAGTTTAACCACTTCAGCCCCAGAAGGATTTACCCCCTTCCTGACCAGAGCACTTTTTACAATTTGGCACTGCGTCGCTTTAACTGCTAATTGCGCGGCCATGCAATGCTGTACCCAAAAAAAAAATTGTGTCCTTTTCTTCCCACAAAGAGCTTTCTTTTTATGTTATTTGATCACCTCTGTGGTTTTTATTTTTTGCGATATAAACGGAAAAAGACCGAAAATTTTGAAAAAAATGAAATTTTCTACTTTTTGTTATAAAAAAAATCCAATAAACTCAATTTTAGTCATACATTTAGGCCAAAATGTATTCGGCCACATGTCTTTGGTAAAAAAAAATGTCAATAAGCGGATATTTATTGGTTTGCGCAAAAGTTATAGCGTCTACAAACATTTTCAAACATTTTCTGGAATTTACACAGCTTTTAGTTTATGACTGCCTATGTCATTTCTTGAGGTGCTAAAATGGCAGGGCAGTACAAACCCCCCCAAATGACCCCATTTTGGAAAGTAGACACCCCAAGGAAATTGCTAAGAGGCATGTTGAGCCCATTGAATATTCATTTTTTTGTCCCAAGTGATTGAATAATGACAAAAAAAAAAAATTACAAAAAGTTGTCACTAAATGATATATTGCTCACACAGGCCATGGAAATATGTGAAATTACACCCCAAATTACATTCTGTTGCTTCTACTGAGTACGGGGATACCACATGTGTGAGACTTTTTGGGAGCCTAGCCGCGCACGGGGCCACGAAAACCAATCACCGCCTTCAGGATTTCTAAGGGCGTAAATTTTTGATTTCACTCCTCCGGATGACGTCACAATCTCCAACTCAGCCAATCAGAGGAGGCTTTGTATTCATTTATAGAAGTTCCTGTCTGGAATTTACACAGCTTTTAGTTTATGACTGCCTATGTCATTTCTTGAGGTGCTAAAATGGCAGGGCAGTACAACCCCCCCCCCCCAATGACCCCATTTTGGAAAGTAGACCCCCCAAGGAAATTGCTAAGAGGCATGTTGAGCCCATTGAACATTCATTTTTTTGTCCCAAGTGATTGAATAATGACAACAACAAAAAATTACAAAAAGTTGTCACTAAATGATATATTGCTCACACAGGCCATGGGAATATGTGAAATTACACCCCAAAATACATTCTGTTGCTTCTCCTGAGTACGGAGATACCACATGTGTGAGACTTTTTGGGAGCCTAGCCACGCACGGGGCCCCGAAAACCAATCTCCGCCTTCAGGATATCTAAAGGCGTAAATTTTTGATTTCACTCCTCACTACCTATCACAGTTTTGAAGGCCATAAAATGCCCAGATGGCACAACCCCCCCCCCCCCCCAAATGACCCCATTTCGGAAAGTAGACACCCCAAGCTATTTGCTGAGAGGCATGTTGAGTCCATGGAATATTTTATATTTTGACACAAGTTGCGGGAAACTGACACATTTTTTTTTTTTTTTGCACAAAGTTGTCACTAAATGATATATTGCTCACACAAGCCATGGGCATATGTGGAATTGCACCCCAAAATACATTTAGCTGCTTCTCCTGAGTATGGGGATACCACATGTGTGGGACTTTTTGGGAGCCTAACCGCGTACGAGGCCCCGAAAACCAATCACCGCCTTTAGGATTTCTAAGGGTGTAAATTTTTGATTTCACTCTTCACTGCCTATCACAGTTTCGAAGGCCATGGAATGCCCAGGTGGCACAAACCCCCCCAAATGACCCCTATTTTGGAAAGTAGACACTCCAAGCTATTTGCTGAGAGGCATGATGAGTATTTTGCAGCTCTCATTTGTTTTTTAAAATGAAGAAAGACAAGAAAACTTTTTTTTTTTTTTTCAATTTTTAAAACTTTGTGACAAAAAGTGAGGTCTGCAAAATACTTACTACCTCTCAGCAAATAGCTTGGGGTGTCTACTTTCCAAAATAGGGTCATTTGGGGGGGTTGTGCCACCTGGGTATTCCATGGCCTCCGAAACTGTGATAGGCAGTGAAGAGTGAAATCAAAAATTTACGCCCTTAGAAAGCCTGAAGGCGGTGCTTGGTTTTCAGGGTCCCGTGCGTGGCTAGGCTCCCAAAAAGTCTCACACATGTGGTATCCCCGTACTCAGGAGAAGCAACAGAATGTATTTTGGGGTGTAATTTCACATATTCCCATGGCATGTTTGAGCAATATATCATTTAGTGACAACTTTGTGCAAAAAAAAAAAAAATTGTCTTTTGCCCGCAACTTGTGTCACAATATAAAATATTCCATGGACTCGACATGCCTCTCAGCAAATAGCTTGGGGTGTCTACTTTCCAAAATGGGGTCATTTGGGGGGGGTTTGAACTGTCCTGGCATTTTATGCACAACATTTAGAAGCTTATGTCACACACCACCCACTCTTCTAACCACTTGAAGACAAAGCCCTTTCTGACACTTTTTGTTTACATGAAAAAAATTTTTTTTTTGCAAGAAAATTACTTTGAACCCCCAAACATTATATATTTTTTTTAAAGCAAATGCCCTACAGATTAAAATGGTGGGTGTTTCATTTTTTTTTTTCACACAGTATTTGCGCAGCGATTTTTCAAACCCATTTTTTGGGGAAAAAACACACTTTTTTAACTTTTAATGTACTAAAACACACTATATTGCCCAAATGTTTAATGAAATAAAAAAGATGATCTTAGGCCGAGTACATGGATACCAAACATGACATGCTTTAAAATTGCGCACAAACGTGCAGTGGCAACAAAATAAATACATTTTTAAAAGATTTTAAAAGCCTTTACAGGTTACCACTTTAGATTTACAGAGGAGGTCTACTGCTAAAATTACTACCCTCGATCTGACCTTCGTGGTGATACCTCACATGCATGGTGCAATTGCTGTTTACATTTGATGCCAGACCGACGCTTGCGTTCATCTTAGCGCGAGAGCAGGGGGGGGCAGAGGTGCTTTTTTTTTTTTTTTTTTTTTTTCCTTTATTTTTTTTTGCTTTTTTATCTTATTTTTAAACTGTTCATTTCATTTTTTTTTTTTTTTTTTTTTAACCATTTTTATTGTTATCTCAGGGAATGTAAATATCCCCTATGTTAGCAATAGGTAGTGACAGGTACTCTTTTTTGAAAAAATTGGGGTCTATTAGACTCTAGATCTCTCCTCTGCCCTCAAAGCATCTGACCACACCAAGATCGGTGTGATAAAATGCTTTCCCAATTTCCCAATGGCGCAGTTTACATCCGGCGAAATCTAAGTCATAAAATGCTCGTAGCTTCCGGTTTCTTAGGCCATAGAGATGTTTGGAGCCACTCTGGTCTCTGATCAGCTCTATGGTCAGCTGGCTGAATCACCGGCTGCATTCTCAGGTTCCCTGACAACTATTTTTTTTATGTTATATATTTTTTTTATTTTTCTTTACACTTTTTTTTGTAACTAACTTTTATAACTGTAACCGGTTCCAGGTTGGGGTCTCTCAAAATGCGATGACATCTTGGGAGACCCTGTGAAAGTGTGTCTAGTGTGTCTGTGAATGCTGTACCCTACGCTAATACTCAACTATTGTATGGTAGCGTTCAAAACATTGACCAATGCAAAGACCAGGATTGTCAGGACAGGAGGGACAATAATAGCGGGTGTCACGCCTATATCTGTGCTTGCTGCAGACACGACATCTTTTTTGGGGGGTTCGTTGGGTAGGGGTACTCGGGAGGACATAAAAATGCCTCTCATGCAGCCGACTGCATTTGGTTGGGGATGTGAATGGGGGAAGTACGGGTGCTGCAGAAATGGTGGGTTCCCAATTAGGATTGGCGAATGCAGCAGGAAGGGCACTATGGGCACGACGTGCCTGTGTTTGTCTTCTTGGTGGCAGCTGGACACTACTTGTGCTTGCCACCTCGCCAGCTTGAACTGCATTTATGGGACTCGCCGCATCACCAAGTGTTACTGCAGTGCTGGTTTGACTATGACCGGGATGTACTAGGCCGCTGGTGCTTGCCACTTCACCAAAACGCTACCAAAAAAAACTGTTAGCGATCGCAGGGATCAGGCCTGACTCTGCGAACGCTGCAGTTATGCGTTTAGTGTTTTGTAAGTGACAGTGATCGATGGATACTGCACTTGGGTGGGCTGGGCCGGGGCGGAGGGGCAAAACGCAGGTGCTAGCAGGTATCTGGGCTGATCCCGCTAACACTGCGTTTTTGGAACCCTAAACTGCTGGGGACGCTAGTATAGATCTGATCGGATCAGATATTGATCCGTTCAGATACTATACCACTAAGGGAGGTGTACGGTGCGTGCGTGGGTGTTAGTGGTACTGCCGCTAACCTGACGCTACCTGGGGCTGGGGCTGGTGCTTGCCAGTTCACCAAAATGCTACCAAAAAAACTGTTAGCGATCGCAGGGATCAGGCCTGATACTGCGAACGCTGCAGTTATGCGTTTAGTGTTTTGTAAGTGACAGTGTTCGATCGATACTGCACTTGGGTGGGCTGGGCTGGGCTGGGCTGGGCTGGGCTGGGTGGAGGGGCAAAACGTAGGTGCTAGCAGGTATCTGGGCTGATCCCACTAACACTGCATTTTTGGGATCCCTAAACTGCTGGGGACGCTAGTATAGATCTGATCGGATCAGATATTGATCCGTTCAGATACTATACCACTAAGGGAGGCGTATGCTGCGTGCGTGGGTGTTAGTGGTACTGGCGCTAATCTGACGCTGCCTGGGGCGACGCATATCACCACCGGGTGATCAGGGGGCTAAACCTTTATTAGGTAATAAACGGCGGGTGCCCTGACACTATAAAAAATCAACTAACTAACCAGCGTCACACATAACGGTTATACGGTGATCACTGGTGAAAGGGTTAACTAGGGGGCAATCAAGGGGTTAAAACATTTATTAGATAGTATATGGGGGGTCCCTGATGCTATAAAACGCTGACGGCGAACCTAAATATTTACCTCACTAACTAGCGTCACCAGTGACACTAATACAGCGATCAGAAAAATGATTGCTTAGTGACACTGGCGACGGGGGGTGATCAAGGGGTTAAAACTTTATTAGGGGGGGTTAGGGGGGTATCCTAGACCTAAAGGGGGCTAATACTAACTGCCCTACCACACTAACTGTCACAAACTGACACCAATGCAGTAATCAGAAAAAAAAAACTGCTTGGTGTCAGTGTGACGGGGGGGATCGGGGGTGATCGGGGGGGATCGGGGGTGTATTGTGTGCCTGGCATGTTCTACTGAGTGTGTGTGTGTTGTGCACTCACAGTGAAGTCTTCTCTCCTCGACGCCGGAACGGAAAATACCGAGCCGAGGAGAGATGACATCATTTCCTTTGCTGCTGTTTAGCATACAGCAGCAGAGGAAGAACCTGATTGGCTGGGAGCGATCGCGAGGGGGGGCCCACGAATGGATGGTCTCCCCCTCGCCTCTCATCGCTCCCAGACAGAAGCCGACCGCCTCAGGCACCGGGGGGTCCGATCGGACCCCCCCTCCCGCGGGAGGCAGATCACGTGCAGGTACGTGATTCTGCCTGCCCGCGCCATTCTGCCGCAGTATATCTGCGTGAGGCAGTCGGCAAGTGGTTAACAAGACACGTGGCCACTCATTAAAATTAGAAGAAAAGTGGTTTAACCTTAAACAACGTAGAGGGTTCTTTAGTGTAAGAGCAGCAAGGATGTGGAATTCCCTTCCATAGGTGGTGGTCTTAGCGGGGAGCATCGATAGTTTAAAAAAACTATTAGATAAGCACCTGAACGACCGCAACATACAGGGATATACAATGTAATACTAACATATAATCATACACATAGGTTGGATTTGTGTCTTTTTTCAGCCTCACCTACTATGTAATTTTGTAACAGTGTTGTATACTGTATGTAGCTGAGGCTTCATACAGTTTATACAGCACTCTCTGCCACTGCGTCTGTTAGTGAACATAATAGTTAATTTGGACTAGCTTGGCTCAAAAGTCTTGTAATTATGATGAAGAAATAATTAATTTCATAAACTTCAGGTGGAGATGTGAAGTCGGTTAGGCCGTAGCCTCCCTAGCGGTTTTCCCGAGTGTGGCTCGGGGTTAAAAATCAGGACCATTAGCGGTAACCCCGAGCCACACTCGGGATTACATCGCAGGATCCTGGTGTGGCATTACTTACCTTGTCCCCGGGATCCTGCGATGTCCCCCGCAGTGTCCGCGGGCTGTGTCCTCTGCCCGAAGCCTCTCTGTGCCAGGCTCCGTTCCCTGCGAGCGTCAGGGGCGGAGCCTGGTGGCAAATTCAAAAAAATTTCAAAATCATAACACATACAGTACTGTAATCTTACAGATTACAGTACTGTATGAAATGATTTCACATCCCTTTTGTCCCCAGTGCTTTGGCCAATGCCCTGCATGCAGTTTTATGTGACATATACTGTTCTTTCTGCCTGGAAACTGGAGATTGTCCATAGCAACCAAAAAGTGTCCCTTTACGTCAAAAATGGCTTTAGACCAGCTAGAAAACAGCGATAATAAATTAGAACACTTGCAAAATTGAGCGATAGTGAATCGTGGGGAAAATTTATTTTATTACTATTTATTTTTATTTTTTTTAATTATTTATTTTTATTTATTATATTATAATTTATGTTTTTGTGTTTCAAACTTTATCATACCCGGGATATCTACTAGACTCTTGTTTGGACAGATTTAAGTGTGTTATTGTTAAGAATTACAGACCTACAATATAAAACGCCAAATTTCCATGCAAAATAATGGTACCGCTTTCAGCACCTAAAATCCAAAATAATCATACCGCCAGGGAGGTTAACACAACGGTGAACTTAAGGTCACCATGACTTCATACATTTCCTAATTTTAAATGGATCAACCATCCTAGTTTATACAACCGAACTAACTGCAAAGCAGAAAGCAAAAGATATTTACATGTCTTTGGTGGGTAGATAAAGAGAGACACAAAACTGCAATAAAGGATTACTCGTAAAGCTGAATGAATTGTTCTCAAAAGACAAAGCAAACGCCATTGTTTTCCCAGACGAGACAAGCCATTATCAAAGTCTTTAACAAAACTTATTGTGAGGACCCCAGGAATGTGTATACAGCTGGACAAATTGAGCCTTCCCAAAGTTAATTTCAAACATCTCTTAGAGACATCAGAATTAAAATACATATGATTATAAGTCATTCAAAATATCTATTATATTCCTGGTCATATATAAATTATGACTTTAATGTCTACTGACCCAATGATAATTAAGTCATAAGGTAAAAATATAATATTTTGATGTAGAACAAATTTAAGGTTATGCCCCGTTCACACAATCAGAATTTCCGTCAGAAAAACCTTGGATGGTTTTTCTGACGGAATTCTGCTCAAGCCTGCCTTGCATACACATGGTCACACAAAAGTTCTCTGAACTTTCGACTGTGAAGAACGCGGTGACGTACAACACTACAACGAGCCGAGAAAATGAAGTTCAATGCTTCCGATCATGCGACGAATTGTTTCTGAGCATGCGTAGGAATTTGCTACAGACGATCGGAATTTCGATTTCAATCTTTTGCTGGCAGAAAATCCACCAGAAAAAGTCCTATGGAGCATACACACGGTCGGAATTTCTGACCAAAAGCTCACATCAGACTTTTGCTGGCAGAATTTCCGATCGTGTGTACGGGGCATAAGAGCTGTTTTAAGATACCAATCATTGTTATGAAAGACATCTAAATCGTGACTATATCAGCATAAAATATACATATAGCATGTGTTTTTCCTATATAAATAAGTATTCATAGGATATACAAGAATTATACATTTATCCATATAGATAATCATTTTATGTGATATTGATGAATCAAAATTATACTGAGTGTATTGTATATTGTATCGGTTACCAGAGTCCCTGAGTAATATATATATTCTCATCAGCAGCAATATACAAACAGATACACATTATGAAAATAGAACATATTATTTAACAGATAGTTCAGAAAATGTCTTTCTGCCCTCAGACATGCCTAGTGGTTGAAGGTGATATTACCTGAATTCCTAAAAGTTAATCATTAGATTTTTTTCAACCAATGAAAAAGAAGTTCATACCTTTTGGGCTGAGCTTATTATAATTTTTATGATCCTATTGTCTAACATGGTATTTAGGATGAGGATAGATGCCATGAAAGGACACTTAATCACATACTGAATCAGACACGCAGACACATACACTCCACTCATTAACTAATACCTCTACATTCATGAAGATTCCTGGACACCTTATGCTTTGAAACTCGGAGGTCGCAAGAAGTAATTCCTCTTTAAGAGTAGCCATCTTGAAAGCCACGGCAGCTATTCTAAAATCTCTGATAACCAGCAATTCAGACCAGTAGCCATTTTGGAATGGGTAATTATGTTATGTTGATTTTTACCTTATATTCATTTGTGTTATCTGAAATATTTACTTATTGATTATTATACAGTTGGATAACTATTTCCCTCGAATCAGTAACTGCCTAGTAGATTTTTCTCTAAAGATTCAATTTTCAATATTTTTCATTTGCATAGTTTCCATCTTATTGACATAACAAACGTCTATTTTTTTTTCATGTTGTTAACCACTTACTTACCTGCAATACAGTAACGGTTGAAATTGTGAAAAACAGACATTCGGTCTCATTGTAATTTTTACTTTTTGTGATTCTACGGGTAAGTTTATCATTCCTGTGTCATTTAAAAAGTACAACACTCCCATTAGCGGGTGTTTCAATTGAGATTCTTAATTTTATGTAGCACATTCCCTATTTTTAATTTTATGTAACGTTTGTTTTTGTCAACCAATATATATATATATATAACTATTTTGTATGAATACATGTCTGGTGAATAAATCTCATATTTTTAGTCTGTGTTCACATTTGATTGATCCTGTATCTTAAAAATATTACCGTTGAAAAATTACTCAATCATAAATACTGTGCGGAAAATTATGCTCACAAGCACGACAAAAGAAATATTTAAGTAATGAGGAAACTCCTGCGCCGTCAGGGGCTAGCTCAAAAAGAGAGGTGAATGAAAAATGAAAAAAATATATAAAATATAAAAGTATAATGAGCATGAGGGCTAGTATCATACTAGCATATAAAAAATAATATAAATACTGAAACAAAAGAAAAGAAAAAACTCAGTGCAAAAGGGTTAGTATCATACTAGCACATATGTGGTAACTCAGCAAATACTTATTGGTGACACCAAGTAAATAAATAAATAGTGAACAGTCCCACCACCTTGTAGTACAAAGTGCTCAAACAATGAGTCATCAGTTCCAAAAAGGCAAGTCCACAAGCCACAGGAAAGGGAAAAAAGTCTTCAGTGGGGACACCTCTGTGCTCGCAAGCAGCTCACCTTACTGCTGAAAGACAACAGCTTGTAATCCAATAACAAATCACCAGCAGGCAAGGGTCCCATCCAGTAATTCAGGCGATTCAGGTGGTGGGTGTGCAGGATGGTATATAAAAAACATAAGCAGACAGTATATAGTATAACTCCGTGGCGGCCAGAGTGGAAAAGGGGACAGGACACAGAAGGGGGATGCACTCACTTTTGTAAAATGAGTGTGGGCGTCAATCCAACGAACGCCGAGTTAGTATACCTCAAAAGGTTGTCTTCAAACCGTCCCCATTTCCTCAATGCTCGTCACAATGGGATAAATATATGTGGAGTGTTGGAAGAGAGTGCACATAGCGTGATCCCGTATATACATCAGTTTATTAGGTTAAAAACAACATGGTACACTTACATTTAGCAGAAGGCTATAGTAAAAAACATCCACGAGCGCTGGACTCGTATCCTATCGTCAGTCTGTCGCAGTTCCCATGCTCCTGAGGATTGGAGCACGGGAACTGTCACAGACTGACGATAGGATACAAAAGTAGAAAAATTCTCAGAGGTAATGCAGTTTGCTGATTAAATATTATTTTAACCAAAATTATTTTTAATAAAATCATTTTTTTTTCAAATGCTATGCTTTATGTAAAATTTCCAACTTTAAGATTTTTTTACATATAAATTTTCATGGCGGAGCATTACAGTCCTATGTACCATGCAACATTTCTTGTCATCTAAAATACAGACTTACAAATAGCTTTAAATGGAACTTGTAATGCTCATAGTTTTCTGTGTGCTGAACAATCAGTTATTTTGCCAAATCCAATAAACCCAGTGGGTAGAATCTGACAGTTTTAATGCTGTTCAATGCAGTAATTAAAGCTAAAGCCTTGCGCATATATCAGCAGGCTGAAAATAGCCGAGACAGACAATGCCTGCTGCGCTGAAAGCCAATCATTTTTAAGGGACAAGCTGATGAAGCAAAATAGGAACATGGAAAAATCAGTGTTAATTTAGAGAAACAATGATTGCATTAATTACAGACCATTACATGTGTCTAAACTCAGAAGAAAAGTCTTAAACAATCAACGCTAGTAAGACAATAAATAAATAAAGCATCTCCATTTTCAACCATTGTTCATACATCTGTTGTGTCAGTATCACTTATGGTTTGCAAAAGTTGGATACTTTTCTAATTAGTGGTATTTTTCAACTTTGACTGTACACAGTGTCATTTGTAATCACCAAACAGTTTATAAATGACAGTGTCTTTCCCAAACAATAAAGGTTCTGAATAATTTTCCTAGCATTGTCTTTTTTTGATTTTTTTTGTTGTATTCTTGGTCTATTATAGTTAGTGTAAAGAACAACACACTTTTTTTTCTTTGTATGTCATGCTGCAAAATTCTTCTTGATTGGTTTAAAGGGGTCACCACAGTTCATTGATCATTTCTCACGGTCGTTAAAGATCAAGTCAGTTCAATAAGTCATTCTCTATAAGGGTAAATGAAATGCCGATAGACTGGTGACAAGAAGCTTAACTGCAAACATCAACCATGCTGTGGGCAGGTGGAGATTTCCCTCTTGGACCCACAAAGTACGGCAGAAACAGCAAGGGATCAAACCCAGTCCCACACCACCCCAAACTGAGGAATCAATAGGGAATATCTTTTATCTTTAAAGAAGGGTCTCACTAAAAAAAATGTGCAATCCATCATACTGTTATGCTGGTCATACACAGCTCAAATGTTGGATTAATTCTGTTGAACCAATTAATGTTCAAGCAGTGAGTGGCCCTGTCAAGCACCACTCAGCTCAACACACTTTAATTGAAAATTTGAAGAAGCCGGTGGAAAATTGACAGCTGAACTATCCTATCAGATACAGTCAATCTTCAGGTATTCAAGCAGCAGGTGCTGTGGCTGCTTGAATATAATAGCTGCTGCAGAGATACTTCTATCCATGCTACTTAGTGAAGATGGAGTAAGGATGGAGGAATCTATTAGATTTCTCTTGTACAGCCCAAGGGCTGAACATGGGGAATCTGTCCCTGTAGGGCTACCATTACTGGTGCTGTGGGGGTAGGTAGGGCTGAACATATTACTGGGAAAATATTGCAAGGAGCTATGGTTGCAGCAAAGTCAAACATACTGTACATGTTATAATGTATATTGGCAAGTCCAGCAATACGCCTAAATGGACTGTCATAGAAAAAAATAAAGTTTGGCAGGTATAAAATACAGGCATGCAGAAGTGCCTAAACGTTCCTGCAGCAGATTCCAGAACCTGTTACAAATTCCAGGCCATCCTGATATACAAAGCTCTGACACTCCCAGGTAGTCTCAGAGCTTGCCTCTACATCCTGCCCCACGTTCATATTGGCCTAATATGACAGACAGCTTTATTCTCCAGTAGGAATGTGCATGACGCAGGAAGGGCACACTTCGTGACTATCTAGATAAAAGCTTTGCCTGTCAGATTAGTCCAGTGTCCTTCCATGACAACAAGGATTTGTACTGCTACATTTATGTGCAGGTGCATGCTCTTTATATCGGCAGCAGTTTTTTTTTTTTTTCCTCTCTCCTGGCCATATTTTAAGACCATGCTTCTCTTTTTAAAAACAACAATGTACCTTACCACTGGAGACCTCACAGAGCAGTAATGTGTTATTATGTAATCGAACAATACCTTCAAAGTTTCATATTCCCAAATAACAGAGGAGCTCTATGTTGCCAGATTTAGCGGTGTGCCATATTTTGAAAATGTCACGTTGATAAAGAGATGCAGGAAGCGGTAGAGAAACCTGGTGTGTAATGTTGCTGGAGAGGTGAAAATTAATCAGGTTGATCTAGGTTACCAGCAGGGTGATATAGTACATTGAGCATGGTTTACTAAAGAAGTTGAGGATCTTTGCTCAGTAAATTAAGTGAATATTCACTTTAGTTATCCAATGATGTGGTTTCCCGTTTGCTTTAAACACCCAAATCATGTGCAGACAAAATAAGTAAAAACATTTTTTTTCACATGATTAATAACTGATGTGAATATTTGCTCAATTTTTTAGTAAAAATTCTCAACTTGTTTTATTAAATCAGCCTCAGTCTGAAAGCTCAATGTAAACTGCTGGTGTATTTCCACTCTCTGGATACAGCCATGCACAGCCAACTATTGTAATGAATGACTGTCTACAGCTGTACACAGGGTATAAAGTCACACACCCATGGGTGCAGACTATCTGCTCTAAGATTGTACACCCATATGCATGTGCAGGTTTACACAAGTAGAGATGAAAACCCCCATACAGCCATTTATTACTAGGCTCTGCTGTGGCAGCTGTGTGTGTATCCCGGGAGAAAAGTACTACTTCTTGGACACATGGGACTCCACTGACAACTGTAGTGCCCAACTATAGAGGAGTGAAAAATGAAAACTCAACTTTGCCAGCACATACTGTAACCTATTCTACACTGAAACCTTTACCCATTCATCCTAATATAGGTAAAGCAAAATCAAAACATTAGTACTGGCTGTTAAAATACATCATGTGGAATAAATGGAATAATCAACTAATTGCATGATTGAAACTGCATAGGGATCGCAGGATTGGAAATCCCTCTGGACACCATACTCTCTTTGTGGAGAACTTATTCGAAGTTTGGAAGCCCCATGGTAACAAATTCAACCCTAGGTAAAAGAGAACAATTTGGCCTAGGATAAAAAAGACAGACAGTCCTTATGGATTATTCTATTGTAGCTCCTTGTTTTTGTTGTTTGGTTTAAACTCATAGCACATATCTGACAACCAAATTTGCATCCATTCATTCATTCAGCATCTATGGTGACTCCCAAAAAATCCAAACAAGTCATGGGCCAAATGTTTTTTTCATCATTCAAAGAAATTCTAAAACCTTGACATAAAATCTGAAATTCACGGAATGAACACAAACAACTAGAAAGTCAGCTGAACCCATGAAAAGGAAATCATCCAAATATTGTACAAGATCATGAGAATCCATCATATAAAAAACCACCCATTCCAAAAATGAAGAAAAATCTTCAAAATATCAATAAGATAATAAGCAGCCCATCGGTAAACATTTGTGAAAATTGTACTTACTACAACAACAGAAACCTAAAGAATTAAAAGCATGTGGGTAAATAGGTAACAGGCGAAATGCAGACTTGATGTCTGCCATAGCCAACAATGCACATTTCTCCAAACAACACATTTTAGCTAAAGTATCCTCAAAAAAGATACAGGAAACAGAGCACAAAACAGGGTCAATATCATAATTTAAAGATGAATCTGCAGGATAAGGCAAATGGTGTATCAAATGAAACAAATGTGGTTCTTTCTTTGGGATTAAACCCAAAGGGGAAATCGGAAAATTATTAAATTGGGGAATAGAGAAAGGATCTGTGACTCTGCCCTCACAAGCCTCTTTATCATTTTTTTCCGTCACAATATCACTAAAACCAGAAACAAAAGACAAATTATTAAGAGATACACATCCAGAACCAGAAAAGCCAGGTAAAGGAAAACCATCACAAAAATCATTAATTAAGAAGACTGCCATCCACCAATTTGGTCAGATGTGAAGCCACTGTAGCATTTCTTGTGTTTTCACCAATGTTACTACTTTCGAGAAAAATATCCTTTGATTGCTGAGGTGTAGGAAAAGCCAACTTTTTAAAACAATGGGAGGTGGAATACGCACCAGAACAGTACACATTCATGTTTTTACTTACAAGAGTTAGACCATTTACATTGACCTTCATTGAAACTGAAACATAAAATTCAATATGAATAATTTATTATACAAAAAGTACAAAAAAACAAAAACAAAAACATTTAAAAGCATTGCAGTACATAGCAAGGCAATAGCTGGTGCTCTCTCACATTCAGATTAAAGCATACAGAGGGATAACCCTAAAAACAGGGAGTAAAACCATAACCCTCCATTCAATATATGAGACAACAAACTAATGTAGCTCTACATGTTTCGCAATTGAATGCTTCTTCAGGAGCCAGTTTGAGTCACCTGTAATGGGAAGAGAGAGAGAGAGGACAAACACCAAAATAATACACGATATTAATATTCACTTAGAGTTTTGTTAGTCGCGTTTCAGTTAGTATCCATGAACACTATGAGGGAGCCAACCGGTGGACCCAACAACCAACAAGCATATGGTGACAAACAATCACATGCGGGGACGTGTCTGGTAGAAAAACCATAGAAGGTGTAACGCCCGAGATAACGATAGAGTGAAAAGTCCCGGCTACCAAGGAAGAGTTGGGGGGAAAAAAGAAAGGAAAGGAAGGGAAAAAAGAGGGGAAGGGGAAAAAAGGGGGGGGGGAAGGGGGGGGGGGGGGAAGGAAGGAAAGAAAGGGGGGGGGGAAGGAGGGAAAGAGAAAATAAGGCAACTAGTGGTGTAGAAAGGGCCTGTACAGTAGAGCCTACCTCGATAAGAAATAGAAACTGCAGATAGCTGAACAACATATGCTGTCAAGCTAAGCCTCAAGGTGGCTAAGCCATATTGGATAGTCAAAGGTCTAAATGCAAACAATATAATATATATTAAAATCCAACTTATTGTAGCTGTGTAAATATATAGCAGAAAAGCTACCAATTTCTGCAAAAAAGAAAAGAAAGTACTAAAAATCTAATCCAAAGCTCAAACTGCAGCCATCAATGTGTAAACAACAGGTCTCACCTTGTGAGAGGGGATGCAAGCCGAACTGATCTTGTGAGCAACGGTCACAAGCTGTTCCCCTACAGATCCACCACCGATAAGAACAAAGCAGACAGGGTTAGGCTGGGATTTTTATAAGTACCCATCAGTACAATTAAGCAACGGTCAAATACAGGCAATCTATGGAGGCAGAATAAAAGTTCAGTGTGACTGATCATAGGGTAACATCCAAGTATGCCATAACTAAAGGTAAAGACAGCAAGGAACCACTGAACTGTATGTCAAACCATACCTGTTATTCTGTAAAAATTTCAATAAAATCTTTTGAAAAAAAAAAAAGACAGCAAGGAACAAACACTTACCAGGCAGTTAATGATGATAAGCATGACGCCCGAGAACCGACGCGCCATGGACGAAGGTGGCGTGGTAACAGGCTACGCTGAGAGCCTTTAGTACACGCCCCAATCAGGTGAGCATCACGTGCAGCACCTGACTCGGCTGAACCAGGGCTGCACGCGCATCCACGTAAGTCCACGCATGCGCAGTACCCTTAAGGTCAACTGCCAAAGACGCGGACAAGTGGAAGGAGCGCCACCGTAGAGGTGACAGGACTGGGAGCTCCCTCTGGTGGCTCCTCCTAACAGACAGCGTGTAAGGGCTTTTTAATCTAGGTAGCAGATTAAAATATAGAGGACCAGCCCAGGGCCATGATTGTGAATAGTGCATATTGAACAACCCTCTCTCTCTCTCTCTCTCTCTCTCTCTCTCTCACACCCTCTCTCTATTTCACCCCCTCTGACCCCTCTCTCTCCCCCCCCTCTCTCTTTCACCCCCCTCTCTCCCCACTTTTTTCCTCTCATTCCCTCTCTCTTCCACCCCCCCTAACCCTCTCTCTCTTTGACCCCCTCTCTAACCCTCTCTCTATCTCACCCCTGTCTCTTACCCCACCTCTCTCTCTTACCCCCTCTTCTCTGTAACCCCCTCTCTCTTTCTCTGACCCCTCTCTCTCACCCCCTCTCTCTTTCACCCCCCCTCTCTCCCCACTTTTTTCCTCTCACCCCCATCTCTATTTCACCCCCTCTCTAGTCTTTTCCTCTCACCCTCCTCTCTCTCTCTTTCACTGACTCAGTGACTGTTTACATTTCTTGTGTGTATGTATGTATGTATATATATATTTATATACATATATATATATATATATATACATATATATATATATATATATATATATATATATATATATATATACACACACACATATGCACACACACAGTATATACACACACATAGCCATGCACATGTGTATTTGCATTTTGGGGTCCACAACCTAATGAAATAGGGTGCGCACACCTATGAGAGACATACTGTAAATAGGAGGGTTACATGCAGCAGACTGAAACAGACTACTAGCAGTCAAATCCAACCAGGCAGTATCTAATGTGGAAACTGTAGGCGCGGATGGCATATTCTTACATTTTTTAACTATATTGGAAAAAGCCGTAAGAGAAGGGTTTACTGCAGGAAGCACATCTAAGGCCACTTTCACACTGAGGCGGTAAGAGCGTCGGCGGTAAAGAGCCGCTAGTTTTAGCAGCGTTTTTCAGCCGCTAGCTGGGTGCTTTAAACCCCTACTAGCGGCTGAAGAAGGGGTAAATACCGCCTGTGTAGCGCCGCTGACGAAGCGCTTTGCAGGCGCTTTGGCAGTGCTGCCCATTCATTTTAATGGACAGGGGTGGTTTAGGAGCTGTGTGCTCCTAATAGGATATGTGGTAGTTGTGCGCTGCCACCTAGTGGTGTGTGAATATAAAAGTACCAATAAATGCAGAAACTGTGTGACATAAACCATGTTCAATAAATCTAGCCGCTGCTATCACCAGGATGTTATCACAAAACAACAATGAATGAATATCTAAAAAATGTGATAGCACTGCTGCGGTCTGACAAATAATACATAGATCCAATAATATGCCATA
Organism: Lithobates clamitans; assembly: GCA_037952925.1. NCBI lineage: Eukaryota > Metazoa > Chordata > Amphibia > Anura > Ranidae > Lithobates > Lithobates clamitans. The sequence continues at coordinate 6,050,338 of JBBGZY010000098.1, forward strand.
AATGCATGTGCTGAATAAATATACAATCCAATAGTAAATGTATAAAAAAGTTGATTAAAACAAAAAAATCTTCTTATATAGAATGTGTTTCAAATTACACTGTGAAAAAAAAGTGCTTTTCAAGTAAAAAATTTAAAGGGGAGGTCCAGCTGAAAAATTTTTTTTTTTAAGTCAGCAGCTACAAAGACTGTAGCTGCTGACTTTTAATAAGCACACTTACCTGTCCAGGGTACCCGCGATGTCGGCCGCCCGAGGCCATTCCGCCCATTGGATCGGGTCCCAGCACTGCCATTCGAACTAAGGGAAACAGGCAATGGAGCCTTGCAGCTTCACTGCCTGTTTCCTACTGCGCATGCGCGTGTCGCGTGTGCTTTGTGAATGGCCGGCTGTGTTCTGGGACACACACAGTTCCCAGAACACAGCGTGCCCCATTCCCCAGAAGACAACGTGAGGAGGAGAAGAATGAAGATCACCGCGGAGTAGGAAGTGGCAGATTAGGACAATCTGCCTAGCAACAGCCATTTCTGGTCAGTAAAAAAAAATTTTTTTTTTCATTTTTTTCCAGATTTTTTGGAGCATTTCTATGTAATTTTTTTTTTTTTTTTGGGTGGACCTCCGCTTTGAATAAATCCAATATTGATGTGCAATAAACGCATGTGCTGAAAAAAATCAAAAAGTCCAATATCAAATATATATGAAAGTTAACAATATCTTTTTATATAGAGTGTGCTTCAAATTCCACTGTGAGAAAAATGTGCTTCTCAGATAAACCAACAATCTGTAACTAGTGTTCCCTTCATCAGGTGAAATGGCTGCTCACCTCCTTCTTAGACCCTGTAAGGCGGGGAACTCAAGGAGAAAAAGATAGGGGGAACAGGAAGGACTGGAGGAAAAACTGGCCAGACATCAGTGGCAGAAGCATCAGAGGAAGGAACACAAAGTGGGGCATGTAAAGAGCCAGGAGGAAGCTGCAAAGATGTTTCAGATGCCAGCAGGGACAGGTGGTGGCGCATCCATTTATCACCATAGTGGCTCAGTGGTCTGCTCCAGCAGCCTATGCAGCATAAACTTCATGGTAAGCAGCTGCAGCACCTGGAGTAGGGTTGCCACCTCATCCCTTTAGTTTCTGTGGCTGATTAAGGTGATAATTAAACTCACTTGGTGCCTTATCTGCATGAAATTAGCCTCAGAACCTGTGTAATTAATATGTGTTTGGGTTTAAAGGGATGAGGTGGTAAGCTCTAACCTGGAGATGAGTCTTCTTCGGCTGTAAACCGCTGGTCTGATAAGTACACAGCTTTCTTTTTTGTTATAGGTTGCCTGGACTGCGTGAGAATCCACGAGCAAGAGGATACATTACATGACAGGTAAGTCCATTCAAATTAAAACTTAAACACACGCACATTGGGGTCTGCAATGGCCTCATGGGTGGAAGGGGGGAAATTGTTTGCCCCTTCCACCTTTCATTTGTTATGGTATGAATTATTTGATTTCAATATATTTATTTTTGGCTAGTGCTGTGTGTTGTATAGGGACCATTTGGTTAACACCAGAACTTGCGAACAGGCAAAAAAAAAGGTGCGAACACCATTAAAGTCTATGGGACACGAACATGAAAAATCAAAAGTGCTAATTTTAAAGGCATATATGTAGGGATGAGCCCGATGTTCGACTAAAAAAAATGTCCCGTGATGTCCATTCACCACCAAGTGACGCTTCTTCTTCCCGATTTGACAGCTGTTAAATAGCTGAGGGTGGGGCCACTTTGTGACGTAAACCGGTGACCCCGTCTTCCTCTGACATCACGAGGCATCAGAGGGGGGGCGGGGTCACCCATTTATGTCACTGGGTGGACATTGCGGGACATTTTTATTTTTTCATTTTTTAATAAAGGACTTGTCCCAAAGTGTCTCATGTCTTTTTTACTATTTTTGACACCTTTTTTTGTGAATTGGTGGGGGTACACAATTCACATGGGGGGGCCGGGATCTGGGGGTCCCCTTGTTAAAGGGGACTTCCAGATTCCAATAAGCCCCCCACCCGCAGACCCCCACTACCAATGGGCAAGGGTTGTGGAGATGAGGCCCTTGTCCCCATCAACATGGGGACAAGGTTCTTTGGGGGGCAACTCCAAAGCATCCTCCTTGTGTTGAGGGCATGTGGCCTGCTATGGTTCGTGGGGGGGCTCTTCCGTCCCCCCTCTTTTCCTGTGGCCTGTCAGGTTGCGTGCTCGGATAAGGGCCTGTTATGGATTTTGGGGGTTCCCCTTAAAATCCATGCCAGACCTAAAAGGTCTGGTATGTATTTTGGGGGGACCCCTACGCCATTTTTTTTATTTGGTGCAGGGTTCCCCTTTATATTCATACCAGACCCAAAGGGCCCGGTAATGGACTGGGGGGGAACCTATGTCGTTTTTTTTAATGATTTTTTCCTATACTGCTGAGACCCAACAATACATTACAGTCGCAATCAGGTTTAAATGACTTTTTTTCTTTTAGAAATGGAATTTTGCTGTGGTCCTGTTCTAAACACGGGAAAACTGTGCCACTTTACATCCATACTAAGGACACCCCCCAGGCATGATATTTCAAGGAATATTTTATTTTTATTGTTTCACTTTAAGCATTATTAAAATCACTGCTCCCGAAAAAAACGTGCATTTTTAAAACTTTTTTTTTGCATTGATACATGTCCCCTGGGGTAGGACCCGGGTCCCCAAACACTTTTTATGGCAATAACTTGCATATAAGCCTTTTAAATTAGCACTTTTGATTTTTCATGTTCGTGTCCCATAGACTTTAACAGTGTTCGTCCAAATTTTTTGCCTGTTCGCAAGTTCTGGTGCGAACCGAATCGGGAGGTGTTTGGCTCATCCTTAATTATATGCATGTTATTGCCATAAAAAGTGTTTGCGGACCCAGGTCCTGCCCCAGGGGACATGTATCAATGCAAAAAAAGTTTTAAAAACAACATTTTTTTCGGGAGCAGTGATTTAAAAAATGCTTAAAGTGAAACAATAAAAACGAAATATTCCTTTAAATATCGTGCCTGGGGGGTCTGCCTGTAAAGTAGCGCATCTTTCCCATGTTTATAACAGTACCACAGCAAAATGACATTTCTAAAGGAAAAAATTTCATCCCGGCAATATAAATAAAAATCATTGAAAAAAACAGTGTGGGTTCCCCCCACAGTCCGTTACCAGGCTCTATGGGGGCCAGTCATTGCTGGCATGTTTTTGTATTTTTTGATGGGTATGTTCTGTTTTTATGTTCTTGTAATTTTGTATGATTATTATGTTCCTTTGAGGCATGGTTTCCTTTCCTACACTTATGACAAGGATGCAGGGCGGGCTTGAATAGATGATGCTGGTCGGCCGCTTGTCTGGGTGTGTCTGTTTGATGGTTGGCTCCCTTGGAGGGCTAGAGTACTTCTCCCCTGGGCTCCTCCTATTTGTTATTTCCCATCTATACCGATATTACAGAGGTCTCTATAGTCTCCTAGAATGTGCGGGGGCTTAACTCCGCCCACAAATAATCATTAGTATTTAAATTCCTGCGGAAATTATGCACCCTAATTTGTGTTCTGCAGGAGACCCACATACTTGGTTCTAAGATCCTGAGCCTTAAGAAGGCCTGGGTAAGCTCACACTATCACACCACGTACTACAGCTACTCAAGGGGGGTCAGTATGCACAAGCAGCTGCCGTTTCAGCTTTTGGATATCAAGATAGATCCTCGGGGCCGATATCTTGTGATGCATGTTTTGATTGCTTTAATTAATTTTTTTTCATCCCTGGATCATTGTTTTTTTTTTTTTGGTTTTTGTTTTTAGCGCTGCACCTATTTTATCTATTTGCTTAGAGGGATTTGATCGTTTGACCCTGGTGTTCAGCTGCTTTCAGGTTTTGGCATACATGCACTGATACAACTTTTACATAATGTTTTGATTGCTAATGCTTCCCATGCTTCCTGTCTGCGATTTCCCAGCTGACTCTTCATTAAGGATGAGCTCAGGCGTGTTCGAAAACAGCACGTGCAGAGCCCGCCAGGAAGTCGGCATTGCGGAGCGCTAATCACAAGCAGTGAGACATTGTGCCGATGCGTGGCTGCAGAGATCGGGAAATGTCTCACTGCCTCTGATTAGCGCTGTATAGTGCCGACTTCCTGGCGTGCTCTGCATGTGCTGTTTGCGAACACGCCTGAGCTCATCCTTACTCTTCATACCCTCTGGTAACTGCACAGACCTTACCTGCAACACAAAGTCGCTCTACCTGACTGCGATTTGCCACCTGACTCTTCATACCCTCTGGTAATTGCATAGACCTTTCCTGCAACACAAAGTCGCTCTACCTGTCTGCAATTTCCCACCTGACTCTTCATAACCTCTGGTAACTGCATTGACCTTCCCTGCAACACAAAGTCGCTCTACCTGTCTGCAATTTCCCACCTGACTCTTCATAACCTCTGGTAACTGCATAGGCCTTCCCTGCAACACAAAGTCGCTCTACCTGTCTGCGATTTCTCACCTGACTCTTCATACCCTCTGGTAACTGCATAGACTCCACTTTTCTCTTATACACTGGACTACATTGCATAACTGAACTCTAATTCTGCCTTACTAAGAATTTGAATCTGCTGTCTATACTTGCTTGTTTGTTTATTTTTTAAAGTGTCACTTATTTTGTATTACGCTGCCTTGGACAAGATCAAACATTTAAACTCATCCTGTTGCCCCCTCTTGCATTGCACTCGGTCCAGGCCAGTTGTAAACCCCAACTACCCACAAGCCTGGTTTTATCAGCTCCTAATTGAAAAATTGTGAATCTTCCCCCCACAACATCCCCGTATAAATGTAGTTCATTTCTTGGGACGGCTGGCGAGGGCTTTGGCTGGCCACTCTTTGCGTAAAGTGTCACTCCGGTGACAAGTGTTTGGCACTAGTACACGGGCACTTTGACTAAGATACTGCTACAAAAAAGTAAGTAGACATTAGTGTTCCCCTTCATCCTCTAACTTTCCTAAGCCTTCTTTCTATTCCCATCTGCCCTCCCTCCAACATGCTCACACTAATCTTTGCTATAACATCCTCTCTCCTCAAACTCTCATTTCTTTACCCCCCCCCCCTCCAGCCCCCAACCTGTACATATCTCCCTCTCTTCTGCCCACTCAATATTACTGCACTTATCACCTCCTGCTCATTCTAAGCCCACACAGTATCACCACTTCCACTCCACTGCCCTCCTATAAATCCCACTCCCGCCTTACCACGCTAACCCTCCTACTACTCCTAATATCTGGAGACATCGCACCAAACCCCGGCCCTCCCACACCTAATTCCCACCCCCAAAATTGGCTGTCTACCTCCTCCAACAGTAGTCGTAACTCTCACCTTCTCATCCCAATTCCCCTGATTCCACAAGTCAACCACCGTCTTTCATGTGCCCTCTAGAATGCCCGCTCTGTCTTCAACAAACTAGCTTCTGTCAAGGCCCTTTTCCTCTCCAAATCCCTTAATCTATTTGCTATTACCGAAACCTGGCTCCAGGAATTCGACACTACCTCTCCAGCTGCCCTGTCTCACGGTGACCTCCTCTGGACTCACTCCACCAAACCCAGTGTACGAAAAGGAGGTGGCGTCGGACTTCTCCTCTCCCTACATTGCACCTTCCAGGTTCTTCCCACACCTCCCTCTCTTTCCCCCTGCTCTTTCCAAGTGCACTGCATTCGACTTTCTGGATGACTTCTCTGTATGGCTACCCTACTTTCTCTCCTCTGAAGTACCTGCCATCATCCTAGGTGACTTTAACATTCCAATCAAAGCTAATACTGCAACCACTTCTCAACTGCTCAACCTAACCTCCTCTTTTAACCTAACACAATGGACACAAACCACCACTCACTCCACCTGCAATATTCTCAACCTCATATTCTCTCATCGCTGCACTCCCTGCAACCTCTCTAACACCCCCTTTCCTCTCTTTGATCACAACCTTATCCGTTTCACACTCTCCTTGTCTCCTACCTCTCATGCTGCCAACCCACAAACCACTACCCGCAGAAACCTTTGCAACCTCAACCCTTCCCTTCTACATTCTGCTATTGATGGCCTTTACGACAAAACCGCACCCCTGTCCTGCCCAGACCTAACCACTTCCATCTACAAAACACACTGTCATCCTCCCTAGATGTACTTGCTCCTCTTTCTACATGCAGAACAAGGCCCCATCTGCCACAACCCTGGCAAACAGACGACACCAGAAGTCTCAAGAGACGCAGCCGTGCTCTTGAGTGAGCATGGCGTAAATCTAAGTCCCTGCAAGACTTTACCCTATACAAATCTGCCCTTCTCAAATACAACTCCTGCCTCCACACTGCTAAACAAACCTACTACAACACTCTCACCAAACCTTGTCAACTCTTTTCTACCCTTAATTCCTTACTTCACCCCCACTGCCCCCACCTACCAACTTGCTTACCGCTCAACAGATTTCAACCATTTCAAAAGCAAAATCGACACAATTCGCAAGGAGATATCCAGCATTCAACTTCCTCCCCTACCCAACACCGCACTAAGGCCGGGTTCACACCTATGCTAATTAGATGCGGGTTTCCCTGCATCTAATTCGCATAGCAGGAGAATGTGACTGGCTCCCTATGGAGCCGGTTCACATATCTCGGTTGCGGCTGCGGAGCGCACTGCACAGAAACACTGTGCGTCTTTGGCTCCGTTTCAGGGCCGAATTCAGGCATAGATTCGCCCCTGATTCATCCCTGAAATGGGGAACAGGGACGCACGGCGCTCCTGTACAATCCGCAGCGGGTTCCAGTGTGAACCAAGCCTCAGTACTCTCCTCCTTCTGCCCAGTTACCAGCGATGAAGTTGATAAACTCCTCTTCATGGCCCACCTCACCACCTGTCCCCTGGACCCTGTCCCCTCACAATTACTGCGACCACCTTCCCATTCTATCCTAAACACCCTAACCCAAATCTTCAACCTCTCCCTCACTTCCGGCACCTTTCCTTCCCTGCTCAGACATGCACTGGTTACTCCCATAATTAAAAAAAACCCTCACTAGACCCCACCTGTTTGAATAACTTAAGACTCATCTCCCTGCTCCCATTTGCCTCCAAACCCATCCAACGCCTTGTCTATGACCAAATGAGCCACTACCTCACAGACAACAACCTTCACGACCCCCTACAGTCCGGCTTTCGTCCACAACATTCCACTGAAACTGCCCTACTAAAACTCACCAGTGACTTACTAACTGCTAAAGCCAATGGCCATTACTCCATACTCATACTCTTAGACCTCTCTGCTGCCTTTGACACAGTTGACCACCTGCTCCTCCTCAGCAAACTACACTCCCTTGGCCTCTGTGATTCTGCTTTATTCTGGTTCTCCTCCTACCTCTCAGCGCACTTTCAGTGTCACTTACAACTCCATCTCCTCCGCTCCTCTTCTGCTCTCTGTTGAGGTACCCCAAGGCTCCGTCCTTGAGCCCCTCCTATTCTCGCTCTATACCTCTTTCCTGGGCAAGCTGATAACCTCCCATGGCTTCCAATACCACCTCTAAGCCGATAACACCCAGATCTATCTCTCCACTCCTCCACTCCTCAACTCACCTCCTCAATCTCCTCACGGATCTCAAACTTACTGAATGACATATCGGTATGGATGTCACACCACTTTCTCAAACTCAATCTTTCTAAAACTGAGCTTGTTATAATTCCTCCTTCCTGGTCCCCCCCCCTATGACTTTACCATTAAGATCAACAGCACAACCATTGGTCCCTCCACACATGCCAGGGTGCTGGGTGAAATCCTTGACTCTGACCTATCCTTCAGAGCCCACATCCAATCACTGGCTAAATCCTGCCACCTTACCCTTCGCAACATCTCCAGAATTCGACCCTTCCTGACTAATGACACCACAAAGCAACTTATTCGCTCCTTGATTATTTCCCGTCTTTATTACTGCAACTCTCTCCTTAATGGCCTACCCTTACGCAGGCTATTCCCCCCCCCCCCTTGCTTTTCTCTATCCCCTCCTGTTTGGGATACTTTTTTCATTGCCTTATTTCGGGGTTGGAGTGCAATTTCTGTAATCTTTTCAGGCATATACTGCTCACATAGGAGTCAAGCCTCTTTTTTCTCAAATATTTTTGCATATCCCCCCTTCAGTCTATTATGAATGCTACTGCTAGACTAATACACCTCACTAATCGATCCGTGACTGCTGCCCTTCTCTACCCCACCATATAAAATTCAAAATGCTAACCACAACATACAAGGCCATCCACAACAGCTACATCACCAACCTCATCTGCAGATATCACCCAAATCATCCCCTCTGCTTCTCCCAGGACCTCATGCTCTCTAGCTCTCTTGTTACCTCCTCTCATGCTCACCTTCAGGACTTCTTCAGAGCCTCTCCCATCCTCTGGAACACCCTGCCCCGGTATATCCGATCAGCCCCTAACCTGTTCACCTTTAGGAGATCCCTGAAAACTAATTTATTTAGGGTGCCTATCCCACACCCACCTAACAACTGTCCCTGAGCCAGCCCCCATCAAATCATTCCCTGCATCTATTACAATTTGTACCACCACCCCCTCCCTTTAGAATGTAAGTTCTACAAGCGGGGCCCTCCTATCCCTTCTGTATTGAACTGTACTGTAATTGTGCTGTCCCCCCTCTACATTGTAAAGCGATGCATAAACTGTTGGCGCTATATAAATCGTGTATAACAATAATAATATGTGCTTGTAGGCATTTACTTGCCTCCTCCGGCAGAGCCTGCCTTGCTCTCTACAATTATGCAATTGGCGCTCAGTTATGGGGTGGAGGATTTACTGGTGTTGGGATATTTTAATCTGACTCCTTCTCCTGATCTGAACAGACTCAACTCTTCCTCCAATTGGGTCCCTGGCCTGGCCAACTGGGCTAGCACATTTGCACTCATAGATGTTTTGCGCCATTTTAAACCATCCCTTCGGGAATATACATACCATTCATCTACCTTTAAGACCCTTTCTCGTATTGATGTGATCTATACCACCCAGTCTTTGCTCAGGAAGGTCTCTGATATTGCTATCCTACCCAGGGGTATTTCAGATCATGCCCCCCTATTACTCAAGCTATCCATTGGGCCTCCCGGGGAGAGGCTGTGCAGGCTGTCCAGGTACTGGATTGAGGATGAAGGCATACAGGAGGCTGTTCAGGAAGGAATTTGTAACTACTGCCTGACCAATGCTGACTATGCTACCCCTCGAGTAAACTGGGATGCTTTTAAGGCCTGGACTAGGGGGAATATGTCTCTCAAATTGTGGTGCCTCGTGTAAGATCTGCGCAGTCTCTGGAGCAGTTGGAGGAGAAGGCTAAGATAAAAGAGGCAGCCTATGTGGCAACTTCAGATCAGGTAACCTATTGTGCTTAACAAAACGCACTGAGGGAGGTGTCCCTATGTAGGGTAGAGATGACACAGAAGTCTCTTTTAAATACTGAATAGAGAATCTTTGAGCTCAGAAACAAGAACGAGAGATTGTTGGCTTGGCTGGCCAAGGGACAGTTCGCTGTTACCCATATTAGCAGAGTGAGGGACTCTGAAGGGGAGGTGGTAAGATCGCCTTGTTACAATAATGGGAGATTTTTACAATACTAACAGCGCTTGTACTCCTCAAGGGTGGAATATACTCCGCTTGAGCTGTCTTTATATCTTGACAGTGTCACATTTCCAACTCTTGGAGAGAAGACGTGCTTGGATCTTGAGGCTGATATTACCCTGGAGGAAGTTCAGGTTGCTATCTCTCAACTTCAAGCTGGGAAGACCCCTGGGGTAGATGGACTTCCATCAGAGTTGTACTCCCACTACCAAGATCTGTTGGCCCCAAGGCTTGTGTCCCTATTTGACCATTTTTTTTCACTAGAGGCTCCTCCTGACTCTATTTCTGAGGCAGTGGTGGTGTTGGTTCTCAAACCAGGCAAGGACCCTGAAGATTGCTCCTCCTACAGACCGATATCCCTTATAAATGTGGTTGCCAAGATTTTGGCGAAAATTCTGGCAAATAGGACATCTGGGGTCTTGGAGGAAGTGATTCATGCTGATCAAACTGGGTTTATGCCTGGGAAGGGTACCGATATCAACCTCCGCCGCCTTTTTCTTAACCTTTCCATCACTCATACTAATAGTGGGAGTAGGGTCATCGCCTCTCTAGACGCCAAAAAGAGTGTAGAGTGGATTTTCCTGTGGGAGTCATTACGCTGTTTTGGTTTCGGGCCTAAATTCCTTCAGTGGCTGCGTGTGCTCTACCAGGTGCCTAAGGCTTTTATCCAAACTAATAACAGACTATCTGCGTCCTTCCCACTGCAGAGGGGTACTTGCCAGGGATGCCCATTATCTCCGGACCTGTTTGCCCTGGCTCTGGAGCCCCTGGCCATTTTAATTAGGAACTCTGAAAGGATTTGGGGCCTGAGGGTGGACTCCTTGGAGGATAAAATCTCTGTGCACACAGACGATGCTCTTTTATATCTTCAAGATGCGCATGAGTCTTTACAGGCGGCATTGGATATTTTTAAACAATTTGGCAGGTTTTCGGGTATTCGCATAAACTGGTCTAAATCGACTATTTTCCCTTTAGATCCCCAGGCTCGAATGACTACTGCAGATATCCCGTTACTCTGGGTGGATCAATTTAGGTACTTGGGAATCCAGGTTGGGCAGGATCTGATGAGCTTCATTGAACTCAATCTGCTCCCGGTTCTGTCCCAGCTTAGGGCTCGGTGTGCCTCTTGGGCCTCACTGCCACTAAATCTCATAGGACGTATAAACCTTTTAAAAATGGTATTCCTCCCTAAATTCCATTTATATTTTTCACTGCCGCCCAACCTAAATATCCAACTCCTTTTTTGTGGATGTAGATAAATGTATAGGTGCCTTTATTTGGGGAGGATCTACTTCTAGACTGGCTAGATCGACTTTGACTCTTCCTGTCCGTTACAGAGGACTAGCCTTACCGGCTTACTACTGGGCAGCTGGTGATGGTCAGGTGGTGGTATGTGTTTTCCCATTCCAATGCTGCCGTGTGTCTCGAGGCAGCTGTCTTGGGATCACTTTGGGAACTGGGGAACTTAGTTTACAGAGGTCCTAGGGCGTACATTGATCTCCCACACCCTACTAGAACGACACTCAAGGTTTTAGCTGCAGCCAGGGGGAGGTTTATGGATCCCCATAGATGGTCCCCTTTTTGCCCACTCTGGGGGAACCCCTGCCTCCCACAGTTCCGGTCTCTCCCTGATCCCCAGGTTTGGGCCCTATATGGCGTTAAAGTACTTGGAGATATTTTGTTGGCGGGTGTTCTGCTCCCCTTTTATACCCTTAAAGCCAAATATAATTTACCTGGGTGGATGTACTTTAGGTACCTACAACTACGCCATGCAGCCCGTGCCCAGTTCTTGGCCCCTCTAAGGCTCGGAATGGATCCCATTGAGGAGTTGTTGGCTCAAGAAAAGCTGTCAAAACCACTGTCTGCCCTATACCTTAATTTACTGAGAGTTGAATCCCACAAAATGGATAGGCTTTGGGATCAGTGGAAATCTGACCTTCCAGACTTGAACAGAGCAGACTGGGAGGACAGTTTGGAAGACAGTACTAGCTTGGTGATTTCCTCAAGAGAAAAGTTACTACAGGTTAAATTCTTGCACAGAGTGTATTACACACCCCAGAGACTGCGCAGAGTTTACAACCAGAGATCGCAGGATTGCCCTAGATGCCGAACTGAGGTGGGAACATATATCCACATGTTTTGGAGTTGTCCGGTACAGGGAGGAGGTAGTGGCACTTATTAATGGCCGCCTACAGCTAACTCTCCCTTTCTCCCCAGAATTAGCTCTTCCGAGTATCCAGGATGATGAACAGAGGCCTCGCTGTACTAAACAGTTGATTAGGTATCTTTTCTTTTATGCCAAGAGGGAAATTGTTTTGAGGTGGAATGCCCCTTCCCCTCCCTCTGTGAGTTCTCGGGAAAAATCAATAAATGCTGTTTTACCACTATATAAACTGACTATATAAACTGACTTACATTAACAGGAACTGCCCCAAGAAGTTTAGTAAGGTATGGCAGCCATTGACAGCCTAGGAGGGATTTCCTCCCTGTAGGTGGACCTCGGCACTGAGATGACTGCTATGCCTTGCTGTTGCCCTAGTTAAAGATGGTTGTGATGGGAAGTTTTCTTTGGGGTCCTGCCTGTTCATTATGGATCGTTGTTTGTTTGTGCTTTGTCCCTGACCAACTGTTCGCCTGTACTTTGTTTTTTGCTTTAGTCTATTCTGTGAAAATTGTACCATGCCTTTGACTGTATGCTCAATAAAGAAACATTCTGTTTTGTTAAAAAAAAAAAGATCATATTATATGTAACTACCTCCTCCCAGCCACTTACTGTACAACTCCTTGGGTTTCTGGGGACTGAAAACCATCCCTTGAAGACTGCTGCTGAGTGTTATCCTTTATATCCATGCTGACACAATCCTCCTCCTCCTCATCTTCTTCCTGTGTGTTTGGCGGGCCCGTAGGAATGCTATCTGGATAAAGAGGGGCCTTGAGAGGAAAGAAAGTACTCCTCTTCCTCCCGCTTTTCTGCCTCAAGTGCCCTGTCCATGAATCCACGAAGCATGTGCTCCAGCAGAAAGACTAGAGGGACAGTGTCACTGATGCATGCACTGTCGCTGCTCACCATTCTTGTGGCCTCCTAAAATGGTGACAGGACAGTTTATGCATCCTTAATCAGCAGCCATGGTGTGGCGAAAAGAAGCCAAGCTCCCCTGACCCTGTCCTGGTACCATACTCGCACAGGTACTCATTGATGGCCCTCTGCTGTGTGTGCCGCCACTGCAGCATTGCCAACGTTAAGTTCCACCTGGTCGGCATGTCACAAATGAGGCGGTTGGTGGGCAGGTTGCATTCCCTTTGAATGTCAGCCAGCCTAGCACTGGCATTGTATGACCGGAGGAAATCACCATTGACTTTTCTGCCCTGCCTCAGGAGATCTTGCAAGCCTGGGTAACTGCTCAAGAACCGCTGCACCACCAAATTCAGGATGTGTGTCAAACATGGAACATAGGTCAAGTGTCCCTGTCGGAGGGCGCAGAGAAGGTTGGTGCCATTGTCGCATACAACCATTCCTGGCTGAAGCTGGCATGGCGTCAACTACCTCTGAGCCTGCCCCTGCAGAGCTGACAGAATTTCTGCCCCAGTGTGGCTCCTGTCCCCCAACTCAAGCACTGCATGGCATCTTTTAGCCTGATTGCTTGCGTAGCCCCTTGAACACTTACGGAGCACTGCTGGTTCAGAGGACAAATCTGCAGAAGAGGCCAGGGTGGAGGAGAGAGCTGTGGCAGATTCACCACTAGCATTTTGGAGGCATGATGGTGGAACAAGCTCCAACAACACTGAACCCTGTCCTGCATCCTTCCCAGCTGCCAGCAGAGTTACCCAGTGCGCCATGAAGGAAAGGTAACGTCCCTGACCATGCCTGCTTGACCATAAGTCAGCGGTAATATGAACCCTCCTGCTGACCACCCTGTCCAACGAGGCCAAAACATTGCCTTCCACATGCCGCTAGAGAGCAGGAATGGCCTTCCATGAAAAGAAATTGCGTTTTGGAACCTGCCACTCAGGTACAGCACATTCCACAAATTCATGAAAGGGGACAGAGTCTACCAGCTGAAAAGGCAACAGTTGCAGTACTAGCAATTTGGCCAAGCTAGCATTTAGTTGCTGAGCATGTGGATGGCTAGGATCGAATTTTTGTTTATGGTTCAGCAACTGGGGTAGGGAAATTTGCCTGCTAAAATCAATTGGTAGTGTACTGCTAGCAGATTGGCTGGAGGTACTTGGGACACCTATTGCTATGCCATCATTCCTATTAGTGCATGTTTTTAAGAGGAATGGAGGTATAGTAGGGTTGGAGATCCCAGATGAGGAGCAAGGAGCAGTCCGCCTTTTTCTATGATGTGGCTCTTTCAAGTGCTGTTGCCAACGTACTGCATGACAGGTTGTCATATGTCTGGTCAAGCATGTGGTGGCCAAACGACTGCTGTTCTGGCCACGCTTGATCCACTTCAGACATAGGTTGCAAACAGCAATGGTGCGATCTGCTGCACACGTGTCGAATAAGGCCCACACCAAGGAACTTTTAAAAGTTAGAGAGGAGTCAACAGTGCCCTGCACCTGCGGAAATCTGCAGTGTGATGCAATAGGGTGGTTGCCCTTAAGCCGCCCCTTAGAGGACATCCTGCCTCGTTGGAGTTGTGCCTTCTCCTCCTCACTTTCCTCCTCTCTTCTCTCAGGCACCCAAGTACAGTCAGTGACTTCATCATCCCCTCCCTCCTTGTCACTGAAGCAAACTTGGCAGTATGCTGCAGCTGGGGGAACATGACTGCCAGTTTCTTGTCCTTCTGTGGCACCCCTCTCTCTAGGCTCACGTTACTCCATTCCTCAACCTGTGAACCAACATCGGAGCCTTCAAATCGCTGCGCATATTCCAGCAGCATATAACCGTCACTGTGGTCGAATAATTCTGAGGACTCTTCCGTGCATGATGGTGGGGCTACAGAAGGAGTGACTGTGGACAAGGAGCCGGTGGAATAGGCGGCTTTGGCAGCTGCGTTGGAAGACAAACTACTCTGAGCCTGGGTGACAGAGGATGAGGAGGATGAGGATGGCTACGTTATCCACTCCACCAACTTTTCTGCATGTTGTGGCTCAATAACACGGCCAGCAGCAGCAAAAAAGGACAAGCGTGCCCCACGGCCACCTGCAGAGGATGCACCATGTCCACGACCACCACTGTTGACTGTAGACACAGAGGCTGCTTGCCCTCTCTTTTAGTGGCCTGTGAGCGTCTGCCTCTTTTTGGTGGCCTTCCGGACACGATGTATTGTTTTGCAACACCACACTACACTGTATTATATACTGTGTATACCGCCGGAAGTGTATTATAGACTATACACCACCGAATGCACTGTATATATGGCTGAAGCCATTTATTATCAATCAACTGTGTTTACTCTTTTGAAATCATAATCACAACAGAAACTACCCAAATGACCCTGATCAAAAGTTTACATACCCTGGTGATTTTGGTCTGATAACATGCACACAAGTTGACAAAAAGGGGTTTGAATGGCTATTAAAGGTAATCATCCTCACCTGTGATCTGTTTGCTTGTAATTACTGTGTGTGTATAAAAGGTCAATGAGTTTCTGCACTCCTGAGTCATGGGGAAAGCAAAAGAATTGTCAAAGGATCTGTGGGAAAAGGTAGTTGAACTGTATAAAACATGAAAGAGATATAAAAAGATATCCAAGGAATTGAGAATGCCAATTAGCAAACTCTAATCAAGAAGTGGAAAATGAGGGGTTCTGTTGAAACCAAACCACAGTCAGGTAGGCCAACTAAAATTTCAGCCACAACTGCCAGGAAAATTGTTCAGGTTGCAAAGAAAAACCCGCAAATAACTTCAGGTGGAATACAGGACTCTCTGAAAACATGTGGTGTGGCTGTTTCAAGATGCACAATAAGGAGGCACTTGAAGAAAGATGGGCTCCATGGTCGAGTCACCAGAAGAAAGCCATTACTACACAAATGCCACAAAGTATCCCGCTTACAATACGCCAAACAGCACAGAGACAAGCCTCAAACCTTCTGGCACAAAGTCATTTGGAGTGATAAGACCAAAATTTAGCTTTTTGGCCACAACCATAAACACTTCATTTGGAGAGGAGTCAACAAGGCCTATGATGAAAGGTACACCATTCCTACTGTGAAACACGGAGGTAGATCACTGATGTTTTGGGGATATGTGAGCTACAAAGGCACAGGAATTTGGTCAAAATTTATGGCAAGATGATTGCAGTATGTTATCAAAAAATACTGGAGGAACATTTGCATTCATCAGCCAGAAAGCTGCGCATGGGACGTACTTGGACATTACAACATGACAATGATCCAAAACACAAAGCCAAGTCGACCTGTCATTATCTACAGCAGAATAAAGTGCAGGTTCTGGAGTGGCCATCTCAGTCTCCTGACCTCAATATCTTTGAGCCACTCTGGAGAGATCTCAGATGTGCAGTTCATGTAAGACAGCCCAATAATTTACAGGAACTGGAGGCTTTTTGCCAAGAGGAATGGACAGCTTTACCATCTAAGAAGATAAAGAGCCTCATCCACAAATACCACAAAAAACTTCAACCTGTCACTAATTTAAAGGGGGCAATACACAATATTAGAAACTGGGGTATGTAAATTTTTGATCAGGGTCATTTGGGTAGTTTCTGTTGTGATTATGTTTTAAAAAGAGTAAGCACAGTTGATTGATAATAAATGGCTTCAGCCAAACATTAACCATGATTGAATTAAAAGTTTTTGTGTTATCATTCATATTCTCTGAAAAATGGCCAAGAAATCATTAATTCTGCCAGGGTATGTAAACTTATGAGCACAACTATAGGCTGCACTAAATACAGATTACCATATATACTCGAGTATAAGTCGTTCCGAGTATAAGTCGAGGCCCTAATTTACCACAAATAAATGGGAAAAACATATTCACCCGAGTATAAGACGAGGGTGAGAAATGCAGCATCTACTGCAAGTGGAAAAAGAGGGTCAGCAATGCCCATCTGCAGGTGTATAACTCCCTGTGTTCTGTGCATGTATCATGTGTCCTGTGCATATGTGTCATGTCTCATGTGTCGTGTGCATATGTGTCCTGTGTATATGTACCTGTGTCATGTACCTGTGTATATGTACCTGTGTCCTGTGTATGTGCATATGTATCTGTGTGTGTGTGTATCCTACCTGTGTCCTGTGCATCCTCCGTGCGCCGCTCTGCACCGATCAGTGTGTAGTATTCGGTGGCCATTCAGTGTTCAAAAGCCGCGCCTCTTCCTCGTCCAAAAAACACAATTTCCCAGCAGTCAGCGGTCAGCCTATCACGGACATTCTCTCATCCTCATACCACGGACGAGGATGAGAGAATGTCTGTGATAGGCTGTACACTGACTGCCTATCACAGACGAGGAGGCGCGGCTTTTGAACAGTGAGAGCCGCTGCCGAGTCTATGCAGCACACGCTGGCTGCCGTCTGCCTGCATGACACGCTGATCATGTAGGCAGACGGCGGTGACTCATGTATAAGTCGAAGGGGGCACTTTCAGCCCCAAAAAAGGGACTGAAAAATTCGACTTATACACGAGTATATACGGTATATATATATATATATATATATGTATAGATACATATATATATATATATATATATATATATACTGTGCACACTGCCTGCACTGTATTAGCAACTGTACAACAGCTGCACTGTATTATATACTATGTACACCAACAGAAGTGTAGTAGAAACTGTACACACTGTATTAGATACTGTGTACACCGCCTGCACTGTATTAGAAACTGTACAATGGCTGCACTGTATTGTATACTGTGTACACTACCAGAAGTGTAGTAGAAACCGTATACACTGTATTAGATACTGTGTACACCGCCTGAAGTGTCTTAGAAACAGTACACCACCGAATGCACTGTAGATATAGGCTACACTGGATGCAGAGTATATATATATATATATATATATATATATATATATATATATATATATATATATATATATATATATATATATATATATATATATATATATATATATATTAAACTGTGTGTGTGTGTGTGTGTGTGTGTGTGTGTGTGTGTGTGTGTGTGTGTGTGTGTGTGTGTGTGTGTGTGTGTATATATATATATATATATATATATATATATATATATATATATATATATATATATATATATATATATATATATATATATATATATATATATATATATATATATATATATATGAATATATATATATATATATATATATTAATGCACCGACTGAATAGAGAAAAAACACTGAATACATAGTCTATGCTAAATGCAGAGTATATATATATATATATATAAAATCAAATACACTGCCACTAACTGAATAACCTGCCTGCTTAATCTAACTCAAGCTATCTCTTTGTCCATGCCAACAACACTACACACGGCCACTGTGAGCAGCCTTATATAGTGTGAGGCCTGGACTTAGTCCCCCTGAGCCATGATTGGCCAAAGACACCCTGCCTTTGGCCAATTATGTCTCTCTCAGCAGAGCACGCTTTTACTGGCCAAAACATAAAGGTCAGGTGCATGCTTTGGCCAATCATCATACAACAATGCACTGCGAGCTCGCAGTGCATTATGAGGCATTCCGCGGCGCTCAAATTTCCCACGGACGCCCCATAATGTTCGCTGTAGGCGAACGAGTGAACGTGCGATGTTCGAGTCGAAGTAATGGTCGACCTGAACATCGAGCTCATCCCTAATGTTGTATATAAAGTTTTTTAATATCATTTAGATACAGCAGCTTGGTACAGAAATTTTTGTACCATCATTAGTGCCAGTTGGAAAGCCCCATCGTTGATGTTAGTGGGGGGGGGGTATAGTGGCCCGTCATTGGTGTCAGTAAGAGGAATAGTGTCTCTATTTTGATGCCAGTGGGGAAAATAGTGCCACACTCTTTATATTAATTGGATATATAAAGTGCCCTGTTACTGTATCGGAGGAGGAATAATAGCCCATTGTTGGTCAATGGGGTGGAACAGTGCCACATTATTGGTGTCAGTGATATAAATATTGCCCCATCATTGCTGTCAGTGGGGAAAACAGTGCCTCATCATTGGTGTCAGTGGGGGAATAGTACCCATCATTGGTCTCATCTGAAGTTCCTCTATGTTGCTGATAATGGGCAGAGTTGTGCCTCATTGTTTGTGTCAGAGAAAAGAATGGTGTCCCAAGGGAGAGTTACAAGATGGCAAAGGGGCTGCAGTTAGTAGAGCACTGTCTTAGGTAGCTGACCATCTCTACCACAAGTTAAGGATTTTTTATTCAGTGTGCTTGATATCACTTCTATAAAAAGAACATGTAGGAAATACTTCAATTGTTTTTTTTCCTGTTGATATATGATGTTAACATGTAGCTGTATACAGAAACCTGTTTTTTAGAGTAGAATTGACAGTGCACCAATCTGATGTTTATGGTTTGCTCAACTCAACTATTTACATATTGCCTATTATGCAAAAGCTTAAATCATCTGTTTCATATTGCTGCATTACCCTGCAAAATACAAGTTCCATGCACCATCTAGTGCATGGAAGTTATATATTCATTAAAAAGATATACAATTGGTATAGCCTAGAAAATGAAACTGACAGTAAAACTTCTATCACCATTTACCCCAAACTGTGCAATTTTGGCAATCACCTTTACATTTTAATATTTTGTATACATTGTTGTAATTTAAAGATGTACCACAACTCCCATGTTGTTAAGTCACTCTAACAGAATTATTATGCAAAATTAAAAGCAAGTCTGCCTTTGTTATTTCAGGCTATAAAAAATGAAATGAAATTTACATTTGTACATACCCCAATACTGTGTTTTATATCCCACATGCTTACTCTATATAGTGATTGGCCTAACTCAAAGTCCCGCCGACCAAACTTTCTCTCTTTTTGTTCAAATTTGGGATGAAAGCCAATTACTTACGGTGCCTTGGACCACATCATTCTCCCTCAGGATACAAAGAAAAACCCACAGGTATCCTCAGGAGAAATACAGGCTACTCTGGAAAAAGATGGTGTGGTTGTTTTTAAGGAACTCAATACGATGATACTTGATGAAAAAAGAGCTGCATGGTCAAGTTGCCAGAAAGAAGCCTTTACTGTCCAAGTTCCACAAAAAAGCCTGGTTACAATATGCAGAACAACACTTTGACATGCCTCATTGGCTTTTTTGTGACATTGGCGCAGTAAAGGCTTCCTTCTGGCAGCTCAACCATGCAGCTCTTTTTTGTTCAATTATCGTTGAATCGTGCTCCTTGAAAACAACCACACTGTCTTTTTGGAGAGCAGCCTATATTTCTCCTGCGGTTATCTGTGGATTTTTCTTTGTATCCTGAGCATTTCTTCCGCCAGTTGTGGCTACAATCATTCTTGGTCTACCTGACCTTGGCTTGGTATCAAAAGAGCCTCTAATTTTCCACTTCTTAATAAGTGATTAAACAGTACTGACTGGCATATTCAAGGCTTTGGATATCATTTATATCCATTTCCATCTTTGTAAAGTTTCATTACCTTGTTACACAGGTCTTTTGACTGTTCTTTTCTACCTCCTCATGGCTCAGTGTCTAGCCTGCTTAGTGCATGAATGTGAGAGCTAACAAACTCATTGACTATTTATACACGGACACTAATTGTGATTTGAAAAGCCACAAATGTGGGAAATTAACCTTTAATTGACATTTTACCTGTGTGTGTGCCACCTTCTGTGTCTATACCAAGGCCAAACATTCCAGGGTGTGCAAACTTTTTACCAGGGCCATTTGGGTGATTTCTGTTATCATTATGATTTCAAAAGGATCCAAAAAACTATGTGATAATAAATGGCTTCATGTAAATAAAAGACAGTTTTTGGCATGATTGGTCATATTTTCAATATTATTGCCAACATTTTTCCATTTATGCAAACTTTTGAGCACAACTGTACTAAATTGTTACCTACATGTTGTTTCAATACCACCACGACAATGCCTTAAAAATCCCATTGGGGATCCTTCTTGTCCATTTCAAAAGATTATGGCAACAAAATGTGTCAGGGCAAAGCAATAGCATGGGGTGGAAGAAAAAGCCTGCTGCTGCTTCACACAGAGTGGCTCCACAAGCGAGCCAGCGGAGCTGTATATAAGCAACGGCTGACTTCATGGCCCCATGAGATGTTTTTATTGTCTGCATGCATTTATCAGTTTGATGGAAGTAGCTTTCTTTGTTTTTAACAAAATCATTTGGAAGTTTTTACACTATGTCAGTGTTTTTTCCTATCGGCACTAACCCATTGTGGAGACGGAGAGTACTAAAGGGAGTGGTAAACAAAAGTCTCAATGTGGTCAATAATGATCTTCTTATTAACCCCTTGAGGGAAAGGTGGAAGAGAGAGTAGTGTTCTGGATGAAATTAATACTGTATATTCAAGCGCTTTTGCCTTCCTTTTAATTAAGTAAGGCAATTATTTCTGCTAAGTGTGGAATATTTACTTGTTTTGGGTGGAAGTGTGGAAGAATATTCTCTTCTTTTTTTGGTGGTAGAATGCATTTAGGATGGACTCACATTTATATTTTGACATTTGCACATGATTAAAATTGACATGATTTAGGACATTTTTATATTTAACACTGGTGGGAATATGTTTTTAAACACCAAATTGTTACTTTACCTTTAAGGCAGATTTTTTATTTTATTTTATTTTTGTTTCACTTTGCAACATTTTGGATGTGTTTGGTATATGTTTGGTACACTGTATTTTTGATTGTTTTTTGGCTTCATTATCCAGAGTGCTGGGCTTATGTTGGGTGTTCTTTACTGAACATAATTATTAAATGTCAAATTTCAATTTGTCTGACCTCGGAACAGTTTTTCACTTTGCAACAGACCACTTTGCTTTGGCCCAGAGAAGACAGCGGGGAACTTTGAGAACTTTGAGAACTTTGCGTAATAGAACTTCACTTTGCATTCTTAGATGGCATGGCAAACTGTGTTCATAGTGATTTTTGGAAGAATTCATGAGTCCACGCAGTGATATCCATCACAAAATCATGCCTGTTTTTAATACAGTGCCTTCTGAGGGCCAGAAGATCACAGGCATCTAATATTGTATTCCAGCCTTGTCTCTTGTCAGCAGAGATTTCTTCAGACTCTCTGAATCTTTTGATATTATGTAGTTTAGATGATGATATAGTTAAAGTATTTGCTATTTTATGTTGAGGAACATTATTCTGAAATTGTTCCAAATCTTTTAGGTGCAGCTTTTCAGATTGGTGAGCCTCTGCCCATCTTTACTTCTGAGGCACTCTGACCCTATAAGATGCCCTTTTTATACCCAATCATGTTAGGCAGACCATTGACGGTGCAAATTTCTTTCTCGCATGATTCCCCCATCAACACAGACAGTGCTGACAGGAGAATCCTGTCAGGTGGAGGAAGCCATCCCCACCGGGGGAAGCCATCCCCGCTGGGAGAAGACTGTGGTTATTGCTAGCAGCATGTTGCTAATTAACCTAATTAGTTGCAAAATTTTCTTCCAGCTCTTCCTTGTTAGTACCCATTACTTTGCCAGATTTTTGTTGCCCTGTCCCAGCTCTTTTGAGTGGCCTTGCTGCCATCAGTTTCAAAATGACTTTATTTTTCTAAGGTCTGTGATATGTGACCTGTTAGCTATAATCCAAATGTAATACATAATGTCCTCTACTCCTACTCAGGGCCGAAATAAGGGGGGGGGACAGGGGGTCACCTGTCCCGGGCGCTGCATTGGGGGGGCGCAGCCTCCACCGACAGGAGTAGTGACAGTGGTATCACTTCTTCTGTAAGACTGAGGAGGAGAGAGCTGGCTTCTGTCCCTGCCCACCCGTCTATGAGACTTATTCCATGGAGCTCAAGGAGTGCTGCAACACCCCCTCGGTGTTGCGTATTGCTTGTGAGTGGATAGAAGACAAGAAAGCGATTGGGGGCGATCAGTACAACTCCTCTGCATGTCACAGTACGGAGCAGGAGAAGCCAGATGCTTCGAGTGTGCCCCTCCTCCCTGCCAGGGCAGCGCTACACTCCTGTGATTGTAGAACAAGGAAACAAAAGGCAAAAAATTCTGACACTTGGAGGACTTAGTGTGCGACTTCACTACACAGTAGGAGGGATCTCAGCTGAGGATTCCTTCCTCCCAGCCAGGGTCCGAACAAAAGAGGGGTGCACTCGGAGCTACTGGCTTCTCCTGCTCCGAACTGTGACATGCAGAGGAGTTGTACTTATGCCGCCCCTGATAATTTTTTGTGTCTTCTAGCCACTCACAAACCTCTACACAGAACTGAGGGGGGTTTGGAGCACTTCCTGAGGTCTGTGGAACAAGTCTGGTAGGCGGGTGGGCAGAATAGTGGGCAGGGACAGAAGCCCGCAGAAGGTGCCAGGAGCCCAGGACTTGACCCAGACGGATGTCATATGAAGCACACAGAGTACAGGTACAGTGCAGTGATTTTCTACTATGCTCAGTTAAAGAGGAGTTACGCTCTCCCCCTCCAAAAAATTAGGGCTACTTACACACTGGGGGCGCCCGAGCATTAGCAGTAAAGTTCTGCTCATTTTAGCAGCACTCTACAGCTGTTTAAGCAGCGCTTTTCGGCTGCTAGTAGCCAAAGAAGGGGTTAAAAGCGCCTTTTCAGGCGCTTCAGAAGCAGTGAGCATTCTTTGCAATGGATAGGGGCGGTGTAAGAGCACTGTATACAGCGCTCCTACACCTCCACAAAGATGCTGCTTGCAGGACTTTTCCTAACGTCCCGCAAGCGCACCGCCCTAGTATGAAAGCACCCATTGCAATGAATGGGAGGCAGTTTTCAGGTGCTATTTCTAGCACCAAAACGCCTGAAAACTGCCTCAGTGTGAAAGGGGTCTAAAAGTCAGCAGCTACTAACTTATAATATTAGGACACTTACCTGTCCTAGAATCCAGCGATGTCGGCACCCCACCCAGGGATTCCATTGGCTCTTGGGTGCAGCTTGGAGCATTGTCGATAAGTGAACCCGGAACAGACAGCTCCCTACTGCGCATGCCTGAAGCACACTACGCTTTCTGAATGTCCCAGCGGCGGGGGGAAGAGGGGGGTCAAATTTCTGACAGACTCCACCGCAGGGGCATCTTTCAGAAGTGGGAAAGGGTAAAGCCCCCCCCCCTCCCAAAAGGTGCCAAATGTGGCATTAGAGGGGGGAGGAATCAGATAAGCGGAAGTTTCACTTTTGGGTGGAATTCCGCTTTAAGAATTTGCTCACATGTGTTCAATGGATCATTGTAAAAATTCTTAAAATGACTCTATGTGCATTCAGGAGGCACTGTACTTTATGTGTATTCACTTTTAGGGCTTCTTTACAATTGTGGTGTACTGCCTCCCAACCACTCCTCTTAAAGTGACTGTAAGGGTAATTTAAAAAATACATAAAAATAACAAACATGTCTATACTTACCTGCTCTGTGTAATGGAATTGCACAGAGCAACCACAAACCTCCTCTATTCAGGTCCACCGCCGGCGCTCCTGGCCCTTTCCCATTGGGGCACACGTGCGTGCTTGCATCCGAGCCCCGCTGCTGCATTCATTGAAACAGACAGCAGGATTCAGCCCTCCCCCCTGTCCCTAGTCACTGGCTTTGATTGACAGCAGTGAGAGCCAATGACATGCCCTACTAACACCGTCCTTTATCGGAGGGAGGGGGGCGCCAAACGGAATCTTTGCCCCGGGTGAAAGAATGTCTAGCTTCGCCACTGCTCCTACTTGTTACTGCAGTGAATATGCACTTGTGCTCTTACCTTCAATAAAGCTAACAGTTATGGTAGCAATTTAACTTTTGTTTCATATTTTCTCAAAATATTTTCAGTGTATTAATTTTCCAGTCTTTATTAGACAAAGGAATTACATTTTGCTGCTCTTTTGTGTGCCCGGCAAATACTGCTCTTTTATAGATAAGAAGCATGAATATTAACAGTATATTTCAGTTGAATAAATTATTTCTGTCCTTTTATGTACTTTCCCTACAATGAACTTAAATTTTTAGCTTCCTTTAGCTGTAATGGCCCAACCTAAAATCAATTTACTGCACTTAATTATATCAATTATTGATTTACAAGTGCAGGCAAATCTTTTGCTTTTAAACCTATTTATCCAAACGTCTGAAGGAAGAAATGTTCTTTTAATCCATGCCTACTAATCAGACTTGGCTTAATTCTTCTATGTTGGGCTGGTTGTGAAGTCTGCTTCTTATGCCCTGTACATACGGTCAGAATTTCCGACAGAGAAAGTCCAAAGGGAGCTTTTCATCGTATATTCCGACCATGTGTATGCCCCATCTGACTTTTTACGTCGAAAATTCAGACACACTTAGAGAACATGTTCTATATTTTTTCGACGGAACAAATTCTTATCGGGAAAACCGCTCGTCTGTATGCTGTTCCAATGTACCAAAAATGACGCAAGTACGAGACGTCGTATATGCTGTCCCATCGTACGTGTTGTGCGTCACCGCGTTCTTGATGGTCGGAATTTGGTGTGACCGTGTGTATGCAAGACAGCTTGAGAGGAATTCTGTTGGAATTCCGTCGGAAAAACCTTCAGAGTTTATTTCGACGGCAAAACCGGCCGTGTGTACAGGGCATCAGGCTACTTTCAGACTGGGGCGGGCATCGGCGGTAAAGCGGCGCTATATTTAGTGCCGCTTTACGGTCATTTTAGCGCCGCTATTCGTCCACTAGCAGGGCGGTTTTAACCTCCGCGGGCTTTCACATTGGAGTGAATTGAGCAGCTCTTTCAGGGCGCTTTGCAGGCGCTATTTTTAGTGCTATAGCGCCTGCAAAGCGCCTCAGTGTGAAAGTAGCCTTACTGTGGGCAACAAAAAAAAAAAAACAGTCTCACTTGAGGCAGTTAAATAAATTAGGCTCAGTAAAGGTACTTTCACACTGCTCTGTAGCGAATTCGTAGTAAAAATGCATGTGTTTTTTTTTACTGCGATTTTGCTGTGTTTCAGGTGCGTTTGCTGTGAGTTTCTGGTACGTTTTTTCGGTTGCCTGCACCTGTGGAAAATGGACATATGACTCAAAAATGTGCACCAAAAATGCAAAATTGCAGTGCATTTTTTAACGCGATTTTGCAGCGATTTCCGTTCATTTCAATGGAAAGCTGCTTTTGATGTGGTTTTCAAAACCGCACCAAAGATGCAGCATGCAGGACTTTTCAAAATGCACTGCACCTGTAACACAGTGGGGTGAAAAGTCCCTTTAGGATTTAAAAGGAAACCTTTTTCTTGTGTTTTTCTTGCAAGAAAAAAAAACGCAGGAAAAATGTAGCAGTGTAAAAGAGCCCGAAGTCTCTAAGAATTTTCCCTGCCCAGGTTATTTCCTCCAGACAGCTAGAATCTAACAAGTCTATTTTAGCTTGGTGGTACTTTGAAGACCCATTTTTAGCCATAGATGGTTAAAATCTTGGCAACTTCAGCAGGAACCGTCCAAGAATCACGAATCATGTATGGGCAGGCTGAATGTACCCAAGGTAATCAGTCGATCTGCTATGTAATTATCATTAGCGGCTGGTATAGCCGTGGTTGCAGAAAGGAAATTTGCTCCATCTATGGCTGGCCTTAGATGATGATGTCCCTGTGATTTCTAGAGGAATGCTGGAAGCTGTGCAGGCAAAGTATTGGTTGTGGCCCCCCTGCAGTTGATCTTTTCCCTATTACTGACTTGCCATGCCATGACTTGCATGGTGTCTTTTTGTGAAGGTGGTCATCTTGGTAGAAGCAGGGTTTTGCTTCAACAGGTTAGGTCTCCAGCAACAATACAACTGGGACATCACCAAATCTCACTCCAAATCTCCTGAGACTTGCAATCAGAAGCAGTACTATATGGACCACTTATGTATTTATACATGTGTAGCACCCTCTAAAGTAGGTGCTAGAAGAGACTATAGTTTTGGGGTTTTTCTGCTTACCAGAAAGATTGTCAGGTAAATTAGTGCTCTCTGCCTACCAGGGAGCAGGATCTATTGATAGGGTCTACTCATGGTGCTCAGGTGCAGCTCAGCTTGTCTGAATGTTTCACACTGGTCCAATAGGGAGGCATATCGGACAGTGGGAGGAAACCTTACATGTGAGGGCACAGGCATTGTTACAGCCCTGGCTATTGGCAAAGTGCCTTGTTGCATGCTGGGTGACTATATAAATGACATTGGGGAGGGAAAATGGCTAATTGGTCTCAATATGGACATTTTCACTTAGGGGTGTACTTTTGCTGGCAGCGGTTTTGTCAGGAAGATCCTGCCAGTAACAGGCACCCTGTGCGTGCAGTTGCGCGATTGCGTGCGCCTGTGCGCATGCACGGGCGTGCACGTGTGCGCGGGAGCGCGCGCACGCCGGGCGGGCTATTTAAACTCAGCTGTCACACGGGGATCTTGCTGTCTGCTCTACAGCATTACGTGTGTTGATCCCTGAGAACCTGTTTTGTACTAAAGACCCGGCTTGTCCCTGATTATCCTAGTTGTCTGCCTGCATCTGATCCCGGCTTGTCTCAGACCATCCCTGTCTTCCGCCTGCATCTGACCCCGGCTTGTCTAACCACTCTTCTGCCTCACCCTCTGGCTTATCCACAGTCCGCTTGGTTATCGATCTGGTTTGTCTGACTCTCAAGCCCAGTATACTGACTTCAGTTCTAGTCTGCTGTGTGGTTCCAGTCTGTTGCACCAGTGTTCCAGTCTGCTATCCTGTGTTCCAGTCTGCTATCCAGTTCCAGTCTGCTGTGTGGTTCCAGTCTGCTGCACCAGTGTTCCAGTCTGCTATCCTGTGTTCCAGTCTGCTATCCAGTTCCAGTCTGCTGTGTGGTTCCAGTCTGCTGCACCAGTGTTCCAGTCTGCTATCTTGTGTTCCAGTCTGCTATCCGGTTCCAGTCTGCTGTGTGGTTCCAGTCTGCTGCACCAGAGTTCCAGTCTGCTATCCAGTGTTCCAGTCTGCTATCCGGTTCCAGTCTGCTGCACCAGTGTTCCAGTCTGCTGTTTGGTTCCAGTCTGCTGCACCAGTCTGCTGCACCAGTCTGCTGATCCAGCTCCTTCCAGTTTCCAGTCTACCTTCCAGCTCAGTCTGAAGTTCTACTGCACAGCACTTCCTGAGTTCCAGACCCACTTCCTGCTGTTGATCCTGCCAGGCACTCATGCCACTCCTGACTCTTGTGCTTCCTGTATATCCTACCAGGGCCCTCAAGTCGGAGCCACAAGAGAGGCCATCCCCTGCAAGTTGGGCTCGTCCACAAGGTACGTGACAGGTTTAGAAATGAATGGCCATTGTTAGGAATTAGTTTCATAGTAGAAATTGAAGGAGCCTTAGCTCATACAATGCTTCAAGAAAAGTTGTTTATTCTTCACATAGCAAAGACAGGACTTACATAATGACATATGGTATGGTGATGTGATGTTGTCTTCAGGAGGAGGAAGAGACATCAGATGTTACATTCTTCCAGAGTGTAGGGTTACTTTCTTATCTCTCTTCCTAACTAACCATTTAACCTGTTGGATTTTTATACTGTTTCATAAAGTTATGTCCACACTTCACGAGAGTAACACCCATTCGTGCATATATGCTTATATAGCTTTAGTCTATAGTTAAAGAAGTATGGGAATACAAAAATAGGTAGTACATGCTACCCTCATACCTGCATTGCATTTCTTTCTTTCCCCAGTCCTTTAGTTTTTGCAGAATGGTCTTTTGAAGATCCCAGAATCAGCCTCTAACAGTTCATTCTCAGTTCAAAAGATTCCAGGGGTGGAAACATCTCCACAATACAGCCTCCCCTTCACTTCCTCCCTCTGAAGGACATGTGGGTGTGTTTGGTGAAGAGGTGCACACTCAGGCTGCTATCTAGAACAAGCACGTTCTTCACATGCCTCTGTTTCCATGGCAGCGTGTCCCCAGCTAAAACCCGTAAGCAGAGAGACAGTGTGATACAAGCAGTGAAATCCTCACCTTCCCCTGGCTGTTATCTGTAAGCTCTCCTCTCTCCTGGGCTTTGATGTTCCTAACTGTGTCCTCTGAATTCCCTTCCCCCTCTCCCCTCACTCATTCAAAATCTATATCAGCATACCTCCCAACTGCTCCGGATTGACCGGGACTTTCCCACATTTACAAGTTTGTCCCGCTGTGCAGGGAGTTTGTCCCGCATAATTCTGTTGATTAATGTTGCCTTCTAGCTCAATAGGACCTGCAGCAGTGTGCACATTCAGAACAGCCAGGGATTGGTGAGCAAGATGGCTGGGTGTGCACTGTGCAGCCCCCATGAGAGACTGCAGCTGTCAGATCTAAGCTGTGAGGTCGGGTGTGGGCGGGACTGCTACCCAGACCCCCCCCCTTTGTCAAGCATTCACTGCATAGGGAGAGAGGTCCCTCAAAAATTCTTTAAGCACCCCCAAAATTTATATTAGTATTTGCAGATGTTACTGTGTTTTTTTTATGTCATTGCCTGCATATCCTCTATTGCTGCTTGGAAACTGGGGACTATTTTTTTTCTTGTGGAGGGACACAGCAGCCTGGCCGCATAACCCGTTGATCTTTACTTAGACCCGACAAGAAGATTTCAGAAGCGGATTGATATACAATCTCTCTTCTGCGTCCTCAGCCAATGTGAAACACTGTACCCAGCCCGCCTTCTTTAGCTTCTAAGAAGAGGAGATGTCGGCAGCTGCATTGAAGGGGGAGAGAGAGAGGAGAGAACACAGCCTGCTATGGGGACACACTGTAAGAAGCACACAGATTCCTCAGCCCCAGCACTGACAAACAGTGAGTTGTATTACCCTGCACTGCTGCCAGCATGGAGCTCCAGAGATCAAAATCATTCATCCAATCCCTCCAGGCTTGTATACTGACACCAGCAAGATTTGTGATAGAGATTGTTTGTGGGGCATACAGAACACAGACAGACTGTATTCCTTCCTGCCAGCACAAGTCATATGGTACTTACAGAGACTCTGACAGGGAGAAAATAATCTGGGATGTCTGAGGGTTCTGTCCATCCATCCATCATCTTTAACATAAATGTTGCTGGTGTCACAATACAAGAAGAATGTATTAAAAAATGACAGGATATTGTCTGGTGGCATTCTACTAAACCTATGTTTACCACACTTAAGTAACAAGGACTCTTGAATGTAGTGCCCGCCCGATCCCTCCCCTGTGTACGTAGTGCCCGCCCGATCCCTCCCCTGTGTACGTAGTGCCCTCCTGATCCTTCCCCTGTGTACGTAGTTCCCTCCCGATCCCTCCCTGTGTACGTAGTGCCCTCGCGATCCCTCCCCTGTGTACATAGTGCCCTCCCGATCCCTCCCCTGTGTACGTAGTGCCCTCCCGATCCCACCCCTGTGTACGTAGTGCCCTCCCGATCCCTCCCCTGTGTACGTAGTGTCCTCCCAATCCCTCCCCTGTGTACGTAGTGCCCGCCCGATCCCTCCCCTGTGTACGTAGTGCCCGCCCGATCCCTCCCCTGTGTACGTAGTGTCCTCCCGATCCCTCCCCTGTGTACGTAGTGCCCTCCCGATCCCTCCCCTGTGTACGTAGTGCCTTCCCGATCCCTCCCCTGTGTACGTAGTGCCTTCCCGATCCCTCCCCTG
Organism: Lithobates clamitans; assembly: GCA_037952925.1. Lineage (NCBI taxonomy): Eukaryota > Metazoa > Chordata > Amphibia > Anura > Ranidae > Lithobates > Lithobates clamitans. The sequence continues at coordinate 6,080,664 of JBBGZY010000098.1, forward strand.
TGTACATAGTGCCTCCCGATCCCTCCCCTGTGTACTTAGTGCCCTCCAGATCCCTCCCCTGTGTACGTAGTGCCCTCCCGATCCCTCCCCTGTGTACATAGTGCCCTCCCGATCCCTCCCCTGTGTATGCAGTGCCCTCCTGATCCCTCCCCTGTGTACGTAGTGCCCTCCTGATCCCCCCATGTGATGGCTCTGTACGGCATGTGATGGCTCTGTACAGCATGTGATGGCACTGTACGGCATGTGATGGCACTGTATGGCATGTGATGGCTCTGTATGGCATGTGATGGCACTGTACGGTATGTGCTGGCTCTGTACGGCATGTAATGACTCTGTACGGCATGTGATGGCACTGTACAGCATGTGATGACACTGTACGGCATGTGATGGCTCTATACGGCATGTGGCACTGTACAACATATGATGGCTCTGCATGGCATGTGATGGCACTGTACGGCATGTGATGGCACTGTACGGTATGTGATCCTGTAATACTCTATTTACAATGAAGGGAACATTACTGCTATAGGGGTACTAGGTAATACACCAATTATGGGGGAGCAAAGCTCTGTCCATGTCTAAGGAGCTTTGGGCTTCAGTATGAAAATACAAGTAGATGTGAATGGAAGGTTTCATTGTCTCATATAAAAATCCAGATAGTCAATAAAAGGATTCATTCACAATGTTAGCTGATTTTATTTCATTTTACTATGCCAGTAATGCATGGAAAGCCTGTGAGCTGTCACATCCATACGTGTGTTCTGCTTTACAAATCTATTGTTTTCACTCTGGTAGATAGAAATATGTAGAGGATATTTATATACACAGCACTATCAGTGACTTCTTCTACCTTAGTCACTGAATGAAGTGCTCTTATCTCTGCCGACTCTTCTGACCATTGAAACATGCTGCGGGGGAGAAGGGAGGGGGAGCAGCTACACTCTGTGAAGCCTCGGGAACAAGCAGAGAGCAGAGATCTGACATCAATCAAGCAAGATGACAGGGAAGTGGGTGGATCCAGACTCCAGAGCCAGACCATTGTCGGTATTACACTGTATGAAAGTCTGTAGCCCCTCCCACAGGTATTTAGCTCGATTTTAACAGAATGGGGGCACTTCTTAGAGGGCTGGAAAGATTTTTAGATATCTGCAGCTCACATAGAATGGATGTAAGCAAAAAAGAGGAAACCCATACCTCTCTTTTAAGTTACATAACTCCACCCACCGTCCTGACATAGTACTTTAAAATAGAAATACATACACAGTGAGATGATTCTTGTGACCTTGAGAGAAGTATATGACATTTACATATATTTCAGAAACTTTTATCACTTAAAATACTAATAAACATTGTATACTAATAAACATGTCATTTCTTCAGTGTTGTCACATGAAAAGATTTAATAAAATATTTACAGAAATGTGAGGGGTGCACTTACGCTTATGAGATACTGTACATTCAAAAAAAAAAGATAATGCAAACATATAATAGTGAGTGCCAAATAAATATCCACAATAAATTCAATAAATTGGTGTTGCAAAAGTCCAGTGCAAAAATATACGTGAACACAATGAATACAGTTCTTTGATGGAATAATTAAGTAGTGCTTCCAAAAGGATCCCAGTGTGACGAAAGTCCAGTGCTCAATCCAAAAAGTGAAACAAACTCCACCACCGTGTGCAATGGCCGCTTACTTTCAGTCCAAATATAACGTGCATCAACTGCTGAAACAATCTCCGTAAGGTATATACCATTGCATATCATCGCACATGTAATAAGAAGAATAACTCCTCATGGTGCAGTATTGCCAGTAATATTTATTAAAAACAAAGGTAGACTTACAGTTAAAATAACCGCTATGTGGATAGCAACCAGGACCGTGGGGTCACACACAGGTAGAACATTCTGCAATCTGAACTTCCGGTGACGTCACCCGGCTCCTCCCGACACATTGCGTCACTAACACGTGATTTTCTCAAGGGTTGAACCTTTTTTTACTGATGTAATATTGGTGAGGGGACACAATGGATGCCTTTGCTGCCATTGTGCTATGTGCTGGAGCCTAATGTGCCCCTGTTCTTTAAGGAGGACTGGGCTACCTCCAGGCCCACCTGCCCTCTATCTATCCATTTTATTAGAATACATGCCCTACCCTCCTTGCCCTATGAGCACAGTTGGCATTTTTATTTTTTTAGTGCAGGTAGCCACAGGAGGCTGCTCCTGACCTGGGCCATTATGGGGTGTTCTGCTCTATTACCTTTTGTGTGGGTCTTATGGCTGGAATTTCTGCCCCTTGGGTCGCTTGCCCCTTTCACACTTGTGGCTACCTTGGCCTCTTCTTTGGGAGTAAGGGGTTTTCTGTTTGAGCAGTGCAGATTTCTCCTGGCATTGTGCTGCTCATGTGTTCAGTTATGACACCTACTACTTGGATTTACTTTTGGGGGCGGTCCGGTTTTCATGGATGAATTGAGTTGCCCTCTCATGAGGATGGTTTGTTGGTGCCCTCCTGGAGGACTTTATCATTTATACATAAGGCATTATGAGTTGTTTTCCCCTCAGGTATTTGGGTGGGTGAGCAACCTGCCTCTGTAGTTGCATCCCCTGTGGCTTCCCAGGTACCTCGGTTTAGGATCCAGGTTGATTACGGCTACCTCTGGTGTTCCCAGGTGATCAGGGCTGCTCATTATCTTTAAGCTAGTGGCAGGTCTGCCACGGAGTGACGGTTTGTGCCCCCCCCGGTGCCCTGGGGAGGTGTGTCAACTCCATGGCTCCTCTGATCTGTGGCTCTTAGCCTTCTGACCTCTGAGTTCACCGATTGATATAATTGCTCTAGAAAATAGGGTTCTCTCTCTGTAGTTATTTTCAGCCACCCCTTTTCCCCCCGTGTTGTCTACGAGATCCTTGCATGGCTGTGTAGAACCTGCTCCCTTGGGGCGTGAGGATTTGGTCCCAGGGAGGATCCAGGGGATTTCCTTAAACCTTTTACAGTTCAGAAGATGGAAAGAGTCCATCCATTAATGGTCCTTAAGGTTCTGGATTGCTTTTGCTGAAGCATTCAAATGAATCCACCCTATGTCAGGGGATCCCCTGGTCCCAATGGACATCAAGGACATGCGCTTGCATCTTTCCATCTGTGACAGCATTCCTGAGCTTTGCGGATGTAAATGTGCATTTTTACTTTGTGGTGCTCCCCTTTGGCCTGGGCTCTGCTCCCTGGTTGTTTACCAAGGTGCTGTCTCCGGTCCCGGCATTTTTGATGTGTCGGGGGATTGCTGCGATAGGCTATCTGGCCGACCTCTTTGTGTAAACTGAGTCTCATTCTGCACTGATGGACAATGTTGCAATCGCCATGCGTGTTCTGCGGGGGTTTAGCTGGGTGTTTGACCTCAAGCGGTCCGCTCTGACCTTAACCGCTTATTCGGATTACCTGGGTCTACTTCTCGACACTGCACAGGTCAAGGTGTTCCCTTGCCGGACAAGCGTGTAAACTCCGGACAGTGGTCCGGTTGTTGCTATCCCTCAGGTGCTTTCTCTGTGGTTTTTTTTTCTTGTTTGTGAGCTGCCTTTTTACCAAAAGCTGTATTGTCCTTTCATCTCTAAGAAGTTATCGACTCACCCTCCTCGCATCCCCATCCCTCTCATCCAAGAGAAGCCACTCTTTTTTGCCTGGATGCAGTAAGGCCCATTGGTGTTTGCCTCTCTGCCACAGCCTCTGCTCAGAAGTCTGATGCTCCATTCTTAATTCCGGAAGCTCATAGACTAGGTCAAGCTGCATCGTCTGCAGGATCCGGGAGTATAAAACCGCCAGGCTGGCTATCTCAGTTACCATAGTCTGCAGGGTGGTACGAACTGAAGGCGTTCGTTCAAATTTCCAAGCGGCGGACATCCTGGACGTCGACCTCTATGCGTCCAGGCTCCATCGGAAGGTTCCAAGGTTGACAGCCTGGCCCAGGGATACATGAGGGGATACGGTGGATCCCTGATTTACGCGTTCCCCCAATTTAAGGTCCTTCCCATATTAGTTCCACCGATAGAGCGAGATTGCCTCCCATTCATTTCGGTGGCTCTGGGTCGGCCACCTGGGGCTTAGTTCACAGATCTTGTTCCTTAGGCCCATCGCAGATTGACCTCAGTGTCTCCCCCTTTTTTCCGAACGTTTTCTCTTATTTTTCAGCATCCTTTGTCTTCTTTTTCCCACCTATTTTATTTTTATCAACTGGATCCTTAGGGTGACCCCACCTTCTAGGCCTCTCCTACACCCCCAGAACCCGAATCTTGTTTTGTCTGCCTTACAAAAACATCCCTTTGAAAATTGCCTTGATAATCTTGCCACAAATGGGTGACTGTCTCAGCGGCCACCACTTCTAAGCATTATTATCCAAGCTTGCAGCTCTTTCCCGTAAGGGGCCCTTTTTAGTACTACTTAAGGTCAAGGTGGTTCTTCGTGCAAGGCTATCTTTCCTACCTCAGGTGGTGTTTGCCTTTCATGAACAAAGTTGTATATTTCCCTTCCCGCCGTCTGCATCCATTTTATCCGAGAGTGTGGCTCTCGATTGCTTAGATGCAGTCAGAGCTATCAGGGTTTATTTCTCAGCCATAGCATGTATTTAGAAATTTGACACTCCATTCATTGTTCTAGAGGGGCCTAGACAAGGTCAGGCAACCTCATCTTCTGTTATTTCCAAATGTACTCGTAGCACATTGTCCCAGGCCTACCCTCTTTCAGAACACTAGGTAGGTATTTTTTCTTTTTATAATTTGGCTATCGGGCAGGGGTGCTGAATTAAAATTCACGGAGGTTGGACAAGTAAAATTTTCTTTCAGCAGAGGTCCGAATCACATGTTTGTGCTATGATTCAGGTCCTTCACATCACAGCCTTTTATTTCATAACCTTTTATTTCACAATCCCGTTCTCACTTTACTGTCCTCAGTACCCTTGCATATCACTATTCCCCTCTTCACAGCACAGTTTCCCCTGTGTTCTGAACCCCTCTTCACAGCGGTGTCCTCTGTCCCCTTTCACAGACCCCCCCACAGTTCTGACCTCTGACCCCCTTCACATCACAGCCCTGGCTCCCCTTCACATCACAGCCTCTTGCATCTCTGCCCCCCCTCCACAGACCACTTTGACTCTGCCTTCCCTTTTCCTGACCGACCTACTTGTAGCTCTGCCCCTCTTCACATCACAGACTCCCCTGCAGGTATTCCCCCTTCTTCGCATCATATCCCCTTTTCATCCTACATTATTTGGGCACACAGACAAGGAGGCACAGCAGCACTAGGTGGAGGGTGGAAACAGGAGCTGCTGGTGTTATTTATACATTTTAACAAGCTGGCAATTGGTTTCTAGGACCGCCTGGCATCCTGGAAACCTAATCACCAGTTTGATTTTGTTAATGTGAAAAGTTAATTTCGACAGCTCCCGCCCTCGCTCTGTTGCTGCTGTGCCTCCCAATCTGTGTGCAGAACTGTTTTGCCTCTCTGCTGCGATAGTGACAAGGACAGAGCCAGGGAGAAAGAATAGGGCTCATAAATGGTGGGATTGCGGCAGTCCAGATGGAACAGTGACTTGGTTCGCCATTTAGTGATACCTACTATAAGGGATTGTGCTCCCAGGAAATAACATTCACAAATAGGTAAGGCATCTTTAACCTGTAGTGGTACCCCCTTAGGGGCTGCTGAGTGTTGTGCTCTGTCTCTCACCCTGCTCAGTTAGGCACACAGTTCTTATTCACCCTCAGGCAGAAAACCAGTCCTTGAACTTTGTTTTGTATTTTTATTGAGGGGATTGAACATGGATAGGGATAGGGTAATTATGAGATGCCCAGTTAATTGCAGAAGAGGTATACGGGATTAAACTATATACACTCCTTGTATATGCATCTCTTCACTTCCAGCACATCAGTTGATTACTGATCTCACTCTTCAGCAGTTCGCTTGATTGCTGATCTCACTCTGCAGCACATTACTTGATTCCTCACTCTCCAGGACTAGCTAGCACTGTAAAGCAGGCCTGACACTGGCTCAGCCAGGCCCAAAAGTAAATGCCCTTTGCAGGCAGGGACCACAGGCCCCTTTTGTTTAGCAAAAATGTAGGTAGTCCTAGTGCCAGCTGTCCACGTGGCTACTGATTCCAGCACTACCTCTTCAGGCCCTGCCAGCCCTCCTGGCTGCAGCTGCCTCTCTCCACTGCCTGTGCCACCACAGTCCCCTGGCTCTGCACCTATCCCAGACTGCAATCTCCCAGTCCTCTTAGGCGTGCCTCCCCAGTTCTCCTGACTGTGAATCATTCACCAGCCAACTTGACTGCGACCTGTTGTTCCTCCCTGGAGACTTGCCTGGCAGTGCTCTCCTGCTGTCCTCTCCTTGCTCCCGTGCCTCCTGTCCAGGATATCTCCATGTGTTGTAAGAAGGTCTTGTCCGCACATGAGCCCATTCCCAAGGTCACCCCCCACCCCAGACAGGGGAGCTCCCTTTTAAGGCCACAACAGCCTAGCACTCCATCTCCTGCTTCCACCCGAACAACTCCTCCCCAGCTGGACTGACTCTGAGTCTTTAAGGAGGATTGGGGATTGGTCAGGGCTCCTCAGAACACTACAGGCAGCTCCACCTCTCCTCTCCTCCTTCCCTTAGAGAAAATTCCAGCATGTTCTGGAAAGAAGTGGCAGGTCTTAGTGATGCTGCCTGTGAGTCCCTCAGCTCTGCCTGAGTTACTCCCAACCCAGATCACAAAACCAGTATGCTTAAATTTTCCTCACCTATCCAAAAACCTATCTATACACATCTAGGAACCTAGAGGGTGCTACAAACCTTTGGTTTGAGTTTGATTCAACTCTTTACTCTATATTTATTTTTTAAGGAATTGACTTGATGGGATTCAACTACAAAAACCACAGAGAGATCCACACATTAGAAACTCACAAAGAAAAGACAACAAACAAACCAAGAGCATCCTAAGCATCAGGGTCAAATAACACTATGCTGAAAGTCACGGGACATGTGCCTCTGAAACAATTTGATGATTTATTTTCTTTTTAAAGACATTGACGTACAAGAAGAGAGAGAAGTACACATGAAAAGTGAAGTACAGATAAATGTTGATTGAAATGTTGATATAAAGTACACAATTGTGTGACTCAAAGTTTTGGGTAGCCTGCAAAAAAAAACTTTTCCTAAATATGCAAGACAACATTTCCTCCTCTTGATGTTTTCTGAACATACAATGTTACATATAAGAGTTGCTGCTGCTAGGTAATGTTGATTTAAACTCAATGTATGCCCCGCATTGAGGTTCCCTGGGCACTTATCTGAAAAACCTAAATAAAGAATTTTAAATAAATAATAAAAAGAAAAAGATGATATATCTCCGTCACACCACAGATCCTTGAAATAGCATTGATACGTTTGTTCAAAGGATCGCATAGCAAAAAGCGTGCTCTGTCCAAATCGTTGCGATTGTCAGAGTAAACATTGGAGTGGTATTTAAAAAATCTGCAGTGCTCCGGGGAAACCTCTCTAATGGGTTTGCCTGACACCCTGCCACAGCGGAGATACCTCATACACGAGATCACAGTTAAGCACTGTCCTCAGGAGTCCTCAGCCCCTTCATATCACAATCCCCTCTTCACATCAATTTCCCCTTCACAGCAGTGTTCTGAATCAATGATCGCCACCACAGTACTGTCCTCTGACCTCTCTTCACATCACAGCCAAGCCTCCACTGCAGCTCTGCCCCCCTTCACATCACAGCCCCGCAGTTCCGTCCACTCCATTTCTGAAAAACCTTAATAAAGAATTTTAAATGAATAATAAAAAAAATATATCTCCAGCACACCACCGATCCTTAAAACACAGTTGAAACGTCACAAAACACAACAGCAGAGGTACCGCATACACAGGATTGCAGGTAAGCATCGTCCTCATGACTGCATATGTGGGATCGCAATTAAGCACCATCCTCATGATCCAACACCAACCACCGAACCCAACAAAGGTAAGAGGGTCATCCACCACAGAAACTTCCTTCAAGGGAGTGGGCCTCTCCAAAAGCCTAATATTTGCCCGTCACAACGAGTGTGTCCCAACAGCGAGATCTAGATGTAGTGAGGGCTAGACAGAGCTAGGTCTGTTCACAGATAGAGGTAGACAGAGGTAGGGGTAGACAGAGCTAGGGCTAGAGCGGGATTTCAGGAGCTAGGGCATGGTAGAAAAGACTGGGTTAAGTGTGGACAGGTGGGGGGGGGCAGTAACTAGGGGTTTGCAAGAGGTAGGGTTAAGCGGGGCTAGGAGTATACTGGGAGTTAAGGGTAAGTGGGACTGGGGGGGAAAGAGTAGCTAAGGTTAAGTGGTGCTATGGGGTGTTAGTAATCAGGAGGCTGCTAAAGGAGTCAGAGTTAATAAGGGCCAAGGGGTTTTAGAAGTCAGAGTCAAGTGGGACTATGTAACACTAAAGAAAAAGTAAGGACCATCAAGGTAAAGCCCAGTGTAATGTAGTAATATCCTATTTCCAAAAATAGAAAGGGGAAAAGTGGGACTATCCAGTCAAGGGAGGCAGCGTTAAGCAAGTCCTACGTTGCAGTAGGGCCAGGGTTAAGCAGTGCATGATTTTAAGTGGGCCCATGTAATGGGAGGAGGCAGGACTAAGTGGAGCTGGGTGTGGGAGGAACCAGGGTTAAGTGGGGCTAGGGGGTGAGAGTAACCATGGAGTTAAGCAAGGTTGGGTGGAGGAGAAATCAGGGATAAGCAGGGCCAGCCAGGGGGTGATGGAAGGTAGGGTTAAGTGGGGCTGGGTAACACAAGGAGCCAGGGTAAAGCAGGGTCAGGTGTGTGTGAGAGAAGTCAGGGATGAGCAGGGTGATTTAAAGGGGTGGTGTAAGGTAGGGGAAAGCAGGGCTGGCCAATGGTAGGAGCCAGGGTTAAACAGTTCTTACTTGGACAGAGCCCAATTGGGGCCAATGAGGTGGATGAACAGGGCTTAAAAAGGGCCAGGAAATGCCTCGGAGGAACCAGGCAGGGGATGAAAGGGGCAAGGGTTCAGATGGGTAGGGAGTTCTGAGAATCAACCCTGGAGAGGAGTTCACAGATGGGAGGAGTGAGGCGCCACTGAGTGGGAAGGGCCAGGGTGTTGGAAGGAGAAAGAAAAAAAGGAAGGCAAGGTCCCAACCCTGTTTTGGGGGGAAAAAATTCACCAGGGGAAAGGGTGGGAAAGTGTTTCAGAACCTGTAGACCATTTCTGCACACTTTTTTAGTGGTAATTTTTCTTTTAAAATAAATATTTAAAAAAAAATACCTAGATCAAGGTTTGGTCTAGGTCAGCCCCAGGGTTAGTGCTTGGGTGAAGGTCAGGGTCAAGGTTATGGTCAGTATTTTTGGACAGGATTTTTTTTTTAAGTTAGTATCGGTGTCAGTGTGTTTTGGGTAGGATAAAAACAGCAAAATGCACATTTGCACATATTGTTTCTGGGCTGTACTATGGGTAGAAACAACAACTAACATACACATAAATGGTATTGCTGCGATCTTCAGGAGCAGGAGAATTTATTTTGGTTCATTCTTTGGTAGTAGGTTAGGGTAGTGGCAAGAAATATACAGTTACATTTTTTTTTTATTTTTTTTTTTACTATTTTGGGCCAGTTTTCCTTATATAATACAAAAAATCAGGAGATATCCATTACCGTTTACCACCAAATGAAAGCCCAATTTGTACTGGAAAAAAAAAACAAGGTATAATCCACCCGGATGCACAAAGCAATTGTGATGATATGTACGGTTTTACTAACACGTGTCAAAGTTCTAAAATTGGGATTAGGCAGTGGCGTCTCCAGCTTTCATATTTAGGGGGGGCACATGGGGGGACAGGGATAAAAATAGGGGGGCAATATAAAATGCAAATAATATATATATATATATATATATATATATATATATATATATATATATATATATATATATATATATATATATATATATATATATATATATATATATATATTTATTTATCTATCTATCTATATATATTCTATCTACACCACAACAGGCCCTTTCACATGTTCTGCAGTGAGCTCCCTTCCTACTGTATTGGGCCCCCCCCCAGGGTGGCAGAAAACAAGAGATATATGTCACCAGCATACCAAGAAAATATAAGGGTCCAAAGCAGTGGAAGAACTATCAGGGTTGCAAAGGTTGTCTTGCCACCGGGCCATAGTGTTCTGCCACTGTGGGGTTCCCCAGCCTCCTCCTGCTGTCCTGCCCCTGCTATTGACAGCGCTGGTCTGGCATCTCTTGGAATTTACAGGCTGATTCTCCTGTCCTAAGGACGGGAGAAATCAGTCTGTTTTTTCAGTAACTGAGAGTCCTGGTGGAGTCCTTCCTGCAACTCGCTCTTCTCCCTGCCAATGAGGATGCATTGCATTATGAAGTGTCAGCGAGCAGAGGGAGGGGGGAGGAATCACCCGCAGGAGCTGACTGGGGACGTTCTCCCTCTCAATAGAGACTGTGTTACTCCAGCGGTGGCCCGAGTAAGATGCGGCACATCCGATATGAATGCAAACAAAAAGAAATTGCCTTTTTGTAAAAAAAAAAAAAAAAAAGAAATTAAAAAAAAAAAAAAATTTTTTTGGGCGGGGGGGCACATGGTGGGGCCCAGCATAATGTTGGGGGGGTCAGGGCCCCCTCTGCCCCCCCCCCTAGGGTCGCCATTGGGATTAGGCATTAATATTTGTTTTAACCTTAGGTGCAAAGTACCTTAGGTGCGAAATACATTTCATCAAGACATAAAAAAAGACAGGTAAGCAAAACAGTGTGACAATCCAAGACATGATAATTGTGTTTTTTTGTTTTTTTTCCTGATTACAATGAATCTTATTATTATTCAAGATTTAGATAGCACCAACAGTTTGCACAGCGCTTTACAACATGAGGGCAGACAGTACAGTTACAATACAATTTAGTACAGGAGGAATCAGAGAGCCCTGCTCGTTAGAGCTTACAATCTAGGAAGGAGGTCAAGTGATACAAAAGGTAATAACTGTGGGGGATGAGATGATGGAGAAATCAAAGTACAGTTGTTAGGTGGAGGTGGGATAGGCTTCTCTGAAGAGGGTGTTTTTTAGGGATAGTCTAAAAGCAAACAGTGTAGGAGATAAACAGACAGATTGGAATATTGAGTTCCATAGGATGGGAAAGGCTCTGGAAAAGTCCTGGAGGCGAGCATGGGAGGTGGTGATGAGGGAGCTAGAGAGCAGGAGGTCTTGGGAGGAACGAGGAGAACGATTAGGTTGGTATTTTGAGACTGGGTTAGTGATGTAGCTGGGGGCTGAATTGTGGATGGCTTTGTAAGTTGTTGTTAGTATGTTGAATTTAATTCTTAAATTCCAGCTCTAAAAAAAGACAGTTTAACAAAACAGTGCGACAATCCAAGACACATTAATTTTATAACTGTTTAAAAAAAGAATTTCCTAATTATAATGAGTCTTACATTCCAGTTCTAGCAATTTTCTGTTGTTCAGTGTGTAGGATTACAGTTTGATTTGTAATCTAGTGGTGACACCTGGTGGACACTTTTACAACTGCAGGATTTTTCATAATATTAGTTCACTTCTAATACAATGGTGACATCTGGTGGTTCTTTTGTTTGTTGCAGGTTGATTTTTTTCTTTTGAAAAGGGGCTCATCTTTATGTCCTTTACAGCTTTATTTATATAGCTAGCATATTCATTTCACACATTTCTGCATTCCAAGCTGTCCAGCCTGTTATTTAACATTTTCCTTCATGTTTTACATAGCATACCCATATTTTAAAAATAGCTATTTCGCATGTGTTTGAAATGTATGGGTAAAGGGGATTAAAAATATAAAAGAAGATATTGAAAAATAAAAAAGTAGAAAATGTTTTATCCAGATTTTGTCACAGCCATTGTGAGGGGTAAGGTCCCGTTCGTCATCTGGAGGGCTGTGTCAGTGATCTATTACACCTAAAGGTCCCTCTGCTGTACTGCCAAATTAGGAAAAGCTTCATCCCGAGAGCACCGCAAGTCAGGCCTGGAAGCGAGCGGCGTGCGGAAAGATAACTCCATGCTGCACGAGTACGATGGGAATGAATTGAAGGCAGCTCACGGCTTGCAAAGCCATCTTTCCACACCGTAGGTGTCATGGTTCACAGAATACGCTGCTTCGATGTTAAAATAAGTCACGGCAAAACCGCATCCCTGTTCTATAGACATGCTCTGGTCTGGATATTGGTGACCATCCTGGTTTGCACTTTGCACTGTGCAGAATGACAGTAGGGTGGCAAGTGCTGAAACGCTCTGTATTCCATGACCCAGCATTAAAATGATGATAGCCCTATCAAGCAGAGTAGTCTACTGCCTGACAGTAATAGTAAAGTTTTGATTAACCTCTAGGCCCTAGCTAGGGTTGCCACCTCATCCCTTTAAAACCGAACACATATTAATTACACAGGTTCTATGTAATTCATATGCATTCAGGTTTAAAGAGATGAGCTGACAATTATGTGAATTTTTTTTTTTAAAGGGGTGGAAAAGAACGCAATGTCATGAAGCCAGCACAATACGTCCCTGGGACGTGATCACAACATTTCCAGTGCCTGTATCCATCTACATTGATGTAAGTGCATTACTTTATTCAATAAAACCTTAGTCAAGGATTTTATACTATGTGGCGACTTCTTCCTTCCATGATCCTTTCCATGATTGTTGGAGCCTAATACTTTTTCGGACACTTGGACGGTGTTGCTGAGCATGCCCTATGCTGGTTTCTGTGAAGTCTAAATCTCCCCAGTTTCTCCGCTTGTTTGGCTCCTTGCCGCTGGCAGAGGGCCCACACGATTTGGTAAGAGTACCCAATCATTTCGTTTGGTGGTGGCTGCACAATGGATGGTGAATTCTTGCCATGATGGTTTCCTTTCACAGAGGCAGAATACTCATTTCCTACCATCTTTGAACTGTCTTCTATTTTTAAGTCACTTATTTGTTTAGACTGACTGTGGACACATCACGTTTCTTCAGATTCATGATTGATGGACATTGTGATTTAACAATTGTTTTGCACAGTTTTTCCTTTACTACGTTTGAATATATTTATAACTTTCGTAGGTGCCAGTCATTGCCCATTGTTTTTAAAAAATTATTAGTGTTGCACTGACACTTTGATTGTTTGCACATTTGCACATTCATTTACTATTTACTCTACACTACCTCATCTGTTATTTTGTACAAAAATGAGGAATAAATTGTGTTTGTGTGCACTAAAATTAATTTTAGTGTCTTTCCTCCTGAAAAAAAAACAGAACATATTCTTCAGAACAAAAAGGGGACTTTATAGGCACAACTGTGCCTGAATCTGTGTTTCACTGTGTAATGTAAGTGGGTCATATTAGACTGCAATAGAACTTATACCACAAAATTATTAGATGCAGGGATTGCAGCCAGCTTGGGGCAGAAGCAGTGGCGGTTGGGTGGTAGAAGGCTTTCATAGTGAGGTAGTCTGTAGGGTTCAGGACTCAACCCTCCTGAGGGGCTGGGCTACTGTTACCGGTCCTTGACCGTAGCTCAGGGCCCTACCTGGGATTCAACCTTGAAACACAAGTTGGCAAGACCATGCAAATATTCATGTGTAGACTTGAATAACATAGGATATGGCAGTAGTCCCTTCCTCCAGGTAAGGCCACTAGGAAGCCACTATTACCTCCGATCTCTAGGGTATGCTTACATGCTTGTAAGTATATTACATAGTTACATAGTTAGTAAGGTTGAAAATAGACACAAGTCCATCTAGTTCAACCAATAAAATTAATGAGTAATTATTAATGCAGCATGACAGGCACCAAAGTTAAGTTGGGAAAAATACTGAAATTTTTATTGAGAGGGTAAAGTTTTGCTTTTAGATTGTGTGCCTCAGAGCAGTATTTTCTTCAGTGTGCTTTATTATGTCTGACTGTCTGTGGTTATTATAAAGCCTGCTACATGTACATCATGGACACCTGAGGAATAGATGTTTTATGGGGACAGAGAAGGCGACATAGCGACAGAGCAAGGAAAAAAGAGAGATGTAGGCAGAAGGGGACATGGGGGCTATCAGAGATGGGGACACTAATGGGGACACCTGCTCCATGGGGAACCTGCTCCATGGGGACACTGATGGAGACACCTGCTCCATGAAGACACTAACAGGGACACCTGCTCCATGAGGACATTGATGGGGACACCTCCTCTATGGGGACACTGATGGGGACACCTACTCCATGGGGACATTGATAGGGAAACTTGTTTTATAGGGACATGGATTTGGGAGCCTGTTCCATGAGGACACTGATAGGGACACCTACTCCACGAGGACATTGATGGGGACACCTGCTTCATATGGACACTTGCTCTATTGGGACACTGATGGGGACACGTGCTCCATAAGGACACTGATGGGGACACCTGATCCATGAGGACACTGATGGGGACACCTGATCCATGAGGACATACTGATGGGGACACCTGCTCCATTGGAGCACATTGATGGAGACACCTACTCCATGGGTACACTAATGGGGACACCTACTCTATGGGGATACTGATGAAGACACCTGCTCTATGGGGTCACCGACAAGGACACCTGCTCTATCGGGACACCTGCCCCATGAGGACAGTGATGGGGACACCTGCTCTATGGGGACACAGATGGGAAAACCTGCTATATGAGGACACTGATGGGGACTCCTGCTCCATGGGGACACTGATGGGGTCACCTGCTCTATGGCGACACTCTGATAGGGACACCTGATGTAAGGGGCACTCTGATGGGGACACCTACTGTATGGGGGCACTCTGATGAGCACACCTGCTCCATGAAAACACTGATGGGGACACCTGCTCCATAGGGGCACATTGATAGGTACACTCTATAGGGTCACTGATGGGGATACCTGCTCTATGGGGATACCTGCTCCACTAAGACACTGATAGGGACACCTGCTCTATGGGGACTTCTACTCCATGGGCACACTGATGGGGACACCTGCTCTATGAGGACACAGATGGGAAAATCTGCTATATGAGGACACTGATGGGGACACCTGCTCCATGGGGACACCTGCTCTATAGGGACACTGATGGGGAAACCTGCTCTATGGGGACACTCTGATAGGGACACCTTATGTAAGGGGCACTCTGATGGGGACACCTGCTGTATGGGGGCACTCTGATGAGGACACCTGTTCCATGAGAACACTGATGGGGACACCTGCTCCATAGGGGCGCATTGATAGGTACACCTGCTCTATAGGGTCACTGACGGGGATACCTGCTCTATGGGGGACACTTGCTCCACGAGGACACTGATGGGGACACTTGCTCTATGGGGACACCTACTCCATGGGCACACTGATGGGGATACCTGCTCTATGGGGACATTGATAGGGACACCTGTTCTATAGGGACACGGATTTGGGACACCTGTTCCATGAGGACACTGATAGGGACACTTGCTCTATGGGGACATTGGGGGGAACACCTGCTCCATGAGGACACTGATGGGGACACCTACTCCGCGAGGACATTGATGGGGACACCTGCTTCATGTGGACACTAATGGGGACACCTACTCCATGGGGATACTGATGGGGACACCTGCTCTATGGGGTCACTGATGAGGACACCTGCTCTATTGGGGCACATTGATGGGGACACCTACTCCATGGGGACACTAATGGGGACACCTACTCCATGGGGATACTGATGGGGACACCTGCTCTATGGGGTCACTGATGAGGACACCTGCTCTACGGGGACACCTGCTCCATGAGGACAGTGATGGGGAAACCTGCTCTATGGGGACACAGATGGGAAAACCTGCTATATGAGGACACTGATGGGGACACCTGCTCCATGGGGACACTGATGGGGACACCTGCTCTATGGGGACACTCTGATAGGGACATCTGATGTAAAGGGGCACTCTGATGGGAACACCTGCTGTATGGGGGCACTCTGATGAGGACACCTGCTCCATGAGAACACTGATGGGGACACTGCTCCATAGGGACACATTGATGGGTACACCTGCTCTATGGGGACACCTACTCTATGGGCACACTGATGGGGACACCTGCTCTATTGGGGCACATTGATGGGGACACCTGCTCCATGGGGACACTAATGGGGACACCTACTCCATGGTAGGGTTGCCACATCGTCCCTTTAATCCAGGACACACATTAATTACACAGGTTCTGAGGCTGATTTAATGCAGATAAGGCACCAAGTGAGTTTAATTACCACCTTAATCAGCCACAGAACCTGTGTAATTAATGTGTGTCCTGGATTAAAGGGATGATGTGGCAACCCTACTCCATGGGGATACTGATGGGGACACCTGCTCTATGGGGTCACTGATGAGGACACCTGCTCTATGGGGACACCTGCTTCATGAGGACATTGATGGGGACACCTCCTCTATGGGGACACAGATGGCAAAACCTGCTATATGAGGACACTGACGGAGACACCTGCTCCATGGGGACACTGATGGGGACACCTGCTCTATGGGGACACTCTAATAGGGACACCTGATGTAAGGGGCACTCTGATGGGAACACCTGTTGTATGGGGGCCCTCTGATGAGGACACTTGCTCCATGAGAACACTGATGGGGACACCTGCTCCATAGGGGCACATTGATGGGTACACCTGCTGTATAGGGTCACTGATGGGGATACCTGTTCTATGGGGACACCTGCTCCATGAGGACACTGATGGGGACACCTGCTTTAAGGGGACACCTACTCCATGGGCACACTGATGCGGACACCTGCTCTATGGGGACACCGATGGGAAAACCTGCTAAATGAGGACACTGATGGGGACATTGATGGGGACACCTGCTCTATGGGGACACTGATGGGGACACCTGCTCTATGGGGACACTTTGATAGGGACACCTTATGTAAGGGGCACTTTGATGGGGACACCTGCTGTATGGGGGCACTCTGAAGTTTTTTCAAGGGACGTAGTTAATTCTCAACAGGATGACCTTTGTTTTGCGTTCAGGAAAGTGGGTCATCTTTTTGAGAAGAAGATTAAGACCTAGTGGGACATTGTTTCTTTCAAACAATATCTATCTGCTAATATTGTTCCCAGGCGTCTAAGGTGGGAATTACCACCTAATGATGGGTTAACCGACAATGAGTCTAATACTGAATGGTGTTATTTTTTTGTGGTAAAAAGTTTTGATCTTCTCCGTCTGCTGCTTTCTCGCAAGCAGAGAAAAAAGAAGCAGCTGGAGAATCAGATCAATGAAATCACTAACCGCATTGCGAATTTATTCAATTGTCAGGTGAACTAAAATCTAAACTCATTAAATGGGATAAGGAGATACGAGATAAAAAGAGAAAAAAATTCCTGCGTGATGTTATAGATTTTGAAGGGAAATTTATCTTTAAATGGCAAACCCAGGATATAACACCAGTAAATAATCCTGAGAGAACAGCAGCCAATATTCCAGTATCAGGAGCAAGTATGCCTCCTTGGAGATATTTTAATTATGAAGTACCTATATCCTTATCTCAACAATCCCAACATGTATCTAATTTGCGAGATACACCCAGAAGAGGGGGCTATGGTCCCCCCAGGACTAATAAACGGGGCCGGGGTAGGAGAAATCAACGTCCCTATCCAGCCCTGCAGGCCAACAATTATGACCAGCGCCCCCCCTATACAGAAAATTATACTTGGCAAACAGTGCCTACTAGGGGAAGAGGAAAGTCCCAAGGACGAGGTAATTTTACATATAAAGGGGCACCTGTCTATACCTCTAATGGTTTTGCCCCTCTACAGAATCTCCAGGATGACCAGCAATATAATCAGGATCATTTTTTAGGTCAAGAGAGGACCCCCTGGAGGGGACCTCCACAGACTCCTGTGTGGGTGAGAGACCCTGCAGGACAAGCGAGTCCTCAGGACCAAAGGAGAGGTCTCCAAGACTCAAGGAAAAACCAAGGCAGTCTAAAAAGAAAACACAGAGAAGGTGTAGGGGGGGAAGACGATTCCAAAAGGTCAAGACCCCATTAGGCACCTGGATCTTTAACTTGAGCAGTACCCCTCTTACTACTGATGAAACACTAGTACTTGATAGAGGCTTGAAGTTTGCTCCTATTCGCAATTTAAATAAATTTCAAGCTTATATCAATATACAGAAATATATTCGCAACCTAAACATCAAAAAATACTTTCTCTCCAATCCAGTACAACGGATTACTCCCCAATTGGACACCTCCTAGACACTCTAACCTTCGTAATCGATCTGTTTTCAATCCTCCTTGCAGTGACAATAGGCATTTGGAAGTATTTAGGAACATGGTTTGTCATGATCTTGATCAACTCAAGATCAAGAAGGCTAGAGACTCTCAGCCATCAAAAGAGGAATCTCCTTCCTGGAGCAAAGGAAGGATATAGTGATCCGACCAGCGGATAAGGGGGGAGGGTTAGTTGTGCTTAGTAAAGCGTATTATCAGGCTGAAATGGAAAAATTAAAAAAATGGTAAAAGAAACTGCGCTAAAAACCAAGTGTTGAAATAAAATACAGTGAATCAGCAGCAACCTTCACAAAAACATCAAATGTGGAAAAGCATAAAGAAAAAAGAGGTTGCGCTAGTGCTAATGAAATAAATAATTGACAGTGACAAAATTCATATATGTCAAAAAAATCAATGTGTAGAACTCTAATATTGAAAAAAGTCCATAAATTGAAATCCCAAACAAGTGTTATACGGAGTCCAAAAAATCAATAAACATCAGTGAAATGTTATTAAATGTCCAGAACCCCGATAGAAAAAATAGGAATAAAAATAAAAATAAAACTAATTGTGAGAAGTAAAAAATCCAAGTGATGAATAGTGAAGATCAGTAACAGCGAGGAAGAGTCCACCACCAGGTACTGAAGGGGTTACTTCTTACCAGAATGCCATGACCCCCCACTACAGAGGATCACAGCAAGCAGGGATCTTTTAAAGCCAGAATGGAGATTAGCAGCAGTGTCCACCAGGGGTCATCACCTCAGCAGCCGCTCCAACAACCCAGGGCATTGATACCATGAAAATAAAAAGGGGCTCACATAGTGTAAAACCACTTAACGCTTTATTAAAATATATAAAAAGCAGATGTACACTTACAAAGTGTCAGATAGTTGAACAGCCTTAAGTCCGGCTCCGTGGCCACCGGAGCTCGGACAAACCCGTCCACTGGAGATAGATTCGCTTGGGGGTGACGTCAGCGCGTCGTCTGGCTCCGCCCTACGCGTTTCGTGACATCATCACGTCTTCCAGGGGCACAGGCGGCGCGCTGCGTCACCCTTCTTAAATAGTGCTGAGTCCGACCAAGCCTCACTGTGGATCACCGCACTCGCCGGACCGCACAGACCACCGCATACACTTCCGGTGTCAAAGTGCATCCAACGGTGCGATCGACCAGCGGAGACCACATAGCCCAGCCAGCACAAATTTAGATCAATATATAATCATAAAGCCTTATGCATTAGACCATTCCTCAGCGGGGTGCCCAATACAGGATAAGCTCAATGACCAACATCAATACATGCATATGCACAATTACACACAAAACAAACAAAGCGTACTATGTTAAAAAGTACTATATTAAAAACTTTCCCAATTTGTACCACCATAGACCCACCAATCAACAGAAAACGATCCAGGTTGAATAGATTGAACTAAAGGGAATCCTGATCACATTATGGAGTAATGGATAGAGGGCCCATGGAAGCCTCCAAAAGGGGAGTTAATAAGGGACAAATAAGAGCCTCCAGTCCAATACCATCTATTGGAAGCGACAGCGCCAAAAGGCGTATGTCGTTCCCTTTTATAATTGGAGAGAGATTTCAATCTTGGAACAGAAAATAAAATGTGTAAAAAACATAAAAATGAGGTCAATTAACTCCAGATGCATGAATAAAAACTGGAACAAAAGGGGTCAACAGGATCCATCCCTCAGAGCCTCCAACGAACTCAACTAACTTCAAGGTGCTCGTCTCCACCCCAGACAACGGAACTCCGAAACCGGAAATGGGATATTTTGGCAGTTGTAGTCACCAACTGCCAACACCTAGTGAGTAGCGCCATCTAGTGAGTGTGCCAGGAATTATAGCAAAGGTCCATATTCCAATTGGAAATGTCAGTGTATAATTCCTGATGTAAATAAAAGCAAAATTGGCAAAAGGTGTATGTAAAGTGGGTCTCTTTTTTGTTACAGAATTAAAGATAAAAGAGATGTGATGAAATAAATAAGGGATTCAGAATGGATTTAAACCAATAAGCATATATGTTGTTCAAAAAGGGACATTGATAACAAACCATAAATTAGAAAGGAAAATTGTGCATATGTATGACCCAATATAACCCTGCAGACACTGACGTCAACCTACGTTAAGAGTTATTAATAAACGCATTAACATCAGTGTCAACATTTAACCCAAAAGGGGTATAAGTTCGAAGTCGGTAAATCCAAGACATTTCACATTTGGAAATTTCTCTTACAAGAGAGCTCCCCCTCCAATGTGGTCTGTACTTGTCAATCCCAACGTACAGAGTATTGGAGGGGTCCCTGCCGTGCACTTCGTCAAAGTGTCTCGACACAGGGTGCTTATCAAAACCCCTGCGGATATTACCAATATGCTCGGATAATCTAACTTTAAGGGCCCTCTTGGTCCTGCCCACATATTGCAATCCGCAGGGGCATTGAATAAGATAAATGACCCCCTCTGACGAACAGGTTATAAAGGGTTTAACCTGATAGGTTCGTGAGGTACTAGCAGACATAAATTGGTTTATTTTCCTACCTCTATCACTGTTGTGGGAGCAGGCTTGGCAATTTCTGCATTTATAATACCCTGTGAGGTCATGAAAAAAAGACCTGTTGGTGATGGGTGGATCCTGCACTGTTGGGGCGATTTTATTGCCCAGCGTGGATGCACCCTTAAATATAATGCGAGGATTGTCAGGTAGGACCGTACTTAAAATAGGGTCTGTGGTTAGAATGTGCCAGTGTCTCTTTATCAGGTCTTTGATCTGGCGATGCTGGGTGGAGAAGGTGGTGATAAAAGGTAGACTAAAATCCCCTTCATTGTCACGTCGTTGGCCTGTATTTAGTAACAGGGATCTATCTTTTTCCCTCACTTGCGCCAGCGACCTTAATAGTGCAGATTGATCGTAGCCCTTCTCAACAAACCTCTTAGTTAGAGAGGCTGCTTGGTTATCAAAGGTCTCGATTTCGGTGCAATTCCGCCGAAGGCGTGTATATTGCCCCATTGGGACCGCCTTCAGCCAAGACTCATGGTGACAACTGTCAAGGGGAATGAACGAGTTCCTGTCCGTAGCTTTAAAATGGGTGGACGTCACCAATCTATCACCCTGGACCTTGACTTTAAGGTCAAGGAAGCTGATCTCTTCCATGCTTGTCTCAAAGTTCAGCCTAATGCCCCTGTTGTTATCGTTCAAAAAGGTCATGAAGTTCTCAAGCTCAGTCTCGCTGCCATCCCATAGGAGGAGGACGTCGTCAATGTACCTGGCCCACAGGACCACCTGTGGTCTGGTCCAGGCCTTGACGACGTCCTCCTCCCACTTGGCCATAAAGAGGTTGGCCAGGCTGGGGGCGTATTTAGCCCCCATGGCCACACCCCTGTCCTGGCGAAAAAATTGATGATCGAACCAAAAATAATTGTGGCTCGCTGCATAATAAAGTAACTCCATGATGAAATTCCTTTGGGGCGGGGCGAGATCAGAGTCTCGAGTTAGGTACATCTCTACTGCCTCAAACCCCAACTCGTGGGGTATGATGGTATAAAGTGAAGTCACATCGGCAGTGACTAACCTAATACCTGGCTTCCACACTACATGGGACAACATGTTAATGACCTGTGTGGTATCCTTGATAAAGGAGGGGACCTTTTGAACAAGAGGCTGTAGGAAATGGTCTATATACTTGCCCACCCGGGACGTAACCGAATCAATGCCACTGACAATCGGCCGTCCCGGGGGGCAAGTGAGGCTTTTATGGACCTTGGGGAGATAATAGATGACAGGGGTACGAGGGGCCCTCGGTATCAAAAAGAGTTTCTCTTTTTTGTCCAGGATGCCCTGATGGAAACCCCTGTCTACTATTAACTCTAATTCTTTCTTATATGTAGCACCAGGATCTCTCGTGAGGGGGGTGTACGTATCTAGGTCATCCACGATCCGATGCATCTCTGCAAGATAATCGCTTCGGTCAAGAATGACGATCCCCCCGCCCTTGTCCGCAGGGCGGATGACCAATGACTTGTTATTACACAAAGAGTCTAAACCAGCTTCCAAGGTGGCGCTCATTTTCGTTTTTCTGACCCTAATACGTTCCAAATCCCTCAGAACCACCTCCTTAAAGGTCTTAACCGCCGGGGCGATGGACCCTGGAGGGTTGAAAAGTGAGGCATTAGCAAGGCCTGAATGCCTAAAACTTGAGCCTGAACCACTCGCATTACTCACAATGGGATTATGTAATATATACCTCTTAATATTGATTTTTCGTATATATTTGTGTATGTCCATGTATGTATCGGTCAGTGTCAGTGACCGATTCTGAACTACAACTGTTAGACAAGGGTCTGAAATTTGCTCCGCCCAGGAATCTGAGCAAGTTCCAGACATACATGGACATACACAAATATATACGAAAAATCAATATTAAGAGGTATATATTACATAATCCCATTGTGAGTAATGCGAGTGGTTCAGGCTCAAGTTTTAGGCATTCAGGCCTTGCTAATGCCTCACTTTTCAACCCTCCAGGGTCCATCGCCCCGGCGGTTAAGACCTTTAAGGAGGTGGTTCTGAGGGATTTGGAACGTATTAGGGTCAGAAAAACGAAAATGAGCGCCACCTTGGAAGCTGGTTTAGACTCTTTGTGTAATAACAAGTCATTGGTCATCCGCCCTGCGGACAAGGGCGGGGGGATCGTCATTCTTGACCGAAGCGATTATCTTGCAGAGATGCATCGGATCGTGGATGACCTAGATACGTACACCCCCCTCACGAGAGATCCTGGTGCTACATATAAGAAAGAATTAGAGTTAATAGTAGACAGGGGTTTCCATCAGGGCATCCTGGACAAAAAAGAGAAACTCTTTTTGATACCGAGGGCCCCTCGTACCCCTATTATCTCCCCAAGGTCCATAAAAGCCTCACTTGCCCCCCGGGACGGCCGATTGTCAGTGGCATTGATTCGGTTACGTCCCGGGTGGGCAAGTATATAGACCATTTCCTACAGCCTCTTGTTCAAAAGGTCCCCTCCTTTATCAAGGATACCACACAGGTCATTAACATGTTGTCCCATGTAGTGTGGAAGCCAGGTATTAGGTTAGTCACTGCCGATGTGACTTCACTTTATACCATCATACCCCACGAGTTGGGGTTTGAGGCAGTAGAGATGTACCTAACTCGAGACTCTGATCTCGCCCCGCCCCAAAGGAATTTCATCATGGAGTTACTTTATTATGCAGCGAGCCACAATTATTTTTGGTTCGATCATCAATTTTTTCGCCAGGACAGGGGTGTGGCCATGGGGGCTAAATACGCCCCCAGCCTGGCCAACCTCTTTATGGCCAAGTGGGAGGAGGACGTCGTCAAGGCCTGGACCAGACCACAGGTGGTCCTGTGGGCCAGGTACATTGACGACGTCCTCCTCCTATGGGATGGCAGCGAGACTGAGCTTGAGAACTTCATGACCTTTTTGAACGATAACAACAGGGGCATTAGGCTGAACTTTGAGACAAGCATGGAAGAGATCAGCTTCCTTGACCTTAAAGTCAAGGTCCAGGGTGATAGATTGGTGACGTCCACCCATTTTAAAGCTACGGACAGGAACTCGTTCATTCCCCTTGACAGTTGTCACCATGAGTCTTGGCTGAAGGCGGTCCCAATGGGGCAATATACACGCCTTCGGCGGAATTGCACCGAAATCGAGACCTTTGATAACCAAGCAGCCTCTCTAACTAAGAGGTTTGTTGAGAAGGGCTACGATCAATCTGCACTATTAAGGTCGCTGGCGCAAGTGAGGGAAAAAGATAGATCCCTGTTACTAAATACAGGCCAACGACGTGACAATGAAGGGGATTTTAGTCTACCTTTTATCACCACCTTCTCCACCCAGCATCGCCAGATCAAAGACCTGATAAAGAGACACTGGCACATTCTAACCACAGACCCTATTTTAAGTACGGTCCTACCTGACAATCCTCGCATTATATTTAAGGGTGCATCCACGCTGGGCAATAAAATCGCCCCAACAGTGCAGGATCCACCCATCACCAACAGGTCTTTTTTTCATGACCTCACAGGGTATTATAAATGCAGAAATTGCCAAGCCTGCTCCCACAACAGTGATAGAGGTAGGAAAATAAACCAATTTATGTCTGCTAGTACCTCACGAACCTATCAGGTTAAACCCTTTATAACCTGTTCGTCAGAGGGGGTCATTTATCTTATTCAATGCCCCTGCGGATTGCAATATGTGGGCAGGACCAAGAGGGCCCTTAAAGTTAGATTATCCGAGCATATTGGTAATATCCGCAGGGGTTTTGATAAGCACCCTGTGTCGAGACACTTTGACGAAGTGCACGGCAGGGACCCCTCCAATACTCTGTACGTTGGGATTGACAAGTACAGACCACATTGGAGGGGGAGCTCTCTTGTAAGAGAAATTTCCAAATGTGAAATGTCTTGGATTTACCGACTTCGAACTTATACCCCTTTTGGGTTAAATGTTGACACTGATGTTAATGCGTTTATTAATAACTCTTAACGTAGGTTGACGTCAGTGTCTGCAGGGTTATATTGGGTCATACATATGCACAATTTTCCTTTCTAATTTATGGTTTGTTATCAATGTCCCCTTTTTGAACAACATATATGCTTATTGGTTTAAATCCATTCTGAATCCCTTATTTATTTCATCACATCTCTTTTATCTTTAATTCTGTAACAAAAAAGAGACCCACTTTACATACACCTTTTGCCAATTTTGCTTTTATTTACATCAGGAATTATACACTGACATTTCCAATTGGAATATGGACCTTTGCTATAATTCCTGGCACACTCACTAGATGGCGCTACTCACTAGGTGTTGGCAGTTGGTGACTACAACTGCCAAAATATCCCATTTCCGGTTTCGGAGTTCCGTTGTCTGGGGTGGAGACGAGCACCTTGAAGTTAGTTGAGTTCGTTGGAGGCTCTGAGGGATGGATCCTGTTGACCCCTTTTGTTCCAGTTTTTATTCATGCATCTGGAGTTAATTGACCTCATTTTTATGTTTTTTACACATTTTATTTTCTGTTCCAAGATTGAAATCTCTCTCCAATTATAAAAGGGAACGACATACGCCTTTTGGCGCTGTCGCTTCCAATAGATGGTATTGGACTGGAGGCTCTTATTTGTCCCTTATTAACTCCCCTTTTGGAGGCTTCCATGGGCCCTCTATCCATTACTCCATAATGTGATCAGGATTCCCTTTAGTTCAATCTATTCAACCTGGATCGTTTTCTGTTGATTGGTGGGTCTATGGTGGTACAAATTGGGAAAGTTTTTAATATAGTACTTTTTAACATAGTACGCTTTGTTTGTTTTGTGTGTAATTGTGCATATGCATGTATTGATGTTGGTCATTGAGCTTATCCTGTATTGGGCACCCCGCTGAGGAATGGTCTAATGCATAAGGCTTTATGATTATATATTGATCTAAATTTGTGCTGGCTGGGCTATGTGGTCTCCGCTGGTCGATCGCACCGTTGGATGCACTTTGACACCGGAAGTGTATGCGGTGGTCTGTGCGGTCCGGCGAGTGCGGTGATCCACAGTGAGGCTTGGTCGGACTCAGCACTATTTAAGAAGGGTGACGCAGCGCGCCGCCTGTGCCCCTGGAAGACGTGATGATGTCACGAAACGCGTAGGGCGGAGCCAGACGACGCGCTGACGTCACCCCCAAGCGAATCTATCTCCAGTGGACGGGTTTGTCCGAGCTCCGGTGGCCACGGAGCCGGACTTAAGGCTGTTCAACTATCTGACACTTTGTAAGTGTACATCTGCTTTTTATATATTTTAATAAAGCGTTAAGTGGTTTTACACTATGTGAGCCCCTTTTTATTTTCATGGTATCAATGCCCTGGGTTGTTGGAGCGGCTGCTGAGGTGATGACCCCTGGTGGACACTGCTGCTAATCTCCATTCTGGCTTTAAAAGATCCCTGCTTGCTGTGATCCTCTGTAGTGGGGGGTCATGGCATTCTGGTAAGAAGTAACCCCTTCAGTACCTGGTGGTGGACTCTTCCTCGCTGTTACTGATCTTCACTATTCATCACTTGGATTTTTTACTTCTCACAATTAGTTTTATTTTTATTTTTATTCCTATTTTTTCTATCGGGGTTCTGGACATTTAATAACATTTCACTGATGTTTATTGATTTTTTGGACTCCGTATAACACTTGTTTGGGATTTCAATTTATGGACTTTTTTCAATATTAGAGTTCTACACATTGATTTTTTTGACATATATGAATTTTGTCACTGTCAATTATTTATTTCATTAGCACTAGCGCAACCTCTTTTTTCTTTATGAAATGGAAAAATTATTGAACGACCAGAACACCTATCAACTCTTGAGGGGAGATCCTATGCTGTCTTTTAAGAATAATTTACACTGCCTAGTAGAAAAAGGTAAAAGCAAGGGAATCCTGAATCATAAAGAGGCGGCCTATTTGGATCCATTCTATTGTAGGACCCCCATAATCTATATTTTACCTAAATTACATAAAAATCCTGAACATCCACCTGGTCGTCCGATTGTGAATGGAATTGATTCCGTAACCTCCAGGCTTGGCCAATATCTTGATTTTTTTCTCCAGCCACTTGTCACAAAAACCAAAGCATTTTTACGTGATACCAAACAAATTCTTCAAATTTTGACCACCCTTCCATGTACTCCGTCTAGTATATTGATAACTGCCGACGTCAGTTCTCTATATACAATCATTGACCACAGGCAGGCCTTGGACTCTGTTAAATGGGCTTTAGCAGCCACTGATATCCCAAGTGACCATATCTCCTTTTTACTAGAAAGTTTGGAATTTTGTTTGCTGAACAATTACTTTTGGTTCAATGGGGATTTTTTTCTGCAGATGCGAGGTGTGGCCATGGGGGCTAGGTTTGCTCCCAGTGTGGCCAACCTTTTTATGGCCCACTGGGAGGAAGATGCCATATTCCATGACCCCCCGTCGCAACTATTGTGCTACAGATGATACATTGATGATTTAATCCTGGTGTCCGAAGGTGATCTAGCGAGTCTGCAGGTCTTTATGGACAAGTTGAATGATAACAATAAAAATATCGAGTTAACATGGACGATCAATAAACAACAGATCACATTTTTAGACCTGGAAATTTTTAAAGGGGAGGTGGGTTTTTAAACCAGAAATCACTTTAAAGCAACGGATAGGAATGCGTACATTCCACCACAAGTCTTGGCTCTGCAATATTCCAAGAGGCCAATTTATCCGCTTACGCCGGAATTGTACCTCTGATGATGACTTTTTATCACAGTCACATGTGTTGGCAACTAGGTTTAAGGAAAAAGGGTATACGC
Source organism: Lithobates clamitans (assembly GCA_037952925.1). Taxonomy (NCBI): domain Eukaryota; kingdom Metazoa; phylum Chordata; class Amphibia; order Anura; family Ranidae; genus Lithobates; species Lithobates clamitans. The sequence goes on from JBBGZY010000098.1 coordinate 6,108,347, forward strand.
AAGCTATGGTTGACTCGGAAATGGCTAAAGTACTGTTAATAGACAGGAACACTATTGTAGCAGATAAGGCTAAACCCATGGAAACAGAAGACAATGCCACTAGCTATCGTATTATATTGGATTACAATATCCAGTATAAAAAATTTGAGCAAATAATAGCTAGACATTGGCCTATCCTTAAAGGGGATCGCACTCTAGGGTCTGTTCTCCCTGAGCGCCCACGGTTTATATACCGAAAAGCCCCCTCTTTACGTGACCGGCTAGCTCCAGGGGCCATTGATCCACCAAAAATAGGGACCAATAGGTTGTTTGGTTTTCTGTCTGGTTTCTATGCGTGTGGCAATTGTGCCACTTGCAGGAAAGCCAGCACAAATATCAAAAGGCGGAAAGAATTTGTCTCAAATGTCACACACAAAAGTTATCAAATTGAAAGTTTAATTACGTGTTCGTCTGAGGGGGTGGTCTACATGCTGGAGTGCGACTGTGGCCTGAAGTATGTGTTCTGTACCTCAAGAGCATTACACGTAAGAATAGGCGAACACATTAGTAATATTAAACGGGGGGGTAAAAACCCATAGTGTGTCTAGGCATTTTCGCCTTTGCCATCAGAGGGATCCCAAATGCCTCAAGTTCTAGGGGATAGAAAAAGTTCCCCGCCACTGGAGGGGTGGTCATTACATCAGACAACTTAGTCGTAGAGAATCATTCTGGATTTACGAGACCAAGGTCCTATCCCCAGCTGGAATGAACGTTGATTTTGATTTAAACTGTTTCATTTCTAATAGATAAATTTAATTATTATATGTATGTTGTTTTAAAACTGGGTTTCTTTTCTGTAATTTTAGCAATTGATTATATGTATGTGATCGTATCTAGATGATGCCCGCGGTCTGACGTCTTTATTTCTTTTTTCTTTTTTATTCTTTTTTTTTTTTATGTGATTTTTTTATGCGATTTTATTAGTGAATTGCTATTTCCCTTTTTTTGAAATAGGTAATAAGCTGGCCACTTTTCTATGAGGATATATACCCTGGGGTTGCTATCTAGCTTTTTTCTTTTAGGCCTTATGAGCTGTCATGGATATTTCCTATTTGGGGATTTTATATATATAAGTATATTGTACTAATTTCTTCTTCACTCCTGGTGAGGCTGAATATTTCTTTATGTGCCGATGATACGTTCAGGTGCAGCGGGAGTGACGTGTTGTGTCCATGTCCTCCTGGGATGACTGCATCTGCACTGTGATTGGCGTATTGCCGCTGCACAGTGATTGGCACATTGCCGTTGCTATGGCCCTATATATAAACAGAGTGGGCCGTCATTGCGCACCCCGCCCCACGCTGATGAAGTCCCGCCCACGGACGTAACGTGTACGGGGGCCAGGAGCGCATGACGTCACCCGCGGCCATCGGCTTGTTACGATCACACGCTGTCTAGCCGGCACTCGGGTCTGAGTGCCGGTCTCTGTAAGTGCATTGTTTTATATTTTTAATTTAAAAAAGTATACACAGAGAGCACTATGTGTTGCTATTCTTATATTCCATATACAACATTTTCTGTATAACCTGATGAGTGCTGAACTCTTAAAACGAAGCTGCTATCATCTGGATCGGCTGACCTATTGTATGCTATATATGCTGTATGACCTGTTTCAGGTCGAATATCTCAGGTGAGGGGCCATCCATGTGTGGTGGAGGGATTACAGTCACTTTATATTCATCCCCTGTTGTTTTGAGTATCCACTGGTGGTTCCTGTTGCTTATTTCACCTGTTTCATCTGATTTATCATTTTAAGGACTTTTTATATTTGCGCAGTACTACTTTTTGTTTTACTCTGATGATGACACCTGCTCCATGAGGACACTGATGGGGACACCTGCTCCATAGGGGCACATTGATGGGTACACCTGCTCTATAGGGTCACTGATGGGGATACTTGCTCTATGGGGACACCTGCTCCATGAGGACACTGATGGGGACACCTGCTCTATGGAGACACAGATGGGAAAACCTGCTATATGAGGACACTGATGGGGACACCTGCTCCATGGGGACATTGATGGGGACACCTGCTCTATGGGGACACTGATGGGGACACCTGCTCTATGGGGACACTCTGATAGGGACACCTTATGTAAGGGGCACTTTGATGGGGACACCTGCTGTATGGGGGCACTCTGATGATGACACCTGCTCCATGAGGACACTGATGGGGACACCTGCTCCATAGGGGCACATTTATGGGTACGCCTGCTCTATGGGGTCACTGACAGGGACACCTGCTCCATGAGGATACTGATGGGGACATCTGCTATATAAGGACACTGATGGGGACACCTGCTCTCTTGGGAAACCTGCTCTATGGGGATACCAATAGGGACACCTGCTCTATGGGGGCACCTGCTCCATTCTGCACACTTGTGGGGACACCTGCTCTATGAGGACACTGATGAGGATACCTTCTTTATGGGGACACACTGATAGGGACACCTGATTTAAGGGGTACTGAGATGGGGGCACTCTGATGGGGACAATTGATCTATGGGGGCTCTCTGATGGGTTAATCTAATGTAAAGGGGTACTCTGATGGGGTCATCTGATGTAAAGGGGCCTCTGATGGAGACACTTGATGTAAAGAGGCACTCTGATGGGGATAAATACTGTTGAAATGCTACGAAATTGTATGTTTCTCATTTTTCAATAGACATACCATGACTACAATCTTGAGATTTGGATCTCGGATAGAAGAAAATTTTAGTGACCTGACTTCCTTGAGTATTCAGTACTCCTGCACTATAAAGTATTGGAGAGCTAACATAACCATCAAAACACAATAGGGATGGGATATTACATCTTGATTGATGGAGGAAAGGTACGATTTAGTTTTTTCACATATTTAGGTATACTGTGTGAATGGAATGCATAATAAACATATAGGGGCTTTTTTAACCCGTTTCTGTCCACACTACACCCGAATGATAGCTACAGCAGGGGCTTACTTTGCCGGTAGGGTGTACATGGACATCCCCCCCATGATCGCGCTACCCTGTACGCTTTGTGGTCGCTAATTTCATCTGACTCAGCTGATCACAGATTGGGATAAAGGGCAGATCACAGCAGCCCTTTACCAAGTGATCAGCTGTGTCCAATGACAGCAGATCACGGATGTCAACACAAGCCGGTTATCGGCTTTTGTTTCCTCATGCTGACAGCGTGAGGAGAGAAAAAGAAAGCCGAAAACTGGCTTGTGTTAAAGGGAAATTGAGTGTCCTGATTATCAGTGCAGTCCCAACAGTGCCCACCAGTGCTGCCAATCAGTGCCTACCAGTGCTGCCAATGAGTGCTCATCAGTGCTGCCAAACAGTTCCCACCAGTGCAGTCTCATAACACCTATCAGTGTCCATCAGTGCCGCCTATCATTGCCACCTCATCAGTGCCTCCTCATCATTGGCCATCAGTGCCCCCTCATCCCACCTATCAGTGCCCATCTGTGCCGCCTATCAGTGCCTCCTCATCAGTGCCCACCAGTACCTCCTCATCCCACCTATCAGTACCCATCAATGCCCCCTATCAGTGCCCATCAGTGCAGCCTATCAGTGCCCATCAGTGTAGCCTTATCAGCACATACCAGTGAAGGAGAAAAATTACCTGTTTGCAAAATTTTATGAAAAAAAATTTTTTTTTTCAAAATTTTCTGCATTTTTTCCTTTTGTTTAGCAAAAAATAGAAAACCCAACATTGATTAAATACTACCAAAAGAAAGCTCTATTTGTGTGGAAAATATGATTACTACTAGTACTATATTTGAATCAGCATTAAAATAGGACTATTGTCAATGATTATTGTCGATGATCTGATGCACTTTCAGAAATCACTCATGCACAGAAAATACACTTTAAACCCTAATGGTGGACATACACGCTTTCATAAATTATCAATTTCTTTTTTGATTGATCTCCTTTAAAAGGTATAACCAATCTATAGATGACTACCCATTCAATCAATATAGCACATTTGGGGAAGTGGATTTCAATTGAAAGGATACAATTGTAATAGATCAGAAATGCAATCAAATGCATTTCCGTTTCCATCAAGTAATCCCATAACCTGATTGGTCACAATAGTAGAGTGGGAGCGGTTTAGATCCCGCTGACAAGTCTTTATCACTGTCTGGGTCCCCATTGTGGAGATTTACCCCTCACTTTCTCTGGGGTCAGAAGGACAGGAAGTGAGCAGAATTTCTCCCATAGCTACCCAGACAGCAATATATCAGGGGATAAGGAGCATATACTGTACACACACTGGCCAATGTGAATTGCAGAGTCTCTTTCCAGGGATGAATGCTTTAGGGAATTACTAGGATTCCCCCAAATGACTAAAAGGGAACTCATCCTGAGAGAAATATGAAGGTGTACTTTGCTGACCGTCCTCTGAAAATGCTAGACTCCTGGCTGGTTCTGGCTTCCATGCTTTCTGCATCACCCCATGCTTATTCAGAATTTCTGTTCTTACTCGATCCCATTCGGTGATGGAGAATGAACAGAGACCAATGGATCAGGATAACAGCCAGGCAACTAGTATATTCAGAAGGAGACGTCAGCAGTCACAGTATCTGTATTCTCCCAGTACAGGTTTCCCATAATAAACCATCCAGGGGACTTTACAAGATGCCCTCACTACCCTCATAGCAAACAAACTGTCATTTCTTCACACTCCACATGAAAAAAAACTGAACCTCTGATTGCTTGCTATTGGCAACATGTATGTATACATGTATGTAGAACATAGGGCCCTATACATAAGATGTCAGCTAAAAAAGGTAAAACAACCTTGTTGCCATAGCAACCATTTTGTTTACACACCTGAGCTGTAAAAAAATAAAAATAAATTTAAAAAAAGAGCCTCCCACTGTTTATATTACAGCTCAGGTTTGGAAACATGTACACAAACGTGTTTCTATGGCAACAAGGTTGTTTACCTTTATAGCAGATCTCTTATATATAGGGCTATGGGCACTATGGGCAGCACAGTGGTGTAGTGGGTAGCGCCTAGCAGGAAAAAGTCAACCAGGTTGCTGGGTCATATCCCAACCACGACACTACCTGCCTGGAGTTTGCATGTTCTCCCTGTGCCTGCCTGCATGGGTTTCCTCTAGGTCAGTGATGGCGAACCTTTTTGAGCCCGAGTGCCCAAACCGCGACACAAAACCAACTTATTTCTTTCAAAGTGGCAACACAGAATTTAGGCTCGGTTCACACTGGAACCGGCTGCGGATCGCACAGGAAAGCTGTGCGTCTCCATTCTCCGGTTCAGGGACGAATCAGGGACGAATCTTGCCTGAATTCGCCCCTGAAACTGAGCTAAAGACGCATGTGCTGTGCGCTCCGCAGCTGCCCCGGAGATATGTGAACCATCTCCATAGAGAGCCGGTCACATTTTCCTGCTATGCGAATTGGATGTGGGGAAACCCTCATCCAGTGTGAACCCGACCTAAACCTACCAGCGGTTCTGTACAGAGGATGGGACTTATCATCCCTCTGAATGAGCCCTAAGGGACCAAAAATGTATGATTCTGCCAGATTCGCTCAGAATGCAGGGATCAGGAATGTGTTGTGCTCAGAATACACTGTGAAACATACAATCACCTACCTGACACATGCACTGACCATTACACTCACCTACCTGACACATGCACTCACCTACCTGACCATTACACTCACCTACCTGACACATGCACTCACCTACCTGACCATTACACTCACCTACCTGACCATTACACTCACCTACCTGACCATTACACCCACCTACCTGACACATGCACTCACCTGCCTGACCATTACACTCACCTACCTGACACATGCACTCACCTGCCTGACCATTACACTCACCTACCTGACCATTACACTCACCTACCTAAAACATTTTTTTTTTTTACAAAAACGACCAGGATCCTGCCCTAGAAACAGGGCCAGGATGAAGCAAGTGAAACTGGACAGGAAGAAGTTAAAAGGGGAAAGGTACCCACCAGCAGGGGAGCAGCTTGAGCCTCTGCCTTTAAGAAGCAAGACACCACGGACTGAAAAGATACTCAAGAAAGGTAGCTGGATGGCCGCACATCAAATTAACACCTTCATTGTGCAAAATTGAGTAAAATCCAAAACAGTCAATCCATGTACAGAAGAGGTACAAAAAGAACAGCTAGCTTTTTGTACATGGATTGACCGTTTTGTATTTTAATTAATCTTACACAATAAAGGTGTTAATTCATCCAGCTACCTTTCTTGATTGTCTGCAGTGCACATTGGGCAGAGGTAGCACCTGATGTCAGAGTGAGGCAGAGTGAGTTATCCATGGGATAACATGCCTGGAGCAGTGTGAACCCCTTTTTCTTCGGACTGATAAGTGTACATGTTCACTCCACATCTCCTACCTGTTTCCAATCTCTCCAGCAGCTCATTCCCGCCCGCAAGTCTCCCGCAAGCCTCCTATGATCCCAGCCGCATGTTCTCGTCTCACAGCACGCACAGCACGTCACTGCTGACCCCAGAGATTTGTGGGAGATGTAGTTTGATGGTGGGTGCGGTGTGCATGAGACAGCTATCATGATTGGATTTCCGCCCGCACGTCACCCCTGGCTGCTTCTTCTTAGTCACACCCACCTCGGACATGTCACCGCTATCCTACAGACCTCTGGGAGATGTAGTTTGCGATGGGGGCTGCGGTGCGCGATTGGATGTCAGTGTTTCAGTGTGTTTTCTCAGTTTTCCTGGCGTGCCCACAGAGAACACTCGGCGTGTCGGCAGTGGCAGCTTAATTGGGTTAAGGCTACTGATCGATCATTTGCTTTTTAACAATAACACGCTTCATTTAACAAGCCTAAAAAGTCCAATCATTCAAAGCTCTCCAAATACCGACATTTTTTGCACGCTCTATTTTAGGAAAATCACCCTCTGATTGCTTGCTATTGGCACCATCTTTCTACACTTGTCCTTTACACTTCCAAGGGAACATAGGACCTAATAACAGGAAATGTCCCATAATGATACATAAGGCCCTGTTTACTATGGAAACCAGCTTCCTTATGTCTTTTCAATCCTGCCTGTAAAATACACAGCTGGAGGCTCAGTGCTTGCTATGGGCAACACTAAATTGGGCTATTAATACAAATATGGTGACAAGCTCATTAAGCACATGACATAAAACTGACATCAGATTCATTAGAGAGCACAACAGAGCTTTATTCAGGGAAGAGGTTGAAGTCATTCCATGTAACACAAGCAGCTCCCAAGACACCATAGTGTGGCTGGAACCAGAGTATTCATGGCTCTAGAGCTTTCTAGATTTCTCCATACTCAAAACTTATCTATTCAGTATATCACAATTCATTAAATACCACTCAGATTTTTCTTTACACCCATTCCTTTTAATAATGTTCAAAGTCCTGAGAAACCAGCAGAGTGCCGCCATATACCTCTGTAACACACTCCACTCTGCTTTATAAAGATTTATTTTTGTAAAGCAGCAGTATGGCTTTTTAACTCCTTCAGATCCCCGCTATAGTGGAATGATGGCTACAGCGCAGATCTGCTTTGCCGGGAGGCTGTCAATAGACGTCCTCCCCTTTGCATGCTCCCCACGCGCGCTGTGATCACTGAGTCAATAAGACTCGGGTGATCACAGATCGGACTAACGCCGATCCCGGCCCCTTACCACGTGATTGGTTGTCAGCCAATGATAGCTGATCACGTGATGTAAACATAGATTGGTAATCTTTTTTTTTTCTCCTCACGCTGGGTACAGTGTTGTATGACAGCGCAATTGTCGTTCAAAGAGTGACAGCGCTAAAAGCTGAAAACTGGTTTGGGCAGGAGGGGGGTTTAGGAGCCCAGTAAGCAAGTGGTTAAAAGGACACACCACAGCTTTATAAATACATCCCAAAGAATATGTGTTTGATGAACATACATTATAAAAGGGATTATATATAAAGACTAAGTTCAATATCCAATAAAAAAAAATTTAAAAATAAATCAAATTTCTTTATACAATTTAGGCAAATATGTATTCTGCTATATATTTTCGGTAAAAAAATCCCAACAAGCGTATATTGATTTGTTTGCGCACAAGTTATAGCATCTACAAACTATGGAATATTTTTATTTTTTTACTAGTAATGGCAGCAATCAGGGACTTATAGCAGGACTGTGATATTGCGGTGGACATTCTGACACTTTTTGGGGTCCAGTGACACTAATACAGTGATCAGTGCTAAAAATATGCACTGTCACTGTACTAATGGCTGGGAATGGGTTAACATCTTAGGTGATCAAAGGGTTAACTGTGTGCCTAGCCTTTGTTTCTGTGTGCGGTCTTTTCTCTTAGGACATTGCACACCACACCCGGATTATGTTGCTAACATGTGGGATTACAAGAAATTGCCACTGGGGGTTTGCACGGGTGTACCTCGGTTTTCCATGGGCCACTGCCACAGCTCCCGGGACAGACACATCCCTGGCAGCCCTCAATTTGCAACACTGCTCCTGAAAAAGAAGTAGAGTGAATTCCACAAAACGCATGCATCAAACTTTTTTAGATGCATTATAATCATGCATTTACAGCTTAGAATATTATGAACTTTTTTCAATCATTATTGATTTTAATATTTCATGATGTGGATTACAAGCCAGCCCACAACAATTATACTTTATACTGCAATGTGTTATTCATGACATCTGTGTGTATATATTATAATGATAATATGCCATCATGATATCTGAATGTATATGAAAGAATAAATGTGCTTTCTTGAATTTGACCACTTTACCAGCTATGTGTCACGTGCTTCATTTAAAGTCCCAAACATTTTCCTTTTAAATGTCAGATTCAGGTATGGAGGCGTATGGCTATAGAATGTCATGGGCCTCATTTAAATTCCCCAAACCCCCCTAATACCCACTTTCTGTACTGTGGGGGAGGTGCTTTTACTAGGTGAAGGCATGGGATCCATGTCCCTGCTTTGGAGGAACACTGGATCCATGACTTCCCTACTGACAGAACGGCAAGCTGCCTTGTTTACATAGGCAGATCATCATTCTGCCTCTGTACCGAATGATCGACGGGTGACGGCAAACATTGAGTCACAGCGAGAGCGAGCCGCTGGCAGCGCACATTCAGGCAAGCTACTCGGAAGAGCCGAATCACGTATATTGTAAAGAGTCAGCCTGGGTTACGTTAAGAGAGGGTTAATGGAAGAGGGCAAGTACTTCCCTTTCAGGCCTGCTTATTAGTCAGCTGGTCAGAGAGGCTTGGGGGGGGGGGGGAGGGGAGATGGCTGTTATCAGTTCTGAGAAGGCTTGAATGCTGGACGGAACCTGCTGGGAGAGCTGGCCTGTAACTGTGACTTTGCAATGTTTGTTTGGCTGGGATGCTAACATGATATAAAATACTGTTATACAGATGAGCAGAGCACCTTGTGTTGTGTTGAGCTGCCCATGAAGACAAAGTTTGTCATTATTTTTTCTGTTTTTTGCTGAATAAAGCCGTTTAAGTTGACTGAACTGTCTCCCAGCTGCCTGTTAACCCCTCAAATCCCGACAATACATACACGTGATCCAGAACAGAGGTGCTGCCCTGTAGCATGAAAACTCCTATAAGGCCGACCTTAAGCGGTTAAAGCACAATGATTCTAGAACTGTGCCCTGGACAATTGCTGTGATTACCAAGTAGACTATTTAATAAAAGTGCCCTGTGAAGAGTGTTTAAACTATCTTGTGAAAGTAAAAGGTTGAATGACTGGTAATCAGTGTCACAAGAATTAGTAAAGTTATTGAGCAAGGACACAAATCTGGAACTATAGCCATACTATAAAAGCAACGGAGAAAGTCTTCAAAAAGGTCAACAAGGTTGAGGGACCATCATCAGCATTCAGACTTTATAAAGAATCCGGCGGCTCTTGCGTGACGTCAGACGCCAATTGTATGGCACTCACCTGCCTATATATAGCGACTTTACACCATACTATATTGGCAGACACTCCAAGGGTAGCCATGTCAGAAATTTGCTACATATAAGGTAAAGCTCCGTATGAAACTCCTTTCCTTCATTTCTTACCCTCTGGTCTATCACCATAGTCCCTATCATCTTTTATTTTCCCAGCTCACTTTCTTATTATTATTATTTCTTTACTTGCTGCCGCCTGTGTTGGTAACTTTACCCCCCCCCCCCATATTTGAGGGGGGCAGGTGATCTGCAGCAGGCATAGGCGTGCGCACGGGGTGTGCCGGGTGTGCCTGGGCACACCCTAATCACCCCGTGCTGTCTCCAGAGATTTGCCCCAAAATGCTGCATCCAAGAGAGTGTGTGGCCCGCGCTGCCTGTGAAACAGTTTCACAGGCAGCAGATCGTGAGAATTGCCAGAGCCGATCAGTGTATGAAACTGTCAGATAATGACACTGCATGCAGGGAATGAGACCAGCTGTCTTAAGGTCAGGGTGATGTCGGGGGTGGGCGGGACTGAACGGCCATCAAACACAAGCCAATGGGATGGGGACTGGGCGGGCCGCTACATTTATGTGGCCCGCCCCCTCTCTAAAGCAGCTCAAACATTGGCTGGTGTTTATAGCACTTGGTCCCGCCCACCCCCGACATCGCGGCTCAGTTGTAAGTCATCACAACTCAGCCGTGATGTCGGGGGTGGGCGGAACCAAGCGCCAACACCAGCCAATGATTGGGCTGCTTCAGAGAGAGGGCGGAGCCAGAGAAATGTAGCGGCCCGCCCAGACCCATCCTATTGGCTGCTGTTTGGTAACTGTTCAGTCCCGCCCACCACCAACATCACCGCTGACTTTTAACAGCTGGTATCTCTCCCTGCATGCAGTGTCATTATCTGACAGTTTCATACACTGAACAGCTCTGGCAATTCTCACGATCTCCTGAATGTGAAACTCCCCCTCTTCCCTATCAGTGCCAACCAATGCTGCCAATCAGTGCCAACCAATGCTGCTAGTGCCAACCAATGCTGCCAATCAGTGCCAACCAGTACTGCCTATCCGTGCCAGTGCTGCTTATCAGTGCCAACCAATTCTGCCTATCAGTGCCAACCAGTGCAAACTAGTGCTGCCTATCAGTGCCAACCAATGCTGCCTATCAGTGCCAGTGCTGATCCTCAGTGCCAACCAATGCTGCCTATCAGTGCCAACTAATTCTGCCTATCAGTGCCAACCAGTGCTGTCTATCAGTGCAAACCAGTGCTGCCTATCAGTGCCAACCAGTACTGCCTATCCGTGCCAGTGCTGCTTATCAGTGCCAACCAATTCTGCCTAATAGTGCCAACCAGTGCAAACTAGTGCTGCCTATCAGTGCCAACCAATGCTGCCTATCAGTGCCAGTGCTGTTTATCCGTGCCAACCAAGGCTGCCTATTAGTGCCAGTGCTGATCCTCGGTGCCAACCAATGCTGCCTATCAGTGCCAACTGATTCTGCCTATCAGTGCCAACCAGTGCTGTCTATCAGTGCAAACCAGTGCTGCCTATCAGTGCCAACCAATGCTGCCAATCAGTGCCAACCAATGCTGCCAATCAGTGCCAACCAATGCTGCCAATCAGTGCCAACCAGTACTGCCAATCAGTGCCAACCAGTGGCAGTAGCCATGCCAGTGCTGCTTATCAGTGCCAACCAATTCTGCCTTTCAGTGCCAACTAGTGCTGCCTATCAGTGCAAATCAGTGCTGATTATTAGTGCCGACCAATGCTGCCTATTAGTGCCAGTGTTGCTTATCAATGCCAGTGCCAACCAATGCTGCCTATCAGTGCCAGTGCTGCTTATCAGTGCCAACCAATGGTGCCTATCCGTGCCAACCAGTGCTGCCTATCCGTGCCAGAGCTGCTTATCAGTGCCAACCAATTCTGCCTATCAGTGCCATCCAGTGCCAACCAATGCTGCTTATCAGTGCCAACCAATGCTGCCTATTAGTGCCAAACAATGCTGTAAATCAGTGCCAACCAATGCTGTCAATCAGTGCCAACCAGTGCTGCCTATCAGTGCAGCGAATCAGAGCCTATCAGTGCCCATAAGTGCTACCAATCAGTGCCCATCAGTGCCAATCAGTGCTGACAATAAGCGCCCATCAGTGCTGCCCATCAGTGCCACCTATCAGTGCTGCCTATCATTGCCACCTATCAGTGCACATCAGTGCTACCAATTAGTGCCCATCAATGCTGCCAATCAGTGCAGTCTATTAGTGCCCATCAGTGCTGCCTTAGCAGGGATGGTGGAAACCCCTCTACAGATAATTGCAATACAAATTACCTTAAAGTGCAACAACTTTTTAGTTGGGAGGTTCACACCATTATAGGACTTTGGAATTTTTATTTTTTAGAGTGATTTTTTAGAGTGTTACACTTAATTGTATATGTTTTAGTTACGGTTATAATGTAAATGATTGCACTTGAAGTTAATTTCCCACCACCCCTGCTAAGTCCATGTCTTTATGGAATTTGTTTGTGCACTGGTGGGCAGTCATGTTGGAAAAGGAAGAAGAGATCCCCAAACTGTTCTCACAAAGTTGGGAGCATGAAATTGTCCAAAATGTCTTGGTATGCTGACGACAGAAGAGTTCCCTTTACTGGCACTAAGGTGCCAAGTCCAACCCCTGAATAACAACCCCACACCATAATTCCCCCTCCACCAAATGATTTGGACCAGTGCACAAAGCAAGATCCGTAAAGACATGGATGAGCGAGTTTGGGGTAGAGGAACTTGACTGGCCTGCACAGAGTCCTGACCTTAAAAAATGCCCTTCTGGAAGAATGGTCAAACATTCCCATAGACACACTCCTAAACCTTGTGGACGGCCTTCCCAGAAGAGTTGAAGCTGTTATAGCTGCAAAGGGTGAGCCAACTCAATATTGAACCCTACGGACTAAGACTGGGATGTCATTAAAGGTCATGTGTGTGTAAAGGCAGGCGTCCCAATACTTTTGACTATATATATATATATATATATATATATATATATATATATATATATACACACACACGTATGTGTGCTTGAGCTTTCGGTGCACACCCTAATGTAATAGGCTGCGCACGCCTATGGCAGAAGGAAACTTACCTGGCCTTTCTTATCTTGACTCTGCTAGAGGTATTAACTCCTTAGCACAAAAACTTCCTTATGAGTTACACGAAAGATGGATTACTCATGGCTGTAACTACAAACGAAAACACAATGTACCCTTTCCACCCTTTAGTGAGTTTGTGGACTTTGTAGACAGACAAGCAGGAATGAAAGATGTCCCCAGCTTCATTTTTCCAGTGTCTTATACCACTTCTTCTGGCCCTAAACAACTCAGAGCTCCAGTAGCAGTGCACAAAACTAACATTTCTTCCCACAGATTTGCAGAGTCTCAGAGGATCAAGACAGTGACCCTACTAAGTTCTGCCCTCTACATAAGATGCCACATCCTCTTCTGGAATGCAGAGCCTTCAGGACAAAGACCATCCAGGATCGCAAAGCTTTCCTTAAAGAGAACAACCTCTGTTACAAGTGTTGCTCTTCTTCCACACATTTCGCCAAGGACTGTAAGGTCAGTGTCAAATGTACAGAATGTGACAGCACAGAGCACAACACAGCTCTACACCCAAGGCCTACTCCAAGAACTTTCCCATCTGTTCATAGGGGCAAGGCGGGGAGACCGAAGACTCTAGCACAGACGCCATAGCAATCACTTAACAGTGTACTGAAGTTTGCAAAGGAAGTACAGGTGGCAGGTCCTGCTCTAAAATCTGTCTCGTGAGAGTTTACCCAAAAGGACGCAGGGACAAAGCAGTCAAGCTCTACGTCATCTTGGATGATCAGAGTAACAAGTCACTAGCTAGATCTATGTTTTTTGACATTCTAAACCTTAAAGGCCCCAGCAGTCCTTACTTCCTTAGGACTTGTGCAGGTACAGTGGAAACGGCGGGGAGAAGAGCTGACGGCCTACAAATTGAACCTATGGATGGTAAGACATGCCTACCCTTACCAACCATAATAGAGTGCAACCAGATGCCAGACAACAGATCAGAGATTCCCACACCAGACGCAGCAGCTCACCAGACTCACTTGAATCACATAGCACATCTCATACCAGAACTAGATGATCAGGCTCAGATAATCGTACTCCTAGGGAGGGATATCTTGCAAGTCCACAAAGTAAGAAAACTGATCAACGGTCCTAAAAATACCCCATATGCCCAAAAACTGGATCTCGGGTGGGTAATTATAGGTGATGTTTGCCTGGGAGGTACACACAAACCAGCATCTGTTAATAACCTGCTCACTAGTACCCTCGAGAATGGTCGTCCTTCTCTTTTCCAACCCTGTCAAAATCACGTCCTCATAAAGAAGCTACCACACAACAACCCTATACCTCTTCCCTTCCTAAGTCCCCTCTGTGACAGCAATACCTATGACAATGACCAAAGCGACTTAGGAAGCACAGTGTTCATGAGAACAAAGGAAGACAACCAGGTAGCAATGTCCATTGAGGATAGGCTCTTCTTAGAAGTTATGGAAAGGAGTATGGAGAAAGACGGGACTAATAGCTGGGTTGCACCTCTTCCCTTTAGACCACAAAGACAACATTTGCCTAACAATAGAGAACTAGCATATAAACGTCTCACTTCCCTAAGACAAAATCTTCAAAGGAAACCAGAGATGAAAGAACATTTCTTTTCCTTTATGGAGAAAATATTCCAGATTGGTCATGCTGAGATAGCCCCAAACCTCAAAGACTCAGAGGAATGTTGGTATTTACCCTTATTTGGGGTCTATCACCCTAAGAAGCCAGGGCAGATTAGAGTAGTGTTCAATTCCAGTGCCAAACATGAGGGTGTCTCTCTAAATGATGTCCTTCTCTCTGGCCCTGACCTGAACAACAGACTATTAGGAGTACTTCTTCGCTTTCGCAAAGATTCAGTCGCATTCATGGCAGATATACAACAAATGTTCTATTGCTTTCTTGTTAAAAAAAGAACACCATAACTTTCTGAGGTTTCTCTGCTTCAGGGACAACAACCCCTCTGGAGACATCACAGAATACCGCATGAGGGTGCACATGTTTGGCAACAGTCCTTCCCCTGCAGTTGCTATATATTGCCTCAGACACTCTGCTAGAGTAGGAGAGTTAAAGTATGGGGCAGACGTCAGACAGTTTGTGGACAAGGATTTCTATGTAGACGATTGCTTGAAATCACTACCCACAAATGAAGCCGCAATCAGTCTCCTCAAAAGAACTCAGGCAATGCTTGCGTCTTCCAACTTAAGACTCCACAAGATTGCTTCCAACAGTATAGAAGTTTCAGAAGCCTTTCCTGTCCAAGATCATTCTAACGAGTTAAAGTACTTAGATCTAGGCACAGACTCACTTCCCATGCAACGCAGCCTTGGTTTGCTTTGGGACTTAAGATCTGACACGTTTACTTTCCAAGTAAACACAGAAGAAAAACCCTTTACCCGTAGAAGTGTCCTGTCTACCATAAACGGCCTGTATGATCCCTTAGGGTTTGCAGCACCTGTCACCATCCAGGATAAAGCACTACTGAGAGACTTAACCTGTGAATCGCTAGATTGGGACCACCCTCTCCCCACCGACAAGAAGAACCTATGGCTAGATAGGAAGGACTCACTAACAGCTCTATCCAACCTTACAATGCCACGACCATATGCTCCTCTGTCATCTGCTGACGTTCAGATGCAAAGACTATGTGCATTTTCGGATGCTTCTGTTAAAGCAATTGGTGCTGTAGCTTACCTGAAAACCATAGACACTAAAGGACAATGCCACATAGGGTTTGTAATGGGGAAAGCAGAACTTGCACCACTTCTCAAACACACCATACCCAGGCTGGAAAAGCAAAACTGCACATGGATCTTCAACCCACCTCACTCTTCTCACATGGGAAGTGTTTGAGAGAGGATGATAGGCATAGCCCGCAGAATTCTTGACTCTATCTTCCTACAAGTAGGAACTGCAAGGCTTACTCATGAATGTTTAGTGACATTTATGGCAGAGGTTACAGCTATCATTATCGCCAGACCTTTGACATCCATTTCAAGTGACTCTGAACATCCAGTCGTCCTCACACCTGCCATGTTACTCATGCAAAAGACTAGTCTTGCCGGTGCCCCAGCTGGAGAGTTTTGTGAGAAGGACCTTTACAAACGTCAATGGAGACAAGTGCAAACCCTTGCCAATACCTTCTGGAACCGGTGGAGGGAACAATATATATCTACTCTACAAGTAAGGAGAAAGTGGCACACTGAAAAGCCTAATCTTAAACCTGGTGATGTTGTGCTCATGAAAGATTGACAGACACTAATACTGTGTACACACGAGCGGACTTTCCGGCAGACTTGGTCCGGCGGACCAGACTCCGTCGGACAATTCGATCGTGTGTGGGCTCCAGCGGACTTTTCTTTCCCAAAAGTCTGACGGACCTAGAAATAAAACATGTTTCAAATCTTTCCGACGGACTCGAGTCTGGTCGAAAAATCCACTCGTCTGTATGCTAGTCCGACGGACTAAAACCAACGCTAGGGCAGCTATTGGCTACTGGCTATCAACTTCCTTATTTTAGTCCAGTCGTACGTCATCACATACGAATCTGTCAGACTTCGGTTGGTCGTGTGTGTCCAAGTCCGTTCGTTTGAAAATCCGACGGACCTACGCTGCAAAGTCTGTCGCAAAGACTGTCGGACCTAGTCCGTCGATAAGTGCGCTCGTGTGTACGTGGCATAAGGAATATGTGGCCTTTACGTTTGATCACCAAAGTACTGCCAAGCAAGGATAATCGTGTCCGTGAGGTTAAGATCTTTCAACAGAATTAGGTTAAAGTATTCTTGAGACCAGTGACCGAACTTACCGTATTTATCGGCGTATAACACGCGCCGGCGTATAACACGCACCCAAGTTAAGGAGGGAATTTTAAGGAAAAAAACTTTTAGCAGTAAAGTTTAAGGAAGAAAAACTTACATTAAAATGCCCATCAATGCAGCGTTATCGGTGTCCATCTGCAGCCTTGTCAGTGTCAGTGCAGCCTTGCCCCAGTGTCCAGTGCAGCCTTGTCAGTGCAGCTTTGCCCCAGTGCAGCCTTGTCAGTGCAGCAATGTCAGTGCAGCCATGTCAGTGCAGCTTTTCTCCAGTGCAGCCTTGCCCCAGTGCAGCTTTTCTCCAGTGCAGCCTTGCCCCAGTGCAGCCTTGTCAGTGCAGCAATGTCAGTGCAGCCATGTCAGTGCAGCTTTTCTCCAGTGCAGCTTTGCCCCCATGCAGCCTTGCCCCAGTGCAGCCTTGTCCCCAGTGCAGCCTTGTCCCCAGTGCAGCCTTGCCCCAGTGCAGCCTTGTCCCCAGTGCAGCTTTGCCCCGTGCAGCCTTGCCCCCCCCCGTGCAGCTTTGTGGGTGGGATCGCCGCGATCCCTGCCGTCATACACAGCCCTGTGTAAATTTAAATATGGCGCCGAGACTGCAGTGACTCGGCGGAGCGCTGATACACATAGCCGAGAGTCCTCGGGTTTCCTCGGCGCCTCTTACAGTCCCGCCCAGTTCCGCCCTATGGGCGGGACTGTAAGCGGCGCCGAGAAAACCCGAGGACTCTCGGCTATGTGTAGCTCCGCTCCGCCGAGACCCTGCAGTCTCGGCGCCGTATTTGAATTTCCACACGGCTGTGTATGTCGGCGGCGATCGCGGCAATTGCCGCGATCGCTCCGATCACACACAATTGGGGGGGGGGATCGGCCTATAACACGCACCCACGATTTTCCCCTGATTTTCAGGGGAAAAAAGTGCGTGTTATATGCCGATAAATACGGTATTTTGTTGCTTTCTATGGAGGACTCTGTTAGTGACAGCACTTGATGTCAGGCGGGGAGTGTTCTGTCCACCAGATGTTTTATACTGGTTATTTGTACCTGTGTTGTTAAATTTACACGCAAAATGTGTAATTTACTTAAGACGATCATATGTGGTGTGCAGGCTCCATCTAGCGTTCCTTTTTGGTATTGCTGCAGTTCTGTTTATTTGTTTAATGTATGTGTAATGAAGGAAGCTGTCAACAAGCAGGGAATTCTGGGTAGAATCTTAACAGGAAGTGAACCAGCCACCATTCTTTTCAACACATTGCAGGAAGCAAGTCATGTCTTTCTCAATTCATCGTCATCACCCCTTAGAGAACTTAAAAAGTACGTTTTTTTTATCTCATCTTGTACTGTATATCGTTGTTTATGCAATGTATGCTGTATTGTATGTGATATTGTACTTATTGAAGTCTATTTCTGTTATTTTGTAGTTTCACCTGGCTTGTTCTAATAAAACTGAGGTCAAAGAAATATGGTATCTACAATTATTGGGATAAGAAGGTTTAGCTAGCTGTCCCAGAGACAGAACAATGACAAGTCCTCTTTATTCTCCTATATACATCTAGAGAACCATGGCAGGTCCTCTTTATACTCCTATATATGTATACAACCATGACAGGTCCTCTTTATACTTCTATATACATGTATAGAGCCATGACCGGTCCTCTTTATACTCCTTTATACATGTATTGAGCTATGACAAGTTCTCTTTATTCTCCTATATACATGTAGAAAGCCATGGCAGGTCCTCTTTATACTCCTATACATGTATACAACCATGACAGGTCCTTTTTATATCCCTACTGTCAGGAAATGTTCCATCCGCTGGTAATATCTGTTATTTGGCATGCAGTACTGAGGTCCACCAGCAGGTGTCTCCTGGCAGTTTGGAACTGTCAGGAGAGCTTTTCCCTGTTAATGTTATGTCATCTTTGGGCCGCAGTACTGGCGTCCACCAGCGGATGGATCCTGGCAGTATGGAGCAGGTATTCCCCTCTGCAGACAGGTGTCACCTGATGTTAATTAGCAGAGCTGCAGTATAAATACCTGGCAATTGCACACTTATGTTGCCCTGGTATTGTCCTTGAGCCCTGATCTGCATCCTGTTACCTTGATCCTGTAGTCTGAACCTGTACCTGTACCTGTACCTGAAGCCTGATTCCTGGAACCTGGAACCTTTTGATCCTATTTCCTATCCGTTACCTGAACCCTGAACCCTGGACTCTGGACTCTGAGCCTTGTACCTGACCCGTCCCTCCTGTCATCCATCCATCCTCTCTTGTCCTGTTTTTTCTCCCTTCCCAGCTACTGATTCCGTGTTTTTTGACCCCGGCCTGTGGCTTGACTACGATTCTGGTACTCCTTGCTACATATGCTGGTTGGTTTTATATCACTGATTGTTTGATTGTTCAATTGTATTTGTGGTGTGTTCACATATGCATTCTCCTTAAATAAACTTACTTTCACCTATTTATGTCTGGTTAACTCTGTCGCAGTCACACAGTTCTGGTCACATCTGGTTTATGACACCTACATAAATGTATAGAGCCATGACAGGTCCTCTTTATACTCCTACATATATGTATAGAGCCATGACAGGTCCTATTTATATTCCTACATACATGTATTGAGCCATGACACGTCCTTTTACACTCCTATACACATGTATAGAGCCCTGACAGGTCCTTTTATACTCCTATATACATGTATAGAGCCATGATCGGTCCTCTTTATACTCCTACATACATGTATATAGCCATGACAGGTCCTCTTTATACTCCTATATACATGTAAAGAGCCATGACAGGTCCTCTTTATACTACACGTATAGTGCCATGACCGGTCCTCTTTATACTCCTATACATGAATTGAGCCATAACAGGTCCTTTTTATAGAGCCATGACAGATCCTCTTTGAATTCCTACATACATACATGTATTGAGCCATGACATGTCCTTTTACACTCCTATACACATGCATAGTTGCCAACATTGTAGAAAAAATTTTTATGGACACTTTTTTGGCTGTAGGCAGAGTCTTATTATAATTAGGGGGCAGGACATGCAATTGTAGGCGGGGCATACGTTTGTAGGCGTGGCATAGGGGGAAAATAATAATGTGGCGCTCAAAGTGTGCCGCAGCGAAAAATGGGCGTGGTTTATGCAAAATAGCGGGCGTGTCTTAAATGGGCGTGGCTCAAAGGGGGTGTGGATAGAGTCTGAGATGAATGAGGGATGGAGAGGGAAAGGGGGGAGAGGGATGGAGGGAACGCAGCCCCAGATCCTACACAATAATAGAAATATGCGTATTCTAGAAAGTTTAACAATCAGCAGATAAAGATACTCCAAACACCTGGTGTTAGCGCTTTAATCATCCCGGCACCATGGTTGTTATGGTGTCAGGATGATTGAAGTGCATTATTTCTCTTATTACATTGTAAAAAAAAATGGAATCATTCAACTCACCATAATGCCGAATCAGTGGGATCCCTGAGCGTGTCACCTGCCACGTCGCCTTCCACCAGCCGTCTGTGCCCCCAGCAGAGTCCGTCCTTGCATCAGGTGTCCCAACAGAGTCCATCCTTGCATCAGGTGCCCCCAGCAGAGTCCGTCCTTGCATCAGGTGCCCCCAGTAGAGTCCTTCCTTGCATCAGGTGCCCCCAGCAGGGTCCGACCTTGCATCAGGTGCCCCCAGCAGAGTCTCTCCTTGCATCAGATGTCCCCAGCGGAGCCCCCCCTTACATCAGATGTTCCCAGCGGAGCCCCTCCTTACATCAGGTGTCCCCAGCGGAGCCCCCCTTATATCAGATGTCACCATCGGAGCCCCCCCTTACATCAGATGTCCCCAATGGTGCCCGTTACATCAGATGTCCCCAGCAGAGCCCCCCCTGACATAAGAAGTCTCCAGTGGACCCCCCTTACATCAGATGTCCCCGGCGGAGCCCCCCTTACATCAGATGTCCCCAGCGGTGCCCCCCTTACATCAGGTGTCCCCAGCGGAGCCCCCCCTTATATCAGATGTCCCCAGCGGAGCACCCCCTTACATCAGATGTCCCCAGCAGAGCCCCCCTTACATCAGATGTCCCCAGCGGAGCCCCCCTTACATCAGATGTCCCCATCGGTGCCCCCCTTACATCAGATGTCCCCAGAGGTGCCCCCCTTACATCAGGTGTCCCCAGTGGTGCCCCCCTTTACATCATGTGTCTCCAGCGGAGCCCCCCCTTACATCAGATGTCCCCAGCGGAGCCCCCCCTTACATCAGGTGTCCCCAGCGGAGCCCCCCCTTACATCAGATGTCCCCAGCGGAGCCCCCCTTACATCAGGTGTCCCCAGCGGAGCCCCCCTTACATCAGGTGTCCCTAGTGAAGCCCCCCTTACATCAGGTGTCCCCAGCGGAGCTCCCCTTACATCCGATGTCCCCAGCGGAGCCCCCCTTACATCAGGTGTCCCCAGCGGAGCCCCCCCTTACATCAGGTGTCCCCAGCGGAGCCCCCCTTACATCAGATGTCCCCAGAGGTGCCCCCCTTACATCAGGTGCCTCCAGCGGAGCCCCCCCTTACATCAGATGTCACCAGCAGAGCCCCCCCTTACATCAGATGTCCCCAGCGGAGCCCCCCTTACATCAGATGTCCCCAGCGGTGCCCCCTTTACATCAGATGTCCCCAGCGGTGCCCCCCCTTACATCAGGTGTCCCCAGCGGAGCCCCCCTTACATGAGATGTCCCCAGCGGAGCCCCCCCTTACATCAGATGTCCCCAGCGGTGCCCCCCCTTACATCAGGTGTCCTAGTAGCGGTGTCTCCGCCGCCATTGCAGAACAGAGGGGGTATACAAAATAGTGTCTCCGCCGGCCGCGTGGTTACAATAGAACCCCCGCCCCTTTCCATAACAAACCGGCAGAGGGGCGGGGGGTGGGTGGAGCGAAGCAGGGCGGGGGGGTAAGGCGGAGGGTGGGCTGCGACGCAGGAGCTCAGTCTGTATTGTAGCCACCCAGACTTGTTCCTGGTGTTCCTGATCTTCTAAAAAATGGCGGCCGGGGGACCTCTAGCGGCGGCAGGCGGCGGGGAAAAATCGTGAAAAAAACTGATTTCTCAGGACATTTCCCGGGAAACAATAAAATCGAGAAAAGAGTCTAAATCCCGGGAATGTCCAGGGAAATTCGGAACAGTTGGTAAGTATGTACACATGTATAGAGCCATGACAAATCCTCTTTATACGCCTACTTACATGTAAAGAGCCATGACAGGTCCTCTTTATACTCCTATATACATGTATAGAGCCATGACAGGTCCTCTTTATGCTCCTATATACATGTATAGAGCCATGACAGGTCCTGTTTATACTCCTATATACATGTATACATGCTCTTATCGTGGCATTAAAGCAAGAGCCATGACAGGTCCTCTTCATACTCCTATACATGTAAACAACCATGACAGGTCCTCTTTATACTCCTATATACATGTATAGAGCCATAACCTCTTAAGTTATCATGATATAAAATTATGAATGTGGAGGCCTTTTGGTGGGCGTGATTTTTTTTTTTTTGGGGGGGGGGGGGGGGGCAGCATTTCATTCTTGGTACCAGGCAGCACAATGTCTTGGGCTGGCACTTTATGGGATGATTTGTCTGAGTGCTTGGGGAGAATTGCCCGCTGAAAATTTAGGATCTTGAAGACTTTTCCCTGTCACCAAGTAACGGAGCGTAGCTATTAGCCATTGTTCAGGGCTAATAGATTTCCGCATTGGTGTATCCTTTTTGATGATCAATGGTGTGACAGCTTGCAGCAGATTTTGAAAACAGTCATCATTCATCCTTAAAACATTTCGATAATCGTCTGGATTGTTCTCTTGCAACTCTTTTAGAAGAGACATATGGGAGTACTTCTGTCGGTCCTGCAGCCATTGCTTGGACCATGTCCTCCTTTTTTGTTTTTTCTTTTTAACCACTTCAGCCCCGGAAGATTTTACCCCCTTGCTGACCAGAGCGTTTTTTGCGATTCGGCACTGTGTTGCTTTAACTGACAATTGCGCGGTCGTGCGACTTGGTTCATAAACAAAATTGACGTCCTTTTTTTACCACAAGCAGAGCTTTCTTTTGGTGGTATTTGATCACCTCTGCAATTTTTATTTTTTGCGCTATAAACAAAATAAGAGCGACGATTTTGAAAAAAACGCATTATTTTTTACATTTTGCTATAATAAATATCCCCCAAAAATATATAAAAAAACATTTTTTTTCCTCAGTTTAGGCCGATCGTATTCTTCTACATATTTTTGGAAAAAAAAATCGCAATAAGCGTTTAATAATTGGTTTGCGCAAATGTTATAGCGTTTACTAAATAGGGGATAGTTTTATGGCATTTTTATTAATAATTTTTTTTTTACTAGTAATGGCGGCGAACAGCGATTTTTATTGTGACTGCGACGTTATGGCGGACATGTCGGACATTTTTGACACATTTTTGGGACCATTGTCATTTATACAGCGATCAGTGCAATTAAGAATGCACTGATTACTGTGTAAATGGCACTGGCAGTGAAGGGGTTAAGTGTGTCCTAGGGAGTGATTACTAACTGTAGGGGGATGGGCTGTATGTGTGACGTCACTGATCTCTGCTCCGATGACAGGGAGCAGAGATCGAGTGACACTTGTCACTAGGCAGAACGGGGAGATGCTGTTTACAACGGCATCTCCTCATTCGTCCTCTCCGTGAGGCGATCGCGGGTATCCCCGCGGCGATCGAGTCCGCGGGACCTGTGACCCGACTGACGGAACTCCCGTTCGGCGCGCGCACGCAATGGCACGACGGGGAATTCAAATGGACCTAAAGGTACGCCCATTTACCCAGCCGTGCCATTCTGCCGTCGTACATCGGTGTGCGCCGGTCGGGAACCGGTTAAGGACATTCTGGATAGCCAATATCTCCAAAATGGCAACTGGAAGTCCTGGGTCCTGCATTCCTTCTGTAAAGTTCTCCATTCTTTGTTCGTTAAGAGAACGAGCGAAAAAAACACATGCGATGAAACATGCGAAGAGCAACACACGTGCACGCGTATTTGACATCATTTCCAATACGTAGCTACGCAAACAGGAAGGTTTTCCAGAATCGTACGACAATACACTGTTGTATTCAATATTAGTATTATGCAACAAAATGCGAAAGATAAGTCGTACGATTTTCTGATCATGTGTATGGGGCATTAGTTAATCCTTCTCTTGTAAATGCTGGTGAGTGCCTTAATTCTGCATCTAAAAAAATAATAATGATTTATTTTGTTTTTAATATAATTATTTTTCTTGCGTGTAATAATTATTGCAACAGAAGACAAGCTTGTCATTTCCTGAGCAAACAATCTTGGTTAAATTGGATATAAGGAATAATAAAAATGTAAAGTGGTGCAATGTTCAGACCATAAAAATTGGACTAGGTTGTAATTTGAGGGGTGAAATAGGTCGTAGTAACCTTAGCACTGTCTTTTTTATGAACATACAGTACTTTGGCAGTATGTTTGGAGTTAAACTTCCTATGACTGCGACACGCCCCTTCTTGCTGCTTTTACAGCGAAGAAACGAAAGTAAAAGTGACTTAGTAAGTGAAGGACTGAGGCAGCATTTTAAGGCATTGTAATGGAGAGCAAGCTAACTCTAACTATTCTTCTTTGTGTGCTTCTAACTACAGGTAAGTGGCTGTGTTACAATAGGTGGCCATAAAGAAGCCAGACTGAAGTTCCTGCAGAAATATATGCATAGCCCCCAACTGTCCCTGATTTGGAGCAATGTCCCTCTGTCCCTCTTTCCTCCTCATTTGTCCCTCATTTTGGTCTGATCCATATAGTTGTATATAAAATTTACTTTTTATCTTTTAAATAGTGTTTCCCAGTGCTAAACCTTTCATCCAATTTCTAAATTGCTGCATTTGTAAATTTTAAAAGCCAATATATACGAATAGTAGTGGTAAAAAAAGCACTTGTGGATTTAATTAACCTTTTTTGGTTAATTCTCCTTTAAGGGGGGCGTGTCGTATGTCTACATACATTTGCTAGTTGTCCCTCATTCCCATCTCAAAATGTTGGGAGGTATGTATATGTAGAACATTTATATCAATCATCTCAGCACATGGCGTATTTTAGTACACGGGCGTTGATTTAAGGCTGGTACACACATTTTTGTCGTAGGAACAGAACAAACAAAAGGATTTACCCCCTTTCTAACCAGAGCATTTTTTGCAATTCGGCACTACTGTACATCACTTTAGCTGACAATTGCGTGGTTGTGCAACATTGTACCCAAACAAAATGTTTTGCGCTATAAACAAAAAAAAAAAAGCAATATTTGTTACTTTTGCTATAATAAATATGCCCAAAAAATATATAAAAAAACAAATTTCTTCATCAGTTTAGGCCGATATGTATTATTCTACATATTTTTGGTAAAAAAAAACCGCAATAATCGTATATTATTTAGTTTGCGCAAAAGTTATAGCGTCTACAAAATAAGGGATAGATTTATGGCATTTTATTTTTTTTTTACTAGTAATGGCGGCGATCAACGATTTTTATCCTGACTGCAACATTGCGGAAGACAAATCAGACACTTTTGACACTTTTTTGGGACCAGTGACACTTATCAGAGCTAAAAATAGCCACTGAGTACAGTATAAATGTCAGGGCAGGGAAGGGGTTAACACTAGGGGGGCGATCAAGGGGTCAACTGTGTTCCCTAGGTGTGTTCTAACTGTGGGGGGGATGGGACTGACTAGGGGAGGAGACCGATCGCTGTTCCTACTTAGTAGAAGCATACGATCTGTCTCCTCTCCCCTGAAAGAACTGGGATTTGTGTGTTTACACACACAGATCCTGGTTCGCACTCTGTCTTGAGCGATTGCGGGTACCCGGCGGACATCGCGCCACCGAGCACGCGCATTGGCTCCGAGGGCAAGCTGCGGGCGTGTGCCTGCTAAAATGTCTTAAAGAGCCAGAGTACAGCTATGACAGCTCGCGCAGGGGAGCCAACCTGCCACAGTATCTGCAGTGGCTGGTCGGGAAGGGGTTAAAGTGTATTTCCACTTTTGCAGCTAAAAAAGGATAGCACCTACTTACGTGTTCCCATTCCCATAACTTAACTAGAGAAATATGTTTAAAAATTGCTGCTTACCTTTTTACTTGCTTACAAATCCTTTGGGGCTTTTCTCTTCTATGTAATGTTATGGAGGGTGCTGTGAAATTACGTTTACTATATTTAACCCCTTTCTGTACTATGCTGGCAGATTTCATTATCAGTTGTAAATAAGATGTGCACATTGACTGTTCCAACAAAGGGTTAAAGATCTCAAGGCTTGTGTAATCAATTTTAAACAAATCTGTTCCCTAATTGCACATTGCCAGCTATTCTAAACAATGTAAGATTTATATAGAGTTCTATGTACAAACCAAAATGTCTTTTTGTTATTTTTAGGTATGCTGTGTGAATGTTGAAACAAAACATACCTACAGTGGGGACGGAAAGTATTCAGACCCCCTTAAATTTTTCACTCTTTGTTATATTGTAGCCATTTGCTAAAATTATTTAAGTTCATTTTTTTTTCTCATTAACCACTTGCCGACCGCCTAACGCAGATATACTGCGGCATAATGGCACGGGCAGGCAAAATCACGTACCTGGTACGTGATTGCCTTCCCGCGGGCGGGGGGTCTGATCGGTGCCCGAGGTGGTCGGCTTTGGTCTGGGAGCGTTCAGAGATGAGGGGGAGGCCATCCATTCGTGCCCCCCCTCGCGATCGCTCCCAGCCAATGAGAATCTTCCCCTACCTCTGTATAGTACACAGAGGCAGGGGATGCGATGTCATCTCTCCTCGGCTCGGTATTTTCCGTTCCGGTGCCGAGGAGAGAAGACATCCGAGTGAGTGCACAACACACACACAGTAGAACATGCCAGGCATACTTTACACCCCCGATTCCCCCCCCCCCCCCCCGATCATCCCCTAATCACCCCTCCCCCCCCTCCCTGTCACACTGACACCAAGCATTTTTTTTTTTTTATGATTTCTGCATTGGTGTCAGTTTGTGACAGTTAGTGTGGTAGGGCAGTTAGTATTAGCCCCCTTTAGGTCTAGGATACCCCCCTAACCCCCCCTAATAAAGTTTTAACCCCTTGATCACCCCCCGTCGCCAGTGTCGCTAAGCGATCATTTTTCTGAATTGTGTATGTACAAACTGAACTGTATTAGTGTCACTGGTTTCGCTAGTTAGGGAGGTAAATATTTAGGTTCGCCGTCAGGGTTCTATAGCGTCGGGGACCCCCATATACTATCTAATAAAGGTTTTAACCCCTTGATTGCCCCCTAGTTAACCCTTTCACCACTGATCACTGTATAACTGTTACGGGTGACGCTGGTTAGCTTGTTTACTTTTTATAGTGTCAGGGCACCCGCCGTTTATTACCTAATAATAAAGGTTTAGCCGCCTGATCGCCCGGTGGTGATATGCGTCGCCCCAGGCAGTGTCAGGTTATCGCCAGTAGCGCTAACACCCACGCACGCAGCATACGCCTCCCTTATTGGTATACTATCTGAACGGATCAATATCTGATCCGATCAGATCTATACTAGCGTCCCCAGCAGTTTAGGGTTCCCAAAAATGCAGTGTTAGCGGGATCAGCCCAGATACCTGCTAGCACCTGCATTTTGCCCCTCCGCCTGGCCCAGCCCAACCAAGTGCAGTATCGATCGATCACTGTCACTTACAAAACGCATAACTGCAGCGTTCACAGAGTCAGGCCTTATCCCTGTGATCGCTAACAGTTTTTTTGGTAGCATTTTGGTGAACTGGCAAGCACCAGCCCCAGGCAGCGTCAGGTTAGCGCCAGTAGCGCTAACACCCACGCACGCACCGTACAACTCCCTTAGTGGTATAGTATCTGAACGGATCAATATCTGATCAGATCTGTACTAGTGTCCCCAGCAGTTTAGGGTTCCTAAAAACGCAGTGTTAGCGAGATCAGCCCAGATACCTGCTAGCACCTGCGTTTTGCCCCTCTGCCCGGCCCAGCCCAGCCCACCCAAGTGCAGTATCGATCGATCACTGTCACTTACAAAACACTAAACGCATAACTGCAGCGTTCGCAGAGTCAGGCCTGATCTCTGCGATCGCTAACAGTTTTTTTGGTAGCGCTTTGGTGAACTGGCAAGCACCAGCGGCCTAGTACACCCCGGTCGTAGTCAAACCAGCACTGCAGTAACACTTGGTGACGTGGCGAGTCCCATAAGTGCAGTTCAAGAAGGTGAGGTGGCAAGCACAAGTAGTGTCCCACTGCCACCAAGAAGACAAACACAGGCCTGTCGTGCCCATAATGCCCTTCCTGCTGCATTTGCAAATCCTAATTGGAAACCCAGCACTTCTGCAGCGCCTGTACTTCTCCCATTTACATCCCCAACCAAATGAAGTCGGCTGCATGAGAGCCATTTTCTTTATGTCCTCCCGAGTACCCCTACCATATGAACCCCCCCAAAAAAGATGTCGTGTCTGCAGCAAGCGCGGATATAGGCGTTACACCCGCTATTATTGTCCCTCCTGTCCTGACAATCCTGGTCTTTGCATTGGTGAATGTTTTGAACGCTACCATGCACTAGTTGACTATTAGCGTAGGGTACAGCATTGCACAGACTAGGCACACTTTCACAGGGTCTCCCAAGATGCCATCGCATTTTGAGAGACCCGAACCTGGAACCGGTTACAGTTATAAAAGTTACAGTTACAAATAAAAGTGTAAAAAAAAAATAAATAAAAAAAAAAAAAAATAGTTGTCGTTTTTATTGTTCTCTCTCTCTATTCTCTCTCTATTGTTCTGCTCTTTTTTACTGTATTCTATTCTGCAATGTTTTATTGTTATTATGTTTTATCATGTTTGTTTTTCAGGTATGCAATTTTTTATACTTTACTGTTTACTGTGCTTTATTGTTAACCATTTTTTTGTCTTCAGGTACGCCATTCACATCTTTGAGTGGTTATACCAGAATGATGCCTGAAGGTTTAGGTATCATCTTGGTATCATTCTTTTCAGCCAGAGGTCGGCTTTCATGTAAAAGCAATCCTAGCGGCTAATTACCGTATATACTCGAGTATAAGTCGTTCCGAGTATAAGTCGAGGCCCTAATTTACCACAAAAAAAATGGGAAAAACGTATTGACCCGAGTATAAGACGAGGGTGAGAAATGCACAGCTACTGTAAGTGGAAAAGAGGGTCAACAATGCCCATTTGCAGCATCACTGTGCCCATTTGCAGCCATAGGTCCCCTGAACTTCAAACTCGTTAGTTAAGGGTTCCTAGATGCCCCCTAGCTGCAGCCAAAATTTGGGGTCTCTGAACCCAAAGGGTCCCGAAATGACATTGCTGCAGATGGACACAGTTGACCGAATTTGTGGCCCCGTATCTCAGGGCCACTTAGTGCTAAGAACCCCAAATTTGGTGTGCAAACCAAAAGGAACTAGCACCATAAAATTTCCAAATCTGGGGTTTCTAGCACCAAGTGGCCCCGAGATACAGGGCCCCAAAAATCAGTTCAGAAAATGTCAAGCACTTTTCTGCAGCAGAGAATGACATTTTCTGAACCGGTTTTGGGCCCCGTATCTCAAAACCACTTAGAGCTAAGAACCCCAGCTTTGGCTATGTTATGGTACCAGTTCCACTGGGTTTGAACACCAAATTTGGGGTTCCTAGCACCAAGTGGCCCTGAGATATGGGGCCCCAAATTTGGTTCAGAAAATGTCAAGCACTTTTCTGCAGCAGAGAATGACATTTTCCGAACCGATTTTGGGGCTCCGTATCTCGGGACCACTTAGTGCTAGGAACTATAGCTTTGGATATGTTATGGTACCAGTTCCACTGAGTTTGCACACCAAATTTGGGGTTCCTAGCACCAAGTATCCCTGAGATACGGGGCCACAAATTCGGTTCAGAAAATGATTTTTTTTGCTGCAGAAAAGTGCTTGACTCGAGTTTAAGGCGAGGGGGGCACTTGGAGCACAAAAAAATGTGCTGAAAAATTCGACTTATACTTGAGTATATACGGTAGTCTCTAGACTGCTTTTACAAGCAGTGGGAGGGAATGCCCCCCCCCCCCCCCCCACTGTCTTCCGTGTTTTTTTCTGGCTCTCTTGTCTCAACGGGGAACCGGATAATGCAGGCGGTGATTCAGCCAGCTGACCATAGAGCTGATCAGAGACCAGAGTGGCTCCAAACATCTCTATGGCCTAAGAAATCGGAAGCTACAAGCATTTTATGACTTAGATTTCGCTGGATGTAAACAGCGCCATTGGGAAATTGGGAAAGCATTTTATCGCACCAATCTTGGTGTGGTCAGATGCTTTGAGGGCAGAGGAGAGATCTAGGGTCTAATAGACCCCAATTTTTTCAAAAAAGAGTACCTGTCACTACCTATTGCTATCATAGGGGATATTTACATTCCCTGAGATAACAATAAAAATGTTTTTTTTTAAAAAAATAAAAGGAACAGTTTAAAAATAAGATAAAAAAGCAAAAAAATAATAAAGAAAAAAAAGCACCCCTGTCCCCCCCTGCTCTCGCGCCAAGGCGAACGCAATCGTCGGTCTGGCGTCAAATGTAAACAGCAATTGCACCATGCATGTGAGGTATCACCGCGAAGGTCAGATCGAGGGCAGTAATTTTAGCAGTAGACCTCCTCTGTAAATCTAAAGTGGTAACCTGTAAAGGCTTTTAAAAATGCATCTATTTTGTTGCCACTGCACATTTGTGCGCAATTTTAAAGCATGTCATGTTTGGTATCCATGTACTCGGCCTAAGATAATCTTTTTTATTTCATCAAACATTTGGGCAATATAGTGTGTTTTAGTGCATTAAAATTTAAAACAGTGTGTTTTTTTCCCCCAAAAATGCATTTGAAAAATCGCTGCGCAAATACTGTGTGAAAAAAAAAATGAAACACCCACCATTTTAATCTGCAGGGCATTTGCTTTAAAAAAATATATAATGTTTGGGGGTTCAAAGTAATTTTCTTGCAAAAAAAAAAAAAAAAATTTCATGTAAACAAAAAGTGTCAGAAAGGGCTTTGTCTTCAAGTGGTTAGGAGAGTGGGTAATGTGTGACATAAGCTTCTAAATGTTGTGCATAAAATGCCAGAACAGTTCAAACCCCCCCCCCAAATGACCTCATTTTGGAAAGTAGGCACCCCAAGCTATTTACTGAGAGGCATGTCGAGTCCATGGAATATTTTATATTGTGACACAAGTTGCGGGAAAGAGACAAATTTTTTTTTTTTTTTTTTGCACAAA
Organism: Lithobates clamitans; assembly: GCA_037952925.1. Taxonomy (NCBI): domain Eukaryota; kingdom Metazoa; phylum Chordata; class Amphibia; order Anura; family Ranidae; genus Lithobates; species Lithobates clamitans. The sequence continues at coordinate 6,139,542 of JBBGZY010000098.1, forward strand.
GTTGTCACTAAATGATATATTGCTCAAACATGCCATAGGAATGTGTGAAATGACACACCAAAATACATTTAGCTTAGGGTGACCAGACATCCCCGGTTTCTGGGGACAGTCCCCGGATTGAGGACACTGTCCCCGGACCAAGTCTGTCCCCAGTTTTGTCCCCGGATTTGATTTGAACAGGGGCTGGGGCAATTTCAAAGACAGCCCGTGCAGAATAAAAAGAAAAAATCTGAATTGCCCCCCCCCCTCCTCTGCCGCTCCTACTAGCTTATGGGGGTTTATTTTTTTCCATTATCTGTGCCCCTTTCTGATGATCATGTGCTGGTTGGAGCAGAGGGACTATTTCTTCAGTTTCTGGCGCATGTCCATTCAGCTCCACTCGCATGTTCTTCTGCCTTGGCTCAAGTCCTGGCCAGCCGCCTGCCTGCTTATCTCCTTGCCTTCCTTGGTGGAGAGATCTTCCTCTGCTCCCCACCCAGTAGTAGCCGGGGCTCGAAGAGTAAAGCCCCATACACACTATCAGATTTTCTGCTGATTTTTGTCTTCAGATTTACCAAAATCATGTAGTGCAAGGGCCTGATTGCATACAAATTGAAACTCCTAAGGTTTGACCTCATATTATATGGTTTTGGTAAACCTGAAGGAAAAAAATCAGCAGAAAATCTGATAGTGTGTATGGGGCTTTAGACTTGACAGGCTGTGAGGCGGGCGGCGGAGACGGGTAAAGAGTCGTCGATTGCTGCCATTACAATTTTTTTTTTAAATGTCCCCGGATTTCATTTTAAAAATTTGGTCACCTTAATTTAGCTGCTTCTCCTGAGTACGGGGATACCACATGTGTGAGACTTTTTTGGAGCCTAGCCGCGTACGGGACCCCGAAAACTAAGCACCGCCTTCAGGATATCTAAGGGTGTAAATTTTTTATTTCACTCTTCACTGCCTATCACAGTTTCGGAGGCCATGGAATGCCCAGGTGGCACAAAAAAACCCAAATGACCCCATTTTGGAAAGTAGACACCCCAACCTCTTTGCTGAGAGGTATAGTGAGTATTTTGCAGACCTCACTTTTTGTCAAAGTTTTGAAAATTGAAAAAAGAAAAAAAAAATTTTTTTCTTGTCTTTCTTCATTTTCAAAAACAAATGAGAGCTGCAACCTCACCATGCCTCTCAGCAAATAGCTTGGGGTTTCTACTTTCCAAAATGAGGTCATTTGGGGGGGGGGTTGTGCCACCTGGGCATTCCATGGCCTCCGAAACTGTGATAGGCAGTAAAGAGTGAAATCAAAAATTTACACCCTTAGAAATCCTGAAGGTGGTGATTGGTTTTGGGGCCCCGTATGCGGCTAGGCTCCCAAAAAGTCCCACACATGTGGTATCCCCATACTCAGGAGAAGCAGCTAAATGTATTTTGGGGTGCAATTCCACGTATGCCCATGGCCTGTGTGAGCAATGTATCATTTAGTGACAACTTTGTGCAAAAAAAAAGTGTCACTTTCCCGCAACTTGTGTCAAAATATAAAATATTTCATGGACTCAACATGCCTCAAAGCAAATAGCTTGGGGTGTCTACTTTCCAAAATGGCGTAATTTGGGGAGGTTTTGTGCCATCTGGGCATTTTATGGCCTTCAAAACTGTGATAGGTAGTAAGGAGTAAAATCAAAAATTTACGCCCTTAGAAATCCTGAAGGCGGTAATTGGTTTTCGGGGCCCCGTACGCGGCTACGCTCCCAAAAAGTCCCACACATGTGGTATCCCCGTACTTAGGAGAAGCAGATGAATATATTTTGGGGTGCAATTCCACATATGCCCATGGCCTGTGTGAGCAATATATCATTTAGTGACAACTTTTTGTAATTTTTTTTTTTGTCATTATTCAATCACTTGGGACAAAAAAAATTAATATTCAATGGGCTCAACATGCCTCTCAGCAATTTCCGTGGGGTGTCTACTTTCCAAAATGGGGTCATTTGGGGGGGTTTGTACCGCCCTGCCATTTTAGCACCTCAAGAAATGACATAAGCAGTCATAAACTAAAAGCTGTGTAAATTCCAGAAAATGTACCCTAGTTTGTAGACGCTATAACTTTTGCACAAACCAATAAATATACGCTTATTGACATTTTTTTTACCAAAGACATGTGGCCGAATACATTTTGGCCTAAATGTATGACTAAAATTGAGTTTATTGGGTTTTTTTTATATAACAAAAAGTAGAAAACATCATTTTTTTTCAAAATTTTCGGCCTTTTTCCGTTTATAGCGCAAAAAATAAAAACCATCAAAAGAAAGCTCTATTTGTGGGAAGAAAAGGACGCAAATTTTGTTTGGGTACAGCATTGCATGACCGCGCAATTAGCAGTTAAAGCGACACAGTGCCAAATTGTAAAAAGTGCTCTGGTCAGGAAGGGGGTAAATCCTTCCGGGGCTGAAGTGGTTAATGTACACACAGCACCCCATATTGACAGAAAAACAGAATTGTTGACATTTTTGCAGATTTATTAAAAAAGAAAAACTGAAATATCACATGGTCTTAAGTATTCAGACGATTTGTTGTGACACTCTTATATTTAACTCAGGTGCTGTCCATTTCTTCTAATCATCCTTGAGATGGTTCTACACCTTCATTTGAGTCCAGCTGTGTTTGATTATACTGATTGGACTTGATTAGGAAAGCCACACACCTGTCTATATAAGACCTTACAGCTCACAATGCATGTCAGAGCAAATGAGAATCATGAGGTCAAAGGAACTGCCTGAAGAGCTCAGAGACAGAATTGTGGCAAGGCACAGATCTGGCCAAGGTTACAAAAATTTTTTTGCTGCACTTAAGGTTCCTAAGAGCACAGTGGCCTCCATAATTCTTAAATGGAAGACGTTTGGGACGACCAGAACCCTTTCTAGAGCTGGCCAATGTGGATAGGAGCTGGCAATTAGCCAACAGCTGAGCTGCCAAGTCAGAGAAGGAAGGGCTGGGCCCAGCCATGACAGTACCCCCTCCTCAACGACCCCTCCCCCCCGGAGGACCACCAGGCTTGAGGGGAAAACATCTATGGAAAACACAGAAGACAGGGGCATGTATGTCTGAGGATGGGAACCAAGAGCGTTCCTCCGTACCGTACCCTTTCCAATGCACCAGGTACTGTATGCGCCCACGGAACCTACGGAAGTCAACAATGGACTGTACTTCATACTCCTCATGGTTCTCAACCAAAACAGGATGAGGATGTGGCACCGAGGTTGTAAAGGGGTTGCAGACCAAAGGTTTTAATAAGGAGACATGAAATACATTTGAGTTGCGCATATTAGAAGGAAGGTCTAATGTGTAAGCCACTGAGTTAATCCTGCGAAGAATACGGAAAGGCCCAATAAACCGAGTTGCGAACTTCAGAGAGGGAACACGAAGTCGGAGGTTGCGAGATGACAGCCAGACCCTGTCCCCAACCTGGTAGGAAGACGCAGGCAGTCTGCTGTCAGCATGGAGTCTGTACCTATCATTAGCATGTCGCAAAGCCTCCTGGACTTGGAACGAAGACCACGGAGATGCTCCGCTAACTCTGGAATACTCTACGGAACAAAAGAGTCAGGCAACATGGAAGGTTGGAAACCATAGTTCGCCATAAACTGAGACAATCGGGAAGCAGAATTCAAGGCACTGTTGTGAGCAAACTCTGCCCGTGGTAAGAGGTCTGACCAGTTGTTATGATGGTCAGAAATATAGCAACGTAGGAATTGCTTCAAGGACTGATTGACTTGTTCTGCGGCCCCATTAGACTGCGGGTAATACGCAGAGGAGAAAGCGAACTGAATTCCCAAGTGTGCACAAAAGGCTCGCCAGAACCGGGACACAAACTGACTACCCCTGTCTGAGACAATCACCTTGGGTAGCCAATGTAAGCGAAAGATCTCCCCAGCAAAAATGGAAGCCAGTTCCTTAGAAGTGGGCAATTTCTTAAGTGGAATACAATGAGACATTTTCGAGAACCGGTCAACCATCATAAGGATAACTGTGTTGCCCTGGGAGTTGGGTAACTCCACAATGAAATCCATAGACAGGTGGGTCCAGGGCCTCTCTCCATTGGGTATGGGTTGTAGGAGACCCACTGGAAGGTGTCGTGGAGTCTTACCGTGAGCACACACGGAACAGACAGCTACGAAGGCGGTTACATCAGCACCTAGACTAGGCCACCAGAATTATTGGGAAATGGCCCAAAAGAGTTGATTCTTCCCAGGGTGGCCAGCAGCCTTGGGAGAGTGGTAAGTCTGGAGCACGACAGTACGGAGACTCTCTGGGACAAAGCAGCGGTCACAAGGTTTCTCAGGAAGAGCATGGAAGTGAGCAGCAAGAATTATGTCACCCGAAGGAGAAGTGAGACTGGTGCGAATCGTAGCCAGAATACGAACAGGAGGAATTACAGGGACTGGCTCCATCTTGGAAGTGGAGGAAAATTGTCGCAACAAAGCGTCAGCCCTTACATTCTTAGTACCAGGTAAGAATGACACAATGTAATTGAAACTTGACAAGAAAAGAGTCCATCGTGCCCTTCTGGGAGAGAGGCGTTTAGCCTCAGACAAGAATGTGAGATTCTTATGGTCAGTAAGAATGAGAAGTGGCACAGTGGTACCTTCGAGGAGATGTCTCCATTCTTTCAGGGCTAAAATGATCGCTAACAGCTCTCTGTCACCAATCTCGTAATTGCATTCCGCAGGTGGCAATTTCTTGGAAAAGTAGCCACAAGGATGCTTAGCGCTCTCAGAGGTAGGACGTTGAGACAGAAGGGTGCCAACTCCAGTCTCAGAAGCATTAACCTCAAGGTTAAAGGGTAATGTAGGATCAGGATGTGCCAACACAGGAGCAGAAACAAAAGGCCTTAATGGGCTCCGGAGACCAACTCTGTGGGTTACTGTGCTTTCTGCTCATATCAGTAAGGGGCTTGACCAGAGATGAGAAGTTACGAATAAACTTCCGCTAATAGTTGGCAAAGCCAAGAAAACGCTGCAAAGGACGTAAACCCACGGGTAGGGGCCACTGTAGGACTGCTGAAAGTTTCTCTGGGTCCATCGAAAAACCAGCAGTGGAAATGACATAACCCAGGAATTTAACCTGTTCATGATGGAATTCGCACTTCTACAATTTACAATAGAGATTGTTCTCTCTAGTTTCTGAAGCACAAGACAGACATAAGTATGGTGGCTCTCTAGGGACTTGGAAAATATGAGGATATCGTCGAGATAAACCACCACACATAACTGCAACAAATCTCGGAGGACATCGTTAATAAATTCCTGGAAAACTGCTTGGGCGTTACAAAGGCCAAAAGGCATCATGAGGTACTCATAATGGCCTGTTCTAGTATTAAACACAGTTTTCCATTCATCGCTCTTCTTAATTCTCACGCAATTGTATGCCCCTCTCAAATCAAGCTTTGTGAAAACCATTGCTCCCTTGAGGCAGTCAAAAAACTCCGTAATCAAAGGAATCGGATAGGAATTCTTAATCGTGAAACGATTAAGACCCCTATAATCAATACAAGGTCTCAGTTCACTACTCTTCTTCTTCACAAAGAAGAAACAAGCACCAGTAGGAGATGAGGATTTGCGGATGAAACCTCGAAAAAGTGCATCTGCAACATTCTCCTCCATGGCCTTATCCTTAAAGACCAACAAAGAGTAAACCCTTTTAATACCCATTTGTAATAAATTTGCAAAGATTTCTAACAAACTACTTTACAATGTCATTATGGGGTATTGTTTGTAGAATTTTGAGGAGCATAATGAATTTAATTCATTTTGTAATAAGGCTGTAACATAACAAAATGTGGAAAAACTGAAGCGCTGTGAATACTTTCCATATGCAATGTAGGTATCATTTTCTATTTTGTTATTTGACACACGCAGCTCTCCTAATCTCAACAATTATACTGCCACCTGGAGAAGTAGGTCACTAGGTGCAAAAACAAAAGCTCAGCCTAGGGATGGCCAAACCACATGACTTCCAATTTTTTGCCCAGTGTCAAGGAGTTAGAACCTATTTTTCCCTCCTGAGATTTAGTGCCCTGTTTAATGTTTTTTTTCCCCTGAAAGTTATTTGAACGTTTACTGTTTGTTTATTGATGCATAATAAAGTATGCTGCCCATGTTTTGGAATGCTTTTTCCTTTTTTTACTTCTTTAGTAACTTAGCTCTCCAGGAAATAAGGGGTTTGGCTATCAGCACGGATGCACCTAGGCTAAGCTTTTGTTTTATACCTTCTTGCTACTGCAGGTGGCAGTATAACCCAGTTGTTAGAATTAAGATAGAGGTGTCCATCAACAAACTCGGTGCAAAGTATTTTTCAATGAGTTGAAAAAAAAAAATTCAGTACAGGTTTTCAGGCTATCTAGCCCTTTCTTCTAAGGACCAAGAAGTTAATCTAGATTTATTTTTAAATAATTATGTCATAGTTAAGTAATTGTTCCAGGCTGAGCCCTGTATTGTCATAAGGATAAAGATGACAGCCCCAAAGTTGCAAAGCAGATCCCATATTTCTTCCCTGCCAGGTTCCCTATACGCAATAGGACCCATACAGAATACATACATCGGTTTTAAGTAGAACACCTATTTATTTTCCAGGAAACTGGTCTTCTGGAGTGGGAGCATTCATAAATCTTCATTGTCTGTATGAAAAAATTCAGGAGGGTCAATGGGTGAACGCGAGTCTACCACCACAAAAAGCCTGGCTGGTTGTAGGAAGCAGGCCAGAAGTGTACAAGACCCTACAAGGACCTACCTTTGTTTTTAAAGGTGAGAATGTAAAACATAATATAAAAAAACACCTGTTTCTACACATGACATATTAACCTTTTGGTAATGGTAATAGGACTGTATTTTTTATGTACACGCATTTTTCAAAACATTCAGTAGAAAAAAAAACATTTTATTTTATTTTGCATCTACTACTTCTAGCTGGCAGGTGGCAATCTCAATGCGTGGACGTTTTTTCCAGCTCAGTCCTCAGCTGTACTGTTAAGGAGGAATTATCTCAAGTGTGTTTGCATATAAGTCTGAACCCATCTGAGCTAACCTCCAAGGAGCTGTCAAAGTGGACAGCCAATAATAGGCGGTGGAGGCATTCCCCGCCATACAGCTGCATGTCTACCCACCCCTTGCATATGATTGTACTATTCTATTGGCAACCTTTGCAAACAAATACTGAAAGCCCAATTTAACAGAAATAGATATTCCGCGAAATAGACATATTATTGACAACCCACATTTTTAGGGCTCATGTACACAGATGGTAGGAGGCACAAATGAGTTCTAGCTTGAAAATCTGATAAGTTTTCCACAACCGGGGAGCCGAATGTTGGCCATAGAAGTGAATGGCTGCACATGCTTATACTCTGGCTGGTTGTCTCTGCACCCGGGAGCTGCGAGGTGCACCTGGGCCCTCACCTCTATTTCCCTCTGTCCCTTGGGTATGTGGGAGATTGGGTGGGCACCCACATGATGCGCATCAGTGCCTTGTCTCACGCCGGACACAGGGCGTTAAATTTGGCGCCATTGCGCCAGCGCGCTTTTATAACATCAGTGGCAATTCCATGAGAGAGGCTGTTTGGCGCCAATCGCTGGGCGGCGGCTGCTGCTTAGGCCATGACGCCTCCCCTCATTAGCCACGCTAACATGACGTTGGAAGGGACCCGGGGCAGTGCCTTTGGTATATATACCACCCCCAGTTGGAATAGACAGTCTCTTTTCTCTTCTGAGGACATTGCACACCACACCCAGATTATGTTACTAACATTTGGGATGACCAGGTGATTAGTCTGGGAGTCTCTCTTTCTTTACATGGGGTCCTTTAGTACTTATCTTCCCTTACTCTATCAGTCCTCTGTTGGAGATGTAGCTGCCTGATTTTTAGCCTGGGTTGCTATTAAATTTAGTTGCCAGGTGATAGTTGCCTTGGCCAATTGTTAGGAGGTCAATTGATTCCTCTCTAAGTCTGAATTTGTTGCACCCTTTCTCTTTTGTCACTAGATGGCACTGTGCTAGTGACATCAGATAAAAAAAGGAGCTTTGCAAGCTTAGACCCGAATGGATGGGTGTCTCAGCAGATGGGCAGGGTTTTCTTTGGCCTGCTGGGAGAGCCTATTTATTGGGGTGAAGTCAGGTGATTGGGGTTCTGTGCCACCTGGAAGGCTGTCTGGGTGGACGTGTGTTATGCTGCCCAGCGAGGCTGGAAGCCTGAGGCCTATCCCGTGGACACCTGGCTGCTAGGCTGCCTGAGGGTCTATCCAGGAGCAGGAGAGCAGCGTAGGGTTGGGACTGCTGGCTAGTAGCCCCACCAGAAGTAGCGGTTCAGCCGCACGGGGAACCATCTGTGGTTGGAGGTAGAAGGGGAAGCTGTCGCCACTGTGAGTAAGCTGCAGCCAGTACCAGAGCAGTCTTCTCACCAGCCGGGGACGGTAAAGAAGTGCGAAAGCATCAGCAAGTGCCAAGCCAGGAACCCAGCGGATAGCAGAGGTGGTGCTTGAAGAGTATCTGTGAGCTCCGAGCCAGGGACCCAGCAGGGATGCGGGGGTGACACTTGAGGAAGATACTGAGTGCTAGAAAAGGAAGAGCTCAGGGTATCCAGTGGCGATTGGATCTGAAGTCTAGTGAAAGACTGAGAGTTCATTGAGTGAAAACTCACAGTGAGCGACTGTGGAGTAAGCAGAGAACTGTTTGTGTTTTCAATAGTTGAAAACAGCTACTGTTAGTAACTTCTACAAGATTGTTGCCATAGGTTGTTGCCATACTTTCAACGTTCCATTTCAACCACATGATTTTTGTAGTACTGCCATCGTTAACATTAAACTGCATTGCTCAAAGAACCCTTTAACCTAGCCTCTTCACAAAAAACATTAATAAAATATAAGTATTACGTCCAGCTTCCTCCCCCAATCAACACACTAGGTCCAACACCACACTCAATACTTTCCTCCTTCAACCTTGTTACCACTGAGGAAGTTGCCAAACTTCTTTCCATGGACCACCTGTCTCCTGGACCCTGTCCCCTTACAATTACTGCAACCACCTTCCTTCTCTATCCTAAACTCGCTAACCCACATCTTCAACCTCTCCCTCTCCTCTGGGACCTCTCCCTCCCCGCTCAAACATGCACTGGTTACCCCCATGCTTAAAAAACCCACCTGTTTGAATAACTTAAAGCAGAGTTCCGCCGTTTTTTTTTATTTTTAGAGTCAGCAGCTAAAAATACTGCAGCTGCTGACTTTTAAAATAAGCGCACTTACCTGTCCGGGGCGCCCGCGATCTCGGCACCCGAAGCAGATCTATCCCTTGGCTGTCGAGTGCTGCCACCCTCAGTAAGGGAATCAGTAAGCCTTGCGACTTCACTTCCTGGTTCCCTACTGCGCATGCGCGACTCACGCTGCCGCTATCCCACTGGTCCCTGCTGTGTTCTGGGACCTGTGTGTATCCCAGAAGGCAGCAAGGGGAGGGGGGGGGCGGGAAGTGGCGTAGATACCCGCTGGTGGCTCGGGTATCTATGCCCGGAAGTGGGACCAAAATACCTGTATTAGACAGGTATCTGCTCCCCCCTGAAAGGTGCCAAATGTGACACCGGAGAGGAGGAGGAACCGGAAAAGCGGAAGTTCCATTTTTGGGTGGAACTCCGCTTTAAAACCCATCTCCCCACTCCCATTTGCCTCCAAGCTCTTAAAACGCCTTGTCTACAACCGCATTAGTTTCTACCTCAAGCTTCTGCCCACAACATTTTACTAATACTGCCCTACTAAAACTCACCAATTTCCTACTAACTGCTAAAACCAATGGCCAGTACTCCATACTCATTCTCTTGGACCTTTCTGCTGCCTTTGACACAGTTGACCACCCACTCCTCCTCAAACTCCACTCCCTTGGCCTCCATGACTCTGCTCTTTCCTGGTTCTTTTCCCACCTATCTCAGCACACTTTCAGTGTCAAATACAACACCATCCCCTCTACTCTTCTTCCTTTTTGTTTTGAGGTACTCCAAGGCTCTGTCTCTCTATACCTCTTTCCTGGGCAGGTTGATAACCTCCCCTGACTTCCAAAACCACTTTTATGCTGACGACACCAATATCTATCTCTCGACTCCTCAACTCACACCCTCAATCTCCTCATGTATCACAAACTTACTCACATATCAGTATGGATGTTACACCACTTCCTCAAACTCAATATTTCTAAAACTAAGCTTGTAATCTTTCCCGATCCCCTCCTCATGACTTTACCATTGAGATCAACGGCACAACCATTGGTCCCTCTACACACGCTAGGATGCTGGGTGTAATCCAAGACTCTAACCTCTCCTTCAGCCCTCACATTCAATCACTAGCTAAATCTTGCAGCCTTAAGCTCCACATTTCCAGAATTCGCCCCTTCTTCCTGACTAACAACACCACAAAACAACTTATTCATGCCTTGACTACTGCAACTCGCTCCTAACTGGTCTACCTTTACACAGGTTACCCCCCCTTCAGTCTATTATTAATGCTGCTGCTAGACTAATACACCTTCCTAACCGATCCATGACTGCTGTCCCTCTCTGCCAAACTCTTCACTGGCTACCCCTACCCCATTGTATAAAATGCAAAATACTAGACATAACATACAAGGCCATCCACAACATCTCCCCCCAGTTACATCACCAACCTTATCCACAGATATCACCCAAATCATCCTCTCTGCTCCTTTTAAGACCTCGTGCTCTCTAGCTTCTTTGTCACCTCTTCCCATGCTCACCTCTAGGACTTTTTCAGAGCTTCACCTATCCTCTGGAACTCCCTGCCCCAGTATGTCCAGTCAGCTACTACCCTGTCCCCCTTTAGGTGATCCTTGAAAACTCACCTATTCAGGGAAACCTACCCCACCTAAGAAGTGTACCCGAGTCACCTCCATCAGATCATCCCCCGCAGCCATTACCTTTGTAGCACCTCCCCCTCCCTTTAGATATTCCTTCTAATATTATAACTGTATTGTAATTATACTGTGCCCCTTTATATTGTTAAGCGCTGTGTAAACTGTTGGCATTATATAAATCCTGTATAATAATAATAATTAAAAAATACAGATGTAGCACCCTGGAGTTTAGGCAGGGTTGCTCCTCACAAATTTACTTGTAAATTTACCCTGGTTGATTGATAGAGATCTATTGATTTCTCACTAAGTTTGGCCTTGTTGCACTTTTCTCTTCTACCACTAGGTGGCCGGGTACTTGGTGGTACTAGATATAAGAAGGGCAATGCAAGGTCAGGTTATGGGTATATGAGGTATCTCAGCCAAAGGGCAGGGGTTTTCTTGAATCCCTTGCCTTGCTGGGAGAGCCTATATATTCGGGTGGCGTCAGGTGATCTATGTTCCGTGCCACCTAGACAGCTGTCTGGATGGACGTGTGTACTGCCCGGGCTGCTATGCCGGAGATTGGATCTATCCCGGGCATATCTGGCTGCTAGACTGTCTGAGGGCCTAACCAGAAGCAAGAGAGCAGAGCAGGGTTGGAACTGCGGCTTGCAGTCCATCCAGAAGTGATGGTTCTGCCAGCCAGAGAACCTGTCCTGGTCGGGGGTAGAGGGGAAGCTGTAGTCAGTAAGGGACTATCCGCCTTATTACCAGGAACCACAGTGAGTAACTGAAGCAAGTACCGGAGCAGCATTCTCGCCAACCGGGGCGGTGGAGAATCGGGAAACTTCAGTGGGTATTAAGCCAGGGACCCAGCCAGCGGAGGAGACGATCGCAGAGCAGCCTTGTGTGTCATGCCAGGGACCGAGCAGGCCAGCGGGGGTGAAGCTTGAGAGGTATCTAGAGTGCCAAGCTAGGGACCCAGCAGAGAAGCGGGGGTGACACTTGAGGAAAATGCCACCGTGAAGATTGGAGGAGCTCAAGGGGTTCAGTGGCAGTGAATTATCTAGTCTAGTGAGAGACTAGGAGCTCAGTGGACTGAAGAACTACAAGGAGCAATTGTAGTGAAAGTGAAAGAACTGTTATGCTTTGTGTTAGGAACTGTTAAAGACTGTTGCCATAGGAGACAGCATTCCTGTACGTGAAGATGTGGCGCCTTGCTGGATGCCTTTCCCCGGCATGGCTGTCCCCCTATTGAAGTCTCGGAGTCTGCCATTTAATCTTGCAACTACGTAAGGGTGTCCTGGTCCTAACCCTCTCTCCCCCAAAAAGTTTAAGACAAATAAACTTTCTTTTGCATTCAAGAAGTGTCTGGTGCCCAATAACTTTAGCTACTCTGCACTTAACATGCCTCACAACCCACCACATACAGAAGAATATCAGCTGTCCCTGGCTCTGGAGGTTCTCATTAGATCAAAGGAGGCCTGGGACCTTGCTGCATGAATATAAAAGCAAAATAATAGGTAAAGAGGAGAAAAGAAATATTTGAAGAACTCCAGTTCTGTGTGATATTGTCTATTACTGGAAGTTAAAACATTGCAATACATATTAATACCACTAGATGTCACTATGACACCATGTATACACAGTATTTTTTACTGTTTTCATTGTTTGGTTTGTGTTTAAAGAGGAGTTCCAGCCATTTCAATGCTTAATAATAGTCGGCAGCTACAAATAGTGTAGCTGCTGACTTTTAATAAACACGGACTCACCTTTCCCACGATCCAGTGGTGCGGCCGCCCAAAGCCTCGGTTCTCTCCCCCACCTCTCCCTGGCGCTAGTGTGGGCACCCACCTGTGACAGCTTCCGGCTTCACAACCAGGTGCACACTGCGAATGCACGAGTCGCGCTGTGCGTCCTGAATGGCCGGCACCTGTGACGTGCCCCAGAAGATTGCAGGGAGGGCAGGGGAGAGGAGAACTTCTGTTTGATTCGCCTAGGCAGCCGGATCAAAACTAGGTACCCACTCCCCCACCAAAAAAAATGGCATGCCACTTTTGGGTGGAACTCCGCTTTAATAAGATAAGAAAGAAAGGAAAGAAATGTTGAATATTTCTCAGTCAATTTTGATGTCTTTTAAATAATTCAAAAGCTTTAGATATGGATAAGTGGTCGTGCGTCCATAAGGGCACACAGGCGCCGCCCCCTCTCTCCTGCCACCCCCTCTTGCACCAATAGATAGATTCATGTATTGCATGAATCTATCTATGGCCGCCGCTGCCACCCCCTGTTCAGGCACCCGGCCCCGTTTCGGGCGCCGGGTGCCTGAATTACAGTGGCGGGGGGTGTTTTTGAAGCACCTGATTAGAGCCGTAGGCTCGAATAGGTGTCAAACCACCTCTCCGCCAATCAAGTGCTCAGATCTGTTAACCGTCACCTGATTGGCTGAAACCACAGGCGCTGTGATTGGGAGCCTATCAGGCGTCCAATCATAGCAGAGGACCGTAAGAGAGGATGGGAGAAGACAGTGAGGAGCATGGAGGAGCTGTCCCACCGAGACTGGGTAAGTGCAGACTGCGGGTGGGCGGCACACTGGCAGCATTTGATATGACACACTGGCATCATTTGATATGGCACAGTGGGAGCATTTGATATGGCACAGTGGCAGCGTTTGATGGCACAGTGGCTGCGTTTGATGGCACAGTGGGAGCATTTGATATGGCACAGTGGCAGCATTTGATGGCACAGTGGGAGCATTTGATATGGCACAGTGGTAGCGTTTGATGGGCACAGTGGCTGCGTTTGATATGGCACATTGGGAGCATTTGATGGGGCACAGTGGGAGCATTTGATAGGGCACAATTTCAGCATTTGATGGCACAGTGGGAGCATTTGATATTGCACAGTGGCAGCATTTGATGGCTCAGTGGGGGCATTTGATTTGGCACAGTGGCTGTGTTTGATGGGCACAGTGACTGTGTTTGATGGCACAGTAGCGGCAATTGATGGGCACAGTGGCTGCGTTTGATGGCACAGTGGCGGCAATTGATGGGCACAGTGGTTGCATTTGATGGCACAGTGGCGGCAATTGATGGCACAGTGGCTGCGTTTGATGAGCACAGTGGCTGCATTTGATGAGCACAGTGGCTGCGTTTGATGAGCACAGTGGCTTTGTTTGATGGCACAGTGGCGTGCAATTAATGGGCACAGTGGCTGTGTTTGATGGCACAGTGGCGGCAATTGAGGGGCACAGTGGCAGCATTTGATGGCACAGTGGCGGCCTTTTATTGCACAGTGGCTGCATTTGATGGCACAGTGGCTGCGTTTGATGGGCATAATGGCTGCGTTTGATGGGCACAGTGGCTGCGTTTGATGGGCACAGTGGCTGCGTTTGATGGGCACTGTGGCTGCGTTTGGGCACAGTTACTGCATTTGATCGTACAGTGGCGGCAATTGATGAGCACAGTGGCTGCGACTGATGGTACAGTGAGGCTGCAATTGATGGGGGTTTTTTCAGAATTCTTCAGTTTGTTTGCGCCCCCCAAAAAAATTTTGAGCACCAGCCGCCACTGATATGGATCCTCCCATAGTCTTCTTTCTTTATTGGCTCTCTAAAACCAGTTTTTTTACTTCTCTGCTAAAGACAATAATCTATAAACTAAATCCATGAAAAAGATGTTAAAATACAACTTTTTCCAGGTCAGGTTAGTAAGCAAAATGCATTAGTTGCATCCCTGAAAAACATTTATATGTTTCAGTGTCAAAAATTAATAGGTCATCAACACAAAGGTCAGCCAACAGGACTCACAGGCTGCCAATAAACAGGAGAGGATTAATTTGGTTCTCTCAGTGGTCACATCATCAGAGATTGTCCCTCTGGGTCCTGATCACAAACCCTGACCAATGTGGGCAGTAAACACGCTCTCAGCACAGAACCTCAGACCACACTGGACATCTTTGTGCAATGGCTGGGTTAAAGTGATTGTTATTTTTTTACTAAAAAACCTTAGACTTTACAAACATGTTATATTTACCTGCTTTGTGCAGTGGATTTGCACAGAGCAGCCCAGATACTCCTCCAGATACTCCTCACCCTTGTCACCAGTGCTATTTAACATCTACATCCGCCCGCTTCTCAATATCATCAGGAAAACGGACCTCTGCTTCCACTCATACGCAGACGACACCCAACTCTACCTTCGCATCAATGGACAAAAAGATCATCATCAGCAACTACAGAAATGCCTCACTTTAATCAATGACTGGATGACCACTAGCTCCCTCAAACTCAACGGATCAAAAACAGAACTTCTTCTCCTGCAAGCCAACAAAAATTCCAAAATTAAGACTCCGTGGACACCACCCTCCATCCTCGGACAGACCATCTCCCCCAGCACCAAAGTCAAGAGTCTCGGAGTCATCTTTGACTCAGGAATGACAATGGATGCACAAATAGGATCGGTGGTGAGCGGATCCCACCACCTCCTCCGCCTGCTTCGCAGACTCATCCCCTTCATCCCAGAAGAGGACAAAGCGGCAGTTGTGGGAACAATCATCAATTCCCGACTCGACTACGCAAATTCCCTCTACGTAGGTCTACCCCAATATCAGCTTGCGCGCTTGCAACTCATCCAAAACACTGCGGCAAGACTGTTAACAGGAAAAAAGCCCTGGGAATCCATCTCCCCATCCCTAAAAAGCCTACATTGGCTAACTGTGAAGAATCGGATCACATTCAAGACCCTCTGCCTCACCCATAAATGCATACAAGGAAACGCTCCGCAATATCTCCGGGAAAAAATAAAACACTACACACCGAATCGCAGTCTTCGATCAGCTAACCAAAACCTCCTCATCATTCCCAAATACCGCTACAAAGCAAAGGGAGAACGTAGATTTGCAGTCCAAGGACCTCGACTATGGAATGCTCTCCCAACCAACCTCCGCATGGAAGAAAACCACCAGGCCTTCAGGAAAAAACTAAAGACCTTCCTTTTCTAGAAGCTGGCTACAGAGAATACATCTAGCGCCTTGAGGCGATTCAGTTCGCAATTGCAGCGCTTTACAAATCATTCATTCATTCATTCATCTTAATGCATAGAATGCATTAAGATACAGTGCCTTGAAAAAAGTATTCATACCCCTTGACATTTTCCACATTTTGTCATGTTACAACCAAAAACATAAATGTATTTTATTGGGATTTTATGAAATAGACCAACACAAAGTGGCACATAATTGTGAAGTGGAAGGAAAATTATAAATGGTTTACACATTTTTTTACAAATAAATACGTGAAAAGAGTGGCGCTCATTTGTATTCAGCCTCCCTGAGTCAATACTTTTGTAGAACCACCTTTCACTGCAATTACAGCTGCAAGTCGTTTTGGGGATGTCTCTACCAGCGTTGCACATCTAGATAGTGACATTTTTGCCCATTCTTCTTTGCAAAATAGCTCAAACTCTGTCAGATTGGATGGAGAGCGTCTGTGAACAGCAATTTTCAAGTCTTGCCACAGATTCTCAATTGGATTTAGGTCTGGACTTTGACTGGGCTATTCTAACACACGTATATGCCTTCTTCTAAACCATTCCATTGTAGCTCTGGCTGTATGTTTAGGGTAGTTGTCCTGTTGGAAGGTGAACCTCCGTCCCAGCCTCAAGTCTTTAGTAGACTCTAACAGTTTTTCTAAGATTGTCCTGTATTTGGCTCCATCCATCTTCTCATCAACTCTGACCAGTTTTCCTGTCACTGCTGAAGAAAAGCATCCCCACAAGATGATGCTGCCACCACCATGTTTCACGGTGGGGATGGTGTGTTCAGGGTGATGTGCAGTGTTAGTTTTCCTCCTAGACATAGCGTTTCGCTTTTAGGCCAAAGAGTTCAATTTTGGTCTCATCTGACCAGAGCACCTTCTTCCACATGTTTGCTGTGTCCCCCCACCTGGCTTCTCGCAAACTGCAAATGGGACTTCTCATGGCTTTCTTTCAACAATGGCTTTCTTTTTGCCAGTCTTCCATATAGGCCAGATTTGTGGAGTGCAAATGTGAACAGATTCTCCCACCTGAGCTGTGGATCTCTACAGCTCCTCCAGAGTTACCATCGGCCTCTTGGCGGCTTCTCTGAGTAATGCTCTCCTTGCCCGGCCTTTCAGTTTAGGTGGACGGCCATGGCAGTTGTGCCATACTCTTTCCATTTTACGATGATAGATTGAACATTGTTTCAAGAGATGTTCAAAGCTTGGGATATTGTTTTATAACCTAACCGTGCTTTAAACTTCTCCACAACTTTCACTTTATTACTGAACTGTCTGGTGTGTTCCTTGGCCTTCAAGATGCTGTTTGTTCACTGAGGTTCTCTAACAAACCTATGAGGGCTTCACAGAACAGCTGTATTTATACTGAGATTAAATTACACACAGGTGGACTCTATTTACTAATTAGGTGATTTCTGAAGGCAATTGGTTCCATTAGATTTTAGTTAGGGGTATCAGAGTAAAGTTGGCTGAATACAAATGCACACCACACTTTATAGATATTTATTTGTAAAAAATGTTGAAAACCATTTATCATTTTCCTTCCACTTCACAATTATGTGCCACTTTGTGTTGGTCTATCACATAAAATCCCAATAAAATACATTTACGTTTTTGGTTGTAACATAACAAAATGTGGAAAATTTCAAGGGGTATAAATACTTTCTCAAGGCACTGTAAAAAAAAAAACCTTCTGCCTTTACAACCACTTTAAGGCCTACTTTTCTTGTCACAGCATACAAAAGATACAAAATGTATATGTTTGCCTTCTCTGACGAGGGACGTGCCCTATTTTAAAGCGATATGGTAGACTAGCCCAACCCTAATATAGCCATGATGGAAGTCAGTGGCCTGCTGACTTTTTTCCACCGACCATTCCTGTTTGTACTGCAACCCGGGAGTTGCACATTCATCACCCCCCCCCCCAGGCCCCATTCCCCTTCCCCTCCCTCCCCCAGTTCCCCCACCACTCCCTCTTCTTCCTCTCCTCTCTACACCCCCTCTCCCCTTCCCCCCCAACCCCTCCTTCCTCCCCCACACTCTCAGGGGTCTTCTCCCCTTTTCTTTACTCATCTTCCTCTTTCTCTTCTCCCTCTATCCCTCTTATATTCCCACTACAGATATATATCTTACTAATGTTTTAGAATATTTGAAAAGGTTGAGACGAGGACCATGAGACCATCTATTGCAACACAATAAAATCTGATGGAATAGACATTTAACCACTTCCGGACCGCCGCACGCCGATGTACGTCCAAACTTTGAAGGGGGATATCGTTGTTATGGCAGCAGCTAGCTGCCATAACCCCGGTATCCCCGTTTTTGTGCGGCGGTCCGCTTTCTGATAAAAGTGGTCCCTGCTGCGGATTTGCCGCGAGATCACTTTTATCGGTGGCGGTAGAGGGCCCCCCTCCCGCCGGGATCCGGTGCCCTCCGCCGCTTACTGGAGCCGTCGGTAGCGGCGAAGGTAATCGTGTCGGTCTCCCTCCTGTGCCTGGAGACGAGTGAGGCTAATATGGCGCCCACTCGTCTCCATGACACTGCTGGGCGGAAGCGACGTCAAAACGTCACTTCCGTCCACACCTCCTAAAGGCATATTTTTTCAATGTCATTTTTTTAAATGACTTTTTTTTTTTATTGCATTTTAGTGTAAATATGAGATCTGAGGTCTTTTTGACCCCTGATCTCATATTTAAGAGGACCTGTCATGCTTTTTTCTATTACAAGGGATGTTTATATTCCTTGTAATAGGAATAAAAGTGACACACAAAAAAAATGTAAAATAAATAATAGAAAATATGAAAACGCATATGAAAACGGTGGTCACACCACACATGTGAGGTATTGCCGCAACCGGTAGAGCGAGAGCAATAATTCTAGTCCTAGACCTCCTCTGTAACGCAAAACATGCAACCTTGTAGAATTTTTTAAACATCGCCTATGGAGATTTTTGAGGGTAAAAGTTTGACGCCATTCCTCGAGCGCGACATGTTGGGTATCAATTTACTTGGCATAACATTATATTTCACAATATAAAAAAATTGGGCTAGCTTTACTGTTGTCTTATTTTTATATTCAAAAAAGTGATTTTTTTTCAAAAAAAGTGCGCTTATAAGACCGCTGTGCAAATACGGTGCAAAAAAAAAGCATTGCAACGACCATTTTATTTTCTAGGGTGTTAGAAAAAAAGACATATATAATGTTTGGGGGTTCTAAGTAATTTTCTAGCAAAAAAACCTGTTTTAAACATGTAAACGCCTAAAATCGAAAACAAGGCTGGTCCTGAATGGTTAATGACTGAGAGGCAGAGGTTTACAACCATATTCCCTTAAGACCCTCCCTTAAGACCCTCCAAAGGGTTGACTTTACATGTTAAGAGTGGAAAGTTTGCTCGTCAGAGTTTCTAGATACAAGTAAATGAAACATGTCTATGACACGGTATGTTGTTTTACCTCACCCTTTGCCAATGTTCTTTCAAGTAATTGAGGATGCTGTGTTTCGTGCTTTTATGTCTCTTTAAATAAAACTAAAGAAAAGTAGGTATCCTATATGCTAACGCCCTCCGCACGAGGAACACCTCCACCGCGCCTGTAGTTCCACTGGATAAGTGTGTTGCTAAATGAACAGCAAAATAAATAAAATACAACAAATAAAATAAAAAAATGCACCTATGAAGGTGATTACCTAATAATCAACACTTGTGACAGTGATTAAATGATAAATAAATAGTGAAAACAAAAATGTTGAGCTGCCCTCTTCAATGTACAGTATAATTCAATAATATATTTAATCCTACATATCGGTTATTGGACCAAAAAATGGTACACCGACACCTAGGCTAAATAGAAGGCGCTCAAAAGGTGTATGACTAACTGTGTGCAATAGTGGTGACAACCTCTTAATGATCAATGAATGACCTAAATAACACAGTGTATTTCGCAGTGTGCAATCGTGGTGATAACCTCTATTCGTGAGTCAATCACCTAAATACAACAGTTGTGATACCCTCTTTTAGGTGAGTCATTCAACTGAGTATAACACACTAGGATATTAATAACCCACAAAATTGTATATATCTACATAAGACCTGTGAATAATAGAAATAGCATACAAGTGTATAATGTGACCATATACCTTAATATACACATATACGTGACAGCAACAGAAAATAAACACGTGTAATATTGCTAATTCATGCTGCAAAAGTAAAATAATTCATCTACAGTTCATGAATGAAAGCAGCCTCCAAACACGCTGCACGTGACAAAGGAAAGTGACGAAAAATATATAAATCAAGTGTCCCACACAAATGATTCCTCAGTGATGTGTGTCAAATGATGAGTAGCTTCGTGATTCTGTCACCTCACCACCGTGCTAGTGAATCGCACTCTCCAGACCTGCACTCACCGAAATAACATGCCAGCACTCTCATGCAAGGCAAAACACGCTCTTTTTACCACACTCCAGGGTAAACAGTGTATACGAGGTTCACAGCGATGGTTTTCAATGGATCCACATGAAAAATAAATAAATGCTCCAATAGTGTAATTCAGCAATAGAAAATTTATTTAAAATCACTGCAATCCTTCACACATAGCACTCACATTAGTGTAAAAACAAAAAGGCACAAATCGTGTGGTGAACAGCACACTCCAACTCTGTGGATTAACCAATAAACAATGGTCACGGCGGACCCGAGGTGTACAGCTGCCGGGTAAAATCTCACCCCTCCCTCGGGATTCCTCCGTCCCTCCGTGCGCTCGTAACCTATCCTCCTGTGTGGCTAACAGCATGTACGTCACAGCTCACAGCCACGCCCCGACATGTTTCGTCATGGATAGACTTATTCATGGGATTCCATGAATAAGTCTATCCATGACGAAACATGTCGGGGCGTGGCTGTGAGCTGTGACGTACATGCTGTTAGCCACACAGGAGGATAGGTTACGAGCGCACGGAGGGACGGAGGAATCCCGAGGGAGGGGTGAGATTTTACCCGGCAGCTGTACACCTCGGGTCCGCCGTGACCATTGTTTATTGGTTAATCCACAGAGTTGGAGTGTGCTGTTCACCACACGATTTGTGCCTTTTTGTTTTTACACTAATGTGAGTGCTATGTGTGAAGGATTGCAGTGATTTTAAATAAATTTTCTATTGCTGAATTACACTATTGGAGCATTTATTTATTTTTCATGTGGATCCATTGAAAACCATCGCTGTGAACCTCGTATACACTGTTTACCCTGGAGTGTGGTAAAAAGAGCGTGTTTTGCCTTGCATGAGAGTGCTGGCATGTTATTTCGGTGAGTGCAGGTCTGGAGAGTGCGATTCACTAGCACGGTGGTGAGGTGACAGAATCACGAAGCTACTCATCATTTGACACACATCACTGAGGAATCATTTGTGTGGGACACTTGATTTATATATTTTTCGTCACTTTCCTTTGTCACGTGCAGCGTGTTTGGAGGCTGCTTTCATTCATGAACTGTAGATGAATTATTTTACTTTTGCAGCATGAATTAGCAATATTACACGTGTTTATTTTCTGTTGCTGTCACGTATATGTGTATATTAAGGTATATGGTCACATTATACACTTGTATGCTATTTCTATTATTCACAGGTCTTATGTAGATATATACAATTTTGTGGGTTATTAATATCCTAGTGTGTTATACTCAGTTGAATGACTCACCTAAAAGAGGGTATCACCACTGTTGTATTTAGGTGATTGACTCACGAATAGAGGTTATCACCACGATTGCACACTGCGAAATACACTGTGTTATTTAGGTCATTCATTGATCATTAAGAGGTTGTCACCACTATTGCACACAGTTAGTCATACACCTTTTGAGCGCCTTCTATTTAGCCTAGGTGTCGGTGTACCATTTTTTGGTCCAATAACCGATATGTAGGATTAAATATATCTTTAAATAAAAGATTTGAAAAAAAAAAGATAGAAAATTTAGAGTTGACACTAACTTTGGAAAGGTTCATGTTACTTCCTGTTGTGTTTACAGGACAGAAAGTGAAAGGAAATCTACCCAATGGAACATAAATGGCAAAAAATCCCATTAGGGCTGTTTTGGCTTTAGATTTAACATTTAGGCCTCATGTACACAGGACTCTGAGGCAAAGTCCTCTGAACGAATTTTTCTGACACCTTGAAACCTGCGTTTAAAACTCCCGTTTAGCTGCGTCTGCATGCCGCGTTTAGCCACGTTTGCGTCTAGAAGCGTTTATTAAGATTACCTCATTTTAAGACCCTCCCCAAGCTCAAAAAACTTTGTAGTTCACTATTTTAGCCATTTTGACCAGAGTGAGTAGCAGCAGCAGAGAGAGCAGTTGTCTACTTGTATTTGCCTCTATTTCTGTGCTTTTTTTTTTTGCAATGGATCCCATAATGAGCATATGTGAGGAAGTGCTCCTGACATTGCTCTTGATGGGGCTAGAATGACGTAGAAAATTGCGTGAGAGGTCCAGAGTCAGAGTTCGTCGCTATTGGACCCATCCTTTGATTGCGCAGCGAATGTCGGCAGGATATTTTGTAAACACGTAGGTACGGCTGTGTACCTACCCTGACAAATTTTTTTATTTCGCGCGCATGTCCATTGCCACATTGCGCGCACCCAAGAACATCCGTGACTGCCGCGTCCATCACAGATCACGGTAAACGGCCGCTGTTCGCGGCCATTTACCATGTGAACGCTCCGTCAAGTCATGACGCCGGTTCCTCTCTCCCCTCTGTGTACCGATCGGTACAGTGTGAGAGGAGAGGGGGAGGGATCGGATGGCAGCAGCGCAGTGGGCTGGATGTGTAGTGCCCACAGTGCTGCACTGTGACAAATGCAGTCACATCCAGCCATCCATCCATCCATGCTCAGCCATCCCTCCATACTCAAGCCATATTCTAATACCCTGCAATACTCTGCAATTACCCCGCAATACTCTGCAATACTCTGCAATACCCTGCAATACTCTGCAATTACTCCGCAATACTCTGCAATACTGTGCAATACCCCGCAATACTGTGCAATACCCCGCAATACCCCGCAATACCCCGCAATACTGTGCAATACCCCGTAATATTCTGCCATACCCTGCAATACTCTGCCATACTCTGCAATACCCAGCCATACTCTGCAATACCCAGCCATACTCTGCAATACCCAGCCATACTCTGCAATACTCAGCCATACCCAGCCATGCTCAGTCATACTCAGGCCACAGGGCCATCTTTAATATTGATTGGACCCTGGGCAAAACTTTTCTTGGGCCCCCCCCCCCCATGCAGTTTCGCTCTCAACCTGCTTGGAGCCATACAATAAATAGCAGCTAGACTCAAAATCCGTTTACTGAATTAGATCAGGCAGCTATTGCGATTGGTTGCCAGAGGTTCCAGTGTATCATTACCTCTAGCTGGTTGCTAGAGGTTATAGCACAAATTACGGCTCGCTGATTAGTTGCTAGAGGTTACAGCACATGATTTCTGCTTGTTGATTGGTTGCTAGAGATTACTGTGGATATGACCTCAGGGGGGCATGATATACATTATAATGCCGCGGGCAGCCCCTATTTTACATATGAATTCCTTCACTATTTACATATGAATGCCGGTAATTTCCATGTAAACACAGGGTCTGCAGGTGAGTCATCTTTACACAACAAAAGGGCAGAGCTGGGCAGCATTAGTAGCAGCAATTCACACTGAGATATCGGGACACATCACAGGACTAAAACCTCAAGGGAAAAGGGAATTTAAACCAGGATAGTTGGCAAGTATGAGGCTGCTGCTTTGGGCCCCACAACAATAACAGGGCCCAGGGCAGCTGCCCCTTTTGCCCTGCCTTAAAAATGGCCCTGCTCGGCCATGCTCTGCCATGCTCAGCCATACTCGGCTGTACTCTGCCTCTGTTTGTGACCAGGCTGTGGAAGTCTCACACATGTGGTATTGCCGTACTCACAAGGAGTAGGAGAATCTATACTGGGGTGTCGTTTTTGGTATGTACATGCTATGTGTTAGAAATATTGCATAAATGGACAACTTTGTGTTAAAAAAAATGCATTTTAACCACTTCCCGTCCACCGTCATACGACGTCCTTGACTTTGTGCGGGGATATCTACATGATGCCTGCAGCTACAGGCATCATTCAGATATCGGCTTTTTTCAGCCGGCGATTCCCTACACCATAAGAATGATCATAGCGGCTGTTCCACTGCTTAATCATTCTTACGGGAGGCGAGAGGGACGCCCCCTCTTCTACTGACTCACCGCTACGATCGAAGCCAGGATTTTTTTTTTTTTTTTTTTTTTTTTATTTTTTTTTTATTTTAGGCTTCCCAGCCTAGAGGTGAGATGTGGGGTCTTATTCACCCCATATCTCACTGTAAAGAGGACCTGTCATGCCATATTCCTATTACAAGGGATGTTTACATTCCTTGTAATAGGAATAAAAGTAATCAAAAATTTTTTTTCGAAAAAAGCATCAAACTAAAATAAATAAAGTAAAATGAACAATACATTTTTTTTTTTAAAGTGCCCCTGTCCCCATGTGCTCGCATGCAGAAGCGAGCGCATACGTAAGTTCCGCCCACATATGAAAACGGTGTTCAAACCACACATCGCTGCGATCGGTAGAGCAAGAGCAATAATTTTGGCCATAGACCTCCTCTGTAACTCAAAACATGTAACTAGTAAAAAATTTTAAAGCGTCGACTGGGGATTTTTAAGTAGCGAAGTTTTGCACCATTCCACGAGCATGTGCAATTTTGAAGGGTGACATGTTGGGTATCAATTTACTCGGCATAACTTCATCTTTCACATTATGCAAAAATATTGGGCTAACCTTACTGTTTTGTTTTCTTTAAAACACAAAATTTTTTTTCCCCAAAAAAACGCGTTTGAAAAATTGCTGCGCAAATACCGTGCGAGATCAAAAGTTGCAACAACCACCATTGTATTCTCTAGGGTCTTTGCTAAAAAAACAAATATAATATTTTGGGGTTCTATGTAATTATCTAGCAAATAAATTATGATTTTTACATGTAGGAGAGAAATTGGCCTGGGTGCGCCAGAACGACTGAAGGTGCTCCCTGCATGTTGGGCCTCTGTATGTGGCCACGCTGTGTAAAAGTTTCACACATGTGGTATCGCCATACTCGGGAGTAATAGTAGAATGTGTTTTGGGGTGTAAATTGTGTTATGCATATGCTGTTTGTGAGAAATAACCTGCTAATATGACAATTTTGTGGAAAAATTTTTTTAAAAAATCTTGATTTTGAAAAGAATTGTGGGAAAAAATTACAACTTCAAAAAATGCACCATGCATCTTTCTAAATACCTTGGAATGTCTTCTTTCCAAAAAGGGGTCATTTGGGGGGTATTTGTACTTTTCTGGCATGTTAGGGTCTTAAGAAATTAGATAGGCTGTCAGTACTTCAGGTGTGATCAATTTTCAGATATTGGCACCATAGCTTTTGGACTCTATAACTTTCACAAAGACCAAATAATATACACCGATTTGGGTTATTTTTATCAAAGATATGTAGCGGTATAAATTCTGGCCGAAATATATTAAGAAAAAATACTAATTTGCAAAATTTATAACAGAAACAAAGAAAAATGCATTTTTCTACAGAATTTTTGGTCCTTTTTTCTTTTATAGCGCAAAAAATAAAGAACCCAACAGTAATTAAATACCACCAAAAGAAAGCTCTATTTGTGTGAAAAAAAGAACAAAAATTTCATATAGGTACAGTGTTGCATGACTGAGTAATTGTCATTCAAAATGTGAGCACACTGAAAGCTGAAAATTGGTCTGGTTATTAAGGGGGTTTAAGTGCCCAGTGGTCAAGTGGTTAAAACATTTGTAACTATATTTTTTTATGTTTTTTCATTGTTTTCCATCATATTTTTGTCTTTTCAGGTCTAAAATATAGGGCACCTCTGAAATGTGGAAATCTGCATGTGAACCCATTTTTTTTGCTTCCAAAGAAACGCTGTTAAACGCAACTGGAAAAAAAGGCAATAAACGAGACTGTGTACATGGTCACATAGGATAACATTGAATGAGTTCAGGGGCAGTTGAACAAAGCGTCCAACTGCCTCTGAACGCACGTTTAACAGTGTCCTGGGTACATGGGGCCTTAGTTGTTTTCACTACAGTGAAATTTCTTTCTTTCTTTTCAGATTCATCCTTAAAGCTGATGCCATTTCTGAAAGCAGATACAGAGAAGCTGAATTGTAAGATCAAGTCTTATTTCACAGACAACATTCAGGTGTTATGGCCGAATATCGACTCCTCTGTCGAAACACAGGATTCTTGGTACATTGTCACTGCACAACACACTGATGGCAAGTTTCAGATGTCAACATTCATACTTGCCCAGACGCCATCGATGGCAGAGAGAGATGATGAAATACATCATACTTTAGGTTAGTTTTTCCCAAGCTTTAGCTGGTTGTGAGTCACCAACCACAAACTTATGTGCTGATATCATTGTTTACAATTTAGAACAAGATTTGTTTTTTATTATCATTATTATTTTATGATTAGGTTTTGAGACTTATTCAGTTCTGACATCAGTTAAGTTAAATGTGATTGGTTGGTGTGGATTACTGCACTTTGCCCTTCATTATTATAGTATGCACTGCTTTAGTGAATAATACCTTCTTTGTGGACACTACTCTGTCCCCTGCTAACACTTAAAGCCCAACTCCAGGGAATATAAAAATCCTCCCTTGCAGTGGAGCTGCTCCTGCACTACAAAAGTTAAATGCTTGTTTAGGTGTAGGGTATGGGAAAAAGTACTTTTACTTACTTAATCTTGCTCTCCTCAGCAGCAATCGTTCTGCTATGCTCCAGTGGTGGACTGTACCTCTGCATCCTCATGTCCAGTTCTGTGCTAAGGGCCCTGCACCAGTCTTGATGACGTCAGAGGACCTGCGACCACCGGAGCATAGGGGAGGAGATGCTGTGGGGACCAGTCTAAGGCAGCCCATACATTAGTCAGTATTTTTTTGTCCAACCAACTTTGAATGTGGGATTGGGGAATTCTCCCCACTGAGCTATTGCATTCTGACAGTGGGGAGACTTTCCGCCATCAGAATAAACTGATCAGTGCTGCAGTCTGCAGCACTGATAGAGTGGGGAAACCAATAGATCGACTTCTGTACAAAAGCCTGAGAGGATTGCTTTAAGTTAACCCAATGGAATAACAGACCGGAAAACCAATAAACACTACATACATTCTCTCCCATACATGGTTTGAAATATGTCTGGTCTCTGCTGAACCAGCCAAATTTCGATCTATGTGTGGCCGACTTTACAGTCCAGAGGAGCCTGCATGAGCAGAAGATTGGGTAATTAAAAGTGCTTTTCTTGTTCTAGACCAAAAGTGCTTTTCTTGTTCTTCTAGACCAGTGATGGTCATTTCCCATGATGCTCTGGCATGCTGCAGTGTAGTGGAGCATCATGGGAAATGTAGTTCCAGAACATCTGGGGTGCCAAGGTTCGCCATCACTGTCCTAGACCAATGGAACATTTAACACTTCCTGTGCTGGAGCAGCCCCACTGCACGGGAGGATTTTTACTTTCCCTGTGTTAGGCTTTGAGGTGCAAGTTACAAAGTTAGCATCAATCTATTGGAGCATTGTGTGATCTCAAAGGATCAATTGCTACTTCATGCTACTTGTGTAGTTTGCACAATAGGGAGTCGTTTATCACATCTGCTCACTGATAAATAAGATCTAATGGGTTTTAGTAGCCTAATGTGCATGTCAGGGCAAAAATAAATGAATACATGTTTAAGTACAGAAAAATACCTACTGATCTGCCAGAAATCCCATGTGCTCCTAACGTCTTGTTTTGTCTGACAGCACTGTGCCTCCGATGCACTGAAATCCCAACCAGTGTTGCCAGTCCTGTTTTCTGGACTACAGAGCTCCCCCGATCCTCCAAACCTGTATGTCCCTTTCAACATGCGCACCTTGGGAGGAATTGGCTAAGTGGTTAGCACTTTTGCCTAGCAGCACAAGTAGGGATGAGCTTCGTGTTCGAGTCGAACATTGAACGTTCGGCCGTTCGCCGAATTACGAACGATATGGTTCACGCCAAATTCGAGTGGCGCGTCACGGCCCATAATTCACTGCGGCATCGCAGTGCATTGCTGGCTGATGATTGGCCAAGCATGCACTATGACCCGCATGCTTGGCCAATCACAACGCCGTCTGTACAAAGAGCCGTAATTGGCCAAAGCCAGGGTGGCTTTGGCCAATTATGGCTCAGGGGGTTTAGTACACGCCTGACATTATATAAGGCCCCCGCACAGCGGCCCTGTGTACAGCGGCCCTGTGTAGTGTGTTCCGGCGTTGAGAAAGAGATAGATAGACAGAGAGACAGTGTAATTTGATTTAAGTTAGATAGAGTAGGCAGGCAAGTCAGTTAGCTGCTCTTACAGTGTATTGTGTGTATGTGAGTGTGTGTGTATGTATATGTATATATATATATATATATATATATATATATATATATACACACTGTATTCAGTTTAGCTAGATCCGTTCCTGTTATTCTCTTCCTACTGACAGTTATTTACAGTTAGTGTAGTGCATCCTCTGCACAGTGTGCACCTAAATCTACCTGAAGAAAATTAGTGGTGTTCTTCTGATCCTATTAGTACAGTACCGCAGGCAGCTGCAGTATTTACAAATTAGTGTAGTGTGTCCTCTGCACAGTGTGCACCTAAAGATACCTGAAGAAAATTAGTGATGTTCTTCTGATCCTATTAGTACAGTACCGCAGGCAGCTGCAGTATTTACAAAGTAGTGTAGTGCGTCCTCTGCACACTGTGCACCTAAAGCTACCTGAAGAAAATTGGTGGCGTTCTTCTGATCCTATTAGTATCGCAGGCAGCTGTAATATTTACAAATTAGTGCAGTGCGTCCTCTGCACAGGGTGCACCTAAAGCTACCTGAAGAAAATTAGTGGTGTTCTTCTGATCCTATTAGTACAGTACTGCAGGCAGCTGCAGTATTTACAAGTTAGTGTAGTGCGTCTTCTGCACAGTGTGCACCTAAAGCTACCTGAATAAAATTGGTGGTGTTCTTCTGATCCTATTAGTATCGCAGGCAGCTGCAGTATTTACAAGTTAGTGTAGTGCGTCCTCTGCGCAGTGTGCACCTAAAGCTACCTGAAGAAAATTGGTGGTGTTCTTCTGATCCTATTAGTACAGTACCACAGGCAGCTGCAGTATTTACAAATGAGTGTAGTGCATCCTCTGCATAGTGTGCACCTAAAGCTACCTGAAGAAAATTAGTGGTGTTCTTCTGATCCTATTAATACCACAGGCAGCTACAGTATTTACAAATTAGTGTAGTGTATCCTCTGCACAGTGTGCACCTAAAGCTATCTGAATAAAATTGGTGGTGTTCTTCTGATCCTATTAATACCACAGGCAGGCACCTACAATATTTACAGTTATGCCGCGTACACACGGTCGGACTTTACGGCAGACTTTGCCCGGCAGACTTTTCAAAGGACTTTACGACGGACTTTCTGAATGAACGGACTTGCCTACACCCAATCCACCAAAGTCTGTCAAATTCGTACGTGATGACGTACAACCGGACTAAAACAAGGAAGTTCATAACCAGTAGCCAAAAGCTGCCCTAGCGTGGCTTTTTGTCTGTCGAACTAGCATACAGACGAGCGGACTTTTCGACCGGACTCGAGTTCGACGGATTGATTTAAAACATGTTTCAAATCTAAGTCCGTCCAACTTTTGAGAAAACAAAGTCTGCTGGAGCCCACACACGATTGAATTGTCTGATGAAATCCAGTCCGCCGGGCAAAGTCTGCCGTAAAGTCCGCTCCGTAAAGTCTGCGGCATTAGTGTACTGCATCCTCTGCATAGTGTGCACCTAAAGCTACCTGAAGAAAATTGCTGTTGTTCTGCTCCTATTAATACCACAGGCAGGCAGCTACAGCATTTACATTTAATGTACTGTGTCCTCTGCACGGTGTGCACCTAAAGCTACCTGAAAAAAATTGGTGGTGTTCTTCTGATCCTATTAATACCACAGGCAGGCAGCTACAGTATTTACAGTTAGTGTACTGCGTCCTCTGCACAGTGTGCACCTAAAGCTACCTGAAGATAATTGCTGCTGTTCTCATACTAATAATACTACAGGCAGGCAGTTGATTCTGCTAGCTGCAGTATCAGTATATATATATATATATATATATATATATATATATATATATATATATCTATATCTATCCCAGCTTTGTGCAGCTACATCTCACTGCAGGCCATTAGTATGTCTGGAAGGCCAACAAGGAGAGGCAGACAGGCAAGCAGGCTCTGTGTCTAGAGGCAACAGTGCTGGTCGTGGAGACGGTGCATCCTGATCAGCACGTGGCCGTGCGACACGCTTGTCCTTTTTTTGGCAGCTGGCCGTGTTGAGCCGCAGCATGCGGAAGACTTGGTAGAGTGGATGACCAAGCCGTCCTCATCCATCCTCATCCTCCTCATCCTCTCTCACCCAGGCTCAGGGTACTTTGTCTGGCAAAGCAGCTGCCAACGCAGCCTCTTCCCTCGGATCAATGGCATTAGTCACTCCTTCCCTAGCCCCACCATGTCCTCCTGAGGATTCCCCCGAACTGTTTTGACCACAGTGTTGGCTACATGCTCCAGGAGGATGCCCAGCGTTTTGAAGGCTCTGATGATGGTACCCAGCTAGAGGAAGGCAGTAATGTGAGCCCAGAGAGAGGGGGTGCCCAAGAAGGACAGCAATCTGGCAGTCATGTTCCCCCAGCTGCAGCATACTGCCAGCTTTGCTCCAGTGATGAGGAGGGAGGGGATGATGAGGTCACTGAATCCACATGGGTGCCTGATAAGAGAGAGGAGGAGGCACATCACCAATGAGGCAGGATGCCCACCAGGGGCCAGCTTAAGGGCAGCACACCGACTGCATCACACCGCAAAGCTCCGCATGTGCAGGGTGCTGCTGTCTGTGCGCGTTATTCCAAAAGTTCTTTGGTGTGGGGCTTTTTTGAGATGAATGCATCAGATCCCACCGCTGCTATTTGCAACATATGTCTCAAGCGTATCTCGCATGGCCAAAACATCTCCCGCTTGGGCACCACATGCTTGACCAGACAATATATTGACCTGCCATTTAGTCCGTTGGCAAGCGTACCTAAAAGACCCACACCAAAGTACAAAGTGGACCTCTCCTTGCTCCTCATCAGCTGGGATCTCCAACCCCACTATACCTTCAGTCCTCTCTGAGACCTTCACTGAGAGGAATGAAGGTGTAAAATTAGGTGTGTCACAGCCAAGTACTTGCGGGCAACCTGCTATCGGTACACCGACGTAAAATTATACCAGGCAAATTTCCCTGCCCCAGCTGCTGCACCGCCGAAAGAAGTTCGCTCCCAGCCATCCACATGCCCAGCGGTTGAATGCTAGCTTGGCTAAATTGCTAGCACTTCAACTGCTGCCTTTTCAGTTGGTAGACTTTGCCCCCTTCTGTGAGTTTGTGGAATGTGCTGTTCCTCAGTGGCAGGTTCCCAAACGCCACTTTTTCTCACAGAAGGCGATTCTGGCTCTCTACCAGCATGTGGAAAGCAATGTCTTTGGCCTCGCTGGACAAGGCGGTCCAGCGAGGCATGGACAGGGACGTTACCTAGCACTAGGTGACTCTTCTGGCAGCTAGGAAGGATGCAGGACAGGGTGCAGTAGTGTTGGAGGTTGTTCCGCCACCACACCTCCAAAATACTACTAGGGGTGATTCTGCCACACCTCTCTCCTCCATCCCTTCCTCTTCTTCTTCCTCCATGGCCTCTTCCTGTGTTGATTTATCTTCGGAACCAGCGGTGCTCCGTAGGCGTTCAAGGGGCTACGCAAGCATGTAGGCCAAAGGATACCATGCGGTGCTTGAGCTTGTGTGCTTGGGGGACAGGAGCCACACTGGGGCAGAGATTCTGTCAGCTCTGCAGGGGCAGGTTCAGAGGTGATTGATGCCAACTTAAGGCAGGTATGGTGGTTTGCGACAATGGCACCAACCTCCTCTCTGCCCTCCGACAGGGACAACTGACCCATGTGCCCTGTTTGGCTCACATCCTTAACTTGGTGGTGCAGCGGTTCTTGGGCAGGTACCCAGGCTTACAGGATGTCCTGAGGCAGGCCAGGAAAGTCTGTGTGCATTTTTGCAGGTCATATAATGCCAGTGCTCGGCTGGCTGACCTCCAAAAGGAATTTAACCTGCCCAAGAGCCGCCTAATCTGTGACATGCCCACCAGGTGGAACTCAACGTTGGCCATGCTGCAGTGGCTGCACACGCAGCAGAGGGCCATCAATAAATACCTGTGCAACTATAGCACCAGGACAGGGTCAGGGGAGCTTGTTTTTTTTTCCCCACGCCAGTGGGCCATGATCAGGGTTGCATGCACTGTCCTGTCGCCATTTGAGGAGGCCACGAGGATGGTGAGCAGTGACAGTGCATGCATCAGTGACACTGTCCCCCTTGTCCACCTGTTTGAGCACACGCTGCATGGAATAATAGACAGGGTACTTGAGGCAGAACAGAGGCAGGAAGAGGAGGACTTCCTTAGCTCTCAAGGCCCCCTTAATCCAGACAGTGTTCCTGCGTGCCTGCGAATCACACAGGAAGAGGAAGAGGAGGAGGAGGAGGATTGTGTCAGCATGGAGGTGGAGCCTGGCACTCAGCATCAGCAGCAGTCTTTAAGGCAGTGGTTCTCAACCTGGGGGTCGAATGACAATTTGCTAGGGGTCACGGAATCCTGGGCTGTTCCTGAAGCCCGCACTGCTTTCCCAGACTTTTTATATCTGTCCAACAGGGCTATCCCTGGAGCCCGCGGCCGCCCATTTAGCCTCTTTGCAGCCACCCATTCAGTTTACGGCATGGGTGGGGGGTAGAGACTAGAGGTCAGCTGACTGGTGAGGAATGTGAAGTGGAAGGGGCTGGAGGAGAACCTATCTCCTGATTTCAGCATAGGTGTCACTGCTGTGAGACACCACAGAGCTGGAGACACAGTGTGGCCAGAGACACAATGAGTAACACTATCTGTGATTAGAGTTGCCATTAAAAGTCCCCACTACAGTTCTCACATCAGCAAATGACCTTGATCAAGAGCACCTAAGTTGGCTGATCAGAACTCCCCACCAGCACTGCCATTCATGCCAACTTCCTGCCAGCACTGCCACTCATCCCATCCCCCCCACCACCACCACCACCAAGGTGTAAGAG
This sequence comes from Lithobates clamitans, assembly GCA_037952925.1. Lineage (NCBI taxonomy): Eukaryota > Metazoa > Chordata > Amphibia > Anura > Ranidae > Lithobates > Lithobates clamitans. Next base: position 6,172,712 of record JBBGZY010000098.1, read on the forward strand.
AAGGAAAAAAAATAGAGAATACATGGAAGAGAGAGGAAAAGAGAGGGGGAACAAAGAAAAACAGAGAGAAAGAATAAGAGAACAAGAAAAATGGCTAGAGAGAGGGATGAGGGGGAAAAAACAACAAAGTAGGATAGTGAGAGATAAAAGGGAAAGAAAGGACAACAAAGAAAGAGTGTTACATCCCAAAACGTACCAGAAGAGGTTTTAATACTGTGCGAGTGGAAGAGACTCGGGGAGCACTAAATGTCCATGGGTTAGGGGCGCAAATTACTTGTCTTGCCTTGGGTGCTGACAGCCCACGCTACGAAAATAATTTTACTGTTAGGGGTCCCCACAACTTGGGAAATTTAATCAAGGGGTCACGGCACTAGTAAGGTTGAGAACCACTGCTTTAAGGGATCATTTACAGTCCCAAGAAACCCATGGACTTGTACAAGGCTGGGAGGAGGTGGCTGCGGATCATGTCGTCCTTGGTGACCCAGAGGACTCCGGACCGAATGCCTCAGCAAACCTACGCTGCATGGCCTCCCTGATCCTGCAAAGCCTGCGGAAGGATCCTCTTGTTCCTGGTATCAAGGAGAGGGGTCAATACTGGCTGGCAACCCTCCTTGATCCACGTTACAAAGGTAAGGTTGTGGACCTTTTCTTGACATCGCAGAGAGAGCAGAGGATGAAACATTTTCGGGAGGCCTTGCAGAAAGGTCTGTGCAACGCGTTTCCAGAGACTGGGAGGTTACAAACTCCTGTTCCTGGACAACGTCTTGCTGAGTCTTCGGTCAGTCAAAGAAGGCGTAATGGAGAAGGTGGCCGTCTGACCGATGCGTTCAGACAAGTTTTTTAGTCCGCAGCCCCAAGATATGATCGGTTCGAGCAACCATCGCCAGCGTCTGTTTTACATGGTGCAGGAATACCTAGGGGCAAGATCTGACTTGGACACCTTTCCCACCGAAAATCCTCTGGGTTACTGGGTCTTGAGGATGGATCACTGACCGGAGCTTGCACAGTATGCAATTGAGCTACTGGCCTGTCCTGCATCCAGCATTCTTTCGGAACACACATTCAGTGCTGCTGGAGGCTTTGTAACCGATCACAGGGTGCGCCTGTCCACCGACTCGGTCGATCGACTGACCTTTATAAAAATGAATCATTCTTGGATCACCACCAGCTACCAAGCACCTGATGCTGATGTAACCAAATATTTTTTTTTTGAAATGTCAGATCCTTCAAGACTGCCTATGCTGATGCTGAGTGACTATCCTTTTATGCTGAGTGACTATCCTCTTCCTCCTCAATGATCATGCTAATAGCTTGTAAGAATATTTTTGGTTCTTGGCGCTGCCACCAGTGGCTAAAGCCCAATTTTTCAGCCCCTGTTTAACAGGGGCATGTAATTACAATTTTTGATGCAATATTTTGCAAGGAGGGTTTGTTGCTGCACTCAACTAGAGTATTTGTGAGGGGTTGCAGTGTTGTGGCACCAGCACCAGTGCTTAAGGGCCAATTTTTCAGCCCCTGTATAACAGGGGCGTGTAATTATAATTTTTGATGCAATACTTCGCAGCAGGGCTCGTTCCTGCATTCCAACTAGAGTATCTGTAAGGGGTTGCAGTGTTGTGGCACCAGCACCAGTGCCTAAGGCCCAATTTTTCAGCCCCTGTTCAACAGGGACATGTAATTTGAATTCTTGATCTAATATTGCACAGCGGGGCACGTTTCTCCGCCCACCAAGAGTATCTGTGAGGACTTACAGTGTTGTGGCACCAGCACCACCACCACCAAAGGCCCAATTTTTCTGCCCCTGTTCAACAGGGGCATGTAATTACAATTCTTGATCTAATATTTCACAGCAGGGCCCTGTGAGGGCTTACAGTGTTGTGGCCACAACAACACCTAAGGCCCAAATTTCTGCTGAGTATACAGGGCAGGCCCCTACTTTCAAACATCCAACTTACAAACGACTCCTACTTGCAAACGGAAGGAAACAACAGGAAGTGAGATGAAATCTACCCCTAGGAAAGGAAATTCTCTTCTGTAAGAGTTAATATGGGAAAAACGTGTCTCCTCTCCACTGCTGCTTTATCACCAATCCTTGTTTCACTAAAAACCCCAAATTGTCAAAAAAACATTTCTCATTGGGACAGAAAGTGAGGTGAAATCTTCTGAAGAGGTGCACTGACAGCAAAACAAATGTCACAGGGGTGATAACCTTTCCCTATGTTTTCCAAATAGCTTAAAAATAGATTTTTTTGGCTGGAGCTACACTTTAAAAATGTACCAGTTCAAAATTACAAACAGATTCTACTTAACAACAAACCTACAGTCCCTGTCTTGTTTGCACCGCCTGTATACTGCTGTTCAGAGTATATAGGGCCTGGGGGCCCCACGCCTTTCCTTTTTTTAATTTGGGTGTGGGGTTCCCCTTAATATCCATACAAGACCCAAAGGGCCTGGTAATGGAATGGGTACCCATGCCGTTTGTCTCACTGATTTTCATCCATATTGCCGGGACCCGAAATTACATTAAAGCCGAAAGCAGTTTTTTTTAAACAATAGTGTTTACTCAGTTTTGGATTTACAAAAAATAAGACAAAAACCAGGAACAATATTTAGCATACTTCTATCGATATTTTGACTGTGATAAAAATTTAGGAAAGGAAACCAAAAAAAAGGGGGGGAGGGGAAAAGCAAGTAAAGCAAAAGGGGGAGAATAACAACTCCCAGGTAGTACTTTAACTTACAATTACATTGTCCCAGCCTGGTTCGTAGGAACTATATCTTATACAGATGGCACTGTTTTCCTCCGCCCGTCACCCCCTTGGGAGCTTGCTGTGACTAGGCGGAGGTTCAGTCCCTAGAATTCAATATCTATTTGTTTGCTTCTAGCGTTTTGGTTCCTGTTATCATCTAAACCAGGGGTCCTCAAACTTTTTAGACAGGGGGCCAGTTCACGGTCCCTCAGACTGTTGGGGGGCCGCACTATAGTTTAAAAAAAATATGAACTAATTCCTAAATTCCTATGCACACATCATTTTTGTAGTGCAAAAGACTAAAAGAATGAATAATAAATAATAATATGGACAGGGGGACAGAGGGATGGACAGGGGGACAGAGGGATGGACAGGGAGACAGAGGGATGGACAGGGGGACAGAGGGATGGACAGGGGGACAGAGGGATGGACAGGGGGACAGAGGGATGGACAGGGGGACAGAGGGGTGGACAGGGGGACAGTGGGATGGACAGGGGGACAGTGGGGTGGACAGGGGGACAGAGGGATGGACAGGGGGACAGAGGGGGGGCAGTGGGGTGGACAGAGGAATGGACAGGGGGACAGTGGGATGGACAGGGGGACAGTGGGATGGACAGGGGGACAGTGGGGTGGACAGGGGGACAGAGGGGTGGACAGGGGGACAGAGGGGTGGACAGGAGGACAGAGGGGTGGACAGGGGGACAGAGGGGTGGACAGGGGGACAGAGGGGTGGACAGGGGGACAGTGGGGTGGACAGAGGGGGGACAGTGGGGTGGACAGGGGGACAGTGGGGTGGACAGTGGGACAGAGGGGGGGACAGAGGGGGGGGCAGAGGGGTGGACAGAGGGGGGACAGTGGGGTGGACAGGGGGACAGAGGGGTGGACAGGGGGGACACAGGGGACACAGGGGGGACAGAGGGGTGGACAGGGGGACAGAGGGGTGGACAGGGGGACAGTGGGGTGGACAGAGGGGGGACAGTGAGGGGGACAGTGGGGTGGACAGGGGGACAGTGGGACAGAGGGGGGGACAGAGGGGTGGACAGAGGGGGGACAGTGGGGTGGACAGGGGGACAGAGGGGTGGACAGGGGGACAGAGGGGTGGACAGGGGGACAGAGGGGTGGACAGAGGGGGGACAGGGGGAACAGAGGGGTGGACAGGGGGACAGAGGGGTGGACAGTGGGGTGGACAGGGGGACAGTGGGGTGGACAGGGGGACAGAGGGGGGACAGGGGGACAGTAGGGGGACTAACCTTCTCAGGTGCTGTTAGCTTCGGCTGCTGTGGCGGCTGCTGGATCTCCCAGTTCTGGTGCTGGGCTTGAGTATTGTGGCCCTCAGAGCGACCTCCTCCCTGTTGTGTGGTGGGCTGCGGGGTCTGCTGCTGTGCTGAGGCTCCGCCGCGTGTAGTGTCTCCCTTCCCCGGTGCCATCTTGGGAGACGGAGGCTGCTGGGCCTTAGAAGCGCTGGTATTTCTGAGGTGCTGTGGGGGATTTTGGTTGTTTCCCGGCCCCCTCCGCTGCATCATCCGTTCCCAGACTCCTGAATGTAGGTTCGGTAGTGGTCCGCTCATCCCCTATTGCTTACTGTTGAGCTGTTCTGGCCGGAGGTGTGCGGAGCGGAGTCAGTGCATGTCCGACCTCGGCGCCGCGCGCATTCGCACTTTCCCGAAAGCAGTTTTAAATGACTTCTATTCCTTTAAAAATGTAATTTTGTGCAGGGACTGTTCTAAGCACAGAAAACACGTGCCACTTTACAGGCATACTATAGACACACCCCAGTTACGATATTTAAAGGAATTTCACTTTTTTTTCACTTTAAGCATCATTAAAATCACTGCTCCCGAAAAAACGGCCAATTTTAAAACTTTTTTTTGCATTGATACATGTCCCCTGGGGCATGACCCGGGTCCCCAAACCCTTTTTAGGACAATACCATGCAAATTAGCCTTTAAAATTTAGCACTTTTAAATTTGAACGTTCGAGTCCCATAGACTTCAATGGGGTTCTAAAGCTCGCGCAAGTTTTCGGTCCGTTCGCAGGTTCTGGTGCGAACCGAACCGGGGGGTGTTTGGCTCATCCCTAAGCAAAAGTATCCGTGGTTGGAATCCCAACCACAACACTACCTGCCTGCAGCTTGCATGTTCTGCCTGTGCTTGCATGTTCTGCCTGTGCTTGCATGGGTTTCCTTCCCCGCTCCAAAAACATGCTAGTAGGTTAATTGACTTCTGTCTAAATTGGCCAGTACAGTATGTGTATGTATTACTGTGAGTTAGGGGTCTTAGATTGTAAGTTCCTTGAGGGTAGGGACTGATGTGAACGTATAATATATATGAAAAGTGCTGGGTAAATTGACAGTGCTGTATTTAAGTTCCTGTAATAAAAAAAATAATAAATAATACACCTGGAACAGTCAGAACCTGTTTGTGGCAACCAGTCAAATTCTATCTTTAACTTCTTCATTTAAGCTTTGAAAAATAAAAGATAGAAGCCAATTGGTTGCCTTGCACAGCTGCTCCAAATTCTGTCTACTCCAGTTTTAATACATTTGTTATTTTTTTGTTTGTTTGTTTTTTTGCTAGAAAAACAGTGATACTGCTGTGACTGCCAAGAACCTCCCCACATACTTTGTGTAAGGAAATAGCTCTTGGGAGATGTAGTTTTGGGGGTGTTCCTACAGCAATAGAAACTGAGCTTTCGCCAGCTTCCCCCCCCACAAGAATTTTACAAGCCTGGCGATGATATCAGAGAAACTAATACAATTGTTTCTTGCTACAATAACATGTTAAAAGAAAAATTAACTATAGAGGAGGAGGGAGGTTTGAGGGTAAATTTGGGTAAAGCCTGGGTATTCATTTTAATTGATCTACTGAACAAGGGCCAGGTAGCTCTGCTCAAAGTCTTTTACTATTTCTTAACTGGATGAGATATAGAATACATACACTGGCTGTCATCAATAATTACTGACCCATGGGACATGGCACTAAAATCCAGCCCTTAGTCTTCTCCACCTAATTACAGACACAAATACCGGTAATTTTCCTATTTTCTTTTTTTTTTTTTAGGGTACAGAAATGTGATCAAAACAAACTCTCGTGAAATTATAAATTTTCCACAGATTAAAGAAAAATAAATATATTCAATAATTTATTTCTAATAAATTCATCAACTGTATTAATAAATTGTATCTATGGTACATTGAACTTTTTTTCTGTCTATAGCTACATTTACGATAAGTACCCATACTCCTCATATCTATACCAGACTGAATGACAACGTAGTTCTGGATTGTGCTTTCCTGGTCGATCACAAGGCTGAAGCTTCAGTTACATGGAATTTCCAAGGCAAAGGAAGGAGGAACTTAAAACTGCTGTCTTACAATGGATCCACAAAGGAGCTGGAGTATCACAGTAAGAAGGGTCAGGTGCAAGTGGACGAAATACAAAAGGGGATTGCTTCTCTTAGTGTGACCAGTATGGCTTTGGAAAAGGAAGGACTCTTCACCTGCACTGTGTTCGTAGGATCTCTCTATGCTGAACAACAGATTGACCTTGAGGTCAGAGGTATGGGATTGGTCATAACCCATAATGTAATGATGACACATGTAACTAACTGATAAGCTGGCATGTTTAAAGCTGAACTCCAGGATAGTCAAATATTGTCTTAAAGTAGACCTATAGACAAAACTTTTTTTTTTGCCATTTTAGTAAGGGAGGATTACAACACCTGATTTTTTTTCGCCATTTGTGTCCCATTGCGGAGATTTCCCTTCACATCCTGTCCCACAGCAAAACAGGAAGAGAAAGGAAATCCCAGCAAATTAAAGGAGTCCCTTGGGGATCCCCAAGTCACCAGAACTAGTGTCTCCAGTGGAAGTTTTCCCCTCTATTACTTTTCTGGGGACAAACCAAAATTTGGGCTTTTCTTTTACTTTCACTTTCAGTGATAATGGTAAACAGGACCAATAAAGAGGGTGAATCTCCCTAACGGGACACAGACAGCAATAAAAACTGACAGGTGTTCTAATCCATCTCCACTCTATCCAAAATAAAAAAAAAAGTTTTGCCTTTTAGTTATACTTTAACCAGTTCCATACCGACCCATAGTAAAATGACGCTAGCAGGAACACCCTCCCATCCTGGGAGGACGTCATATGAATTAAAAAAAAAAGTTTTACTTGCCTAATATTGCACAGAGCGCTCCTTTACCTCCTCTTTGACAGTCCCCCACCGATGCTGTCTGCTCCCCCCTCCTCTGGGTGCCTCCTTAGCAAGCCATGTTCTATGGGAGCACCCGTCCTTGTGTGATCCCAAGAGGGACTGTGTGAGTCCATAAAAACACACGGTACAGGTAAGCCATGCCCTGCCCCCTCCTCACAGGAATTTGACTGACAGGCTATGGCTCCCGCTGCTCTCCAGAAAGTAAAAGGAGCAACGCTGCACCCAGGACAGAGCTGGATCAGTGAGAGGAGCCAGGTAAGTGTTTAGAGAAAAAGGGTTAGAACAGGTAGTAGGAAGTTTTTTTTTTTTTTTACCTTAAAGTGGTTCTAACGTTTTTTTTTTTTTATCTTAATGCATTCTATGCAATAAGGTGTTTGTTACCCTAATGCCCTGTACACACGATCGGACTTTCTGACAACAAAACTGTGGATTTTTGTTTCGAAGGATGTTGGCTCCAACTTGTCTTGCATACACACGGTCACACAAATGTTGGCCAACTGTTACGAACGTTGTGACGTACAAGACGTACGTGATATCCATTACGAACGCTAGTTTTACAAGACCGAGCGCTTCCGGCTCGTACTTGATTCCGAGCATGCATGGACTTTTGTCCGACAGACTTGTGTACACACGATCGTACAGTCTGACAACAAATATTTGTTGGTGGCAAATTCGAGAACCTGCTAGCCAACATTTGTTGGCGGAAAGTCAGACAACAAATGTTTGATGGAGTATATACGCGGTCGGACTTTCCGCCATCCAAAATGTGTTGTCGGAAAATCCAATCGTGTGTACGGTGCATTACACTTCATATTCCTGATATGTGCCTGCTGTGCCATGTGCTTATATGAAAAAATATCCTGTTCTTTTTATATTGCTTCCTTTTTATTAAATCACTGGTGTTCCTGTCGGTCCCTCTGCTTTCCTAGTAAAAACTGACCACACTAAGCAGGAGAGAACACTGTGGTCAGTTCTCTAGCTATGCTGGGAACTCTGTGTGTTCTCCTCCAATCATTAGAGTTGTCCTGACATGCCCCCACTGCACAACCATTCACTGGGAAGCTCAGCGTGCTGCTGCTTCTCCTGCCCCCAGCTTTTATGCAGCTGAGAAAGGGAAAAAGGTATTTATACTGTATTTTTATATCTATGCAAAAATGTTTTGCCTTTCATTGCTATTTTAAACTGAATGGGTTGTTTTACGAGGTGATCGTTTACAATCACTTTAGGATAAAAAAACTTTCTGTGTACAGCAGCCTTACCTGAGCCCCTATCTCTATCCAGCAATGTTGCACGCGAGACTTGGTTGTCCGGGATTTTCCCTTCTCATTGCCTGAAACACACAGCGGGCGCCAATGGCTGTCAATCAAAGTCAGTGAGCCAATGAGGAGACAGAGGGGCAGGGCCGAGCCAGGGCTCTGTGTCTGAATGGATACACAGAGCAGTGGCCCGGCTCGGGTGCCCCATAGCAAGCTGCTTGTTGTGGAGGCATTCGATAGAAGGAAGGGGCCAGGTTCACTGGAGGGGGATCCGAGAAGAGGAGGATCTGGGCTGCTCTGTGCAAAACCATTGTATAGAGCAGGAAAGTATAATATGTTTGTTGAAAAAATTATTAGACCCCCGCGCTTATGGTAAAAATGAAAAATGAGGAGGTGCAGCCTCTATCAATAAATTCACCATAAGATGATGTTAGAAAGAAATGTGAAAAAGAGGGGGGATAGGTATGGCGCGGCTCTTATTAAGAGGTGACCTACAACCTCTAAATACTTGAGGGGTGTGTGTCACGGGTGCATTTCGTGCAAAAAGCTTTTGGCCCACAGATGTTAGCACTTGGCTTGCTGCTGCCATGTTGGTTTGATATGGACGGCTCAGTAAAGACATTAACAGCTGGAGAAGGTACCTCTAATCCTTGGTGTAGTGTATGTGAGCTGGAGAAGCAGCCAAAGGGGAGCGGTGGAGAGCTATATTCACATTTCCATGCAATTTATTACAGAACATGAGGTGGGAGTTCGGGGAGACTGACTGTTTGGGAATTAATCTTTTTATGAAGTTCTACATGGATATTGAGCAGCACTGATTTGTTTTTGCATTGCCACACCATCTCCGTGCACTTCTTTATCAACATTCATTACCCTTATACTCAACGTCCTCCATAGAAGACGAGTTACTATCATCTCTCTGTCCCTTAATAGTGAACTATTTTTACGTGCCCTACACGCATTTTTTTTGGCAATTTTGCACATGCTATTGTTTGCACATGCGATTCAAAATATTTTTTATTAATCTGTATATTATTCTTTTTCTCTATTTTTTACCCACCATATACCTGCAACCATTGTTATCCTATTTTGCACATGCATTTTTTTACACATGCAACTTTTTGCACATGTGATTTTTTTTTTTGCACAATATTGATTTTTTCCACTTTTTTGCCTTTAGTGGTCTTTTGTTTTTATTTTTTATATATATATCTCCTGTGTTGTTAGCAATTTTTACACAGTTTCTTCAATTTATTTATGAAGTGTTCATAAATATACTGTATATATATTTCTCTATATGTTTTTAAATGAAAAGTAATAAAGATAAATTTTTGGGGGTTTTGGGAGGGAGATTCAGTTTTTGTGCTTTGTATTTTGTCATTTGATCTTGTCCTATTTTTTGTTATGCATTAGCATTTTCTTTTATTTCACAACTTTTGGTGGTTTCATTGCTTTAACTGCTTAATTTATCTTGATTATATACTTGTCTTTTTCACATATATCCTTTAAATATAGACCTACACACACACACACACACCTGTTAGTTTTCTGCACATTTGAGTGAAGGCCGATGATGCTTAAATACGCCCCCATATGCCCGGGATCTTCATCCCCATGACTAAGCTCCAAGGTAAGGAGCAAAACGCATTTGGTCCAGGCTGAGGATGCCATTCATACACTCACACATTCATCCAAAGGGTGAATGGTACATTGGATGTGCGGCTGCAGGGAGACCTTTCTTTGCTTTAGGGGATCACAGGAGCTGGAACGAGCTCCCACCCGTGCCAACACTCCCAGTGGCGGGTGCCTGAGACTCCCACCCCATTTCACAGAGCTTGAGCAGCACACCAAGCAGTTTTGAGTCACATTTAGAGGAAAAATGACTGCAGATAAACAGGTACAACGTATGTAGGAGGATTTGTTTCATCTCTGTGTAACACCTGAGGATAGCCCCTTCACTGGGTATATGTAAGGATTTACAACCACTTTAAATGTAGAATTATGAGCTGAGTTTATAGGTAATGTTAGGAGTTAGGTTTATAGGTTACATTTAGGGTACTGAAACACAAGAAGCTGGGGATGGCAAGTTGAGGGTGTCTTCTATCATCATCATTATAATACAAGCATCTTCCAGATATTGTCCTGTTTGCACTCACTTACTATTTAGTTAGGAAGTTTAAAGTAAAGCCAAAATGATTTTTTCAATATGTCTGGCATCATGTGTCACTGTATACAGTTTTCATAAGCAATTTTTTTTGTTTGTAAATCTGCCAATGACATCATTAACTGTTGTAAGCTGACAACACTAAGCCTCTTCCTTGCAATCAGCAGCAGTGTTGTCAGCCTCCATGTAAGCACCTTCTGCTACCATTTGGGCTGTCTATCTGATAGATTCAATAAGCTACACAACTGCCAACTGAAGTAGTGCACATGGCAGACTGACAATGCTGCTGCTAATAACTAGGCAGTGATTTAGATTTGTCAGCCTGCTACAGGAAGTGCTCTCACTGACAGGATCTCTAGATAAAAAAAAACTTTTCAACAGATTGACAAATGATTTGCTAGCAGTGGCGGCCGGTGGTATATTTTTTGGGGGATGGCAGTTGGGTCACCCGCACACCCCCCCACCCCCAGTCGGTCGGTCACATGCATTACTTATCCCGGGCAGCATTTCCCTCTGCATCACGGTGGTGTCCTTGCCGTGCATCTTCTCCTCTGCATCACGGCGGTGTCCTCGCCATGCGTCTTCTCTCTTCTCCTGCCTTGGCCAATAGGGTAGCTTCTCTTTTCGAGCAATCGGGAAATGAGTCTCAGGACCCTCTTCCTGATTGGCCAGGAGGCAGGATCAGTGCGACAATAGCGAATAATAATTTGATATGGTCACACAACTGGGTGGGCTTTGGGCTTTGGGCTCAGTGCTCTGCGCCCCGAGCCCACACTTTTTTAAAGCCTATTTGAGCCTTTGGCTCTAATCACATGCTTCAAAAAAAAAAAAATCCCCCGTAGGAATCCAATGCACCCCGCATGTAGATTAGGGGGCCAGATGCATGGATGGGCGGGTGGCACCCGTGTGCCCCTGCCACTGTTTGCTAAAGAAAATCTTATACAGTGAAATGTGAAGCTGAACATATTGAAAAATAGATTTTGGGTTTACATGCACTTTAAAGTTTGGGGTGGACTAATCCTTTAGTTGCTCACAATTAATGCATGAGTTGGTAAATAATGTTTCATTTACACCTTATGTTTTTTATTTGTGTAACACAAGAATATTACAATATCTTTCTTTGCAGAAAGCCCAGTGGTGTCTGTAAATGTGGAATCGGTGACACTGAAAGAGGGAGAGGAGCAGAAGTTTGTCTGTGATGCCTCAAATTATTATCCTCTGGATGTCAGTATTGAATGGCTACGAGAAAGCCAACATGGACTTTTGCCAACTCCAGTACCACACGTCATCTATAGCAGCCACAGATACAATAGTGATGGCACCTATAGCATATCTGGTTCCTTCTTCTACATCGCATCCCTGCAGGACAGTGGCACCATTTTTACCTGCCGTGTGGAGCATGAAAGCCTAAGCATACCAATAAAAAAGAAAGTGAGCCTCACAGTTGTAGGTAATGTATACATGGTCAATTTTATAGAATTTACTGCAATAGTTACACATACGGGTGTATTTATATATAAAAAAAAAAGCGCATAACCATATGTCCATGGAGATTGCATGTAAAGTTGTTCTGTGCAAATGGGAAAAAATCGAATGTTCTCAGTAGGGATGAGCCGAACACCCCCCTGTTCGGTTCGCACCAGAACATGCGAACAGGCAAAAAATTTGTTCGAACACGCGAACACCGTTAAAGTCTATGGGACACGAACATGAATAATCAAAAGTGCTAATTTTAAAGGCTTATATGCAAGTTATTGTCATAAAAAGTGTTTGGGGACCCGGGTCCTGCCCCAGGGGACATGGATCAATGCAAAAAAAAGTTTTAAATACGGCCGTTTTTTCGGGAGCAGTGATTTTAATAATGCTTAAAGTGAAACAATAAAAGTGTAATATCCCTTTTAAATTTCGTACCTGGGGGTATCTATAGTATGCCTGTAAAGGGGCGCATGTTTCCCGTGTTTACAACAGTCTGACAGCAAAATGACATTTCAAAGAAGAAAAACTACTCGCGGCTATTAATGCATTGCCGGTCCGACAATACACATAGAAGTTCATTGATAAAAACGGCATGGGAATTCCCCACAGGGGAACCCCGAACCAAAATTTAAAAAAAAAATGACGTGGGGGGTCCCCCTAAATTCCATACCAGGCCCTTCAGGTCTGGTATGGATATTAAGGGGAACCCCGGCCAAATTTTTTTTTAAAAATGACGTGGGGGTCCCCCTAAATTCCATACCAGGCCCTTCAGGTCTGGTATGGATATTAAGGGGAACCCCACGCCAAAATTGAAAAAGAAACGGCGTGGGGTCCCCCCAAGAATCCATACCAGACCCTTATCCGAGCGCGCAACCTGGCAGGCCGCAAGAAAAGAGGGGGGGACGAGAGAGCGCCCCCCCTCCTGAACAGTACCAGGCCACATGCCCTCAACATTGGAAGGGTGCTTTGGGGTAGCCCCCAAAACACCTTGTCCCCATGTTGATGAGGACAAGGGCCTCATCCCCACAACCCTGGCCGGTGGTTGTGGGGGTCTGCGGGTGGGGGGCTTATTGGAATCTGTAAGGCCCCTTTAACAAGGGGACCCCCAGATCCCGGCCCTCCCCCCTGTGTGAAATGGTAAGGGGGTACCCCTACCATTTCACAAAAAAACTGTTAAAAATGACAAGAGACAGTTTTTGACAATTTCTTTATTTAAATGCTTCTTCTTTCTTCTATCTTTTATCTTCCTTCTTCTTCTTCTTCTTCATCTTCTTCTTCTTCTTCTTCTTCTTCTTCTTCTGGTTCTTCCTCTGGTGTTCTCGTCCAGCATCTCCTCCGCAGCGTCTTCTTCCCTTCTTCTCCTCGGGCCGCTCCGCATCCATGGCATGGAGGGAGGCTCCCGCTCTTCTCTTCATCTTCTTCTCTTCATCTTCTTGTCTTCACCTTCTTTTCTCGGGCCGCTCCGCATCCACCATTGGATGGGAGGCTCCCGCTGTGTGACGCTTCTCCTCTTCTGACGGTTCTTAAATAACGGGGGGCCACCCGGTGACCCCGCCCCCCTCTGACGCACGGTGACTTATTGGGACTTCCCTGTGGCGTCACGGGGAATGACACAGGGAAGTCCCGTCATGTCCCCGTGCGTCAGAGGGGGCGGAGTCACCGGGTGGCCCCGCCCTCCATTATTTAAAAACCGTCAGAAGAGGGGAAGCGTCACACAGCGGGAGCCTCCCTCCATGCCGTCATGGATGCGGAGCGGCCCGAAAAGAAGATGAAGAGAAGAGCGGGAGCCTCCCTCCATTCCATGGATGCGGAGCAGCCCGAGGAGAAGGGAAGAAGATGCCGCGGAGGAGATGCTGGACGAGAACACCGGAGGAAGAACCAGAAGAAGATGAAGGAAGATAGAGGATAGAAGAAAGAAGAAGCATTTAAATAAAGGAATTGTCAAAAACTGTCTCTTGTCATTTTTAACATTTTTGACAGTTTTTTAGTGAAATGGTAGGGGTACTTTTGTACCCCCTTACCATTTCACACAGGGGGGAGGGCCGGGATCTGGGGGTCCCCTTGTTAATGGGGGCTTCCAGATTCCGATAAGCCCCCCGCCCGCAGACCCCTACAACCACCGGCCAGGGTTGTGGGGATGAGGCCCTTGTCCTCACCAACATGGGGACAAGGTGTTTTGGTGGGCTACCCCAAAGCACCCTCCCAATGTTGAGGGCATGTGGCCTGGTACGGTTCAGGAGGGGGGGGCTCTCTCGTCCCCCCCTCTTTTCCTGTCGCCTGCCAGGTTGCATGCTCAGATAAGGGTCTGGTATGGATTTTTGGGGGGACCCCACGCCTTTTTAAAAAAAAATTGGCGCGGGGTTCCCCTTAATATCCATACCAGACCTGAAGGGCCTGGTATGGAATTTAGGAGGACCCCCCACGTCTTTTTTTTTTTTTTTTTAATTTTGGTTCGGGGTTCCCCTGTGGGGAATTCCCATGCCGTCTTTATCAATGAACTTCTATGTGTATTGTCGGACCGGCAATGCATTAATAGCCGCGAGTAGTTTTAAATGACTTTTTTTCCTTTGCAATGTAATTTTGCTGTCAGACTGTTCTAAACACGGGAAACATGCGCCCCTTTACAGACATACTATAGACACCCCCCAGCTACGAAATTTAAAGGGATATTACACTTTTATTGTTTCACTTTAAGCATTATTAAAATCACTGCTCCTGAAAAAACGTCCGTTTTTAAAACTTTTTTTTGCATTGATCCATGTCCCCTGGGGCAGGACCCAGGTCCCCAAACACTTTTTATGACAATAACTTGCATATAAGCCTTTCAAATTAGCACTTTTGATTTCTCCCATAGACTTTTAAAGGGTGTTCCGCGGCATTCGAATTTGCCGCGAACACCCCAAATTGTTCGCTGTTCGGCGAACTTGCGAACAGCCCATGTTCGAGTTGAACATGAGTTCGACTCGAACTCGAAGCTCATGCCTAGTTCTCAGGCTGTATTCTGCTGTATTCTATGTGGATCTGTGATTATGTGGAAAATACTGCATTATTGCCACTAGATGGAGCTGGGGAGTGTACTTATTTCCTATTCTAGTAAGCACCATCTAGCAGAGAATGAAGCCTGAGAACATTCTATTTTGCCCTATTCGCGCAAAATGATTTTACATGCAGTTTTGACAGATGTACAGCTATGCAAATATTTTATAACTACCCCCAATGCTGTATAAATGCCACTAATGCAGCAGCTACTGTGGACCTTGAGAGAACCAGTCAACATTTATCATACTTACTAAACTGCTGTTGCCTTATACGAACCATTAGAATTCTGTTGTTATTGCTGGTTCACTTATAAATATAAATATATATTCACCCAGAAAATGTTTAGGCATTCTCATGTTTATTTCTTTTGTTTGTATTGGTATGACACAAAAAAGTGGAGGAACAAAAAGCCAACTCTGACACATTTCACACAAAACTCCAGAAATGGACTGGACAAAGTTATTGGCACCCTCAATTTAACCACCTTAATACAGGGCACTTTTCAGCTCTCAGTGCTGTCACTTTTTAAATGACAATTGCGCGGTCATGCCACACTGTACCCAAACTAAATTTTTATCATTTTGTTCCCAAAAATTGAGCTTTCTTTTGGTGGTATTTGATCACCTCTGCGTTTTTTATTTTTTGCTAAACGTATAAAAAAAGGCTGAAAATTTTGAAAAAAAGTTTTTCTTTGTTTTTGTTATAAAACTTTGTAAATAAGTAAGTTTTCTCCTTCACTGATGGGCACTAATAAGGCGGCACCATTGAGGTGGCAACAATGAGATGGTACTGATGAGGTGGCACTGATAGGCGGCACTGATGGGCACTCATAGGTGGCATTGGTGGGCACTGATGGGCAATGACAGGCAACACTGATGGCCACTGAAAGGCTGCACTGATGGGTAATTATGGGTGGCACTGATAGATGGCACTGATGAGCTCTGATAGGCAGCACTGATGGGCACTGAAAGGCGGCACTGATGAGCATTAATGGGTACTGATAGATTTCAGTGATAGGCATCACTGGTGGCACTGGCAGGCATTTTTCATTGGCACTGATTTGCAGCTGCCTGGGCACTGATTGGCATTTCCCTAGTGGTCTACGGTGGCATACCTGGTGGTCTAGTGTTGTGGCCATCCCTGGTGGTCCTGACAGCATCCTGGTGGTCCTGGGCGGGCATCCGAAGGGGGGGCTGCACTGATAAACAATGAGCACAGACCCCCTTGTCAGGAGAGCAGCTGATCGGCTCTCCTTTACTCGCGTCTGTCAGACACGAGTGAGGAAAAGCAGATCAACGGCTCTTCCTGTTTACATCGTGATCAGCCGTGATTGGACACGGCTGATCGCGTGTTAAAGAGTCTCTGTCAGAGACTCTTTACCTAGATCGGAGTTGCGGTGTGTCAGACTGACATGCCGCAACAACGATCGCCACGATGCGTGCTGCCCGGGGGCACGCAGTGGCTTGATATCCTGACAATGTCATATGACGTCTGGTCAGGATATCGCAACCACTTTGCCAATGTAATTTTTCTATATGGTGGGCGGCAAGTGGTTAATATTTGGTAGCACACCACTTGGAAAAAATAACTGAAATCAATCGCTTCCTGTAACCTTTCTACTGGAATTCTGGACTACTCCTCTTTCACAAACCGCTCCAGGTCTCTCAGATTGGAAGGGTTCCTTTTCCCAACTGACTCACTGCTGGCCAGTTCAGTACTCTCAAGCTCTTTGTCTTAAACGATTTCTGGGTGCTTTTTGATGTGTGCTGAGTCATTGTACTACTGTAAGAGCCATGACCTTTGACAGGGATCCAACTTTCTGACACTGAGCCCTAAATTGCACCCCAGATTTCTTTAGTAGTCTTCAGATTTCATGATTCCATGCACACAGTCAAGACATCCAGTGCCTGAAGCAGCAAAGCAACCCCAAAACATCAGTGATTCTCCACCATGTTTGACTGTAGGAACTGTATTCTTTCCTTTAAAGGCCCCATTTCTTTTTCTGAAAACAGTAGATTGATGGGCTTTACCAAAAACCTGTAATTTAGTTTTGCCTGTCCACAGTACATTCTCCCAAAATGATTCCTCAGGTAAGTTTTGGCAAACTCATTGATCAATGTTTATCTTTCGTCTACGTCCAGGGAGATTAGCTACAGTCCCATGGGCTGTAAACTGCTTGACAATGTTGCACACAGTACAGCACTTGATCAGCTTGACCATGCTTCTCCACAATTTTTGTTTTTAAATCCTCAGATATTGCTTTGCTGCTCTTTCTCTTCCCCATGCTCCGTGTGGCACACAGAGACACACAACAAAAAGGTTGAGTCAATTTTTCACCATTTTAACTGGTTGCCTGTGTGAATTCTATATTGCCATCACCTGTTAATTCATACAGGTGAGTTTATTTACTTTTTTTTTTTTCCACTTCAGCGAAAATTTTTCTGAGAGACTTTGTATCAACTTTGGAGATCAACATTTATCCCCTCTCATTTTTCACATCATTGTGGCTTCATTCAAACTTATTTTTAATAAATTTTCCAAAAATATATTTAATTTTATCTGATTACAAAAAAACTTTAAAATGTTTGACTACCACAATTCCCCTGTCCCTTCTTTATCCCTCTATAAGTTATCCCCAACTACCCACCCTCCCCTCCCTTGTATCTGGTTTGCTTCTTCTCATATTCCGTATCATTTTATTTTAGCTCACTGCCCAATCTTTCTTTCATCCTGTCTAAATATGTATCCTAGGTTTTATATAATTTCCATCCCTCCCAGAGACTATTACTCTTGTTGTTTCCTCTCTCTCTGCTTCTCAGCAGATCCATTTTACAATAATAATCTATTTTCTCGAGCCATTCTCTTATATCTGGTTTTCCACTTTTTAGCCAATATTTTGGAATCAAGCCCTTTGCAGCGTTCAGGAGTCTTGGGACCATTGATCTCATATATTGTTTCTTTGGTTTTTTATGATCATGAAACAAGCAAGTCCATATATTTTGTTCTATTCTCTCACCAGTTATTTCTCCTATATTTCTTAGCACTTCAAGGGAACATTGTCTGGAGATGGACTTGTAACCTTGAGATTGTCCATGCTTCTCCACAATTTTTGTTTTTAAATCCTCAGATATTGCTTTGATGCTCTTTCTCTTCCCCATGCTCCGTGTGGCACACAGTGACACACAACAAAAAGGTTGAGTCAATTTTTCACCATTTTAACTGGTTGCCAGTGTGAATTCTATATTGCCAGCACTTGTTAATTCATACAGATGAGTTTTTTTACAATTAAAGTTGGGCAAACAGTTCGGGCCGAGCAAAAGTTCAGCCTGAACATCGCCTGTTCACCCGTTCATCGAACACCCACATTTGTTCGCCTGCCAAGCTCCCCACAATGCACTGCACACTGCACAGTGCATTCTACGCCCTGATTGGGCAAAGTTTTGGGCGCAGTCTGTCTCCCCCCCCTCTTTTCCGTACCTGAGCCCTCATTCGATCCAGCACTGTGCAGCGGCTTCCCATGGGGGCACTGGACAGGGAGGAGGGGCAATGCCATTGCACAGAGTAGGTAAATAAAGACATTTTTATTTTTATTTTTTAAATCGTTACCTTTACAGTCTAAGTATAACCAAAGGCAAACAGTTTTTTTTTTTGTTTTGGACAGAGTGGAGATGGATTAGAACACCTGTCAAGTTTTAATGCTGTCTGTGGCCCCGTTTGGGAGAAGCAGCCTCTCTATTTGCCCTGTGTATCTTGATTTATTTGAAAGCAAACAAAATAAATCTAAAATGTTGGGTTGTCCCCAGAACAGGAATAGAGAGGACATTTTCCAAACAAACACGATCTTTGATGACCCTGAGGGCCCCAAGAGATTCCCTTATTTTTCAGGGATTTCCTCTCACTTCCTGTTATGGGACAGGACATTAAGGAAAATCTCTCCAATGGGACACAGATGGCAGGGACAAAACTGGCCGGGGTTATAACACCCCTCTACTTTATCTGTAATGAAAAAAACAAGTTTGTCTTTAGTTATACTTGAAGGACAACAGGCTCAGATCAATTGAATATGGATCTAATAGAATAGAAAATGTGATAGCATAACAGTGAAGCAACCAGCTTCTTCATAACGATTAAATCTGAACCCTGCATAATAACTACTTGGAATAGTAAATGACCCATCACTATTCCAATTTGCTTATCTCTATTCATGTACAAAGGAGGCTAATTGTACCATTATGAGAAGTAGTCAGATTCTCCTTTTTAGTCTTCAGAAAAATAATTAAAAATGGGAGGTGAAGTTGTAAAGTAATACAATCATGATAGAAACATGGTGGCTGCACTACTGACTTTAAAGTTATACTAAAGCTAAAATATTAAACAAGTTATACCTATCTGCTCTGTGCAATGGTATTACACAGAGCAGCCCTGATCCTCCTCTCCTCAGGTCCCCTGCCGGCACTCCTGGTTCCACCTCCTCAGCATTTGCCCCCATAGAAAGCAGCCTTCTCTGGGAGCACTCATGCGGGCTCACTCCAGAGCCACCGTCTGCGTTTATAGACACAGACCAAATTAGTGTGCTACACTTGCGGCCCATACACACGATCCAAAAATAGTACAGATCGTCCGTTTTTTTGGTTGCTAGTCTTATATCAAAAATATAGATTTTACTAAAGTGCCAAAAACTCTTGTATAACAGAATAAAAATTCAGAAGTGATCTATTGTGTTGTAGTGTATTTGTGTTGTATTATTGAACGACAACTGTACTGATTCTTTGAAAATAATACGATCTGGCATCGTACGAGAAAAATGTTGGTGCTTGTCCAATCGGATAATATCGGCAAGTGGTCAATGAAAGATAGCTTGAAGGGAAATTAAGTAATGGATGTGCATGGATTATTTTGGGGAAATAAGGATATTGCTTAATGTCACTTTAAATAGCTTTGTATTTTGCAGAAGGGGTGCATTATTTCATAATGTTTTATTTGACTGTTGCCAGAGAGATTATGTCACAGACTAAGGCTGGATTCACACCTAAGACAGCCGCGGTTCGCACAGGAATGCTGTGCAGTCCTGTTCTTCCTTTCAGGGGTGAATCAGGGACACATCTTTGCCTAAATTCAGCCCTGAAACAGTGCGAAAGACGCACATGGGTTTCTGTGCAAGCTGCTCCACAGCCGCCCCAGAGATATGTGAACCGGCTCCATAGAGAGCCAGTCACATTCTCCTGTCATGCAAATTGGATGCGGAGAAACCAACATCCAATTCGCATGGGTGTGAACCCAGCCTTAAAGTTGAAAATAGCAAAGCTCTATGCTCAGTAAATAAAATCACACAGGTTCAATTTGTGGCCAACTTAATTTCTCCAGAGCAGAACTTCTATTTGAAGCAAACAGCCATTCATTTCTAAATAACAGACTTGAATTACTCAGAATCTTTTATATATAGACCTCTCTGATCAAGTGTTGCAAATATAGTGCCGTAATATAGACATTTCAATAATGTATTTAATTTTTTTTTTTTTTTTTACAGAAAGCTATGGATGGACCTGGACACTTCTTCAAGCTATGATCATTATATTTATTTTAATCATTCTTTGTGGGTTAATAGTATTGTGTTCAGGTAAGCCTACCTAGTTATTGTGATTTATGAATGTTATCTCAGAATTCAGTTTATTTCTGTATAGCGAAAGGGTTCAAGACTGCTTAAATCTTTTTAAGACAGCCCAGGTAAGCTTAAAGTGTATTTCCATGTCTGCAGCCAGCTTTGGGATAATACCTACTTTATTTTTACAGTTTTCAGTTCACATATCATATCATTAAAAAAAAAAAAATTGCAGCTTAACTTTTTTAGATCTTTTCTTGAAATTCCAGCATTTACAAATCATACATAGTTCTCTGAAGCTGTGTTTGCCAAAATTAAACCTGTCTGTCCTGTGCAGGCAGATCTCATTCTCACTTGTCCACTTGTCTCACTTTGCCTTACCATTGGGACAAACTCACAATGAAATTGTTCAGAGATGATTGCAGTCTGCCATGACTGGTAAGATTTTTTTTTCCTTATATGCTGCATTAATAGCAATACAACAATAACAAACATATAGTGGATTTTTTTTTCAAATTTGACTGCAAAAGCAGAAATACACTCTAAGCACCTTACACGGGTTACAGATTTTACAGTTAGATTGAGCAATCAACTATATTCAGGTACAGAAATGCTGACATGTAGAGGTCAATATACATCTAATCCAGCATTTGAACTCCTGACAGAATTAAAAGGCACACATAAATGTAGCTGTGTAACCATTTTACCGAAAAAAAAAGGGGGAGAGGAAAGACAGGCAAAAAAGAGAAAAGAAAACAAAAGTCTGACTTACAGATCTTAGGAGTCATACTATGAACCTCGAATGAACTTTCAATGGTATGGTAATTGAATTGATGAATCTTCCAGGTAAAGATGAGTAAAAGTAGCCGGACACAGACACCCAGTGATACATATGGTTCCCCCCCGGGAGTTGTGGAGAGGAGGGATGCCAAATACTTGACAAAGCAATCCCTTGTGACAGCAACACGGAGCGCAAAGAAAGATCAGCGCAGATGCTAAAAATTTATTGAAAACAAAGTGATAAAGAAACCTCAGCACAAAAGGATGTTCTGTAAAAAGCTATCAATTCCCAAAGATTGTGCCAACTTGACTGATAAGAAAAAGAAAGTGTGTGAATTGAACCGTCCATTGAAATTATTAGTAAAAGACATACTCAATAGAGAATTAGATACATTAAAGTGCCTGTTGCAAAAAGTGTAGATATTATAGAAATGTATAAAGAAAAGAGATATATAAATTATATGTGAACTTTGGCTTAAGTACGTGACTGAATCAAAGTGAAGTGGGGACAAAGCCCTCAATGATCATTGGTAGTGAAAAATTCCCAAATATTGGAAATGACATAGGATCATAGATCCAAAAATTAGAAAAGCAAGTAAAAGGAGACAGAAACCATAAAAGTGTAATGAAAACAGTGGCAAGTAAATAGAATAAAAAACACAACACACCAAATGAGTGCTAGCATGCACACCAACATCTATATATGGCCAAAGTTTTGAAGTGAAAAAACAAACAAACCAGCAAGACTCTCTCGTGGGTGATAGGTGCCAAAAATAGATAGTGTGACGAGTTACCCAGGAACTGCTGTTACCAAATGTGAATATGTCACAGGTACAACCAGTTCCTCAGAGAAAGGAAGTGGCCGTATCTGGGGTGTACCCAGCTAAATAGCCTGTTGCTGTCACAGTAGATTTCTTTGTCAAGTGTTTGGCATCCCTTCTCTTCACAACTCCGGGGGCGGGGCATATGTACCATTGGGTGTCTGTGTCCGGTTACTTTTACTCATCTTTACCTGGAAGATTCATCAATTCAATTACCATACCATTGAAGGTTCATGGAGGTTTATAGTATAACTCCTATGATCTATAAGTCAGACTTTCATTTTCTTTTCTCTTTTTTGCCTCTTTACTCCCCCCCCCCCTTTTTTTTTTAACAACCCTGTCTCTATTTTTAGAAAGCCATAAGTACATCTTCTGAGGAAGCAAGTTTTTATCTTGTGAAATGCGTAATCAGTACATAGTACTCATCCTATATAAGTTAAGCTTTGATTTATTCTGATGGTGATCCTTGCACAGATACCTTTGAACAGTCTATCAAAGATTGTTTTAAATGTATGTCATTTTTGCTTTTTGTATTAATAAAATAATCTTTGTACATTTTTATCTGTTGGTTGTGGCTCGTTAAAGGCGAGGCACAACCAACCTGCATTTCATCTGTGTAATTTAGCTGCTTGCTTGCGCAGGGCCCGATTTACATCTCAGGAGCCTATAGGCAGAGAATTCTGCTGACTCCCCCTCCAACTGTCATAAAGATGTAACATGAGCCGATTGTGTATAAGCTCCCAGGAAGGAAGCGATGCTTCAAGCACACTGACAGCTGCTCATCTCCAGTGTCTGCAGCAGGATGGAGGAGCTCACTCAGTCACCGGAAGAAAAAAGAAAGAGGGTTTGGGGCTTTATATGAGGACATTGGATTGTACCTCCATCCCCGATAATTGAGATATCTAGAAGCAAGGTTTGGGACTTTATATGAAACATGCAGCCAGGGAGGCAACACAACACAATGATGTCTGGTAGGTAAACCATAATAATAACCACCATATATCTTGCATATTAAAAAAAATCCAATATAATAAAATATAGAAACATTTTATTCCATATCATAGTATTATAGTAATATAGTGACATATTGGCATAGCAACTTATTGGTTTAACAATGGTAACATCATAAAAGCGTTAGACTCATTGTGCTTGTCTCCACAGTATAAAACATAATTGAAATTGGTAGAATCCACTGGAACATATTGTTAATAGTATATAAAAGTAATGGGGGCGGCATCTAATATCTTGACGCGTTTCGTGGCTAAACTGCCAATCTTCAGGAGCAGATGTGGTGTAGATGTCTATAAGGGTATTAAAGATAATTATTAAATTGTGTCATGTTACCTCCCTGGCTGCATGTTTCACATAAAGTCCCAAACCTTGCTTCTGTATATCTCAGCCTCCGGAAGAGTCAGCATGGTCTAGGACATGAGCGTGATGGAGCAGCTCACTCAGCCGCCGGAAGAGCCAGCGCCAGCTAAGATGTGGAATCCAAGCCGACGCTGGTTCTTCTGGCAGTTGAGTGAGCTGCTCCATCCCGCTGCAGATACTGGAACCGAGCATCTGTCAGTGTGCCTGTAGCATCGTTTCTTTCCTGGGTGATTATACACGATCGGCTTGTGTTACATCTTTGTGACAGTCGGAGGGATCTCATCGCTCAGTGATTTCACAGAGGCTCTTGTGGATGACATGCCTAACGTGGGGTACACAATATTAGTTTTTTTTTTTCATTCAACCCCACGGGTTGAACGAAATAACTGTCAGCTCAGGTCGGATATAAAGGTATGTAACTCCTACACTGCCAAGATGAAGTTGAAGATGGGGGCTAAATACACTGCAGCAAGCACCTGATTAACTGATCCTAAGCAGAAAAAATACATAAATGTATACATGATGGCGATGTACTGTGTGGAGTATACAAATGTGTATTAACCCAATATACAAAATATATAAAATACCATGTGATGAAAAAAAGTCTAGAACCAAATATATGAAATCTATATAACAAAATGTGACATCGATTTGAATAAGTGAACAAATGAATAAAGAGTGTGATAAAGTCCAACATGCACCACTGAGTGTGCAATAAAGCTGGATAAAACCAATATAGTCCGGTAGTGAAAGTGATAAAACAAGAAACAAATTCCACTGTAACAGTCTGAAATAATGTTCCACACAAATAGTGAATCCCTCCACCGTGAGCAATCGATCGGTGCCCAGCTAATCTTCTAATGGTGGCACCTCTGTGTGCTCAAGCCTCTCACCTTACTGCCGTAAGGTATACGGCATAGAAGGAATTATAGGTGTTCTTTAAACGTCCTTTTGACCAGCTCCAGTGGACTTAAATGATCATGGTCTCAGTATGTGGTGTTTAGATAAAAAAAAAAAGATAGCTCATAGCGTAATCCCATATGAGGTAGTTTGTGGTGACACGCATAATAGATTAACTCACTTAATTTATATAATAGCTGGCATCAATCCACGAGCGCCAAGCTCGTATCCTTCTGCCCAGATTTTGTAGTTGGATGTTCAAGTCTCTCTGTTACTATCCTCAGAATGCAAGGGGAGATTTAGGCACAAAGAAAGGAAATGCCCATAGTGTAATCCCGTATAACAAGGTTTATTAAACACAAGCAAAGTAAAAGCAAACACTCATGTTTAAAAGCAGCAAAATAGCAGCAATCCACGAGCACCGAGCTCGTATGTACAGCCAGTTCCTGGTAAACCTATTGCTCCAATCCTGAGGCCTATCATCACGTCACGTGACTTCATCAGAGGAATTTATTAAGAGCACAGCAAAAGCCAGAATACTTACAAACATCACAGTAAAAAGCACATGTGAATCCAATAAAAATGATCAATGTTTCCAACCCGACTGTCAAGCTTGGCAACATCTGCTTACGACTCCTCCTTTCGTCGTAAGAAGACGTCATCAGGGGCATGGTCACATATACGAGAGTCGCCATATATATGCTACAAGCCAGAAATGGATTTAGAAACAATTATCAGCGTTCCGGAAACCGGAAGTTGGAGCCACCAGTGTCAGACAGGAGATGACGCATCTGCGTTCCACCTGGAGGAAATAGGGTGTTTCAATAGTTTCCTGACAGAGACTGCCTGCCAATAAAGAAAAGCATTCAATCTAATCACACTGAAATGGCCAAAATGCAAAATAACCAGCCTAAAAAGAATTACGCTGGTATTGGGAGAGTGTTAATTAAAATATATTTTCTTTATGTGACACTGCCAATATAAAACCCATGATAAATAAAGCTCATAGTGCCATCTAGTGGCTGGAAACATAGATAACAAATTGGTTAGACCCAACCTCACACAAATTATAAAAATATAACTAAATTTTTTTTTACAATTAATATAAAAACACTCAATATGTGAACATTTCATAAAAAAAATATACAATGCCCAAAAATTCAATAAAAAGAACAAAAATTTAATAAGAAGAACAATACAACCCCAACGAGAATTTAACTATTATTATAAACGCATTGATGTCCCAATCAATATTTAAACCATGTGGCCTGTAGGATTTAATCCAAAAAATCCATTTAGTCTCAAGTTCGGAGATTTCCCTCACAATGTGGCTAGCTCTCCAATGAGGATTATATTGATTTATGGCCATAAAAGAAGTCCCTTTTAAATCCCTGCCATGATGGGTATCAATGTGCCTAGAAAGTCAATGCTTGGGAAAGACTTTTTTTTGACGTTGGCTATGTGCTCGTGCTTACGCACCTGAAAAGTGCGAATGGTACACCCAACATAATGTAACCCACATGGGCAGGTAATGATATAGACCACATTTTTGGAAGAACAAGTTAAAATGATTGAATGTCATAGGATTTGAAGGTGATGTTGGACGAAAAAAGTAGCTTAGCCTCATCAGCGGAGCTCTGCGAAAGAGAGGAGCAGTCTTTCAACTCAGACGGGCGCCCCTCTAGGAAAGGCGCTTGTAGGCACATCTGTCCCTACCTATAGACAGAAGCCTACTGTACCTATCAGAAAATCCAGTCCTGAATTGAGATAGGCACAGTTGTTTCTCCTAAAACAGTGATGGCGAACCTTGGCACCCCAGATGTTTTGCAACATTTTCCATAATGCTCAGCTGCACTGCAGAGTGCATGAGCATGGAGGGAAATGCTGTTTCAAAACATCTGGCATGCCAAGGTTCGCCTTCACTGTCCTAGAACAATGGCTGGGAACATATCTGCCTGTCCTTGAACAGCAGTCCAAATTGGAGGGTCCCTTGCAATTCATCAAACTGCAAATCAGAGGATGTGGTGACCTTGCTGTCTATGACTCATTTCTCTTCTCAGTGATAAGCACATGGGATTGGCCCCATCATGGGCAGATTTTATTTACCAAGTGGGCAAATCATAGAGCTTTATTTTGGAGATGCTTGTTGCCACCCTAAGGTCTCCTTAGCAAAATGTATTGTTTAATCACAGTTTGTAAATTTTATTTTGAAAATGATCCAGTTTAGGAAAGATTTACATAACATTTAACAAGTTTTGAGCAGATTTATTGAAGCCTTTGCAAGTTGCAGTTTAGACCCATGTGTCCATGTTGATGGGCATTGGTAACACATGTGATACATGCATTTTGCCAAGACAGTCCATTCATTTCTAATGGGTCCCAACATGTCAACATAGTAAACAAAGTACCTGACCCTGTACCATTTTTGCAAAGATATTACTACATATGCATTGTGATGTTATGTGGTCGTCAAAAAAGTGTTATAGGGCGTACACACGGTCTGACTTTGTTCGGACATTCCGACAACAAAATCCATGGATTTTTTCCGACGGATGTTGGCTCAAACTTGTCTTGCATACACACGGTCACACAAAGTTGTCGGAAAATCCGATCATTCTGAACGCGGTGACGTAAAACACGTACGTCGGGACTATAAACGGGGCAGTGGCCAATAGCTTTCATCTCTTTATTTATTCTGAGCATGCGTGGCACTTTGTCCGTCGGATTTGTGTACACACGATCGGAATTTCCGACAACGGATTTTGTTGTCGGAAAATTTTATCTCCTGCTCTCCAACTTTGTGTGTCGGAAAATCCGATGGAAAATGTCCGATGGAGCCCACACACGGTCGGAATTTCCGACAACACGCTCCGATCGGACATTTTCCATCGGAAAATCCGTCCGTGTGTACGGGGTATTAGAATTGTTCTTTGGATGGGTAAACCTAAAGGGCCCATAGGAAATGAATAGGCAGACACATTGTTCAGTTACATGAGCATGCATAGGTGTGAATGGGACCATTAAAGAGCTCAGATTAGAGTTAAACAAGCTATTATTAGGGTTCAATATGTTTTTTTGACAAGTTTGAGAACTGCTGAAACATACAAAACTAAAATTTAAAATATAACAAAAGGCAAAACTTTTTTTATCCAAAATGAAAAAAAAGTTTTGCTAATAGTACTTTAAGACTGTATAGAAACTACATTTACAGTTAATCAAATTGAATGACTTTCTCTTTCTCTTTTTTCCCCAAACACAAAGGGATGAACTCCAGGAAGGTGAGCTTGTACTTTACATTTTCATTTACAGATGGTTTTATTTATGTATGTAAGAAATATGAGACAATTCCTTAAATAGACTGTCTTTAGGCTTTTATTTCAATGGAAATCATCCCATTTTATGTAATTTCTACATATTATTTACTTGTAAAAGCTTTTCTTGTATAGACATTCAAAAGCCCTAACATGGCTGCTGGGATCTGCCATCTTGGATATGATATCAGCAGAACCAGCAGACTTAGAGCTGTCATTTAATTAACAACCTTTGTTCCTCCCCTGTGAGCTACATGTAGCAATGTGGACTACAATTGCAAAGTACAGTTATCCTCCAGTATTCCTATGCAGCGTATGTCCCTCTAGTGCCCTGTGTTACCAACTGACATCATATTTGTGAGCCAAACTAAAGGGATTGTGGGATGAGTAGTTCCTCAGACTGGTAATTGTCCAGCATGACTATGCACCTGGACTACATATCCCAGGGATCTTTGCTACCACCAGGGAGATTGCTGGAAGGAGCTATAAAAGAAGCCAGAGACCCTCCCTACGCTCTCTTCCTTCTGGGCCTGATGCGAGACAGACCTTTCTGTGCATGGAGAGAAAGGTCGCGGCCTACCACGCGGTGTACGAAATTCCAACCTGGATGAGAAGGGCCTAGCACTGCTTGCTGGTCGTCAGACATCCATCCAGCACCACTTTGGTCACCCGACAACCTGTGTTTTAAGCTTCGCATTGGAAGATCGATACAGCGGATCCGCTTCACAAGCGTCGCTACAGGAGCTGCTGTTCGGAAGGCTCCAAATTGGCTTGGTCGTTGGTGAGTTGGCAATTGCCCACCTTTGCAAATCTTTCCCTATGGCTTCACTGGGACACTGTGTACAGACATCTTTACCTTGGAAATACTTTACTGAACCTATCTTGAACGCTGTGCATAGACACCTTTAGTTTATACTACTTCAAGAAATCCTATTGCTTGCAAATACACCTTATTGGATATAGTTAATGAGCTCCGACTCCCGGTGAAGACCATCAGATCTGCAACGGGGACATTGCTGTCAATACTGCTATAAGGGTCCGCTTACCATTACTATTAAGTCAAACGTCTCATTAGGGTTAAATGTTTATAGGCTGGCTGGGGTTCCCCCTTAGAAGTTGCCAGTCTAAATATTTATTTCTTGCTTAGGGCCCTTTCACACTGAGGCGGTTTGCAGGTGCTATTGCGCTAATAATAGCGCCTGCAAACCAACCGAAAGTGCTGCTGCTTTGATTCCAGTGTGAAAGCCCTGAGGGCTTTCACACTGGAGCTGTGCGCTAGCAGGACGGGAAAAAAAGTCCTGCTAGCAGCATCTTCGGAGCGGTGAAGGAGCGAAGTGTATACCGCTCCTTCACCGCTCCTGCCCATTAAAATCAATGGGTCAGCGCGGCTATACCGCCGGCAAAGCACCTCTGCAGAGGCGCTTTGCGGTGGTATTTAACCCTTTCTCGGCCGCTAGCGGGGGGTAAAACCGCCCCGCTAGCGGCTGAATACCGACGGTAAAGCTCCGCTTATAATAGCGGCGCTTTACCACCGACGCTGCCCCCGCCCCAGTATGAAAGGGCCCTTATCCTTTCAGGTTCAAGCAGTACTCTATATTATATATGTGCATAAAGTATACTGTTTATCTGCAAATACAGTCAGGTCCATAAATATTGGGACATCAACACAATTCTAATCTTTTTGGCTCTATACACCACCACAATGGATTTCAAATGAAAAAAACAAGATGTGTTTTAACTGCAGACTTTCAGCTTTAATTTGAGGTGAACGGTGTAGGAATTACAAGAGTTTGTATATGTGCCTCCCACTTTTTAAGGGACCAAAAGTAATGGGACAATTGGCTGCTCAGCGGTTCCATGGCCAGGTGTGTGTTATTCCCTCATTATCCCATTTACAAGGAGCAGATAAAAGGTCCAGAGTTAATTTCAAGTGTGCTATTTGCATTTGGAATCTGTTGCTGTCAACTCTCAATATGAGATCCAAAGAGCTGTCACTATCAGTGAAGCAAGCCATCATTAGGCTGAAAAAACAAAACAAACCCATCAGAGAGATAGCAAAAACATTAGGTGTGGCCAAATCAATTGTTTGGAACATCCTTAAAAAGAAGAACGCACCGGTGAGCTCAGCAACACCAAAAGACCCAGAAGACCACGGAAAACAACTGTGGTGGATGACGAATGAAGAATTCTTTCCCCGATGAAGAAAACACCCTGCACAACAGTTGGCCAGATCAAGAACACTCTCAAGGAGGTAGGTGTATGTATGTCAACAATCAAGAGAAGATTTCACCAGAGTGAATACAGAGGGTTCACCACAAGATGTAAACCATTGGTGAGCCTCAAAAACAGGAAGGCCAGATTAAAGTTTTGCAAATAACATCTAAAAAAGCCTTCACAGTTTTGGAACAACATCCTATGAACAGATGAGACCAAGATCAACTTGTACCAGAGTGATGTGAAGAGAACGGTATGGAGAAGGGAAGGAACTGCTCATGATCCAAAGCATACCACTCATTAGTGAAGCATGGTGGTGGTAGTGTCATGGTGTGGGCATGTATGGCTGCCAATGGAACTGGTTCTCTTGTATTTATTGATGATGTGACTGCTGACAAAAGCAGCAGGATGAATTCTGAAGTGTTTCGGGCAATATTATCTGCTCATATTCAGCAAAGTGCTTCAGAACTCATTGGACAGCTCTTCACAGTGCAGATGGACAATAACCCGAAGCATACTGCGAAAGCAACCAAAGAGTTTTTTAAGGGAAAGAAGTGGAATATTATGCAATGGCCAAGTCAATCACCTGACCTGAATTCGATTGAGCATGCATTTCACCTGCTGAAGACAAAACTGAAGGGAAAATCCCCCAAGAACAAGCAGGAACTGAAGACAGTTGCAGCAGAGGCCTGGCAGAGCATCACTAGGGATGAAACCCAGCGTCTGGTGATGTCTATGCGTTCCAGACTTCAGGCTGTAATTGACTGCAAAGGATTTGCAACCAAGTATAAAAAAATGAAAGTTTGATGGATGATTGTTAATCTGTCCCATTACTTTTGGTCCCTTAAAAAGTGGGAGGCACATATACAAACTGTTGTAATTCCTACACCGTTCACCTGATTTGGATGTAAATACCCTCAAATTAAAGATGAAAGTCTGCGGTTAAAGCACATCTTGTTTGTTTCATTTCAAATCCATTGTGGTGTATAGAGCCAAAAAGATTAGAATTGTGTCGATGTCCCAATATTTATGGACCTGACTGTATCTTGATTTGCGTTATTCGGAGGAATTCCTCTGCTGAGTTAGCACTGTTGCTCAAAACTCAGCCGATCTATTACCTCCTCTTTGTGATAATATCCTCTTTGAATTGCTCCAGTAAACATTATTAGAACATAAATGCACAGAGTTGCTTGACTGATTGCTTTGAGGTGGTGCAAAGATGTCTGAACCCAGAGTGTCAGGTAGGTTGGAATGTTCACCAGGTCATGTCAGTGCAGATGAGCAGGTAGATCCAAGCAGCCTCCTAGGGGGCCATGCTTCATACATAAAAGGTTATGTAGTGAGGGGCAGAGGAGCTGGGCTGGCACAGAGTAGATACACACATCTACAGGAGAGAGAAGGGAGCTATGATGTGAAAGGAGGGAGAGAATTTTGCAAGCAAATGTATGCTTAGTAAAGTAATAAGATTTTCTAGCAAGTTCAAAGGCACATTGCAAGTAAATTAAAATAATTAATGGAAATACAAACTCTGCAAGCATTCAAAATGCTTGATCTTTCAGTGTTTATACCTGCAATTGTTTAAGCTGGTGACAGGGTCACCTACCAGCTTATAATGGAACTGAGTTATATTAACATTTTCTGTAAAGTGTTATGTAGTATGTAGACATACTTGTGTTATACTTGTTTAACAGCTGCATACATACCGTACTTACCCCATCACTTTGACTTTTGGCAAAATTCTTTAACCATACGTATGAACTTTCCCGCCTGCATCTAAGTTGCACCTCACCTGCTTCTGCGCATGGGTCTTAAGACTCTTGAACCTGCGACTCCCCATCAGCCTGCAGTCTTGTTAAACAGTGGCAGAGGAGGGGGGCGGGATAGTAGCAGTACATTAACAGGCAACGCCTCAGCTTTGCCACCCTTTACAGGCCCAAAGCTACAAGTCTCTATAGGCAGCTTTCTAGTCACTAATCAGCCTATATCAGACTTGACCCTAAAGGGGATGCCACTGTTCTTGCGCACCTCACTACATGTCATATATATATATATATATATATATATATATATATATATATATATACTGTCATATATGGTCAATAAGATAAATATTGTTGTTCTAGATTTTGGGGACAAGATTAATCAACCAGAAACCAAAATGGGTAAATTCTCTACAGCCCATAATGAGTTGGTAGACTCACACAACGACCATGACTTTGGCATACAATGCTTGTAGATGTAGACTGCTCTAATAAGGAGCAATATAAAATTCATGTGCATCCCCAAGTGGATCTCTTGAGCTATTTATGTCAGCTGATGTAATACCAGAAGTAAAGGACTATGAGTTAGAAACAGTCATGGTAAACTGTATTCCTAAACTCAAGTTCTTTTCCAAGCATGTTTTTCAAGACGTCTTATGCCGTGTACACACGGGCGTCTTTCCGACGGACTTTTGACAGACTTCCGACGGACTTTCGAACGAACGGACTTGCACACACACGATCGCACCAAAGTCCAACAGATTCGTACGTGATGACGTACAACTGGACTAAAATAAGGAAGTTGATAGCCAGTAGCCAATAGCTGCCCTAGCATCGGTTTTTGTCCGTCAGACTAGCAGACAAAATTTGAAACATGTTCCAAAATCTAAAGTCCGTCTGATTTTCGACTGAAAAAGTCCGCTGCAGGTCCGATGAAGCCCACACACGGTTGGATTGTCCTACGGATTTGTCCCGTCAGAACAGTCCGGTCGAAAAGTCCGCCTGTGTGTACATGCCATTAGACTCATACAAAGGAACAAGTAATCAAATGGTTAAGTTGCATAGTTCAATTAATTTGGAAGTAATTTCATGTAAACATATTTACTGTATGTATAAAACTAAGCAATGAGTGACTTAACGTAAGGATTTTTTTTTTTTCAGCCCAAGCCATACTAAAAACTTTTGGAGAACTTAAGGTAAGTGAAGAAAGAATCTGTTACTGGTAAATATTGTATAAACTGATAGAGCTGTTTGATAGCAGGTGCTACAAGGTGCTGGAACATATCAGACCAGGCATTCAAAATTGGTGTTATATGGGTCGTTTGCAGCCCTTTATCGCTCCTGCTCTGGGGCCCTCAGTGAATGACATAATGAATGTGTTCCCAGCTGTTACCTACCAGTTAAAAAGTTACACTTCTGGATATAATTTTTCAGCTAAATACATCAGGGAATGTTTTGACCCCCTTTCTCTGGGATTAAATATTGTAAGTAGCAATTTTTAGTATAATGTTAAGTTAAGTAGGCGCGGCCCTCAACAGGCATATTGTGGCGCACCTTGAAGATGTAGTTGTTTCAATTTGGCCAGTAAAGTCAACATTTGCATATTATGTACATGGTACAATGGAATAAAATTATGACAAAGTACTAGTATGAAGTAGCACCTTCTGGTATCACATACTGCTAATTTATTCCAATATAGACTATATTTCTTAAAGAGGTTTAACCAGTTGTAGACATTGGGCATGCTACACACGCCCAAAAATGTTAATAGAAATATACAGGGTCTGTGTAGCATGAAAAAAAGCTGCGCTATCCCATGTAGTGAAAAAAATATCAAATGCAATCATTAAAGTGCAAACAGGGTTCAAGATGTATTGAAAAGTGCTTTAGATTCTATATAAAAAAACAATTGAGCTTCCTTTTTGACTGTATTACTATTGCAACATGTAATTTGTGCATTGTTACTACTCTACTGAATTATAAAATAAAATATTTTGACAAGGAAAAGTGCTGACAGTTCTTTAAAGTGCAATGGTGCTGGAAAAAAAAGTGCTCCTCTTTCTTTTAGACAGAAATAAAGTGCTGTGTCTTGTGCAAAGATGCAATCTTTGTGCTTTGTCACCAATCTGTGGCCCTCCTAGGACCAAACTCACCATATGTTGTTGACCTCCTGAGTTTACACTGAGGCAGGTCAAAACACGCTTATTGTATCTGGTCAATCCCTCATGTTGTTAACCATCCGTACTGTAATTGTCCATACAAAGAAACCAGAGAGGATATCATCGCATAATAACTTAATAAATTTATTAATATAAAATCCCCATTAAAATTATAAGGTGTGCACTCACATGGTTAGGTGCCTCCCCTGGCACCAGGAATTATCTGCCATCAGTATAATACAAGCCGTGGCTGCTCCGTGTCTCTGAATGTGTGTAAAGCCAGCCTGCGTTCCACCTGGCGGAAGGGAAGTATGAAGATTGCATTTTTGCACAAGACACAGCACTTTATTTGTGACTAAACGCAATCTTCAAGCTCTGCTTCCGCCAGGTGGAATGCACACTGGCTTTACACACATTTGGAGCCACAGAGCAGTCACGGCTTGTATTATACCAATGGCAGATGCATTTTAGCGCTGTAGCGCCTGAAAAATGCCTCCAGTGTGAAAGAGTCTTATTGTTTGTGGCAACACAAGGTATAGCAGCAGCTTTGCTATTTGTTGATTTATTTGCCACCATTGTGAAAAGGCACTTATTTGAGGTAGCACAACTTACACACATTTTACATCTGTGTAGCGTGCCCTTTCCTTCTGCCCCGCTGCCAAGACCTCCTCTCAATAAATGACAGTTGGGAATTGCTGTGTAAATAAATGGTCAGAAGAACAGACCATCTTATACATCATGCAGACGCACGATAGAAAAAAAACTAATTAACACTCTTATGTTTGTATCTACTGTATAATACTATGTAATCTTTATCTCTGCAGTATTCTTCTGCATATCAAAGGGATGAGGTTTGATCTGCATATGATTTAAGCAGTTAAAGCAATGAACAAGTTAAAAAAAAAAAAAATATTTATATATATATAATTTTTAATTTGTTCTGTTCTTACCCTAATCCGTCCTAACCGGTGTTGCCAACCTCCCGTTAATTTACAGGCAGCCTATAAATTTTAACCCAATTTTGGGCTGCCCGTAAATGTCCGTTACGGACAGTGGTGCCCGTAAAAAATATGGCTGCAGGCCGACGGCGCATGCGCCGTCCCAGAGCCTGCCGGGCTTAGGAAAGCTCCTGTGTGCTCAGGTATGTTCGGGCGGGTGCATGCGCAGTGATGTAACGGTGCCAGGAGGCGCCAGTATCTTGTACCATGTCCCTTGGGCTGGAGGCTGCCAGGCTGGTAAGTAAGTGCAAGCCACCCCTTACTAATGAAACTCTTGGTTCAGGAGAATGTAGAAGATGGCCTCAAGCAAGGAAGGGGTTAAAGTGGCATAGACGAAAATGCATAGAATGCATTCAGGTGAAAAAAACTAGGGTTTACAACCCCTTTTAACCCTTTGATCACCCCCAATGTTAACCCCTTCCCTAGCAGTGTCATTAGTACAGTAACAGTGCATATTTTTAGCACTGATAACTGTATTAGTGTCACTGGACCCCAAAAAGTGTCAGATAGGTGTCCGATTGCTGCCATTACTAGTAAAACATATATATATATATATATATATATATATATATATATATATATAAATTCCATAAAAACATCCCATCGTTTGTAGACACTTTAACTTTTGCCCAAACAAATAATTTTTTTACCAAAAAGATGTAGCAGAATACATATTGGCCTAAATTGAAGAAGAAATTTTAATTTTTTACATTTTTTTTCGATGTGTTCTATAGCAGAAAGTAAAAAATGTTTTTTTTTTCCCAAAATTGTTTTTTTTTTGTTTAAAACTGCAGAGAAGATCAAATACCACCAAAAGAAAGCTCTATTTCTAGGAAAAAAAGGAAATACATTTTATTTGTGTACAGCATCGCACGTCCGCGCAATTGCCAGTTAAAATAATGCAGTACCATATCGCAAAAATGACCTGGTCATGAAGGGGGGTAAACCTTCCGGGGCTGAAGCAGTTAACTGACCAAGCAAAAGGGTTGAAACAAACTATTTAACATTGACATTGTTAAATGTAACTTTTATGTACTGCCTACCAGTCATTAGTCATTTGACAATATACCTCAGTATGATAGCAGATAGCCAGTTGGCTGTGTTTAGCAAATTATTATGCTCCACAATATTGTATTGCACGACTTGCTTTTTAGGATTGCCATGCACATTACAATCTATCTGTATTATTAATTCTGGATTTATCAAAACTATGTAGGACCCACCTAATCTATCCAATCAGGCCTTTGCACTTTATACTTGTTGGTAGATCTAAAATAGATTGTAACATGTGTGGTGAGATTAAGATTAATTTATGAAGCTTATTTATTTTGAAAAGTGACATTTGGCAGTATTCCTCTTTGGGATGAATTACAGGAAATTAGTTGTGTGTTGGATGGTATTGCTCTTCACGCGACCTTTATTTTAAAGATAATCATTTGTGAAAAGTTCTCACATCTTCTGCATACTGAATGGTACCAACAAATGTCTTCTGTAGACCGTTAGTTATAAATGATCCCTATAGTCATTCTCCACATTCTGTCAGTTTGAATTGTTCTACAATCTTCTCTCTTTCTAGAAAGAAGATAAATCCTCTAGCCAGTGATATCATCTTGTCACATAACAAAATAAAAGCAGCCATAAGTCATGACATAGAGTACTGCTGAACTGTGCTATCAGTTAACATATACATATAGCTCAGATGTCTTACTATTAGTATACTACAATGACATTTATTTATAAATGGAAAATGTTATTGAGCATGATGCAATGCAAATTACTTACATAACCGAAAATATACTTTGTCTATTAATGGCCAGTTTAAAACATGGTAAGGATTGCTCACCTGAAATTTGTTGATGCTTAGTCCCTAGAGATGTCATACAAAGATGTCGGGAATAATCCAATAGGTTTTCTTTGTACTATATTTGCAGCTGCCTTCATCAAGGAAACGGATAAAGTGTGCAACAGAAAGCAGATTCAATGGAATATTACTAGACTGGAGATCCAAGAAATTCAATTATGGACAAATTCAAAAGAAGGATGTCTTTATTGGAGGACAACATGCCAATAAGATGAATCTTATTGAGATAATATTCCCTGAAGCCAGGGAAGGTTTCACAATCTGATATCCTGGGGTTTATTTACTAAAGGCTGTTCACTTTGTAAGATACATTTCCCCAGATTTCAGTGAATAAACTGAAGCTCTGCTGACATCATGGTGTGCAAGTTTTTTTTTTTCCTTGTACATGATTGTGCTGAACTTTTTCTTTGCAAAAAATACCCAATCACTAAGCTTTGGGGCAAATTCACAAAGTGAACAGCCTATTTGTGTTTAGTAAGTCAACCCCAATGCATGAAAGAGTGACTTCTGTAGAGAATATGTAAATAAGAATGCTTTAACTGCTTGCCAACCGTATAACTTACTGCTAAGGTGGCACTGCTGGACCGGATGATGTATCTAGTACGTGATCTGGCACTTCTGAGTAGGGGACGTGCATGCGCACCGTTGCCGGCGGCCCACTTCACAGGGTCAAGGATCCATGTCTTCCCCTAGTAAAAGCACCTCCCATACTGTACTAAAACACAGGCTAGGCACATAGTTAACCCTTTGATCTCCCCTAATGTTAACCCCTTCACAGCCTGTCTCATTAGTACAGTGACAGTGCAATATTTTAAGCATTGATCACTGTATTAGTGTTACTGGTTCCCAAAAAAAGTTTCAAAAGTGTCAGTTAGTGTCTGATTTGTCTGCCACAATATCGCAGACCTGTTCTAAGTTCATGATCACTGCCATTACCAGTAAAAAAAATAAATAAATAAAATTCCATAAATACATCCCATAGTTTGCAGACGCTATCATTTTTGCGCAAACCAATCAATATACGCTAATGAGGATTTTTCTACCAAAAATATGTAGCAGAATACATATTGGCCTAAATTGATGAAGAAATATGATTTTATTTTTTTTTATTATTGGATGTTAGCAGTAAAAAATGTTTTTTTTTTTTCAAAATTGTTAGTATTATTTTTTTTTTATAGTGCAAAAAAATAAAAATAAAACACAGAGGTAATCGAATACCACCAAAAAAAAACCTCTATTTGTGAGAATAAAAGAACATAAATTTTATTTTGGTACGGCGTTGCATGACCGTGCCGTTGTCAGTTAAAATAATACAATGTCGTATCGCAAAAAATGGCCTGTCATGAAGGTTAGTAAATCTTCAAGAGGTCCAGTGGTTAACAGACAGACCCATTACAAAGTGCTCTTCATGCTGGAAACTAAAGGTTTCCAGTTATGGTTGACAATTCCACCCCTATCTTTATTAACAGAAATTAAATCTCCAACCAACAAGTAAGATTTCTGCTAACTTTATAGTGTAACTATCTAGAAAAAGCCATGCAACTAGACTATTTTTAATGTAATTTCCATAATAATTCAATATCTTTTACTGGCTTCAGTTTCTGTTGAAGAACTGTCTCCTGCCTAGCTGTCTGGCTGCAGATGGATAATATATTCACTGGTCTGGATCCAGGGAAACAGACTGATTATGCCCAGGCCCGGATTTACTCCCTTTGCCGCCCCAAGGCCGGGTCCTTCAATGCCGCCCCCCCACACACACACACACACACCATGTCCTTTATCGATGACTTCTACAATAGATCAATTAAAAACACATCTCCATACACGAGAACACTGAAAATAACTGGCTTTAATTGTACAGACTAAAAATACTTCAGGGTAAGCGCGCGAGGGGTAAGGATTTTTCGCAGGCAAATTTTCAAGGCAATGGCTGGTGTTAGTGCTTCAATCATCCCTGGCACCATGGTTGTTATGGTGTCAGGATAATTGAAACACATTATTTCTATCATTACATTGTAATATAAACTGAAATAGTTCAACTCACCATAATGCAGAATCATTGGGAGCCCTGAGCGTGTCACTTGCCACCATCTCTTGTCACTTGCCACCATGCCTGCCACCAGATGGGGATGTCACTTGCCACGCTGCCTGCCACCAGATGGGGATGTCACTTGCCATGCTGCCTGCCACCAGATGGGGATGTCACTTGCCACGCTGCCTGCCACCAGATGGGGATGTCACTTGCCACGCTGCCTGCCACCAGATGGGGATGTCACTTGCCACTATGCCTGCCACCAGATGGGGATGTCCCTTGCCACGCTGCCTGCCACCAGATGGGGATGTCACTTGCCACGCTGCCTGCCACCAGATGGGGATGTCACTTGCCACTATGCCTGCCACCAGATGGGGATGTCACTTGCCACTATGCCTGCCACCAGATGGGGATGTCACTTGCCATGCTGCCTGCCACCAGATGGGGATGTCACTTGCCACTATGCCTGCCACCAGATGGGGATGTCACTTGCCACTATGCCTGCCACCAGATGGGGATGTCACTTGCCACGCTGCCTGCCACCAGATGGGGATGTCACTTGCCACTATGCCTGCCACCAGATGGGGATGTCATTTGCCACGCTGCCTGCCACCAGATGGGGATGTCACTTGCCACGCTGCCTGCCACCAGATGGGGATGTCCCTTGCCATGCTGCCTGCCATCAGAAGGAGGAGGAGGGCGGAACAGCGGTGTGGGCAATGAGAGATGTCATCTGTCTCCACCGCCGCCGCACCGCTGACATTACTAGATACTCTCGATTTTTTAAAAATGGCGCCGCGCGGCGCAATCACGCTACTGCGCATGCGCCGCCCGGCCGAGCGCTTACGAACTTTCCCGAGCCCGGCCGGCTTCGGAACGGCGCATGCGCAGTTGCGTGGTCGGCTCGCGGCCATGTTTTCTATGGGCACTGGTGCCCATAATAGACAGCACGAAAGGGGGGGCGGCCGCGAAGTCGCTGCAGGAGCGGCGCCGCCCCTACACCACTGCCGCCCCGAGGCCTGGCCTCGGTGGCCTTGTGGCAAATCCGGCCCTGATTATGCCCTGCCCAATACATGCTCCCACAGTATAGTCTGTAGATATAATGCCACTGTGGACTGTTCTAATGCACAGGCGTGTCACTCCCCTGCTGCCATGCATGGACTTTTAATGGGGGAAACAAAGTGTTTCCAAATGCAAAGACTTGAAATACACAGGTATTAAAGTGTTTATTACCCTAAAAAAAAAAAAATTGGATCCTGTTCCCTAAAGTATGTTATACAGCACAGTGATTGTACTGTGTAATTTGGCCCCCTGTATCACCTAAAATTCCTGGCTGATCCTGCCTGGTTCCCCCCTGTAAACTGACCATGGTTTATCATGGCTGCTGAGCCCTGACACCGTGGTCAGTTTGGGTGCCTCCGTCACCTGCAACCCTGCTCTTTGCTCTCCTGTGTCCTCCCCCCTGCCTGTCAGCTCTGTTCACTCCACGATCCTCCTCCTGCTGCTCTCATAATACAACAACCTTTTAACAATCCCCTCTGCTATGTTAAACAATGCCCTCAGTGTAAAAGTCACTGTGCACCCGATTTCAGAGCGCCTATCGGCGCTCACGTGACCAGCCGCCTCTCTCCTTACCTCCTCCTGACTGATGTAAGTGGGGGTTTCCCAGTGGAGCTGTCAGCTCGAGAGAGGAGAGAGGCGGCCGGCCGGTCATGTGAGTGCCGACCGGCGCTCTGAAATCAGATACACAGCGGCTTTTTAAATACAAAAATACACTGGGGACATTGTTTAACATAGCAGAGGGGATCGTTAAAAGGTTGCTGCATGGCTTAACAACCTTTTTAATATATTTCATAACAAAACTGGTCAACAGAGATATGATATAACTTTACTGGATGGCTACCGATCAGGTTTTAAGTCTAGGCAGATTAGTGACTGGAAAGGAGCAATTCTGGGTGTTCTCTGCAGTACACATATGACAGCTTTACAGCCCCCTGCATGATGCGGATGTTTAGGGCAGAGGCTGAACATTTAGCATTTGGATTTGACAGTCACCTTGGAAGGCTAAAGCTGTTGCACATTGACGGTGGTACAAGAAGCGCTAGGTAGCACAACATGTTTGTCTGTAGTGGGTGTGGATTACTGAACGTCATCCTCCTAACTATCTGTTATTAGAACATGTTCATCTTCCGCACTGGCAACTCAAGACTCTCTGCACTATTGAAAGCATGGGTATCTATATAGGATATGCTCATATATTTGGGGGTTCTTTGTTTTGGTAGTTTTATATCTATGCTCATTGGGTAGTTTAATTTATTAGTTTAGAAAATGTTTGTGGTTGTTTACGAAAAACAAAAATATTATTGCAAGATTTTGCAACACATAGACTTTTTGCAAAAAAATACAAATTTTAATTTACTGGCTTATAACTTTGTATTTTACATCCTGAGCTGACACTAAAAGCCAACTCATAAATCTAGCTATTCTCTTCACTCTAAC
The DNA here is from genome assembly GCA_037952925.1 of Lithobates clamitans. Taxonomy (NCBI): domain Eukaryota; kingdom Metazoa; phylum Chordata; class Amphibia; order Anura; family Ranidae; genus Lithobates; species Lithobates clamitans. The sequence goes on from JBBGZY010000098.1 coordinate 6,213,916, forward strand.
CTATAAACTTAAACCTCACAGGGTTCTGTCTGGATAGAATGGGAGCTGCCACCGATGACTTGTGAAGGTGCATGATTCAAGAATGTCATCCTTTTATTCAGTACTTATTGGGGGTAATTTAATAAAGCTGCTGCACCACGTTTGGGTGTTAATCTCCCTTGTTATTGTATTGTTCATATTCATGAAGCATTTGTGACTGTTTTAGTTCTGAAACCAAATTCAGGTAGTTCTAAAATGCACCACTTTTACATTGTGGCCTAATGAATATGCCAAATTCAAAATACAATACCGACAGTTTGTATCTTATGAAAGTGAGACCAATTGTCTTTTGGTGTACAGAGAGAAACCCTGGCACAGACAGAATTTGTGAAAATATCTTGCATGCAATCTAAAAGTAATGCAGCACACACAAAAATTCAAATACAAGTTCTAGACGTGTACATGAATTTGAGGCATGCTGCACCATTGTTAGGGTGCATGAGAGACCCTTTTGCAAAATCTGTCTTCACCAGTCTTTATTAATTCCAGGGATTGAGTCACTGACCTGGAACAATCTGGTGTCCCAATACTTCACATGGTTGTTCCATGTCCATAATTTACCAAGTACTGAAGGATAAGGATGACAGCTCTGAAGCTTACTCCTTTAACCACTTGCTGACCGATGCACGCTGATATACGTTGACACAATAGCAGTGGTGGGCAAATGGGCGTACCTGTATGTCCCCTTTTATTGGCGGGGCTAGCGGGTGTGCGCGTGCAGCGTGACCATGCCCGCGGGTCCCGCGCTCGTGTCACGGAGTCGCAGAACAAGGCATTTCCTCGTTCTGCCTAGTGACATTATTATTATTTAAGGTACTTATATAGCGCCGTCAATTTTACGCAGCGCTTTACATATACAATGTACATTCACGTCGGTCCCTACCCTCAAGGGACTCAATCTACAATCTTACTATCTAAGTTCCCTAACTCACATTCATATACAAGGGCCAATTTAGACAGAAGCCAATTAACCTACCAACAGATAAGCAGGACACACTTAACCCCTTGATCGCCCCCTAGTGTTTAACCCCTTCCCTGCCAGTGTCATTTACACAGTAATCAGTGCATTTTTATAGCACTGATCGCTGTATAAATGACAGTGGTCCCAAAATAGTGTCAAAAGTGTCCGATGTGTCAGCCATAATGTCGCAGTCATGATAAAAATCACAGATCACCGCCACTACTAATAAAAAAAAAAAAAAATGCCATAAAACTATCCCCTATTTTGTAGACGCTATAATTTTTTGCGCAAACCAATCTATATACGCTTATTGCGATTTTTTTTTTTTTTACCAAAAATATGTAGAAGAATACATATCAGCCTAAACTGAGGAAAAAAATTGTTTTTTTTTATATATTTTTGGGGGATATTTATTATAGCAAAAAGTAAAAAATATTGCTTTTTTTTTCAAAAGTGTCGCTCTTTTTTTGTTTATATCGCAAAAAATAAAAACTGCAGAGGTGATCAAATACCACCTAAAGAAAGCTCTATTTGTGGGAAAAAAAGGACGTCAATTTTGTTTTGATGTAACATCGTGCGGCTGCGCAAATGTCAGTTAAAGCGGCGCAGTGCCGAATCGCAAAACGTGCTCTGGTCAAGGGGGTAAAATTTTCCGGGACTGAAGCAGTTAAAGACAAGTCAGAAATGACAGCTCCCATATCTCTATTTTGCTCCTTTAAACACAACCTGCACCTAATCCTTAGTTGTTGTAAACCTCAGTCATGAAATCTGAGCAAAGCACATATATCTGTAGTGTTTACTTATCTCTCTCCAAAGCTCAAAGCTCTAAGTGTCATTTCTCTCTGATGCTTTGTTCCTCTGTTATCAGCATGAGTCACTTCTAATAAGTTTTTATGACACATGAGATAGAATTTGTGTTGGGGAAGGAGCTCAGCACGCAGCCTGCCTTTCCTCCAATCAGCTCTCACACACTGTAACTGCAGCCCTCCGCCCCCTCCTCTGTGGTACTAACAGATGCAGAAGGATTTTAAAACTGTTCTGGGGTGTAGGAAGAGAAGACTGCAGATAAACAAGTAAAACATATGGAGGATTTGTTTTATCTCTCTGTATCATCTGAGACTGTTCACTTCACTAGGTATATGTGAGGGTTTATATTCACTTTAAATGTAATTCTTAACTGGAAACCAAACCCTTAACCTCAGATGACTTTTCTGATATCACAGTGATGCATTTGATACATTTGAATTGTATCATCACACAGAAAATGTCATACTAAAATCAGTGAGTAATATTTACAAACGCCTGTGATGGTATCTGTGTGCCAAAAAAATAATGTCCACACTGGCTCTTAGGGGACTGATCCCTAAAAAAAGATGCACTGGAGAACCCATATGACTACTATTGGACATGAATGGAACACTTGTTTTACGATGTTATAGTTAATAAAATGTATTTTATACTGTCCCTGTTCAATGCTTCTCTTTTTGTGTTCTGTAAAACAGTGATGGGAAAGAACAACAGTGCTATAGGCTAAACCAATGTGGGAAAGAAAGATCACTCTGCGATTTCTTAGTCTAGCAGTACTTCTTACTGGCTTATTAGAAAGAGGTGATGGTTGATTCCGATTCATTGTCCAGTGAGCAAGCTGGAGGTGTAATAAAGTGACACAGGAAGCTGCAAAGCTCAACCAGGCAATTAGAGTGTAACCTGCCTGGCTGTGTAGTGTGGTAATTCTTGTATGTAAACTATTAATTATAAAGGATTCTGCTTCTGACAATGTCCTGACAGTATGTATGCAAAGGATACATTAGAACATGACAATCAACTAATGAGACTAATTTTAAAAATGACTTGCGTAAGACCAGACAATGACAGTGCTTGGACATATCCACCAAGCATGTATAATCATTCAGGCACATATTGAAGGAAATTTAGCACATTGAAAAACTATAGTTCTATAATGTCTTGCAGTTATAGACTGCAAGACATAGACAAGATTACGTGTAACAGCACACAAGTGACCTATGTTATTGAGTGCCCTTGTCACCTACAATATTTAGGGACAACCACCAGACCTCTGTTCGTGAGGATTAGAGAACATATCAACAATATAAAAAAGGGGTCCCCCAAACACAGTCTTTCAAGACATTTTAAAGAAGTTCACCACAGGGACCCCACTGGTTTCATATTTTATGGGATAGATCAAATTAGAGACCACTGGAGGAGATGGTAATAAAAGGGCCCACGTGTCACAAAATGACACAAGGTGGATATACAGATTGGGGTCTTTAGCGCCCGGAGGCCTCAACATTGATATAGACCTCATCTGTTTTATATCCAACTTTTGAACCGGTACAGTCACCTCACCTGGGAATATTCTTCAACATTACTAGATCCATATCTACTGGGATTTTCCCTCCCTTTACTCGTAGGTTCCCGTATTCATTATAGATGGGTCCCTATAGCTGATAGTCAGGTTAGGACACTATATATATATATATATATATATATATATATATACCCTGTTTCCCCGAAAATAAGACCTAGCGTGATTGTCACTGATGGCTGCAATATAAGCCCTACCCCCAAATAAGCCCTACCCTGTTTCCCCGAAAATAAGCCCTACCCTGAAAATAAGACCTACAAGGACTTTAACAAGGGCTTACTTGGTTGTAGGGCTTATATTGCAGCCATCTCCGACAATCACGCTAGGTCTTATTTTCGGGGAAACAGGGTGTGTGTATATATATATATATATATATATATACACACACACACACACCCTGTTTCCCCGAAAATAAGACCTAGCGTGATTGTCGGAGATGGCTGCAATATAAGCCCTACCCCCCAATATATATATATATATATATATATATATATATATATATATATATATAAACTCTATATTTCATGTATATCATTTGAGATAAACATAGGTTTACAGTCTTTAATCTCTAACGATCTCTAACAAAAAATATTTTATATATACATCTAAGAACCAATCGGTTTAGCATGTTTACCAGATAATATCTGTATTGTACATGGTGAGCGGATGTGCTGGGAGTTATTTATACACTTGACCACTAGGGGAGCACAGGTCCGATTTTAATGGCTTCCCTGTGGGAAGTATTGCCCTATTACATTTGCCTATTTAAACACCATCCTACATGGTATATGTGACCACATTAGATTAACTTTCCCACAAACATCCTATACTTAATTACAAGGGGCTAATCCAGCACCGCCGCTCACTATATATGACATGAGGTGTACCAAGATGGCACCGCCTCAGACGACTTCCTATGACGAAACGCATAAGGGGGAGCTTGGTACATACCCACGTCACTTCCGGTCTGTAACCTTCCGGTCTGTGGAACGCACACGGGCACATACGCTTTGGATTGTCCCTTATTTTTGCTAATCGGGCATATGTTATGCCCTGCATTTTCATTTTTAATCCATTTGTTATAATAAAATTCACCATTCAGATTTACGCTATGAGTACCCATTCTTTATGTCCACATATATGAGGATACCCTGGAGCTTGGTGTACCACAGAGGAGGTGATCGCTCTGGATACTGGCATTAGAGCAAACCTGATTACATGCGCTTGACCCCTGCAGGGGTACAAAGATCTGGTGAGTGTGGAATTGAAGGGGAGCACGACAGTCACCTCAAATTTTGCAGAGGATTAACGATTAAGAGTACGCACAAACCACTTTGGATGTCTGCACAAGTCACTTGGTAATAATAAAAGGTAAATAGAGTAAGCGTAGTCAAAGCACAGCCAGAGTCCAGTAACCGGATCGGGTAGTCAGCCAAGCCAGAGTTCCGTAACCAGTTGTCAGCAAAGCCAGTCTTTAAACAGGAACGCAGGAGATGGTTTCTTGTGATGTGACCAAGGCGAAGGCAGAGATTAAAGGAGCTGGATAACTTTAAGTAGGCAGGACTGACGAGCAGAATCAACAACAGCTGGGTAACTGTGGAGAGAGAGATGGGAGCTGGCAATCAGCCGAAAGCTGAGCGGTCAGCTCAGAGAAGGAAGGGCTGAGCCCAGCCCTGACAGTACCCCCTCCTCAACGACCCCTCCCCCTCGGAGGACCACCGGGCTTGAGGGGAAAACGTCTATGGAAATCACGGAGGAGGACAGGGGCATGTACTTCCGAGGATGAGACCCAAGAGCGTTCCTCCGGACCGTACTGCTTCCAATGCACCAGGTACTGTATGCGCCCACGGAACCTACGGGAGTTAACAATGGATTGTACTTCATATTCCTCCTGGTTCTCAACCTGTATAGGGTGGCACCGAGGTGGTAAAGCGGTTGCAGACCAAAGGTTTCAATAAGGAGACATGAAACACATTTGAGATGCGCATACCAGGAGGAAGGTCCAACACGTAAGCCACTGGGTTAATCCTGCAAAGGATACAGAAAGGCCCAATAAACTGAGGTGCGAACTTCAGGGAGGGAACACGAAGTCGGAGGTTGCGAGATGACAGCCAGACCCTGTCCCCAACCTGGTAGGAAGGCGCAGGCAGGCGTCTGCAGTTAGCATGGAGTCTGTACCTATCATTAGCATGAGGCAAAGCCTCCTGGACTTGTGCCCAAGTGGAATGAAGACCACGGAGATGCTCCTCTAGCGCAGGAATACTCTGCGGAACAAATGAGTCAGGCAACATGGAAGGTTGGAAATCATAATTCGCCATAAACAGAGACAATCGGGAAGCAGAATTCAAGGCACTGTTGTGAGCAAACTCTGCCCATGGTAATAGGTCTGACCAGTTGTTGTGATGGTCAGAAATATAGCATTGTAGGAATTGCTTCAAGGACTGCTTGGCTCGTTCTGCGGTCCCATTAGACTGCGGGTGATAAGCAGAGGAGAGAGCAAGCTGAATTCCCAGCTGTGCACAAAAGGCTTGCCAGAACCGGGACACAAACTGACAACCCCTGTCCGAGACAATCACCTTGGGTAGCTACCTTGGGTAGCCCATGTAAGCGAAAGATCTCCTGAGCAAAAATGGAAGCCAGTTCCTTAGAAGTGGGCAACTTCCTAAGTGGAATACAATGACACATCTTTGAGAACTGGTCAACCACCATAAGGATAACTGTGTTGCCTTGGGAGTTAGGCAACTCCACAATGAAATCCATAGACAGGTGGGTCCAGGGCCTCTCTCCATTGGGTATGGGTTGTAGGAGGCCCACTGGAAGGTGTCGTGAAGTCTTACTCTGAGCACACACGGAACAGGCAGCTACGAAGGCAGTTACATCAGCACATAGACTAGGCCACCAGAATTGTTGGGAAATGGCCCAAACGAGTTGATTCTTACCAGGGTGGCCAGCTGCCTTGGGAGAATGGTAAGTCTGGAGCACGGCAGTACGGAGGCACTCTGGGACAAAGCAGTGGTCATAGGGTTTCACAGGAGGAGCATCGACCTGAGCAGCAAGAATTTTGTCACCCAAAGGAGAAGTAAGACTGGTGCAAACCGTAGCCAGAATACGATCAGACGTCAGCCCTTACATTCTTAGTACCAGGTAAGAATGAGACAATGTAATTGAAACTTGACAAGAAAAGAGCCCATTGCGCCCTTCTGGGAGAGAGGTGTTTAGCCTCAGACAAGAATGTGAGATTCTTATGGTCAGTAAGAATGAGAACCGGCACAGTGGTACATTCGAGGAGATGTCTCCATTCTTTCAGGGCTAAAATGATTGCCAACAGCTCTCTGTCACCAATTTTGTAATTGCACTCGGCAGGTGACAATTTCTTGAAAAAGTAGCCACAACGATGCATAGCACTCTGAGGTACACAGGACCTTGGCTACCTTCCGGAAGCATGTTTCACTACATTGTGGTGACTAGGAGAGAACCCCAGCACGGAGCCAATCAAAAGAAGGGTTGTGCCTCTGTAACCAAGGATAACCAATAACCAGCGGAAACTTAGGAGAGGAAATCACTTGGAATTGGATTATCTCATGGTGAAGTGCCCCTACAGCCATGGACAACGGAACCGTCTCATGAGTCACATGGGCAGGTTGTAGAGTTCTTCCATCAAGAGCCTCAATGGCAAGTGAAGTGTCACGCAGCTGCAGTGGAATCGAGTGTTTTGATACAAAGGCAGCATCAATGAACAGGCCTGCAACCACAGAGTCGATTAGAGCCTGTATCTCGATAGACGACTTAGCCCAAGAAAGGGTGACCGAAACCAGGGGCTTATCCTTCTGGATAACTGGGGACGACACAACGCCACCTAAGGTCTGTCCATGACAGGACCTCAAGGTTCGGGTGTTCCCAGGAAGCCTAAGTGCATGGGTTCATCTTCACTGACCGACTCGGTACCAGGAGGCATGGGAGGTGAGGGAGGCACGGGTGGGACTGCAAAGCTCGGAGGCAAACGTACAGGAGGCTTCTGCAAGCGCTCCTTAAAAGAAAGTCTTTCTCTGAGTCTGGAGTCAATGAGGATGGCAAACGAGATCAAGCTCTCCAGCTCAGTGGGTATAACTCGGGCTATCTCATCCTTGATGGAATCCGAGAGACCATGAGAAAAAGCAGCCACGAGCCATTGTTCCAAGCAACCTCTGCTGCCAGAGTACGGAACTCAATGGCGTAGTCGGCAACAGTTCTCGTACTCTGTTTGATGGACATGAGGCACTTGGCAGCAGAAGCGGAGCGTACGGGAACATCAAATACCCTTTTAAAGGAGGCCACAAACTCAGGGTAACTCAAGACAACAGGTTTTTGCGTCTCCCGTACAGGGTTAGTCCAGGCCAAGGCTCTCTCAGAAAGCAAAGATATAACGAACCCTACTTTGCTTCTGTCCATGGGAAACGCCTGGGGCAGCACCACAAAGTATATCTCAATTTGGTTGAGAAACCCAATGCATTGAACTGGATCGCCCCAAATCACTGGGGAAGCGGGGCGGAACCAGACATACCTCTAATAGAGGTAATACTCAAGGCAGGTGCCTGCACAGAGACTGGCACAACAGCAGGGACGGCCTGCAACACAGGATGTAACAGAGCAGTCACAGTGGGGGATTCCAGGTGAGCTGTGTGACTCAGGAGCGTTTGTAATGCCATGGCAAACTGATCCATGCAGTGATCTTGCTCATCCAATCTGGAAAAAATAATACCAACAAGTGGATTGACTGAATTCATTGCTTTCGCCTACTGTCAGAAACCATGAACCTGACTGAGACAGAAGGGGCCCAGTCCTGCCAGTTAGTCTATGAAAAAATTGCAATAAAATAACATAAAAAATAACACCAAAATTTGAGTGTTAAATATTGCAAACCTTCTGAAATACATACCGCTTGAGTTAAAGTGCTTGTAAAAAATATGTTTTTTTACCATAAATTTATTCTATGCTGTTCCTCCTCACCTCTTTAAATATTTACCTGAGCCCTACATCAATCCAGCACTGTGCTTTTCTGCTGGTCTTCTGTTCTCTCTCCCTACTCTCATAAGCTTGGCTGAGAGCAGCGGGAACTATTGGCTTGTGCTGCTGTCAGTCAAATCCAGTGAAGAGGGATAGGGGGGCAGGGCTGAGCCGCACTGTGTGTGCCTAGACAGGAGTGTGCCTGCATGTGTGCCCCCATAGGAAGCAGCTTCCTATGATGACACACAGAGAAGACGCAGGAGGAAGAGCACTGGTGGAGGACCTTTAGAAGAGGAGGTTCTGGGCTGCTCTGTCTAATACCCTTACACAAAGCAGGTAAATAAAACATCTTTTTTTATTTTAGTTTAAAAAATTGACTTAAAAAATGTATGCATTGTTTTCTCTTAGTGAGCTGACATCAAAAGGTGCGTAAGTGTAGCGCTGAAGTGCCAAACTAAGTTAACACAGCTCTAACATGAACACAAATCAAATCAATAAACAAACCACAGTAAACTTATATACATAAATGTAAATAGCACGTGTGATAAAAAGATATGTGAAAAAATCCAAAACAAGTGTAAAGTATGTAATAAAGTCCATAGAAATCTCAAAGATCCACAATGTGCAGTGAATAATAACAGTCCATATTGAAATAAGATGGTCTCGGTCACCATACATAAAGCCAATGTGGTAGATGGAAAATAGGAACACCAATGTGATGGAGCCACCACCAGAGTAGATGCAGGCTTACCAGAAAGTTTGAACTCAAGAGAACGTACGTTCTATGAGTCAAACAGGCTTGCATTGTCAGCCGACAATGGGGGTGAAGCCTCGGGGATCCTCAGTGATTGGAGCCTGGAGTTTCTTAGACCCTCATAGGAAAATCATCTCCATACAGGTGGTTAGACATCTTCTCCTCATGTGTTCAGACTAAGCTCTCTTAGTGAGCTGGCCCCTATATTACTAATCTCCCAGTTTCCAAAATCACTACAGGACTTAGCATTGTCATAGGAGTACAGACAATGACACACCCGAAAGTAACAAATACAGAGGAGGCTTTCAGAGAGTGCAGCAGTAGAACAGTGAGGAGCAGAGATGGGCTGACTGACCTTCTGTTCAGTTTGTGGCAGAACTTTCAAACATCACAAACACTTGGAACCGAATAACGAACCCTATTGAAGTCTACGGTACCCGAACTGGAAAAATCAAAACTGCCCATTTTGAAGGCTTATATGCAAGTAATTGGCCATACAATGGTTAATGGGATCCGGATACTGCCCTGGGGGACATGTATCAAAGAAAAAAAAGATGGTAAAAAAACATAATTTTTAAGTGAGCAGTGATTTACTGATGAGTGAAAGCATCAAAATGAGAAATAACAATAAAAATGAAAAATTCACTTAAATATAGTGCCTGGGGAGTCCCCTTAGTCTGCCTGTAAATAGCACATCTGTACCGTGTATAGAACCTGCTGCAGCAATAATGATATTTACAAAGCCAAAAAATGACATTTTCTATTCAAGCTTTCTTTATTTTATAAACAACAGCTTGGGGAGCCAGTCTGTATGATGAGGCTACAATTTAGTGTACTCGGAAAAAGATTCGAGATTTTTTGGATAAATTCTGGTGCATCTTTCTCAAACTTTGGATAGAAGTAACAGGTGCAGAAAAATTGGTCTTTGGGTGTCGGTGGTGCCTTCACACCATAAACCTATAGAGGTACTCTTGATGAAAGCGAGAATTGGCCTTGCTTTTAAAAATTGCAATGATATGCACCTGTCCAACAGGTGTAGAAATATTGGCCCTTGGGTGTTAATTGTGCCCATGAAACCTACACCAAAACAAATCTTAAAGATATAATCAACACCCACAAAGCTAGGCAGCCTAGACAGTCTTTCAGAGATTCAAGATCCAGAAAGCACTTAATTAGCAACATCAGCATCAGGGGCTTGATAGCTGCTGCTAATCCAGGACTGATTCATTTTGATAAATGTCAGCCAGTCCACGGAGTCTACTGACAGATGCGTTCTCTTATCTGTCACAAAACCTCTGACAGCACTGAATGTCCATTCAGAAAGCACACTAGATGCAGGGCAGCCCAGCAGCTCAATTACATACTGGGCAAGTTCTGGCCAGTGCTCTATTCTCATGACCTAGTGGATCGTCAACTGGAAAGCTCTCCATATCTGTTTTCGCCCCTAGATAATCTCCCACCTAATGATGAAGACGCTGCAGATGGGATGTAAAAGCTGACAGCCCTGGGTGCCGAGGACTAAAAAAATTTTGAAAAGTCTCACTGAGGTGGCCCCTTTCTCCACTGCTCCTCTCTTGTCCAACAGAAGCCTCAAAACTATGTTTTCCACCAGACTGTAACCTACCAAAGTCAGGAATTGCATTACATAAACTCCTCTTTGAGGTGTCCTCAAAAGATTTCATCCTCTGCTCCCTCTGTGGAGACAAGATGAGTCATGAGACTTTCCCCTTGTAACGGTGGTCAAGGAGGGCTGCCAACCAATAGTGATCTTTTTCCTTGATGCCACGTATTCTCGGGTCCTTTTGCAGGCATTGAAGAATGAGGGAGCCCATGCACCGCAAGTCTGCAGAGGCATGAGAAGCAGACTCATCAGGGTCACTGAGGATTACATAATCTGGAACTGCCTTCTCCCAGCCACGTACTACTCCCAAGAGTTCTGGGGATGGAAAACCATCTGTTAAGGGTTGACGTATGTCTTACTGTGCTTCAATGCCTCCAAAACTGCCAGAATCCTTCTCCTCCTCCTCCCTCTCCTCTTGTGTGTTCCGTGGCATAAAAAGAATAGTGTCTGTATAAATCAGGCCTTCCTCCCACCGCTCTGCCTTGAGTGCCCTGTCCATAATGCCAAGCAGTCTGCTCCGGCAGGTACACAACAGGGCAGTGTCACTAATGCATGCATTGTCACGGCTCACCATCCTTGTGAACAAGAGAAAAAGAAAAAAGGGCGCACCAGCCATGTGCATTATGTTTTGATAAAAATATTTATTAAATAAAATGATAAAAAGAAACTACTCACAAGCAGTTGTAGAAGATGGCACAATGTAAAAATACACCGACTAGCAGCATGCGGTCTAGGATGAGCGCAACCTTCCAAAGATTGAGGAGGAACTCACAAGCATCACTACCAGCTGACGCGTTTCGAAGGGAATGTCCCTTTTTCCTCAGAGCTCATCAGTGGACACTCCTTCAACAGTCCCTATATATGTAAACCTAGGAGCACTATCAGTGAATCAGCGCTTAGCGCTTAGGGCCCCTCCCCCAAATTACACTCCTCCCCCTTACACCCCTCAACCCTATGGGTGATAAAATAGAACAATAGATGAATAAATAAATAAATAATGCTAGTAAAAAGCTGCCCATAATGGGAACATAACTAGCCTTTGGTTGCAAGCTGTAGCGCATATGACCTATGCTACGGCTTGCAACCAAGGGCTAGTTATGTTCCCATTATGGGCAGCTTTTTACTAGCATCATTTATTTATTTATACTCATCTATTGTTCTATTCTATCGCCCATAGGTTTGCGGGGTGTGAGGGGGAGGAGTGTAATTTGGGGGAGGGGCCCTAAGCGCTCTCTTTGATTCACTGATAGTGCTCCTAGGTTTACATATATAGGGACTGTTGAAGGAGTGTACACTGCTGAGCTATGAGGAAGAAGGGACGTTCCCTTCGAAACGCGTCTGTGGGTAGTGATGCTTGTGCGTTCCTCCACGATCTTTGGAAGGTTCCGCTCATCCTAGACTTCATGCCGATAGTCAGTGTATTTTTAAATTGTGCCATCTTCTACACCTGCTTGTGAGTAGTTTCTTTTTATCATTTTATTCAATAAATATTTTTATTAAAAGATAATGCACATGGCTGGTGCGCCCTTCTTTCTTTTTCTCTTGTTGTCTATTAGGATTCCCCATCCTTGAGGGCAGCAAGGCCTGTGTTATTGTACTACCTGGATGGTGATCCACTTGTGCGTAATGCCCCATACACACAGTCGGACTTTGTTCGGACATTCCGACAACAAAATCCTAGGATTTTTTCAGACGGATGTTGGCTCAAACTTGTCTTGCATACACACGGTCACACAAAGTTGTTGGAAAATCCGATCATTCTGAACGCGGTGACGTAAAACACGTACGTCGGGACTATAAATGGGGCAGTGGCCAATAGCTTTCATCTCTTTATTTATTCTGAGCATGCGTGGCACTTTGTCCGTCGGATTTGTGTACACACGATCGGAATTTCCGACAACGGATTTAGTTGTCTGAAAATTTTATATCCTGCTCTCAAACTTTGTGTGTCAGAAAATCCGATGGAAAATGTGTGATGGAGCCTACACACGGTCAGAATTTCCCACAACAAGGTCCTATCACACATTTTCCGTCGGAAAATCCGACCGTGTGTACGGGGCATAATAGTGATTTCTTTTTCTGCTCACCATCCTTGTGGCCTCCTCAAATGGTGACAGTACATTGCATGCATCCTTTATCGGCAGCCATTGGCATGGGGAAAAAAAGCCGAGCGGACCTGAGCCTGTTGTTGTGCCATACTCACACAGGTACTCGTTGATGGCACTCTGCTGCATGTACAGCCATTGCAGCACCATTGCCAAAGTCGAGTTCCAAGTAGTGGGCATGTCACAAATCAGGTGGTTTATGGGCAGGTGGAATTCCCGCAGAATTTCAGCCAAACGAGCACTGGCTGTGTATCAAATGGCTACAGACTCTTCTGGCCTGCTTTAGCAGATCTTCCAACCTATTTAAAAAACGCTGCACCACCAAATTGAGGACATGTGCCAGGCATGGCACATGTGTCAAATTTCCTTATCTAAGGGCGGATAGGAGGTTTGTGCCATTATTGCACACCACCATTCCTGGCTCCAGCTGGCATGGCGTGAACCACCTCTGGGCCTGCCCCTGCAAAGCTCCAAGAATCTCTGCTCCGGTGTGGCTCCTGTCCCCTACACAGACCAACTAAAGCACTGCATGGCACCTTTTAGCCTGACTCATTAAATAGCCCCTTGAAGGCTTAGGGGGTACTTGGGGTTCATGGGACAATTCAGCAGAGGAGGGCATGGAGGAGGAGGAGGATGGGGGGAGCTGACAAATCTTGCATCATCGCCACTAGCTGTATAGAGACGTGGTGGCACAACAAGCTGAATCACTGAGCCAGTCCTGCATCCTTCTGAGTTGCAAGCATAGTTACCCAGTGTGCTGTGAACAAAATAGATCGTCCCTGACCATGCTTGCTAGACCACATGTCAGCAGTAAGGTGGACCTTGCGCTGACTGCCTTGCCAAACGATGCCACAGCATTGCCTTCCACGTGATGGTAGAGAGCTGGAGTAGCCTTACGTGAAAAGATATAGTGACTGGGAACCTGCCATTGTGGTACAGCACATTCTGCAAAATGCATGCAAGAGGACAGAATCCACCAGACGGAAAGGCAGGGGTTGTAAAGCCAGCAGCTTTGACAAGCTTGTATTTAGACGCTGGGCATGTGGGTGGCAGTGACTGTATTTTTTTTCTCTGCAACAGTTGGGGCAGAGAAATATGCCTGCTATAGTCTACAGTTGGTGGTGTGCTACTGGCAGTCATGCTGCAAGGACCTGGGACACCCTGCGCTATACCATCATTCCTGTCAGTGGAGGCTGCTGAGAGAACATGAGGTATAGCGGGGTTAGAATAGAAAGATGAGGAGTGAGGAAGAGCAGAATTGCATCTCTTTTGTGTGGCTTTCAGGTGGTACCCAAATGGCTGTTGTTTTTGCCACGCTTGTTGTGCTTGGGGCAAAGTTTGCAAATTGCAACAGTGTGATCGGCTGCATATGTGCTAAAAAGGGCCCAAACATCTGAGCTGTGGGAAGTGGGCCGGGAGATAACAGCTCCACAATCTGGTGGAAAAAGGTGGCTACTCCCTAATCTTCCATGATGGCTGCCTCTTTGGGGTTGTGCCTTACCCTCACTTTCCTTCTCTGCTCTATCCAGGACCCAAGTCACGTCAGTGACCTTATCATCATCATCCCTTCCATTCTCATTATCACTAGAGACAAATTGGCAATATGCTGCGGCTGGGGGAGCATGGCTGCCAGTTTGTGGATTACCAGTGTTCTCCCCTCTCTGTAGGCTCATGTTCCTACCTTACTCAACCTCAGAACCAACATCAGAATGAGGTAATGGCTGTGCATCGTCAAGGAGCGAGTGGCTGACGCTGTGTTCAAATAACTCAGCTGACTCCTCCATGCCTAATGCTGGGGCTATGGCAGGAGTAGCTGTGGACAAGAAGGCAAAATAAGCCACTCTGACAGCTGCAGTGGACTGTGCACTAGTCTCTGCTTGGATGACAGAGGATGATAATGGTTTATTAAGCAATTCCACCACTTCCTCTGCATGCTGTGGCTGGATGGCACAGGCAACATCACTGAACAGAGGAAATTATGCTCTGCCTGAGGACGGTCCACGTCCACCTTTGCCTGTGAACACATACACTGCTGGCCCCCTCACAGTGCCATGGGAACGTATGCCCTTCCTTGTTGGCGCTTATTAACAAAATGTAATAAAGATGTGGAAATGTGTACGTGGATGCACTTTAATCAATGTAAAGTGGTGTTTGGTGCACTTTAACTTGAGTACTCACTACACAGACACACTCCACTGACACACTACAATATACTGCAGTAAAACTACACTGACACACTGCAATATTCTGTGGTAACCGTGCAAAAATGCACTGAAATATACTATGTTTAACGTGCACTAATGTACTGAAATATACAGTGTTAAACATGCAGTAATGCACTAATATATACTGCGTTAAACGTGCAGTAACCCACTGATATACAGTATCTCACAAAGGTGACTACACCCCTTACATTTTTGTAAATATTTGATTATATCTTTTCATGTGACAACATTGAAGAAATGACACTTTGCTACAATGTAAAGTAGTGAGTGTACAGCTTGTATAACACTTTCAATTTTCTGTCCCCTCAAAATAACCCCTCAAAATAACTGAATATCCAAATTGGGCCCTAAGTGTCAATATTTTTTGTGGCCACCATTATTTTCCAACACTGCCCTAATCCTCTTGAGCATGGAGTTCACCAGAGCTTCACAGGTTGCCAGTAGAGTCCTCTTCCACTCCTCAATGACGACATTACGGAGCTGGTGGATGTTAGAGACCTTACGCTCCTCCAGTATCCATTTGAGGATGCCCCACAGATGCTCAATAGGGTTTAGGGCTGGAGACATGCTTTGCCAGTCCATCGCCTTTACCCTCATCTTCTTTAGCAAGGCAGTGGTCGTCTTGGAGGTGTGTTTTAGGTTGTTATCATGTTAGAATACTGCCCTGCAGCCTAGTCTCCGAAGGGAGGAGATCATGCTCTGCTTCAGTATGTCACAGTACATGTTGGCATTCATGGTTCCCTCAATGAACTGTAGCTCCCCATTGCTGGCAGCACTCATGCAGCCCAGACCACGACACTCCCATCACCATGCTTGACTGTAGGCAAGACACACTTGTCTTTGTACTCCTCACCTGGTTGCCACCACGCATGCTTGACACCATCTGAACTGAATCAGTTTATCTTGGTCTCATCAGACCACAGGAGATGGTTCCAGTAATCCATGTCCTTAGCCTGCTTGTCTTCAGCAAACTGTTTGCAGGCTTTCTTGTGCATCATCTTTAGAAGAGGCTTCCTTCTGGGACAACAGCCATGCAGACCAATTTGATGCAGTGTGCAGCGTAGGATCTAAGCACTGACAGGCTGACCCCCCACCCCTTCAACCTCTGCAGAAATGTTGGCAGCAGTCATACGTCTACTTCCAAAAGACAACCTCTGGATATGATGCTGAGTACGTGCATTCAACTTCTTTGGTCGACCATGGTGAGGAATGTTTTGATGGAGCCTGTCCTGTTAAATCACTGTATGGTCATGGCCACCATGCTTCACCTCAGTTTCAGGGTCTTTGCAAACTTCTTATAGCCTAGCCCATCTTTATGTAGAGCAACAATTATTTTTTTCAGATCCTCAGAGAGTTCTTTGCCATGAGGTGCCATGTTGAACTTCCAGTGACCAGTTTGGGAGAGTGAGAGCGATAGCAGCAAATTTAACACACCTGCTCCCCATTCTCACCTGCGACCTTGTAACACTAACGAGTCACATAACACTGGGGAGGGAAAATGGCTAAATGGGCCCAATTTGGACATTTTCATTTAGGGGTGTACTTACTTTTGTTGTCAGTGGTTTAGACATTACTGGCTGTGTGTTGAGTGGGACAGCAAATTTACACTGTTATACAAGCTGTACACTCACTACTTTACGTTGTAGCAAAGTGTAATTTCTTCAGTGTTGTCACATGAAAAGATATAATAAAATATTGACAAAAATGTGAGGGGTGTACTCACTTTTGTGAGATACTGTATACTGCAGGAAACCTGCCCTGACAAATTAAACTGACACTAAAGTAGAAATTAATGTTCACTCACTACACTCACACCGAATTATCATTAGATTCACACTAAACTGATATTCTACACTGACAATAGAATCACCATGGCTTTTTTTCTCAGAGAATAGGTGCAGGAACTCAACCATGCCCACCACACACACATACCTGCCAAATGGCATCAAATAGTAGCTCTTCCCTCTGCATACAACCCCCTCCCTCCACTGCCCTCATCTTCAACCCCCTCCTTAAAAGCTCCACCATCTGTCATATGTTTTACCTTTGTTGCAATATTAAGCTGAAACACCTATCCGGCTGTAGTACCTCCCAGCATACTATACTACAGTCACTTGCAAGGGAGATCATGCAGTAGGAGAATCAACAACTGGTCACCAGGGAAAAATGGTGACCACAGAGGGTGTAGCCTACCACGCACCCTCTCCTGCCCATGACTGCACTGAACCCTGGGCACCTGTTCTGTATCTCCCTTGTCCCTGTCTGGCACTCAGTGAGATCTGCACAGATCTGACCTGTGGGAGCTACTGGGAGATGAGCTATCACGTGTAAACACAGAAGCTGGACTTCAGTGTTACCAAGTGATAGTGGTGAGCAGGGAGCAGCAGAAGACCTGAGCCAGAGGTGGTGGAACTGAGTTCCCCCTAGTTCCTGCTGAAACAAAGCCCTGAGAATCACAATAGCCCACTATAGCACACTAACTGGCTAGTTAGCACTGAACAGAGCCCTGTTCTATCTCTATCAGAAGGGAAGTTATGGTTATTCCATTGTTTGTGGATACAATTGATTTGATCAAATCACACATTGATCACATTAACAAAAATCAAGTGTGTGGCCACCATTGAGAATGGCTTTTTTTTTTTACTTTAATTAGTGTAAATAAAATCTTGACACCTCTTTTATATTGTTCATATTGAATCTTGTAATTATAATAGAACATCTAAATAAAATACCATTTCATAAGAATGGTTGTATCTTATACATCAGCATGTTCTACAAGCAAATTTAAAGAAGTGTATAACTGTGAGCAGAAAAACAGCCTGATCAGTGCTGTTGTTTATAAAAATTAGGAAGGTGCTTGGGATCCTTCTGTGTTTCAACACTAGAAACACTATAGGAGTTACTATCTATCTATCTATCTATCTATCTATCTATCTATCTATCCATCTATCTATCTATCTATCTATCTATCTATCTATCTATCTATCTATCTATCTATCTATCTATCTGTCTATCTATTTCATAAGTACATTCAACTTCTTTGGTGGACCATGGTGAGGAATGTTTTGATGGAACCTGTCCTGTTAAATCACTGTATGGTCTTGGCCACCATGCTTCACCTCAGTTTCAGGGTCTTGGCAAACTTCCTATAGGTATCCAGAATCTCTGCGTTGAATGTGGCTGGAGCAGTGCTGGCTGAGGCCACACACTGAGAGCAACGGATCAGTGTGAGTGGCATAGGTATCCAGATACCTTCAAATATACAGAAATCCAATCACTAAAATCTCATATATGTTTTACCATTACAACAACATTTTAAAAGTCATTTTCAATCTTGTTGAATCTGCAGAGCTCTTTGAAATAATTTTCGGTGATGTGGCCATCAAGGTCCTTGTTCAGGCACTGCCTGTTATATGGTGACAACACTCTGTCCCTGTCTCCCAATTGGGCTCCTGTGTTGTTACCTTGTCACGTTGTCCCATTGGAGGCTACAAGCAACTCTGCAGACGCACATTGTGCAGGTTTAGTCTATTGTTTTCACTATCAGTAAACTCCTCCTGAGAAATGACATATAATTCATGCAGAAATAGCCATACTAAGATGCAACAATGGAAAAGATGAAAACAGCATTATATTACAAAAAAGGCAATTTATAGAGCCAGTAAAAAATGGTTTGAATCTCGTCTAGTTCAGCAGGGACCTTCCGAGATTCGACCCATGTATGGGTAGGCTGAGTGTACACAAGTCAATCCATCGATCAGCTTGTGTACAACCAGCATGTCTAATTTTTAGCATGTAATTGTTGTAATAGTGCTAGCAATGATCATCATGTTCCACTGACAGGGACAGCTCCCTATGCCCCCCCCCCCCCCTGGCAAACACACTAGCTCCATGGGAGGGAGTCAGTGTTGATGGGAGAATCAAGCAATTTTCTTTCCTGCAACCACAGGGGGAAAATCTCATCATCTATGGCCTGCCTTATTATAAACAGGTCTTTAGCAAGCTTAATGCCATTCACATCTACTTTAACATTTTACAACCAACATCAGAAACAAGGAGACAATGCACAATGTGGACATAAAATAGGTCATTTATTGTGAATTTTGCAAAGACACATTTAAGCAACAAAATATACATTTGTGAACTTTTGATTTCATTCTATACATTACTAGACCATAGCAATAAATTAAATGTACACTATTTACAGACAGAGGTCACCCGAGACTTACAATAAGCACCACCAATCTAAAAAGAATACAAATAGATGTATATTATCCCCTTTACTCAATTCACATACTTCAAAATGATTTTTTTTTTTACTCTAAAATTAGAAACCGATTTTGCTTATTGTTTGTATTTTGTCTAGTGCTACATTTAGGTAAAAATTATATTTATTTATATCGGCATGCTATTTTTATGTACACAACTCTTTTTTTATTTTATATCTGCAAAATTAAAACAAACAATTTGAAATAAATTAAACCATTAAACACAATCTGATGTAGATGTCTGGTTATAACACCAACATCCCCTGGGATATCATAGAATGAAATTTGAAATTGGGCAATGACAGTCAGTATAAAAGTTGGCAGCTGAAAATAAAAAAACAAAGACAAGATTTTTTTTAAAATATAGAACCTCGGATTTTTATCTATTCCAGTTAAATAATACTAACAGGTCTTGTCCCTCCCACAGCCTTTGACTGGATAGTGAAAGGAGAAGCAGCAGACTGATGAGCTCATCTTTCGGTCATGCTGCTCTCTCCAGCTATCAGCATGTACCTTATTAGCACATGTGCACTGCAGCACAACTGATTGGATCCCTGTGCTGCTTCTGCCTGTGCACAGAAAGTAAGAGGAAATCTCTCTAACAGGGAGGTACCAAAGGGTACCCGCTTGTCAAGTAGAAATGAACACATCATACACTAATGCACACTGGAGGGTACCCTTCGCCACCTTATTCATAGCATTTAAGATGACAAGAATTTAAAAGGTATAAGCAAATATTTTCTTTTAGTCAAACCTTTTTTTGGTATGATTTTTTTTAGGGAACTCTATCTCTATTTATATTATTATTATTACTATTTTTAATTGGAATGAAGGACTAATTTTGCCTATAAAATATGACCTTTAATAAAACCATATATATATATATATATATTTCTTTTTTAAATAAAAAAAATCTGAGTTTTAAAATAATTTTACAACAATTAAATGATTTTAAATATACGCTGATCAGCTGAAATGCCAGGGACGCCACTCTTTCAAAAGTAAATTTCTGTTCTCTGAGCCTTTGGTTGAGCAGCTCACTTTGCTTTTTGAAATGCTTAGAAGCAGAATGGGGCTTTCCTGGCTTATGCTCTCCCAATACTCTTTCTTACTCTCAGAGAACCTTAGCCTGGTTTCACCTTCCATGACTATGGAAACCTAAACCCAACTGCTTTTGCTGTAAATGCTTTGGTAAAAGTAATAATATGGGCTTTTAAAATAACTGCACAACCTTCAGCAATATATAAAAGCACAATGTATTTCCAATGTAATTTATAATAAATTATTGATGTTTAGCACTCCATAAATATGTTTTGTTAAATTGTGTGATGGCACCAGTTCTAGTAATATTTAAAGCAGATTTCAATTTTGATCATAGTGATTAACACAAAAGTATCACAACTAATATATTCAACTAAAGATTGCCTCTGAACCTCGTCAATCTGATCCTACTGCCACTAGACTGGGTTCACACTGCCGCACGGAGCGGCTCGAAGCAAGGGTCCACCGCGTCCCTGTTCCCTGTTTCAGGTCCAATTGCAGCCCGAATTTTTGGCTGAATTCGGACCTGAAACGGACCAGAAGACGCACAGGACTCCTGTGCAATTTGCTACGGGGCCGGTCACAATCCTGTGCAATTTGCTACGGGGCCGGTCACAATCCTGTACAATTTGCTACGGGGCCCATCGCGATCAGATAAAAATAGCCACTGATTACTGTATAAATGTCACTGGCAGGGAAGGGGTTAACACTAGGCTGCGATCAAGGGGTTAAATGTGTTCCCTCAGTGTGTTCTAAATGTGGGGGGTGGGGACTGTCTGGGGGAGGAGCCTGATCGTTGTTCCTATATACTAAAACTGCACGATCTCCTCTCACCTGCCAGAATGGGGATGTGTGTGTTTACACATCTCCGTTCTGGCTCTGTCAGGAACCCCCCCCCCATACCCCTTAAAGTGGCCGCCGTACAGCTATGGCAATTTGCGCAAGGGAGCCATTCTGACGCCGTCAAACGGTAAGAGGTTAAGAGGCGTTCTGAACTTTGCAGTGAGACCAATGCATCTCACAGAAAGCAAGGCTCCCGCTCTGCAGTTGGTGGCAGGAGACAGGCTTTTTTACTCAGGCTATGACTACAATTGTAGCACTTAAATTTAGTTGCCTAATTCTATAAAAAGTGTCCCCTGTGCTGATGACTGCTCTCTTAGTTGAAATCTTCAGTCCTCTTCCCCGACCGCATACCTCTGCAACATAGATGCTGTACTATAGCTTCGAGCAATGAAAGGCAATCTGTAAGTGGAGGATGGTGGATGAATGAAAGGTCTGCCTCCTCCATTCATAGAGCACTTTTCATTGATGGAAACTATAGTACAGCTTCTATGAATAGAGAAGGGCGGGCATAGTCATTACTCTTGACAAATGCCAATGGCAGATCTATGATATCTTCCTAATTGGCTCATTGTACTGCTTTTTTTTCTCTCACATTCCATCCCTGCTGCACAGGGACTGAAATAGGCTGATGTCAGATCAAATTTAGATACTTACACCACTTGAATTCAAAAAAATACATTTGAAGGTGTATTCATGATTACAGAGCTGCATTAATGTGTGTCTTTTTTTTATCTGTCTTGAGTTCAGCTTTAAGCCTAATCCTGTTAAGAAATTAAAGAAAATTCAAATACAGGTGGATGTCATTTAGAATGAGCTGCCACCTGTAGTGAAGAGGTGGGCATGAATGGGGATCTGGAGCATAGCATTGTGGGATTGCACTGTAAGACGTTAGGTTGGTGCTCCAATGTCACTTTTTATACAGCACTCAGTGAGTTGTTTCTTTATGTAACAAATTATTGTTGGAGATTATACAAATGTAAACATACAGATAGAAGTAATCAATCTGATGTAAAGTAATCAGAAATGCATGGGCCAATTAGTTACTTAAAATCTACAATATGCTTTTGGAAAACATAGAAAAATTGAAGATTTTTCTGGATATCCATAAAAAAGCAAACTTGCAAAAGTGTATTTACATGAATGAAGATAAGTTTCCAAAGAGCACATTTTATAATAATATAATTATAATCATAACTTGCATTTCTTATTTTATCCTGAGGAGGGCATCCAATAGCAGTAAATGCTTTGAATTATTAAAGTATAACTAGAAGCAAAACTTTTTTTTTTAGTCTTAGGTAGCGTGGAGAGGGATTAGAACAGCTGTCAGCTTTTATTGCTGTGTGCACCCCCCGTTAAGGAGATTCACCCTCTGTATTTGTTCTGTTTACCATTATCATTGAAAGTGAAAGTAAAAGAAAAGCCCAAATTTTGGGTTGTTCTCAGAAAAAAAATTGGCGGGGAAATCTTCCAATAGGCACCCTAGTTCTAGTGACCTGGGGGTCCAATGAATTCCCCTAATTTGCAGGCTATGGGACAGGAAGTGAAGGGAAATCTCCGCAATGGGACACAGATGGCGGGAAAAAAAATCTGACAGGGGTTATAACCCTCCCGTGCTCCGAAATCCGAAATATAAAGTTTTGCCTATAATTTTACTTTAAGTCTTAAAGATGATAATGACAGTGACACCCAACACAGCAGTATGCTGTCATCTGTTCCATCCATATACCTTATAATTTAATAGATACGTACAAAACTGTAAGCTATACGTGGTGTTTTATGTGCTCATATGATTAAGTCCTAATGGTTTATATGTACAAATATTTATGTTAAATTATTGAATATTCGAGTACTGAATCATTGTTCAGATGATGATGATGTCATTATCTCTGGCAGCACAATAAATGGTGCAGAGCAGAATTCAGAGTGTACACATTGTTCAAAATTAAAGTCAGGCAAAGTCAGTTAAAACTGTTCTGGGCATTTTTTTAAGCCTGTTTCTGATAATGCATATTACAGAAACAAACAAAAAAGGGAAACGGATGAAAATCTGGAAGAACCTTATGGTAGTTGTTTGATTTGCATTTAAATTTTAAACTCTAAATATTTCTTTATATATATATATATATATATATATATATATATATATACATACACACACACACACACACAAAACTCTCACAGATATATCCCAAAATGGACAACAATTTTGAGAATCGGCTTCACTTATATTGTATCAGCATTAAACTCTGGTGTTCCAATTTAGAATTTCCTGGTTACTTTTTTTTTTTTAAAGGTGCTTAGTTATTGTTATTAGTATCATTATTATTTTTATTTTTAATACTATGCAGAATTCATATAGTGCTAACAGTTTGTGCAGTGCTTTACTATATAAAGGGAGTATAAAGGGAGTCAGTACAGTTACAATACTGTTCAGGACAAGGGAGTTAGGAGGGTCCTGTTCATGAGAGCTTATAATCTAATTTTTGGCTTCTAGCAAATCCCCTCACCTGAACCTGAATCTAGGGGCAGAAGGCATTCTTTATTAACCCATGCCATGTACTCCTCTATCATTAAAGCATAAAAATGTTGTGAATTTTTGAATACCAAGTATCACCTAAGGTTGGACTTCTATCTATCGAAATACAACAATATAAAAAGGTTAAGCATAGAAAAAAAAAGACATAGGCGTTACCCACCAATCATTTAGGTAATTAATTTCTATCTTTTAAATATAAGCTGTAATCAGAGTGGTGTTATGGAAATCACAACGTTTTTTACTGGGTTTTATAGACATGACATAGCAGAACGTAAAACTTTGGTAACAGTCTAATATAGAAATAATCACTTTATAACCTTTGTCACTCCCTAAATCCCTGATTCTTTTACTTATTCCTAATTTCTTTCTGTAAACAAGCTCTATTCACTGTTATATATGTTCATTTTCTTTTTTGAAAATATATTTTATAACAGAATGACAACAAACACGTCACACTATACATATACTGATAGGTATCACTGTACCGTGTGTTCAGTCTTCTAAACCAGGAGGTATATTATTAGTGCTGGGACTCCAAACAACCTATTTGATTGACCCCTGTTGTCAATACAGTATGTTATTTCTCTGGGACCCCAGAAAAAGGTAGTTCCAAAATACTATTCAACAGAATATATGCTGTAAATGACCTGGAGACCCATAAAATACATTAGAGACACCCTGTTTGGGGCTGGTACTCACCATGCACATTACTTGTAAACCACTATAAATAAATGCCAATTCAACAGCAACAGTGATCACCAAGAGCAAATAATAAATATAAGCTTTAGTTAAAATGATTTAACCATTGTGCAAAGACTATGAAAACATGTACATAAATGTATATGTGCTGCTTATTGTGATGACCTTTCTCTTAGATTTATAATGCCACTTGTTGAAGAGCCCCCTTACCTATAGTCCGACTAAGATGGCCTACTGCCCCATGACATCACCATATTGTTGGCTATTTTCCAATTTTTTGAGGAAGAAAGCCTTATTTGGTTCTCCTTGATGTTGTCATTGCGGGCAATGTGTTGAGCATCTGCATGTAGCTTAGGTAAACAAAGCTGGACATTTACATTTACATCCATTCTACGTTTCTGTACAATGGTTACAGAGGTTGAATAAAGATAGCTAAAGTCAACAACTCATTAAGCTTCCATGGCTGAGCATACAATTTTTTTTAGATCATAAATCTTTTCTGAAATCAACCATGCTGAGATGGACTGGATATAAATGGTGATGCTACCACAGATTTCTGTACTCTGTACTCTATCTTATTTGGCACCTACCCTAAAAATCATTCTCAGCACAGTCTCCATGGAAGTCAATGAATTGAGAGCTGCACATTAATCTCAGAAAACCACTTTAAATACATTTAGGGTTCCTTCCTAAAATCACCAAGAAATAGCAACAATATTTAGTATACTATGGTCTGGAAGCTCTATTGCTGCTTTGACTTACTCAGCAGTCAGCACAATGGGAATTCATGTTTCGTAAATAACATTTAAGCTGAATTAATTGTTCAAACTACTAGAACATTAGGATGATTTTGCACATATGTTTTGTGGTCAGTGACTATTGTACAGTCATGTTTGAAGTAGTACTGTAGAAAAAGCGTTATGGTATGGCAGCAATGAAGGGGACTTTGCAAGCCTCAAGAAGATTTCAACATATCCTGGAGATGTAAAAGCAGCATTTGGTAATATCAGTGAATTAAACATGAAGCACCACTTCTAGGTGGGATGCCTAGGATTGTGGTGAAAATTCCAGTAATCTTTCTTGACAATTACAACAAACCGGTGCATTTGGTGATCAATGCACCTGAATAAAAAGACCGTGCAAGTAGGATGTATCAAGTAAAAAATGCTCTTTGCTTTAGACAAAATAAATGACTGAAATGAAAAAAAGTTAGGTCCACTATCAGACAAGACTCCGTTCACAAGACAAGTGCGACAAGTGTGGACACAAAGAGTGCACTAAGATGACAGTTCTTTCATTGATTTGTGGGGAACAGCGCAATAATTGAACATTTCCTTGAATGCGTTGTGGCAGTAACTATTCGTGGAGTGAGCATACCCTTTCAGGTCAGTTCTCAAGATGGTAGTTAAAGTTTGAGTAGTCTTCAACTCACTGCAAAGCAAATTTTAAAAAAAGACAGTCAGTGAAGTAATCATATATATGATAGTGTGTTCTACATGCTTATACTAAATGGTAGCCTAGTATTTTACCTTTATAGAGATCAACAAGAACATGCTGCACTGAGCACATAGCCAAACAAGGACATACTGAACTGCACCAACAGTGAGGGTAAATAGAAAATGATCAGCAGGAAGTGCTGATTTGTAACAGGATGTGCTTCAATTTCCTTTTTCATGTATAATTTTGCAACCCAATTTACTTCTTCCATTTATAAGAAGGGAATGTGCAGTGTTTTTGTACATATTTTTTTATATACATATATATATATATATATATATATATATATATAGTCAGGAGACAAAAACATTTAAAAATTGCATATTGAAGCGGAACTTCACTCTCTGCCCTTACTAAAGGTAAGAAATGTTTTTCATAGTGATGTCTCCATAAAATAAAGCATGGAGACATGGATGGGTGGGTGAGTTTGCTTTGAATATCCAAAGTGAATTGTGGTGGTCAGTTGCAGAGTAGTTTCTCTGACGTAGTCTTTGATTCAGTCAGCAGATGACACTCTAGTCTTGTTTCCACATTTTCAGCTACCTCACCTTTTAGATTTGCTGAAAGAATCAAAACTACTGAAGTGAATGAGCAATCACAGCAGTAACACACCCCTTATCAAATGGCCTAGTATGAGGTTTAAAATATATATATATTTTTTTTAAATAAAACTATAGGGGAAAAAAAACTGTCAGAAGGAGCAATAAAGTACCCCCACTATGTAGTACTTCAATAGAGGAAGTAAAGTTATAAAGCAGGGGTAGGCAACCTCGGCCCTCCAGCTGTTTTGAAACTACAAGTCCCATGAGACATTGCAAGACCCTAACAATCACAGGCATGACTCCTAGAGGCAGAAGAATGATGGGATTTGTAGTTTCACCACAGCTGGAGGGTCAAGGTTGCCTACCCCTGCTGTAAAGCTTGCATATCCAATGATAGAATGTGACTGCATATATTATATACTGAATTATGAAGTATACATTGCATTAGGTAACAAACATTGATAATTGATAATATTATTTTACAAAAAATCAGTTATGACCACTGTACATTCCCTGTGACAATACAGTGCAATAATCAATCCCTATGTTCTGTGTAAATGCAGTGAACAAAAGTCTTGCTTTTCCTTACTAGCCCTTATGCCCAGATTTGGCACAATTAGTAACAATTAGAAGTAGTTACATTTGCATATCTACCAAAAAAAATAAAAAAATACATTTAACATCATTTAATTTAGCCACATTTTAGATTTTCAAATGTTGGGAAACATAACAGATGTCATTATTTATGCAAAGGTGTGCTTGTGCTCATTACACATAAAAATGAGGAGTTTGGCAAAAAATATCATATTTATCATAAATAATAATGCACTGTGTATTTTAGGACATTTTGTAGCACCAGGTATAGAAAAGGTTGCTTAGAAACTCAGATTTACCACCTTGTATTTACACTGTAGTATTAATATAATGCAATGTATATATAAAGAAAGCCATGTGAGCACTCATAATGACCACAGGTTATAAGCTATGACTGCTAAGCCCTTTATATGTATTTAAACAGAGAATTCCACGCATAGGATAAAAAGCTATAGCTGCAGCCTCCCCAAAAAACACCACAGAGTGGTGCCCAAAAGGTTGTAAATCAAAAAGGGAAATGGCGATGCTAATAATTTTGTAAATGTCACCTAATCAGGGCAAGTATTGATCAGCAATAGGAAGCAGTAATGTGCAACGGAAATCCCTATGTGGTATTACAATTAGTTAGAAACCAAAAAAAAGGGCTGAAATTATTGTATATATAAACACCATAAAATAAAATGAATCAAATAAACTATATGTGAAACATATAAAGTGATTAAGATGGGTGTCTGATCCACAAATGACAAAGGACTGTGGGGCAAAAGATAATTGATAAACATTCTGTCACCACAGTCAAAACGCAGTGTGTATATAAGAAAGATGAATGTATGATTAGTTCATTCAAAAACAATAGGAAAAAATCTATTAAAAACAAAAGTTAAAATGGTTTTTCGGATTTACACTATGGATGCCCGTTTTTAATTTCCATGTGGATACTGCATTACATGCACCTTGTTCTGGAGTAAAAAGAACGGATTGACCCTAGGGTTACCAGGATTGGAGATTGTATACCGTGTATACTACAAGCTCTTTACCCCTGCAGGGGTGAGGGCTTCTGGTGAGTGCATAAACCTAAGGGGGAGCACAAGAAGTCACTTTGTTTTGTTGCACAGAAGCTGAGATAAAGAAGCATTACTTGAACAAGTCACTTTATTGTTTATTGCACACAAGTTGGAAAAATCGCATCACTTGAAATTAATTACATCACTGGGAATATGAACTTTTATTTTTAAGAGATTTTTTCATATTATTTTTGAATGGACTAATCATACATTCATCTTTCTTATATGCACTCTGCGTGTTTTGACTGTGGTGACAGAAATTTTATCAATTACCTTTTGCCGCACAGTCCTTTGTCATTTGTGGATCAGACACCCATCTTAATCACTTTATATGTTTCATTTGAAGAGTTACTTATTTTATGGTGTTTATATATACAATAATTTCAGCCCTTTTTTTGGGTTTTCTAACTAATTGTAATACCACATAGGGATTTCCGTTGCACATTACTGCTTCCTATTGCTGATCAATACTTGCTATTATATGTATTGCAAAGCTCTCAGGCACTGGATTATTTGCATTTCATATTGCTATTTTCATACATATGCAATATGGGACTATATGATGAGTTATGTGCAAAGTTAGTATTGGATCAACTATCGTAGCTTTTGGGTAGAGGGGGAATACGTTTTGACCGGTAAATACTGAAAATCTTCAAAATTATAAGTATCAGAAAAATACATAACATATATAGTATAGAAGTGTAACTGATAAACAGGGTATTACGTTTAAAGTAGAAGCTTTAAAATCACTAACACAAGCTATTAACACTTTCTTCTACTTTCTTTAGAATAGGGGACCAGCTCATTTATTGCCAAGTAAGCCCCTGAAATTTGCATTGCATGATGGGAGTTGAGTAGCTTTGGCACAGAGGAGATGGCAGACACAGGAGCAAAACCTCAAACAAATGTTTCCTGACAGATGCATGAGAACATCATAAGTAGTATGTTTCTTTCATATACAGTATCTCACAAAAGTGAGTACACCTCTCACATTTTTGTAAATATTTTAGTATATCTTTTCACGTGACAACACTGAAGAAATGACACTTTTCTACAATGTAAACTAGTGAGTGTACAGCTTGTATAACAGTGTAGATTTGCTGTCCCCACAAAATAACTCAACACATAGCCATTGTTATGTGACTCATTCGTGTTACAAGGTCTCAGTTGTGAATGGGGAGCAGGTGTGTTAAATTTGGTGTTATTGCTCTCACTCTCTCGTACTGGTCACTGAAAGTTCAACATGGTGGCCAAGACCATACAGTGGTTTAACAGGACAGGTTCCACTCAGAACAGACCTCACCATGGTTGACCAAAGAAGTTGAGTGCACGTGCTCATCATCATATCCAGAGGTTGTCTTCGGGAAATAGATGTAAGAGTGCTGCCAGCATTACTGCAGAGGTTGAACGGGTGTGGGGTCAGCCTGTCAGTGCTCTGACCATACGCCACACACTGCATCAAATTGGTCTGCATGGCTGTCATCCCAGAAGGAAGCCAGCAAGCAGTTTGCTGAAGACAAGCAGAGTAAGGACATTGATTACTGGAACCATGTTCTGTGGTCGGATGAGACCAAGATAAACTTATTTGGTTAAGATGGTGTCAAGCGTGTGTGGCGGCAACCAGGTGAGGAGTACAAAGACAAGTGTGTCTTGCCTACAGTCAAGCATGGTGGTGGGAGTGTCATGGCCTGGGGCTGCATGAGTGCTGCCGACACTGGGGAGCTACAGTTCATTGAGGGAACCATGAATACCAACATGTACTGTGACATACTGAAGCAGATCATGATCCCCTCCCTTCAGAGACCGGGCTGCAGGGCAGTATTCCAACATGATAATGACCCCAAACACACCTCCAAGACGGCCACTGCCTTGCTAAAGAAGCTGAGGGTAAAGGTGATGGACTGGCAAAGCATGTCTCCAGACCTAAACCCTATTGAGCATCTGTGGGGCATCCTCAAATGGAAGGTGGAGGAGCGCAAGATCTCTAACATCCACCAGATCCATGATGTCGTCATGGAGGAGTGGAAGAGGACTCCAGTGGCAACCTGTGAAGCTCTGGTGAACTCCATGCCCAAGAGGGTTAAGGCAGTGCTGGAAAATAATGGTGGCCACACAAAATATTGACACTTTGGGCCCAGTTTGGACATTTCCACTTAGGGGTGTACTCACTTTTGTTGCCAGCAGTTTAGACATTAATGGCTGTGTGTTGAGTTATTTTGAGGGGACAGCAAATTTACACTGTTATACAAGCTGTACACTCACTACTTTACATTGTAGCAAAGTCTCATTTCTTCAGTGTTGTCACATGAAAAGATATAATAAAATATCTCTAACATCCACCAGATCCGTGATGTCGTCATGGAGGAGTGGAAGAGGACTCCAGTGGCAACCTGTGAAGCTCTGGTGAACTCCATGCTCAAGAGGTTAAGGCAGTGCTGGAAAATAATGGTGGCCACACAAAATATTGACACTTTGGGCCCAGTTTGGACATTTCCACTTAGGGGTGTACTCACTTTTGTTGTCAGCAGTTTAGACATTAATGGCTGTGTGTTGAGTTATTTTGAGGGGACAGCAAATTTACACTGTTATACAAGCTGTACACTCACTACTTTACATTGTAGCAAAGTCTCATTTCTTCAGTGTTGTCACATGAAAAGATATAATAAAATATTTTACAAAAATGTGAGGGGTGTACTCACTTCAGTGAGATACTGTAAATGTATTTTTTTTTTATTTAATGGGTTTCTTGTAAAAGCAATCAGTCCATACACATACAGCATGGCTTCAGAGAAAAGGAACATGCTTTTACATCTAAAAGGCAAAGGAGTTAAATGTTAGCTAAAATTTCTTCCAGTTTTGGAGTCCAAAACCAGTATGACAGCTGTGACCATGAAAAGCTTGGGGCACCACTCTACATGATCATCCAAAGCCTGGCAACTCCCACTCATGGTTGTAAGCGAATAAGGAGCCCCTCCTGACTCTGTGAACACACTCTGGGAAAAAGAAATCGAAGCCGCAGCACACAACCCAGTCGGAATTGTAGAGTCAACAAACAAACAAGGCAAAACAAACAAATCAAATCATCCTGGTTCCAAAGGATTTGTAAAGTATCATCAGAATAGGAATTAAGAGTAAATCTTCCAATGGGTAAACTTGTTCAGGTGGCAACTGTCTGAGCATGCCTTTCTCCTATTTTGGAGAAATTTCATCTTACTTTTGTTTTGTCTATGGGGCAGAAAGTAAAGATTATTTTCCACAAAAAGACACTGATGCTAAAGAAAAAACTTCACATGGGTTTTAACCATTCCTAACTCTAATCTAAAATTATTAAAAAAAAATTTAAGTTTGGGCTTTAGATAGTTTAAGTGTCAAAGGGAAACATGACATAAGGGTTGTAGCACTTTGCACTTACATTTTTGGCACTGAGACTTTTACAGTCTCATGGGGTTAGTTACCATAAATCGTGCGTGTTAATGCACATTGCGGTAAGACAGTCCATTCAGTTGAAATACTGCCAACAAAGGACCATAAAACACAAACAGTTGTGCATTACCATGCTCTGAGGAGTACTGCAAAACAGGTATATTGCAATAAACCTTGACTGGAGTTAAACATCTTTGGTGTGCGGCCCGTTATTTGATTGGTGTATTGCAGTGGAAAAACAGTGGACACCAGGGCCTTGATTACAGGGAATCAAGGAGAATACAGGCTTAAAACGGTGGAAGGGGTTGGGTTCATCTAATTGGCACCATATCATACATGTGAAGCCAGCCTGAAAATGGTTATGAAAATCAAACATTTAACCCCTGGGAGCCAGCCTGGCCCTTAAAGGGGTTTGGGATTCCGGGAGGCGTAGTGGATGGTTTATGCTAATGTGACTTCAGTGGTTGGTTGTCACAGTGGTTACAAGATCGGAAAGCTCCCGATCACTGCTTGCTTTCCATTTGTTGCTGGTAACTGTGCCAGAAGCGCGAAGGGAGTGCATTCTCAGCACAACTGTATTTGCACTAATGCACACAAATATAAGGGAGCCAAGAGGTCACATACAGTGCCTTGAAAGAGTATTCATACCCCTTAAAATGTTTCACACTTTGTCAGGTTACAACCAAAAATGTAAAAGTATATTTATGGGATTTTATGTGATAGACCAACAAAGTGGAGCACAATTGTAAAGTTGCAGGAAAATTATAAATGGTTTTCAAAATGTTTTACCAATAAATATCTGAAAAGAGTGGCATGCATTTGTAGTCAGCCCCCCTGAGTCAATGCTTTGTAGAACCACCTTTTGCTGCAATTACAGCTGCAAGTCTTTTTGGGTATGTCTGTACCAGCTTTGCACATCTAGAGAATGACATTTTTGCCCATTCTGCTTTGCAAAATTGCTCAAGCTCTGTCAGATTGGAAAGGGAGCATCTGTGAACAGCAATTTTTAAGTCTTGCCACAGATTCTCAATTGGATTTCGATCTGGACTTTGATTGGGTAATTCTAACACATTAATATGTTTTAATCTAAACCATTCTTTTGTAGCTCTGGCTGTATGTTTAGGTTCATTGCCCTGCTGAAAGGTGAACCTCTGCCCCAGTCTCAAGTCTTTTGCAGACTTTAACAGGTTTTCTTCTAAGATTTCCCTGTATTTGGCTCCATCCATCTTCCCATCAAGTTTTGGGGTGGTGGCGCTACCCTAAATGGCACTAAGTGGGGGTAAGGAGGTAGTGTAAGAAATTTAGACTATACTCCTTATACCTGACTTACAAGGATGTGTATATATATATAAAAATGCAATGTGCATAAACCCACAGCAATGTGATAAAAAAGTGAACGTATAGAAAATATGTCAAACCTACACACAAAATATGATGAAAAATTAATTAATAAACCAATACATATGTAAAAAATGCTTGTTACATGAATATGTGTTTGGAATGTGTCTGAATAAGGTTAGGACGCAACTCAGAAAATGAGGTGCTTATCTGCCCCCACTCATCCGTTCCAAAAAATACTTGTAACCATAAGAACAATCCGTTATCCATAACGTGATAAGTGGATATATAATAAAGTGCAAAATAATCCACACTAATCAGTGTCAGCGCTAAGTAAATGAGTGCCCCTTAGAAACCTTACTAAGTCCACAGCTAGTATATGATATATATTGTTATAAGTGTTCAGTGAATAGTCCAAATCCCTGGTCAAACGTGAACATAAAAATAAAGAATATATATATATATATATATACTTTATTTTTATGTTCACATGTTTTATGTTCATATATATAAATATATATGATGAATAAAATTGTAGTCAGGAACAAAAAATTGTGATCCCAGATATCCAGAAGTCAAGTGAATTTGGTGCACAGCAGGTATGGTGACTGCAGTGCTCCTCCAATGGGTCCCCACTCACCGAAGGTAGTAACCCCTGCAGGGGTAGCCAGCATAGAGTGGGTACTGTAAATGGATCTCCAACTTGATAAGCTGTATTACATCTTCTGTAACTCCATTAGCCCTTTCACCTCAATGGAACTCCAGAGTGTGCTCCGATCAGGACTTTCTGGGTCCCTCCACAGCAGCAAGTGGTACGATCCTCTCTGCACATCACTCCCAAAGTCTTGACTTTGGGAGTGGTGTGCAGAGAGGATTGTGCCGTAGTTGTAAGGTTTCTAAGGGGCGCTCATTTACTTAGCGCTGACACTGAATAGTGTGAATTATTTTGCACTTTATTATATATCCACTTATCACTTTATGGATAACGGATTGTTCTTATGGTTACAAGTATTTTTTGAAATGGATGGGTGAGGGCGGCTAAGCACCTCATTTTCTGAGTTGCGTCCTAACCTTATTCAGACACATTCCAAACACATATTCACGTAACAAGCATTTTTTACATATGTATTGGTTTATTAATTAATTTTTCATCATATTTTGTGTGTAGGTTTGACACATTTTCTATACGTTCACTTTTTTATCACATTGCTGTGGGTTTATGCACATTGCATTTTTTTTATATATACATCCTTGTAAGTCAGGTATATGGAGTATAGTCTAAATTTCTTACACTACCTCCTTACCACCACTTAGTGCCATTTAGGGTAGCGCCACCACCCCAAAACTTTTTTACTAACTCTTTTAAGTTCCCTTCGGAACCTAATAGGGGAGGCTGCAACCTATTATCCTAAGCGCAGAATATATTATATACTTCTTTCATCTTCCCATCAACTCTGACTAGCTTCCCTGTCCCTGCTGAAGAAAATCATCCCCACAACATGATGTTGTCACCACTATGTTTCACAGTGGGGATGGTGTGTTAAGGGTGAAGTGAACAGTGCTTTGTGAGATGTTCAAAGCTTGGGACTTTTTTTATAACCTAACCCTGCTTTAAACGTCTCCACAACTTTATCTCTGACCAGTCTGGTGTGTTCCTTGGCCTTCATAATGCTGTTTGTTCACTAAAGGTCGCTAACATACCTCTGAGGGCTTCACAGAACAGCTGTAGGTATACTG
Source organism: Lithobates clamitans (assembly GCA_037952925.1). Lineage (NCBI taxonomy): Eukaryota > Metazoa > Chordata > Amphibia > Anura > Ranidae > Lithobates > Lithobates clamitans. The sequence goes on from JBBGZY010000098.1 coordinate 6,248,572, forward strand.
AAATAACCTGTGTTGTGTAGGTATATAGTGGCGCTGTCAAATTAGATCTATTTAGTGAATCTAATGTGAAGCTCCTACTATACCAGTAGTAAATTTACAATTGACATATTAAATAAAAAATGGACAGAAAAATGAAACACAAGATCACCCTGTGAGAGGGGAAATGTTACTAAAAATTGATATCATAAAGTCTATGCAAAGAGTCCATTTAAATTTCCATAAATAATCTATGCTGCTGTGAAGCTTTAAACTGGTAACATGCAATCCTCACACCACACCTCGTGTCTGTGTCACCAATTCCACAACAGATATTGCACTCACCAGATCAATTTGCCTTGCAATATCCCACTTGGCAATTTATGCTAAAGGCCCGTACACACGATACGAAAATCGTACAAGCTGTCTGCCAATTTTCGGATCATTAGTACAATGCTTTCGACAGCTGATTTCGCTTCGTCAGACAAAAGCTGGATGTGCAGACTATAAAATTTTTGTCGGATGTGAACTCAACGTCCAATTTCTGTTTCGTTAGTAGGGTTTTCGTACGAAAAAAATCGTAAGAGCAAGAATATGCATGATCAGAAACAAAAGAATACATACACAACTATTCAACACATTACGTCACTTCTGACGTTGTATTCTGTCGTACGAAAATTTTCATATTGTGAGTAACCTCTTCACTTTCAACATGAGACTAGCATGCCACAAAAAAATGGACGTTCGGTCGTCCCAAAATCTAAACATGTGTACGAGGCTTTAGAGTCATGTCATTAGTTAACTGCAACCATGGAGGTCTCCAGGATGTGTTCCACCAACCCAAAATGGAAATCCATAAAGGAAGTGACAAAGAAGAGCCCTGATAGTGTAGTATATAAAACCATCTTTTAATAAAAACACACACGTCTCACATCAAACTCACATGTTCCAAGATAAAAATACGCCTTGAAATATAATCACTCCCTCGCTACTATTGAGTGGCACCCAGTAGTTAAGTAAACATCCGCAATGCATGTCACACAACCACTGGCTCCTAGCTCCTGGCTCATCACTTCAGGTTGAGCATGATGTGTCACTCTTGGTTGCTGTACAGTCACATCCCGACGCGTTTCGTCGTTGTGGATATTTACCTAACTACTGGGTGACGCTCAATAGTAGTGAGGGAGTGATTATATTTTCACCTCTTACAGGGTGGTCTTGTGTTTCATTTTTCTGTCCATTTTTTATTTAATATGTCAATTGTATTATTGGTGTAGTAGGAGCTACACATTTGATTCACTAAATAGATCTCATTTGATGGTACTGCTATATACCTAAACAACACAGGTCACTTTTTTATAAATTCTATATATTGAAAGTGGCAGCATTTATTGATCAGTTTTTTCACTTTTTTCTCTGTGGCGCAGAGGTGGAATTGTAGAACAGTGGGTAAGGGATCACAATTCTTTGGAGTGTATTTATACTGAGACTAAATCACACACAGGTAGACTCTATTTACGAATTAGCTGATTTCTGAAAGCAATTGGTTCCACTAGATTTTAGTTAGGCCCCTTTCACACTGAGGCGCTTTTAAACTGCCAGTAAAACACTGAGCTCTTTTGAAGAGCTTTTCAGGCACTTTTGAAGAGCTTTCCATTAATTTCAATGGAGAGGGGCGTTTTTTTCACGAGTGCACTGCCCCAATGTAAAAGCATTCACTGATTTTAATGGAAATAGGTTTTCGTGAGCTTTTCAGGTGCTTTTTTTAGCGTGGAAGTGCCTGAAAAGCACCTGAGTGTGAAAGGGGTCTTAGGAGTATCGGAGTAGAGGGGGCTGAATATAAATGCATACCCCACTTTTCAGATATTTGTAAAAAAAATTGAAAACTATTTATCATTTTCCTTCCACTTCACAATTATGTGCCACTTTGTGTTGGTCTATCACATAAAATCCCAATAACATACATGTAAGTTTTTGGTTGTAACATGACTGTATTTGCGTGCGGCCAGCGCCAAAGTGGTTTCTTTATGCAGTGCAAGTAGCAAAGCATGATGCACACTAGACATTAGCAACCAATCATAGGTTACACCAGTTCAATATGGACTTTAATTGGTTGCTGTGTATACTGCACTTTTCGCAGTTTCTAATAACCCCTGGGGCTATTTCCGTCTAGTAACGAGTTCATATGTTGCACTACCAATAATGTGAATACTGTAGTATTTTGTTCTTTTCAATTTTCTTTCCTCAAAAAAGCAGGAAATCTGAAAATACACTTTTCCTGTAAAAACAAATAGTCCAGCTGTGTAGTATTTAACAGTTTATGAAAATTTGGGGGTAAATTAATGAAAACAATATTCAGTGAAATGTAGAGTAAGACAGCGTTCACATCTGTGTGGGGCACTTTAGGTGCGTTACAGTTTAGGTTTGTTTTACGTGTGCTTTAAGTGCATTACCATTGCACTCTATATAAAGTATGTTTTGATGAAAGCACATCAAAGATGGAACAAGGCCTTAGCATATTATAGTGTTCCAAAGCAAGATTAAGCCTGCAAAACAAAACTTATTATCTTATCTCGTTTACATTTTTGAGACGTCACACTTAAAAAACATATTGATGATAAGTGCCCATCACTGTTGTAAAAAACATCAATACATCAGTGACAAGATCTTTCTAGAATGAACACATCATTTTCTAGGCATCTTATAGATATGATGGTTGATTGGATCACACCAAGCCTACTTTCCAAGCTGAAAAAATGCACAACCGAGGCCAAGCCACACACTAGAACAGCTAGCTCATGCTATCTAGAGCTGGATTGCGTGCCTACAGACATATCTACTTACTGTACTGGAGCCGGAGCTTGACTGGCTGAGTTTATCAAAACGAAATTTGAGGTTGGATCTTGGGGAATTTCTACTCTTTATATCTGCGAGAAGGAAAAACCATCAGATGTGCACTTCAATGGGTTCTAAGCTAATTTAAAGTGAACATTTCTTAGTTTCTTTATTATTATTTTGTTTAGTTCTGGGTTAGATGAAGCAAGGTTTTACCCCCTTCCAGCTCTCTCTATTAACCCCAAGGCCATAGAAACCAGGTTTCTGACTGAGGAATGGAGCTGGACTAGAAACACCATATGCTGGAGGAACCAGAAATCTGACAGCGGAGCCTTGTCATGGTACGACAGGAGGAAAAACTCCACAATGTGGTCAAACACAGTTAACCCCAAACTAAAGAATAGTTCTGGGTAGAGATCCACTTTAAACATTTTCTACATTATGAAGGGGAATGGTTAGCATAATGACCATACCACTTAGACATACTATGATTTGGTTATATTTGCCATATATTAACTTTATTTCATAGTTTCTACCATTGTAATTTGGGTCTTGGTTTTTTTATTTATCATATCTCTATATATATATATAGATATATATATAGATATATATATATCTATATATATATCTATCTGTATATATATATATATATATATATATATATATACATATATATATATATATATATATATATATGTACCCGGTGGAAATAATTAAACAAATGGTATGTAGGGAAGATGGAATAAAGGAGCAACAGAAGCATTACAGGAAAAACTGTCAGCTTAAAGTGACCCTGTCACCACAGGACACTTTTACACACTAGGTTGCCTGTAAAAGAAGTGTGAACATACTTATTTTTCCAGTGGCCCATGTATTGAAAAGCCACCACATCTCCACTTCCTAACTGGATGAGTTGAATAGTTGCTTCCCCCTGGCCACTGCGGCTTAAAGTGGTTGCTAGTATGCTATGCATATTAGCTCATTATGCCTTTGTCTTGCAGGTTTTTTGGGGTTTTTTTTGTGGGTTTACAACCACTTTAAGTACTTGGATGAGTGGAACATCTGAATATATGCAGCAGCTGGGTGTGGAGAGGAGATGGTTTTTCAGTACACTGGTCACCAAAAAGGTAAGCATAATAATGTTTTTTTTATAGGTGATCCATTGTGTAAAAGTAACCCTGTGGTGACAGGGTCACACTAAAGCCTAATATTAAATTAGCTAAATTCATTTGCATCAAAACAAAAAGTATGCAAAGTCTTACAGTCCACTTTCTTTAGAAAGCAACCACAGCCTGAGTAGGAAAGTCTGTCCCCTGCCCTTGCTCTCTGTATAAAAGGAGTGGTCAATCTGCAGAGGTCCAACATGCCTCCCGCTGAGTCAGAGCTAGAGTTCTCTAATCGGAAGGGAGCAAGCCCTATAGGTCTGATTCAGCAGGGGGGTGTGGAAGATCTCTACAGAGAGACTACTACTTATCCACTTTTCATTTCGCATTTTTCAGTTCGCACTTTTCAGTTAGTTTCTGAACGGCCGTTTGTCAACCAGCCATGTTGCGAAATCAGAGGAGATAATGTGTTATTTATTATTGGCCTTGGAGTTATTGCTTTGACATTATTTTTTTGGTTGAATAATGATTTGATTTGGTATATTTTCTACATTTTTGGATGCATAGAATGCACTTTTTGGTTAAGTTCTATTGGCATGTCTAAGTTTATTTGTTTTCTTTTTTTAATGCACAATAAAAAAAAATTGTGGAGAATAATACTTGGCTATGTGTTTTACTTCAAATGACAGTTTGGGAGTAGGCAGTTACATTTAAAAAAATACAATGTAAAATTGACAAGGGACACCAACATAGCTGTATCTTTGATCTTAAAAACTACGGGATAATGGTGTTGTGGTAACTTGTCCAAATAAAAAAAAAAGCATAATAATATTATTCTTGATATCACTAGAAAAAAAAGCCTTTGAAAATTTGTTTGCAATAACTCCATCAGTATCGCCAGCAAAGCAGCTTCATTATTATCCCATTAAAGAAGAAGAGAATATGTGCTGCATTTTGAGATTTCATAATTTGCCATGTCACAAATGTTAATTCTCCATTACAAACATTAGTTTACAAAACCGACCGCTTCTGGCTCATCCTTGCTTCCAAGCATGCGTGTTTGTACTTTGGACTTTTGTCCGACAGACTTGTGTACACACCCTCGGAAAATCCGACAACAGACGTTTGACCGCGGAAAATTTTAAAACCAGCGATCCAACATTTGTCAGTGGAAAATCCGACAACAATTTTCTGATGGAGCATACACACGGTCAGATTTTCCACCAACAGCCTGTCATCACACATTTCCCGTCGGAAAATCCGATCCCTGTGTGTACGAGGCTTTAGACATTGAGTACGTTTTGAATTCATGCACCTGGAATGTATTTAGGGGACTTAAAGTGAAGCTTCCATTTTTACTTTTAGAAAGGTGTTGCCTTTAGAATCAATTACTGGTGAGCCAAAAGTAAGATTCCCTATTTTCCATAAATAAAATAAGAAACATGATTGGTCACTATAAACATCAGTTCTGTTTTTTTTTATTTCGTTTTTTTTTTTTTTAATTACTCCCTTTTCACAATAGGCCACCGTCTTTTTCTGTTTATAAATTTGTACCAACCTATTAAAGTGCACTTGCAGTTTGGAGATGGTAAGGATACGCCTTTTAAAGCCTTTCAGGGATTTGCCTTTTACTAATGATGAAGGTTTTAAGACATTAAACTTCCCCCGCTGTACCAACTTCACCTCTCATGCCAGGTAACCTTGCCTTGCATACCGCTAAGCTCCACATACTTTATATATTGCAGCTGTATGTACGTATACACTTATAAACTACATACAGTATATGACTGTGCACTGTGATATTAAAGCATTTAGCTCTAACCTCTTTATTTCATCACACGGAATTTGTTGCTACGTTGCATATGAAGCGATATCTTGTAATGCTAAAAAACAAGTGAGTCTGAAACACCCAACTCCACAGTTTAATCTTTTAATCCACTGTATATTTTTATATTGTTGTTTGAGCTGACAAAGGTGACTTTGCTGCACTAAAGTCCTAGACAATGATATCAGCCCCGCTCATCTATCCTCTGCTGGACAGCAGATTACCCCCCCCCCTTGTGATCATCTCCATAACATAGTGAAGAGGTGTTCTGTAGTCCAGGAGAGAAAAATACAGGCAGGGCTGACATTACACCTTGAAGTGAACCTGTTCTTTGCCTATGGTCAATGGCAAAGACCAAAGCAATAGGTTCAGTTTAACTATGACTTGCTCAGCAGCATTTGGGCATCGTTCACAGACACGTACCTAAGTGTAGTTGTGAAAGGTTGTGTTTTCCCACACAGGATGCACAGGTGTTCTGGGCATTTGCGTGCAGGAAGTCCCATTCATGTCTATTGAGACAGAGTGGCTGCTCTCAATTTGACATCCATGTGAGTGCGGGTTCGTGTGTGTCCTCAAATTTACAGTACATATACATCCAGGGACCCGTATCCATATGGATGTGAATTTGGGAGCAGCTGTTGTGTCCCAATAATAAGTCCCTAAATGGGACTACCTGCATGGATGCACAGAACACCTGTTTGCATGAATGTAATGACCTTCCTTTTGCACCTCTGCCACCTGCAGCAAAGTATTGTAAGCTACAATTGCCAGAGATGTCCCTTGGGCTGTAAATAAAAAGAACTGTGCACAGCACTTGTAGGAATATTCTGGTATCTGTTCCTAAGCCTTCCTGTCAAAGTGACAGGTTCACTTTAATGGTTACATGATAGATTTGCTTTAGCAATGGATATCTGAATTCTACTTTAAAAAGACAAAATGTTTTTCCATAGATATTTCCAGTGAAGCACAAAAATACAAATATACCTAAAACCTATGCCTACTTATTTTCCATTAACTTAGGTCACTTTTCAACACCTGCTCAGGCTTGTGTGTAAAAGTTAGTTAGAGAAGCACCTGTGGGGCTCCTGCTCATGATTACAGGGGTAGAGGAAGTATGGTTCTCGTGGCTAGGCGATGGACTGTAGACAAACACTTCCTGTTTGCAGGGTGATGCGGTCAGTGGCTGGCTGCCCTGTGGAAAATGTTTGTAAAAATATATTTAGATAAAGCTGCATTCAACTGATTCAAAAATAGACAAGTTATGGACAGGACCAGACTGCACAAATGATTACAATGAAAGTAAGTCATACGGGTTGTTAATAGACAAAACCATGCCATATTTATACTGAAAGAGAGAAAAAAAAATAAACAGGAGTGCCAGACAAATTGTTGAGAAACGTTGAAGAGCCAACATGTTTCTTTAAGATAGCAACATGGCCTTCTCTTTGTTCCTAGTCACACATTGCAGATTATTTTGTAAAGGGCTTACATACTCAGACCTGACTTTTTTACTATTAATATATTTGGAGTTTTTTGGGGGGTTTGTTCTACGTTCTTTTTCAATCTGTGGTTCATTGTGAATTTTTGCGTCCTTTATTTCCTCTTGAGAAGAGGAGATTAAGGGGGATATTATCAACATGTATAAATACATAAGTGGTCCATATAGTGAACGTGGTGTAGAGTCATTTAATGTAAGGTCATTACAGAGGACAAGGGGGCACTCTTTTACGTCTGGAGGAAAAGAGATTTCATCTCTAAATACAGAAAGGTTTCTTCACAGTAAGATCTGTGAAAATGTGGAATAGACTCCCTCAAGAGGGAGTTCTGGCCAGCTCAATAGATTGTTTTAAGAAAGGCCTGGATTCTCTCCTAGATACACATAATATAACTGTATACTAATATTTATAGGTAAAGTTAATCCAGGTAACATCATATTGCCTCTTGGGGGATCAGGAAGGAATTATTTTCCCTGCTGTAGCAAATTGAATCATGCTTTTTTGTGGTTTTTTTGCATTCCTCTGGATCAACTGTGTATATAGGATTGTATATATAGGATTGTATATATACGGTATATTTTTCCCTTCTATTGGTTGAACTGGATGGACTTGTGTTTTTTTTCCAACCAGCTTAACTATGTAACGATGTAACATTTATTGGGGCTTAAAATTGCTTGTAAAAATCTGGATCGTATCAGGCGTGAAGAGTTTAATATGATAAATGTTAATATGTTAAGAGCAGGTTCCAGAAGCTGACCACAGAAACATTTTGAGCCATTATGAAGGGTGAAGTGGTCAGTTAGAACCTTGTTGGTTTTTACTTTTGATGTTTGAGTATGTAATATAATCTCAACAATAGTTTTTTTTCTTCCTGTATCTCTTGGATTTCACCTGAAACACCCCCAGAGGACTATTAGCCCGGGTTCACACCTATGCGAATTAGATGTGCGTTTCCGCACATCTAATTCGCATAGCAGGAGAATGTGACTGGCTCCCTATGGAGCCGGTTCACATATCTCTGGGGCGGCTGCGGTGCGCACTGCACAAAAACGCTGTGCGTCTTTGGCTGCATTTCAGGGCCGAATTCAGGCATAGAATCGGCCCTGATTCGTCCCTGAAATGGTGAACAGGGACGCACAGCGCTTCTGTGCGGTCCGCAGCGCATTATAGTGTGAACCCGGGCTTAATGTCTGTCAACTGCCAACCGGAGTCCTGGGCACTTCAGTATGGTTTATATCTTCACAGTGAAGTCCATCAGTTGCTAAACCAGAACACTTGTAAGCTTCAGTTTGTTTTATATCTTTTTGTTTTAAGTAACCAAGTATTTTTCTTTTCTATTTAAATTTTATTAAATGTAACATTATACAAAATATTTGAACTTTACTCATGATCTCATTAATAAAATACCAATTCCAGTTCCCCTCCCTTCCCGTCTCTCCTTTACTTATATCCTGCCTTTCTATTTCCATTCCCTTCCTCCATCTTCTCCTCTCCTCATTCTCACACCTTCACTATCCCAGAATATTTCCTTGTACTCTTAAATTCCATCCAACTTTTCCTTGCCTTTACAAACTTCCCTTTTCTATCTTCTTCACAATGATATAATTCTTCCAAATTATATAGAAAATCTACCCTTCCAATCCGTTCTTTTAATGTTGTGCTTTCCGATGCCTGCCAATGTTTTGGTATCAGGTATTTTGTTGCATTTATTAAATGAGATATCACAGTTTTCTTATACTGTTTTATTCTCAGGTTAGCACTATGAAATAAATACGTTTCTGGATTTTTAGGCATACTTACTCCTGTTATCTCCTGAATCATTTGTATGACCTCTTTCTGTATTTTTAAATATTCCCACCATATGTGCACAGTTGTTCCTTTCATCCCACAACCTCTCCAACAGAACGGTGATTTCTCCGAATGATATTTATGTACTCTACTAGGTGTTATGTACCATCTTGATAAGACGCTTATAATTAATTTCTATCGTATTTACATCTATTTCTGTTCTGCTAATTTCAGCATTTTCTCTTTCTCTTGCTCGCTCCAGTGTGCACCGAGTTCCGCTTCCCATTTTCCTCGAAAAGGCGGTGTCATCGTTTCCGCCATTAAAGTAAGGATCTTGTATATCTGAGATATACCATGCTTCGGTGTCTCCTGTAGACTGAGCAGTTTCTCAAATGGCATCAGATTTTTCCCTAACCTTATTGGGTATGGCAATTTTTTTACAAAATACCTAGCTGAATATATCTTAACTCCAATCACCAATAATTATCTTTTATGTCTTAATTCCTGAATTGTGCATTGCTCTCCCTCTTTCATAATATATTTTAATGGTGCATTTTTATCTTTTCTCCATACTCCAAATAGTGTCTCATTCCCTGGTAAAAAGTTTGTATTATTTCTTGACAGTGAATTGATCTACTTTTGGATTCAATGGCTTCTATCTCGGTCTCTTAGATTAAGATTGCACATTGAAGTGTATGTCACTTTTATATCCTCAGTACATAGATGTAGCACTCTGTCACATCACTCATTTGCTCTGTGTTCTATAATACAATGTATTGATAGAATCTAATACTACTTGCATAAACTCATCTTTAATCCAACTGGATTTTCTGTGGAACAATTTGCTTCTAAAAAAAACAATATTTGAATAATGAAAGTCCCAACTTCTCCAGTGCCAAGGGAGTTTCCAACACATTGTGGATACATAAAAAAAAACCCACACATAACCACACACAAGATCATATTTAGTCGTACAATATTGTTGCTTTAGAAACATATAACTGTGCTTACTTGATGTCTTAAATTGTGTTGAGGTGTAACTAAAGAAAAAAATGTTTTAATTAATTTATTTATTTTGGATAGAGTGGGGAAGGGTTAGACCTTCTACCAAAATGTTATTGCTGCTTTTGACCCCACTGGGAAGATTCACCCCACACTTTGTCTTGGTGGCCATTATCACTGAAATAGCAAGTGAGTGTAAATCCTTGAGTTTTCACCTGAACAAACTGTGAAGGTATGCCTTTCAATGGCACACCTGTTTTGGTAACAATTGGGTAATTCCTCTAACTTTGGGGAGATTTTTTCTCACTTCCTGTTGTGAAGGAAAATCTCCACAACGGGACGCAGACTGCAAAATATATATATATATATTTTATTATATCCCTTCATGTGACAACACTGAAGAAATGATACTTTGCTACAATGTAAAGTAGTGAGTGTACAGCTTGTATAACAGTGTAAATTTGCTGTCCCCTCACAATAACTCAACACACAGCCATTAATGTCTAAACCGCTGTCAACAAAAGTGAGTACACTGCTAAGTGAAAATGTCCAAATTGGGCCCAATTAGCCATTTTTCCTCCCTTGTGTCATGTGACTCGTGTTACAAGGTCTCAGGTGTGAATGGGGAGCAGGTGTATTAAATTTGGTGTTATTGCTCTCCCTCTCTCATACTGGTCATTGGAAGTTCAAGATAAACGTATTTGGTTCAGATGGTGTCAAGCATGTGTGGCGGCAACCAGGTGAGGAGTACAGAGACAAGTGTGTCTTGCCTACAGTCAAGAATGGTGGTTGGAGTATCATGGTCTGGGGCTGCATGAGTGCTGCCGACACTGGGGAGCTACAATTCATTGAGGGAACCATGAATGCCAACATGTACTGTGACATACTGAAGCAGAGCATGATCCCCTCCCTTCGGAGACTGGGCTGCAGGGCAGTATTCCAACATGATAACAACCCCAAACACACATCCAAGATGACCACTGCCTTGCTAAAGAAGCTGAGGGTAAGGGTGATGGACTGGCCAAGCATGTCTCCAGACCTAAATCCTATTGAGCATCTGTGGAGCATCCTCAAACAAAGTGGAGAAGCGCAAGGTCCCGAACATCCACCAGCTCTGTGATTTTGTCATGGAGGAGTGGAAGAGTACTCCAGTGGCAACCTGTGAAGCTCTGGTGAACTCCATGCCCAAAAGGGTTAATGCGTTGCTGGAAAATAATGGTGGCCACACAAAATATTGACACTTTGGGCCCAATTTGGACATTTTCACTTAGGGGGTGTAGTCACTTTTGTTTGCAGCAATTTAGACATTAATGGCTGTGTGTGGAGTTATTTTGAGGGGACAGCAAATGTACACGGTTATACAAGCTGTACTCTCACTACTTTACATTGTAGCAAAGTGTTATTTCTTCAGCGTTGTCACATGCAAAGATATAATAAAATATTTACAAAAATGTGAGGGGTGTACTCACTTGTGAAATACCGTATGTATATATATATATATATATATATATATATATATATATATATATATACACAAACAGTGCCTTGAAGAATTATTCATATCCCTTGAAATTTTCCACATTTTGTCATGGTACAACCAAAAACGTAAATGTATTTTATTGGGATTTTATGTGATAGACCAACACAACGTGACGCTTAATTGTAAAGTGGAAGGAAAATGAAAAATGGTTTTCAATTTTTTTTATAAATAAATATCTGAAAAGTGTGGCGTGCATTTGTATTCAGCCCCCGAGTCAATACTTTGTAGAACCACTTTTCGCTGCAATTACAGCTGCAAGTCTTTTTGGATATGTCTCTACCAGCTTTGCACATCTGGAGAGTGAAACTTTTGCCCATTCGTCTTTGCAAAATAGCTCAAGCTCCGTCAGACTGGATTGAGAGGATCTGTGAACAGCAATTTTCAAGTCTTGCCACAGATTCTCAATTGGATTTAGGTCTGGACTTTGACTGGGCCATTCTAACACATGAATATAGGGTAAAACACAGTAAGCACCAAATGAGTGTAGTATTAAAACCACAGTTTAATGGCAAAATACAGGCAGTCCCCGAGTTACGAACATCCGACTTGCGAACGACTCCTACTTACGAACGGGAGGCGGCGCCAATTTGCGCATGCGCGGCCGCTTTCGACGGTGGGCACTTTCGACAGAACATCGGAAAATGACGTCTCTGCAGTTCTGCGCATGCTGTTCCGACTTACGAACATATTCGACTTAAGAACAAACCTACAGTCCCTAGCCCGTTCGTAACTCGGGGACTTCCTGTACACGGTTACACTCACAAGATAAAGGTAAAAACGGGCTCATCTGTAGATGGTTATATCCAGATCTCTCCTAGTGTCCAATAGTATCACCCACGCCTAGCTGGGATGGCAGAGGTCTGCTGCATATCCTGTGGCCACCATGAAGTCAGCCGGAACCAGCATTTAGCGCAGGGAAGTGACGTCACAGGAAGCATCAATCCATCTTGGAGAGATGTATAGATCGGGCAATAGCAGGCTACAGGCTCAGAGCATTAGCTCCTTCTACAGGCTATGGCTGTTGAGCTTAGATGTAGGGGAGGGAAGGACCAAAAGGGTCCGCTATGCACAGACTGTCATTAGCCCGGCTGTCGGCCCTCCTCTTCCCTTCAGCAGCCACAGCCCTCCACACAATGCTCCGGTCACCGCCACTGTGGCCAGGCGAGCTAATCTCCTCACGCTGTGTCACGCCACACTTTTCAGATATTTATTTGTAAAAAAAAATGAAAACCATTTACCATTTTCCTTCCACTTTGCAATTATTTGCCACTTTGTGTTGGTCTATCACATAAAATCCCAATAAAATACATTTCAATTTTTGGTTGTAACATGGCAAAATGTGGAACATTTTAAGGGGTATGAATACGTTTTCAAGGCACTGTGTGTGTGTATATATATATATATATATATATATATATATATATATATATATATCCTACATATATTTTGAGGTTCAATTGAGAGAAAACAAAGGGTCCCTCATTACCAGGGAAATTATGAATCTTTAAAATATATTAGCTCCATAGGTAACTTCCAATTAATAATACATGCATTAATTGCAAGATTGCATTGGATCAAAAAACAGTTTTTATTCAACAAATTTGTTCTATTTTTTTAAAGATGGTTTCTAATTGGCTAATGAAGGTTGACTGCACACAACGTGTGCTATTTTTTACCTGCAGGTACTCATACATAGGCCAATGAACAGCCAAAAAGAGTTGTGGGTAAAAAATGTTCTTGCTATATAATTTCAATGTCTGTATGCTGAACTCACAAACAGGTTAGCATTTAGCTTTACTACTTGGGACTGTGTAACACGTACCACACTCTCATACTCCTCCATGGCCTCACTCTCTCCAGCTGTACTGCTGAAACTGCTTGTACTGGACGAGGAGCGAGAAATATTGGATCGGCCATTCTCTTTCAGTTTTATGTAGGGTCTAAAAAAAAAAAATAGTTTAAAGAAAAATTCAACATGATTATATCTTGAGAAAGTTGGTTTAACAGGGAAGATATTAAAAGTAGATAATCATGGTTAAAGTAACAGTTAAACATTTTCGAGCTCTGTATTTAAAGTGGTAGTAAACAGCAAAAAATAAAACATATGGGCCCCTGCAGTATAATGTCATAATGTGCTAGCGTGCACCACATACTAGCACAATAGGAAAGACTTAGCTTAAAATAAAGCCCTCCAGCGGTACGCTGTCACCGGTGACAGAGCTTACATTTTCAACCATTTTCTACCATTCTTCCTTCCGGGTTTGCAGGCTCTGCATGCGCACGAGAGTCACGGCCACAGCACAGCACACTCAATGGATGGCATGCCATCCATTTAAGCCGCGTAAAACAAGATCGGACATTCCGACAACAAAACAGTGGATTTTTTTCCAACAGATTTTGGCTCAAACTCGTCTTGCATACACACGGTTGCACAAATGTTGTTGGAAATTCCGAGCGTCAAGAACGCGTTGACGTACAAGACGTACGACGAGCAGAGAAAAATGAAGTTCAATAATCAGTGCAGCTCTTCTGCTTGATTCCGAGCATGCGTGGAATTTTGTATGTCGGAATTGAGTACACACGCTTGGGTACAACAAGTTTTGTTGTTGGAAAATTTGAGAACCAGCTCTCAAACATTTGTTATCGGAAATTCCGACAGCAAATGTCTCATGGAGCCTACACATCGAAAATTTGTTGTCAGAAATTCTGACCATGTGTACGCGGCATTAGAGTGCAATGCGCATGCACCGGTGGCGTCACTGGCTGCTGCTAAAGTACATATCTCCTCAACAATGCACGTTTAGGAGATATTTAGTGTACCTACAGGTAAACCTTATTATAGGCTTTTCTGTAGGTATAAATAAAAAAGCGGAGTTTACTACCGCTTTAAGTATATACCCGAGCAAAAAAAAACCACATCCAGTACTGAAATACATGAACATTTCAAGTACAGAAAAATACCTGTTGATACTTCCAGAAATCCAGTGAACTCCTAATTGCTTGTGGTAAACAGATGACCCTTCCTCTGCTGCACTGAAAGCCCAAGGAGTGTTCTCCACTACTGGATTACAGAACCTCAACCCCTCTATACTATGAGATGAAAAAAGGATACGTTTTCTTAGGGCTTTTTTTTCCATACGGACTACCGTCACCTCTGGTAGGCACAAGTCCTGGCTGGGAGAAGCTACACTCCTTAGGGACAGTAATGATGATTGTCTCCAGTTACGCTGTGCCCCTTTAGGACCTCCAGTGAGTGGGGATTCACTGTGACAGAGGAAATTACAATACTGCCTGCCATTGCCATTGCCCTCCAAGTATAAACGAGCCCTAATAGAATAAATTTGAGCCTTGCCATCTTTTCACCGCAGTCAGATTAAAATCTTGTTTGGAACAACCAGGGCAATTTAGTTGCAGTCAAGTGCGCTGCTCTGTGCACACTACCAATCCCATAGTCGATAGTTCCTAGTCCCATCTTGGGAGTGAGTAAGAGACGGTGGCTACATTTATATTAACAGTGGGACCATGGGAGATGAATGTAGCCACCCTCAAAGAGGAAGTCAGATCACAGCAGCTAAAAAAAAAGGAATTTGGAGATCGGGAGGAGAGCATTACAAGGTATTTTTTTTAGATATGTTGCACCCTGGTGTTTAGGCAGGGTTGCTCCTAAATTTGCCTGCCAGGTATAGCTACCTTGGCTAATTGATGAGGATCAATTGAGTTCACACTAGGTCTAGAATTGCTGCACTTCTCTCTTCTGCCACTGGGTGGCCGGGTATCTGATGGCATTAGATAAGACAAGGGCAAAGCAAGGACAATTTCGGAGTATATGGTGTACCTCAGCCAATGGGCATGGGTTTTCTTGGATCCCTTGGCCTGCTGGGAGAACCTATATATTTGGGTGGAGTCAGGTGATCCGTGTTCTGTGTCACCTGGGTGGATGTGTGTTGTGTTGCCCGGGCTGCTAGGCCTGGAGTTTGGGCCTATCCCAGGCACATTTGGCTGCTAGGCTGTCTGAGGGCCTATCCAGAAGCAAGAGAGCAGCGCAGGGTTTTGATTGCAGCTTGCAGTCCAACCAAAAGTGATGGTTCTGCCAGCCGGAGAACCTGTCCTGGTCGGAGGTAGAAGGAAAGCTGTCGCCACTAAGGGACCATCCACCTTATTACCAGGGACCACATTGAGTAGCTGAAGCAAGTACCTGGAGCAGTATTCTCACCAACCGGGGACGGTGAAGAATCGGCAAACTTCAGCGGGTATCAAGCAAGGGACCGGGCCAGCAGAGGTGACGCTTGCAGAGCAGCCTTGTATGTCAAGCCAGGGACCGATCAGGCCAGTGGGGTGAAGCTTGAGAAGTATCTTGAGTGCCAAGCTAGGGACCCAGCAGAGAAGCGGCGGTGACGCTTGAGGAAGATACTACAGTGAAGATTGGAAGAGCTCAAGGGATTCAGTGGCAGTGAATCATCTAGTCTAGTGAGAGAGGGACTGGAAGCTCAGTGGGCTGAAGAACTACAAGAAGTGATTGTAGTGGAAGTGAAGGAACTGTTACACTTTGTGTTAGGAACTGTTCAAGACTGTTGCCATAAGAGACAGCATTCCTACACATGCAGATGTGGTGTCTCGCTGGATGCCTTTCCCTGCGTGGCTGTCTACCTGTAGAAGTCTTGGTGTCTGCCAATTAACATTGCAATTACCTAAGGGTGTCCTGGCCCTATCCCACTCTCCCAAAGTTCTGTTAAAAGAAATAAAATCTCTTTGCATTCAAGAAGTGTCTCCAGCCCAATTAATAAACCTTATACTACACCCACTATGCCTTGCAACCCAACATATACAGAAGGATGTCAGCAGTTCTTGTCTCTAAAGTTTCTCATTAGCCTAGAGGAGGCCCTGGACCTTGCTACAGATAAAAATAAATACTTGAATACATTATTTTAAACCAGAGTTTAGTGTCACTTTAAAAACCTTCACTTATAAAAATAAATTACTTGAGTATCGTAAAATTACGAAATCAGGTCAATTGACCTCACATTGGTCTGATCCATATTTCAAGAGGAGTAGAAATGGCTGTAGAGGTGTATGTTGGTAATCTGTGATGTAGTCAAATAGCACAAAGAGGAGATTTGCTCTAGAAACTACTCATTAGGCATGACACAGGGCAATAACTAACCCTATATTGGTAGGGTGGAGGCATAGAACCACTGATTTCACAAGCTGTGGAGGCATTGGACCTGATAGAATCACCACCATTTTATTATAGCGCCACCACTACAGCCAACAGGAGCTGCTACCCAAACATGACTTGTGAATTAGTACTTGATAAATGAAGAATTCTACAAGCTGAGCATTCATGTAAAAGGTAAGAAACACTACAAGGAAGAAAAATTGCTTTGATTTCCCCTCTAACTTTTCTGCATACTTGATTCTGTACAGTATTATTAACAATGACTTTATGACTTTTCATAGCTATTAAAACATTACACTTATAATATATATATATATATATATATATATATATATATATATATATCTTTCAAATATATGACAGTAAAATCCAGGGACAAGAAGCTGAAAAGCTGTCAGAATAACTTAAAAGCAGCAAAGAAATTGCAGGAATTTTACTATTTGAATTTTCTTTGCTTCAATGTAATTTTAAAAACAATATCCTTTACCTCTCCTTGTTGGGGCATATCTCTGGAGAACTAGGATTTGATGAGGTTTCAGATTTAACATCCTGCGATGAATGTGCACAGTCTGGGATTTTAGGCATGGTGGACATGCTATCACTTTAAGCAAGAAAATAAAAAACACAAAACATTTAAGGTTAACATGTAAGCCAACTGATAAGGATGACAAATCTATAAGGGTGACCATATACAGTTATTAGGATGACCAGAAGTTTTACCAAGAATGAAGGTGAGACATTTGTCCACATTCAAATCAACTGTGATCATCTTTGCTACATAAATGTAAAAATGTTGTCAGCGCTTATTGGTGTAAGTAGCCACTTGCAATTAGTGCAGATACTCTATACAGAGCACTGAAATACTAAAAATAAGGAGAAATTGCAGCGCTTAACACATCTTATATAAAACACCTGAAGTGTTCTAATAGTACCTTAAAGTGAAAAATAATCGAAAGCAAACATAAAAGGAAGTCTAAGGTGAGTCTTTGTGTAAAAACATTTGATGTGTTAAGCACTGCAATTTAATCTTTGTTACATAGTCTGGTTGAAAAAAGACTGAAGTCCATCCAGTTCAACCAATAAAAGGGGGAAACAAGAATTTAAAAAATCATACAATACTCATATACACAATCCTACACCCACAGTTGATCCAGAGGAAGGGAAAAAAAAAACAGCAAAGCATGACTCAATTTGCTCCAGCAGGGGAAAAAATTCCTTCCTGATCCCCCGAGAGGGGACTTTGTGATTTGATCAGTGTAGAATTGTGGCTGACATATGGCTAACACTTAACCATAAGGGCTATTTATGAGATGCTTTTACTAAAAAAGTTGCAAAATCACTAAATGATCTAATGGAATAATAAGTAATAATGATTGAAAGAGTTTCTTCTTCCCTTCTAGTTCAGGGCACTCCTAAATAAGCACATGGAGTATTCTTCAAGACACAAAGGCATGATGTTGTTTTTCCAGTGAATACACATATAAGGGGGTAACTATCAATTCTGTCCCAAGCCAATGCTAAACAGGAGAATTACACAGGAGAACAAGATACTGACCTTACAGAGTTTTCATTTCCTAGTACCTATCAATGGCAGCATACAAAAGGTTGTGTGCCCTGCCCTTACCCATAGGAACAATTAAAGGATAAGTCCAGCCTGAGCTTGCAGCGCATCACCCCGACTTCAGAAGTCTGGATCCGCCAGCTGCCATGATTGATGGCAGTCTCAGCGAGCTGCTGAGACACTGAGACGGCCTCTCCCTGCATCTCCACAGCTCAGCGCTCTAATGAGCATGGAGAAGCAGAGAAGAGACGCTGACTGACAGTCAGCAGCTCTCCTCTCGCGGATCTGTGAAAACCAAGCCATCGGCGATGTTCGGTGGCTCGGTTCTCAGTGCAGAGACGGTGGGGGACAGCTGCAGCATTGGTCTGATGCTTCATCCACCGAGGCAAGTATGATTCTCAAAAAAACTGGATTCCCATACTTCTCTTTTAAAGCAATATATAAGATTGGCTAGATAGCTGCCTCCCCATTCTTCTACATAGATGCAAAACAGGTAGGGAAGATATGCCGATATGGATAGGCACCAGGAAAGAAGGTTGAGTATTCATGTCTGGCGGCATCTCTTGTCACTTTAAATACACATTTGTGTCTACATGACAGCATACATACGGTTAATAATTGGCTAAACAGGAGGCAATGCATGCAAAGGAAATGTATTAAATAGTAAGTGAATTATCTTGGCAAACATTTATAGAGCTATAACTCCTGTGGAGTGGATTGGAGTGGAGTGGATTGGATTTGGGGGGGATCTAACTATGTACAATAAGATGCTATGTAGACACCAGGAAAACAGATTCTGAGACGGATGTATTCTAATTATGTATTATAGTTCAGAAATTCTTCGCCTTGCAGCTCTAACGCAGCCTTTTTAAAGAATAAAATCTGACTCTGACCATTTCCTAATTTTGCTTGTGCAAATCTGTTTTGATATGTTGCCTAGGATTGCAAGTGCAGTGGTTGCAAATACACTTAAAACTGTTGAATACACTTTGCTGATAACTGACAAGCAGCCTGATTTGCATCTATTTTGTTGCTATTTTGCTTAATAAATGTCCCTATAGTATTTGAAACTTGACAAAAGTGCTACGTCTCCCTCCCAATCCTAAACTTAAAAAAAAAAAGCAGAACATGCACTTAAATAAATAACAGTGTTGAATAATCAACTGCTCTCCTATGAGAGCAAACTAAGAGCACCTGTGAAGTGATTACAATTCGGCTTCTTCCTCTTTCCTTTAATTAGTAATTTATTCTCCATTACAGATGCATTTTCGTATTTCCATCTCTGATTACTACCTGCCATAACAACGTGGACATTGCATCTTTTTACCTTTCCTTTCTGTAGTGGGTTAAGTTTCTGTAGTCAGTTATGACATAATAGGAAGTGGGCTTGAGTAAAAAAGAATCCACGTGTGTATGACTGTTAAATACACAGCAAAAGCATTATCTTGTTTGAAAAAGTGTATTTGTGCTTTTTACACATAAAGGTGCATAGAAGTTCAAAAACCTGCATAAATGCAGGTAAATGGATTCTAGTGGCTAGAATAAATGATTATTCTTGCCAATAGAATACGTTTGCATGCATACCCTTCTAGATGCCATATGCGCAAAATTTCATGTAATTATACACCTAAACTAGCAACTGTTTTTCCTAGCAGAAAGATCCAGCCTACATCTGAACACACATGTGTGCATGAGGCCTAGAGACTTAGAAGGTTAGAAGGATTCTGTTTTGAAGTTTTTCTAGGTTCTTAGGTAATTGAAATATGAATATTTGATCTAGTCCTCTAAGTCATTCCTTAACAGAGAACCCAAATAGGTCAAAGCATAGAAACATATATTTTATATCCTAAGGGAACCTATGAGGAGGCAAAACACTTTTGCTATCGGAATAAACTCTGAAGATTTTTCTGACGGAGATCCGACGCAATTCCGTTCAAGCTGTCTTGCAAACACACGGTCAAACCAAATTCGGACCGCCAAGAACGCGGTGACGTACAACACGTGCGACCGGACAACACGTACGACGTCTCGTACTTGCTTCAGAGCATGCGTCATTTTTGGTAGGTCGGAACAGCATATAGACGAGCGGTTTTCCCGATAGGAAAAGCTCCCATCTGACTTTTTCTGTCGGAAATTCCGACCGTGTGTACGTGGCATAAGAGAAACTACTATTCAAGGCCTTTACTTTAATTGTAGACTTGCATGTAAGTGATGCAAAGCATACTGAATCTGAATAGATTCAGTTTCACTGCCCCAGCACTAGAGTATTGCTGCTTTGCATACATTAATGCTGAAATGGGGATTCCTTTTATTATAGACACACATTATGCAAACATTTTTGTTCTGCACATTAAAACTGCTGTAGATTAATAATTATACAGTATATCATCTGATGCTTTGATGCCTAGAGATAAATTTTAATTTTAAGACCTCATTTACATTACCATACATTACCACAATACAATACAATGAACAGGGGCTAAAGGATTATTACAGTTTATGAGCAAACTGCCAGGCAGGTACCTTGACTTGGTAAGGGAAGATGTTCTTACCAGCCATGCAGCGATGACAAGTAAAGACAGGTGAACAAGAACCTCTTACACTTTGCAAAAGTTCCCTTTTTAAAATATAGAAGATAACATTTGGAAATGTCAAAGAAAAGAGCAGCATTAAGCCTACACCAAGAAACACATTTCTGCACAATCATACAGAATGAATTCGGGTTTTTAACTTTCCATGTAAAATGAGAATAAAGATCTAGTTTAAAAGGAGAACTCCAGCAAGCTGTGTCCTAAGCAGCCGCATGAGGAGTGTTTGCTAGAATAACTACTAGGAGATAGCCAAGTTTGTGCCATGATAACTACTACTAGATAGGCAGGTATGTGCTGTAATACCTACTAGAGGCTAGCCAAGTGTATGCTATAATAACTACTACTAGATAGTCAGGTATGTGCTATAATACCTACTAGAGACTAGCCAAGTGTATTCCAAAATAACTGCTACTAGATAGTCAGGTATGTGCTGTAATACATACTAGAGGCTAACCAAGTGTATGCCATAATAACTACTACTAGATAGTCAGGTATGTGCTATAATACCTACTAGAGACTAGCCAAGTGTATTCCATAATAACTACTACTAGATAGTCAGGTATGTGCTGTAATACATACTAGAGGCTAGCCAAGTGTATCCCATAATAACTACTACTAGATAGTCAGGTATGTGCTATAATACCTACTAGAGACTAGTCAAGTGTATTTCATAATAACTACTACTAGATAGTCAGGTATGTGCTATAAAACCTACTAAAGACTAGCCAAGTGTATTCCATAATAACTACTACTAGATAGTCAGGTATGTGCTATAATACCTACTAGAGGCTAGCCAAGTGTATTCCATAATAACTACTACAAGATAGTCAGGTGTGTGCTGTAATAGCTACTAAAAGATAGGTGTTTGCTGTCATACCTATTAGAGGATAGCCAGGCATATAGTAATATAACTACTAGGAGACAGTAAGGTGTATGCTGTGATACCTACTATGAGATAGCCATATGTGTGTCGTAATAACTACTACTCGATAGTCAGGTGTGTGCTGTAATAATCACTACTAGATGGAAAGTTGTGTGCTATAATACCTACTAAGGGACAGCCAAGTGTGATCTGTAATTACTAATAAGAAATTGTCAGGTGTATGCTGTATGAATTCATGAACATTGGAAGTCAAAAACTCCGCTTTTACAGGCAAATGCTGTTTTTTTTCTGCCTCTAAATGCCTCTCTATGTTAGCCTGTATGTCCATGTGTCTAGGGGTTGAAGAAAAAAGCCCCATCACTTGAGCGTTCAGGAGAGGAGCGTTTGATTATAAATAATGCTAGATATACCTAAATGCATGTAAATGCCTCTAAATGCGCCTCAACACTAAGCATGCTTAGCATTTGAGCATTAATTCATTCCAATGGCCAGAATACATTAATATTTTGGCCAAGGGAATGAATGCCCAAATGCTTAAAGCACCTAAACGCATTTGCAAAACACGGCTTTAGGTGCCTTTTTGTAAGTGGCTTTTTTCTGCCAGGAGCAAAGGCATTCAGAGGAGCTGGACAAATGCCCACTGTGCATGAGGCCAGATGTGTGGTTTAATAACTACTTGGGAAATGGCTAGGTGTTTGATGTAATAACTACTTCTAGAAAATCGGGTGTTTGCTGTATTAACTACTGGG
This sequence comes from Lithobates clamitans, assembly GCA_037952925.1. NCBI lineage: Eukaryota > Metazoa > Chordata > Amphibia > Anura > Ranidae > Lithobates > Lithobates clamitans. The sequence continues at coordinate 6,271,097 of JBBGZY010000098.1, forward strand.
AGTAAATTAGGTGTGTGAGCTAATAACTACTAAGAGATGGCAAAGTGTATGCTGTAACACCTACTGGTTAGGTTTCTTTCAGCACAGTTTTCCTTTAAAAACATATGTAGGCTTCTATTACTAACCTCCTTCTGAAAATGCTAGTTTCCTGGCTGCCTCTGGTTTCAATATTTTCTGAGGGGCTGGCTATTAAATGTAGTCAGAGTGAAGATAGAACTCCTGAGTTGTATGCTTATTTTGGGTCAGTGATTCATAAAATACTAAAGCCATTGACCCACCAACACAGCCAGACAGCCTGCATTTTCACAGGAGAGATCAGCAATGCCAGCCTACACATTTTTCTTTTACGCCTATATGCTTACCTCTTCCAAGCCAATTTCTCTACAGACAAAACAGGTCAACCCAATGTAATCCTCCGTCATTAGCTACCGATTAGTGAACCTAAAGAGGAGCTCCAGCCCCCTCCCCAAATACTGTAGCTGCTGACTTTTAATATAAGGACACTTACCTGTCCAGGGATCAAGCAATGTCCTCATCCGAGCCGATTCTTCAATCGGCTTCGGGTGCAGGCGTCGGCATTTTAGGTCAGGGAAACTGGCTATGAGGCCCTGCGGCTTCACAGCCAGTTTCCTACTGGGCATGCGTGGGCCGTACTGCACTTTGTGAATGGTCCCACAGTTCTCTGGGAACTGTGATATGTCCCAGAAGACTTCAGGGGGAAGGAGGGGGGCCCAGACTTCCGCACAGATCGCAGCGGCAATCTGACCGGAAGTGGGAGGAGGTACCTGTCAAAAGCAGGTACCCGCTCCCCCTCCCCCCAAAAAGTGCCAAATCTGACAGTGGAGGGCGGTGAGGAAGCAAACAAGCAGAACATCCCCTTTTGGGTGAAGTTCCGCTTTAATGACAGAATGAACATGTAGTAAATTCAGAGTAATAACATTTTCTTACCAACGAGTCCGGCCCTCCAATTGGGTTTCAGGCCCTGTGTGCAATCGAGGGAAAAGACCTGATCTCCGTTTTATTGGGCTTTTGGACTGTGTCTTAGTTCCAACAGCTGGGGGCTGTAAAACACATTTACAACATAACAAGGCATATTAGCTGAGGGCAATACACATTTTTGAACATTCTTTAATACAAATGTGCTGTACATGACAACTAAAGGAAAGTGTTGGCTAACTTTTTCCATCCTTAAAATAAAACTCAGTAACATTTGAAAGTGTTTGTTCATCACACGTACCAATTTATCTTTTGTAAATGGTAAAATAAAAATGGCATATTATCACATTGGTTAGAAAAACTGATATTTGTTGTCATTTGTTAACCTGCATTAAAATGACAGCTCATGTGCTGAAGTTCTCCCAGGAACATGCTGATAGGAGAAGAAAGCAGAGTGACAAAACAATGAGTTCATCAATCTGCTGCTTCTCATTTCACTGCCCAATCACAGGCAGGGGACGGGTCTGCATAGCTCCCAACTGTCCCTGATTTGGAGGGACTGTCCCTGATTTGGAGCAATGTCCCTCTGTCCCTCATTCCCCCTCATTTGTCCCTCATTTTGGTCTGATCTATATAGGTGTATATAAAATGCACTTTTTATATATCAAAAAGTGTTTCCCAGCGCTAAACCTTTCATCAAAATTATAAATTGCTGCATTTGTAAATGTTAAAAGCCAATATAAAGGAATAGCAGTGGTGAAAATAAGTCCCTTGTGGATTCATTTAACCTTTTTTTTTTTTGTTAATTCTCCTTTAAGGGGGTGTGGCAGGGGGGCGTGTCCTATTCCTACATACATTTGCTAGTAGGTGTCCCTCATTCCCATCTCAAAATGTTGGGAGGTATGGGTCTGTGACAGTCTGGGCTCAAAGGAAGAAGGTTGTACAATATTGGCTATCATTTACCATAGAAGTCTGAGGAAATATAGTGGCAGAAAAGATGTATTGTGGGGAACATTTCTGGATTAAAGATAGGTATTGCACAAAAAGTCCCCATTTTAATTTTTCCTTTTAAGGGGCTATCATTTTTTGTTCAACTTTGACTAGAGTTCTGCTTTAAGCAAACATGCTAACACAATTGGCAGTTCTAATATGCAAAATGTCTCTTTGATTGCTGAACGAAAGATAAGACACAAAGCAGGAGCATTAGGAGTGACTGTGAGCTCCTCTTATTATAATCATGGATTGCTATGTTTTTGTTCTGGGCAAAAGAATAGTTCTAATTTGGCTGTCACTTCAAACCTCCAATAGATGTCCCTGGGAGCTACACAGTTAGGTGTTCTATCATTCTGTTGTTTTCTAGAGCCTAATGACTCCAGAATAAAGAACAAACTTGTCTATATAGCTTTTAATTTCAGTGCTGTTTAGGTATCTAAATATAACCTATTTTATTATTAGCTGGTCTCCAAAATCATGCTTTCAAAATCATTTGTTGTCTATGCCTGGCCTGGTTTAAAAGTAAAAGTATTTTTATTTTTTTTAAACCCTTGGCAATTCTGAATTAGTACGACTAATGCCAAATATAATGTTGTGTCCAATTTTTTTAAGAAAGCCTGATTTGAAGTGTCTGACCTAGGTATCCAGTGCAATGTTTACATCCCTTGGCACTCTGCATGCTCAGGATCAGGTGGCAGGGTCTGTTTCAGAATAGGTGTATTTGGCACAACCCCATCTACATGGTATTCACCTGTACAGTCCCAGTTTTTTCTTTTTTATTCAGACCAGACAGTGGCTCCCCATGCTCCAGAGGGCCTGTGCGGCCTCCCTGTCATGCCTGGATAGGAGGGGCAATGGGGCAATACTATTCTCCACGAGGCTCCCAAAGGTGTCCCATATCCTTTACAATGCTATAATGTATACTACAAAAAAAAAATGTTGAGCATCGCTAAAGGGTTTGGCTTGAAGAAAAGATGGCAACCCTACCCCATCTTCCGGTATTACTTTTGGAGTAGGCACCTGCCCCAAGTACAGTTACACAGAGTGTCATGGGATGTAAAAACTGTACTAAACTGTACTAGTGTGTACAAGTCTACTAACCTATGAACATTCAATCAGCTGCATATTATTATTAAATTAGATAATATAACAAAGTGTATATCCAGGCTAGACTTTAATACTTGACTGCATGATCATCAGGAAACAGTGCCATGCAGAGAGATAATCCCTACACCAGTTGTTAGTCGTAAAACATTTGAATTTTTATTCAAAAATCACAGTGTACAAACACAGATAAGATCAGTTGATGCGTTTCAGCCTATGAGACCTTGGTCATAACTCAGTGCCATACTAGTATAAAATAAAAAATATTTGCATTTGGCCTCGTTACCCAATACACATTATGCCATTCCTTTCAGTATATAATACAAATTACCGTATATACTCGAGTATAAGTCGAATTTTTCAGCACATTTTTTTGTGCTGAAAGTGCCCCCCTCGACTTATACTGGAGTCAAGCACTTTTCTGCAGCAAAAAATGTCATTTTCCGAACCGACTTTGGGGCCCCGTATCTCAGGCACACTTGGTGCTAGGAACCCCAAATTTGGTGTTTAAACCCAGTAGAATTGGTAACATAACATATCCAAAGCTGAAGTTCCTAGCACTAAGTGGCCCCGACATACAGGGCCCCAAAATCGGTTCGGAAAATGTCATTCTCTGCTGCAGAAAAGTGCTTGACATTTTCTGAACCGACTTTGGGGCCCCATATCTCAGGGCCACTTGGTGCTAGGAACCCCAAATTTGGTGTGCAAACCCAGTAGAACTGGTACCATAACATATCTAAAGCTGGGGTTCCTAGCACCAAGTGGCCCTGAGATACAGGGCCTCAAAACCGGTTCGGAAAATGTCATTTTCTGCTGGAGAAAAGTGCTTGACATTTTCTGAATTGATATTTGGGGCCCTGTATCTCAGGGCCACTTGGTGCTAGTAACTTCAGCTTTGGAAATTTTATGGTGCTCCACTGGGTTTGCACACCAAATTTGGGGTTCTTAGCACTAAGTGGCCCCAAGATACAGGGCCCCAAATTCGGGACCCTTTGGGTTCAGAGACCCCAAATTTTGGCTGCAGCTAGGGGGCATCTAGGAACCCTTAACTACCGAGTTTGAAGTTCAGGGGGCCTATGGCTGCAAATGGGCACAGTGAGGCATGCAAATGGGCACAGTGATGCTGCAAATGGGCATTGTTGACCCTCTTTTCCACTTACAGTAGCTGTGCATTTCTCACCCTCGTCTTATACTCGGGTCAATAAGTTTTTCCCATTTTTTTTGTGGTAAATTAGGGCCTCGACTTATACTCGGAACGACTTATACTTGAGTATATACGGTAACTGTATTTATTCTGCTAGACCCACTGTCAGAAACTACTTACCTAACACATTCCAGTACCACCTCTGCCTTTATGGCACGTGCCCACGTACACTTCTGGGTTTTACTCTAACTGTTGTACTCATGTAAACCACAGTGGCTCCCCCCTGATGGGACATGTCCTATTTGAGCAGCGCAGCTTTCTGCTGGTTGCCATGCAACTCTTGTTTGCCAAGCCTGTTCAGCACCCTGACCTCTTGCTTGTAACTTGGTGTATGTGTCTGGTGCCTACCCTAACCTCTGGCCTATATCCTGGTATTCATGGCTACTGCCTTCCCTAACCTCTGGCTTGTAACTTGGAATCTGGTCCATTGCCTTCCCTGACCCTTGGATTATATTCTGGTTATCTGTGTCTGCTGCCTGTCCTGATCACGTGCTTGTTTTCTGGTTATCTACATCATCTCTTTGGTCTGACCTTTGGTCTGTATTCTGGTGATACAAGAAAAAAAGGATAACCCCTGGAAGTCACATATCTTTGGTGTCCTACTGCCATGAATGGAGTATCAACCTCAGCCTGGACTCTGACCAGGCCACTCCCCAAACGTGTTTCACTCTGTCCCCCCGGAGCTTAGTCATGGGGATCTGCATGACTAAGTTCCGGGGGGGCAGAGTGAAATGTGTTGGGAGCGTGGCCTTGTTGGAGTCCAGGCTGAGGTTGCCACTAGATTCACTGCAGTAGGACACCATAGATGTGCGACTTCCAGGGGTTACCCTTGCTTTCTTGAACCTTTGAATAGCCAGGACTGGCTCCTTCGCTGTCTAGCAACAGCTGCATATGCACTGTCCACATACCTCCTCTCTATTGAGCCTGAGCAGACCACACACTTTTCCCAGGTCATCCCGATGACACACTCTGCTCTGGTGCAATCCACAGACCACTCACCTGTTACATTGCTATTTTCTGGTGTCTTCCTGCTCCGTGTTCTCTCTGATCCATGATGCTTAGAACAGGGTGAACCTGTGGGTCAGCATTTACAAGGGGGTCCCTGGTGAATACTGACTGGTCCTGGGACTCCGCACCCTAGGGGATCCCGTTTCATTTTCTCTCTTGTAGGACCATCCTCAAACCATTTTAAAGTTCTGATCCAGCAAAAAGACCTTATCTGATCTGCAGTGTTCCAGAGTGAACCTGGTTCCACAGATCTAGCTTCCAGTGTGATCCTGTGTAGGTCTTGTTCCACAATCTATCTTCCAGTGTTATCTCTTCCAGTGTAATCCTATGTGGGTGCTGTTCCAGAGATCCAGCTCCTAGGTCTTACCTGTCCCAGTGGGATCCAGCGTGGTTCCTGTTCTGGACATACAATTTCATGTTTTTGATTGGTTCAATGATGCTTTGCCCTATACACTTCTCAGGTATGTCTATTGCCTTTCTTGGGTGATCCTTACAGTGGAGCTAGAGGATTCACATCAGTTCAGAGTGTAAGCCCTGACACTCACAAGATTTAACAAACAGAATTGAAAACAAAACCAGCATTATAAAAATCAATTGTATTGCAATTCTTACAGAGAAGGTGGTTTTTGTCATTTCAGCACCCGTATGCACAATGCCTCCACTCAAACTTCCAGATAATCCCCCTGACTGATGCTTTTTCTGGCTTCCCACCATGGTTTCCATGGAATGGCTGCGGACTCGGATAGCTCTCTTGGAAAAGAAAACAAAGAAAATAAAACCAATATATTTTTTGGGGGGTTTAAGGTGACTACTAATGCAACTTTTTTAAAAACTGGGACTAATGTGAATGTACAATATATGTGTAAAGCGCTGTGTAAAATGACGGCGCTTTACAAGTACCCGTAATAAATAAATAGAATACATTGATTATTTTCAATAAATTTTAATTCCTAAAATCTAGCTTACTGACAAGATATTTCAGATTTTGAAATATGAAAAAAAAATTAGATCAACTAACCCTTTCCTATGTCCTATCTCAAGGACACCAGTAGTCTATTACAAGGGGATCTCTGTCACATCACTCTGGTTGGATTTTTAATTGATATGTAATATAAAAAGACATAGGGAAGAGTGGAAACCCATAATGGTTTGCATGAACATCCATAACTCCAACATGGCAAGGAGAGAGCCAAGTAATTCAGCCCTCTGGACTCACAAAAAATTTGAAATATCACCGACGGATGAGCCCCATGACATCCAACCACAAGTTAGCAGAGGTAAATTTAATGGCCTATTTAAAAAGTGGTAAACCTCCCATTAAGAGAGGACCCTGCTCAAGCCCACATCTGCATGAATTGGCTTACCATGGAACATGTTATTGGTATAAATGTGGTAGGGCATCATCTCCTTATGTACAACATGTTGGAAAGTCTCTGCAAGTAGTAATGCACACTTCTGATGCAAGCGATTGTTTATTATCCTGTGAACGTTAACCATTACACTGTTTGATTATGCAAGGATGTTCAGATCAGTTTTACCGCTTGTAAATATTGGTCAGCAGTTAAGTAGACAGACTAATGAACACAGTATTGGTTGCCAAAAGATTACTACATTACTAAACAGGTGCTTAGTTCTTGACTGATATATTTTTCTATTGTTGGTGGCCAACCAAATGTACTGAAATATGTGAAATCAAAAATTTTGGATTTACCCGCAAAGGAGTGTGCAGAGAGGTAATTGGTAATGTGTTCTAATCATTGGGTCTGTTCTCCAGCACCATACATTACTATTTGTATAATTTAAAATATTTATAAGCTATTGGTCAAGAGTGCTTTTACATTAACAGTCTGCTGGCCTCAATTACTTTAAGCTTTGTTTTCACAATTAATTATTAAAGTTAATATATGCATGAACAGAAAGAGCATTTTTCATTAATTCTGCTTATTATGCCAACACACAGGCTGGAATAAATGACTTCTAAAGTGCAATTTTACATAGTTGTCATTTCACAAATATAAATGCATGGCATTACGGAAAATGTGCTGGTATTTATGGAAAGGATAGATCATACCCAAACGCTTGATTCAGCATTTACTGACATTATGGGTCTATGCTGCAGATGAGGTGAACATAATTGTTCATTACTAGAGTCTTTCAGAGCATGGAATTCCACATGGCATTTACAGATTTATTTTGTTTAGTTTGTGTAATGAGCAGCTAGTGAGCATAGTGTATTTTCCATGTTTTTATGAACCAATATTTTTAGTGGATGTATTATTATATGTATTAATGTATTAATGTATTATATATGTTAAATGTATTATTATACATTTCTGAAATTTCTCAAAGTTTATCAGTAGATTAAACTTGCTAAAATACTGCACATATGTACAGGTGTAACATTATGGGCCATTTGAAAGTAAACGCAAAAATAATTAACTATGGGGTTGATTTACTAAAGTGCACTTTGTAAGTGCAGTTGCGCCAGAGCTTAGTAAATGAGGCGAAGTTTCACTTTGCAAAGAATACCCAATCACATGGAAGAAGAAAAAAAAAAAAAAACGACTTCACCTCATTTAATAAGCTCTGGAGCAACTGCACTTACAAAGTGCACAGTCTGTTTCCCTTGAGTAAATCAACCCCCAAAGTATGTACATGTACAGTATATATATATATATATATATATATAATACAATATACCAAACAGATGGGATGTGATACCAACAACTTGCTGCAATTACAATATTTTTTAATATAACTTTTTATATTTTGGCAGTTTGGAGCATCCCATTACACAGCTGAAGCTTGAAAGAGTGGAGACTCTTGAAACTTTAGGATGAATAAGATATTTTATTTGCAGCAAATCATTGGTATCATTTCACATCTATTTGGTATGAGGGTTCTTCAAAAAGTTTTTGCACTTTTTTAACCACTTGAGGTCTGGGCCATAGCCTAATGACGGCCACAACGCGGACCTCAATTCCTGGGAGGCCGTCATGGGACGTACTCCCCTGTGCTTGCGCACCGCATGCACCCTGCAGTGTGCGCGGTGCGCGCGCTGTGATCACCGAGTCAAGAAGACTCAGATGATCACAGATCCGAGTAAGGGGCCGATCCCGGCCCCTTACAATGTGATCAGCTGTCAGCCAATGACAACAAATGCTTGGTAATCGTTATTTTTTTCTCCTCACGCTGTCGTGAGGAGAAATAAAAGCCAATCACCGGCTTATGTTAAAGGGACATCGGTCCCGAAGAGGAAGGAGGCACATATGCCTCATCTGTGCCTGCCAGTGCCACCTGCCAGTGCCCACAGTGCCCAGCAGTGCCACCTATCAATGCCCACAAGTGCCACCTATCAATGCCCACAAGTGCCACCTATCAATGCCCACCAGTGGTGCCAATCAGTGCCACCTAGCAGTGCTGCCATCAGTGTAAGCAATCAGTGCCCATCACTGCCACCCATCAGTGCCCATCCCTGCCACCCATCAGTGCCCATCACTGCCACCTATCGGTGCCCATCAGTGCCGCCTCATCAGCGTACATCAATGAAGGAGAAAAATTACCTGTTTGCAAAATTTTATAACAAAATATTAAAAAATATATAATTTTTTTTTTTTAATTCGGTCTTTTTCAATTTTTTTAACAAAAACTAAAAACCGCAGAGGTGATAAAATACCACCAAAAGAAAGCTCTATTTGTGGGAAAAAGATGATAAAAATTGCATTTGAGTACAGTGTTGTATGACCGTGCAATTGCTGAAAATTGGTCTGGACAGTAGGGGGGTTTAAGTGCCCAGTAAGCAAGTGGTTAAACTCTAATATATAAATGAAAGTGTGGAAACTTTTTGTAGAACCCTTGTATTTGACTATATATATATATATATATATATATATATATATATATATATATATATAGTCTTCTATAAATTCAGATACATTGGGGTCCTATTTATTTAAAAGAGGAACTCACAGCTGTTACTAAAATGATCAGTGTTGACTGGTGTCAGAAGAAAGGACAGTGGTGATCTCCCTTTCCTCTGTCATGTGACTGTGCTCAGGCTTAGCACATGGCTGCTAGACCCCAGGACTGTCTATTGAAGGAGGTCTAATATTTGTGTAGCGGTACCCCCGTAGGGGATGCTGAGTGTTGTGGCCCATCTGTCACACTGCCCAGCCCAGCATTAATTTCCCAGACACTCCAAGACAATGAACAGTCCATCAGCTTAGTTTTTTTTGTGTTTTATTGAGGAATAGAACTTGGATGGGTAAAGGAATATATGTGATGCCCATTGAATTTTAGAACAATCAATTGGTGAATTTTAGAACAATCACATGGGTCAAACTATGTACACTCCCTGTACATATTACTACTTCAGTCTCCTCCAGCACTTTCCTTGCTTGCAGACTATTCCTCTTCTTTCCCCCTGCACAACTCTTAGCTCTCAGGATCAGCTAGCACACAATGCTTAGGCCTGACTCTGACTCAGCCATGCCTTAGCAACTGCCTTTTGCAGGCAGTGACCGTGGTCCCTTAGGGTGTAACAAGAAAATAGAAAGTTCTGGTGCTAGCCGTCCTATCTTTGGTTAGTAAGCCTAGTAACCCATCTTCAGGCCCTGCCAGCACTCCTGGCTGCAACTGCCTTTCTCCACTGCCCCTGACAACACAGTCCACTCTACTGGCTCTGCCTCCTGACTCCTCTTTGCTCCTCCTGTGCCTCCTGTCCAGAACCGTCACGCTTTCTTGAAGGGCTCTATCCGCACCCGACCCCCGAGCCCAAGGTCACCCCCCGACTGGGGAGCTCCCTCAAAGGCCCCGACAGCCTAGCACTCCATCTTCAAGCTCTGAGCAACTCCACAAACTCCTCCCGAAGCTGGCCTGACCCCAGGTACTTAAGGAGGCCTGCCCCCTGCCAATCCAAGTTGGGGATTGGTCAGGGCTCCTTAGAGTACCCCACACTTGAAAAAGGAGCGCGCATGCCCAGTGTAAGCTTTGCATATGCTCTGAAACGCATTGTGTATTCCTCTCCATCCCGGTGACGTCACACGCCCATGAGCGCCTTGTCGGACTTATGGAGCTTCCATCTAGCCCAGCTGCCTGTCTCTCCGTGCGGTGGACCGCGGCCATTCTCTCTAAGCCATCTCGCAGCCTCCTGCCATGGACGTTGGGACTGATCAAGGATAATTTCACTTCCGGAGCTGAATGTTCCTTACTTTACTGTAAGTGTAAATACTTGTTTATTGCTATCAATAAATACCTGCACTCAAAGGCGCTTTCTTTTTCTTGTCTTCACATGGTTGCCTAGAGAGCTGACTTCGCTCATCTTGAAAGCCTGCCCTCAAAGCTGGTGCCTGCTAAAAGACTTTGTTTTTTTTCCCATCACAGCCCTTAATTACAGCGGCCAATTGCTACGGACACTTTACATAATTTCCAGCAACCATAGCTCTACCTGCTATGTTATTTCATCTACAATCTACTGAAATATCTACTGTATCTTATGCTCTATCACCATTGGTCCTGTGCGCTGGCACATATGTGTGTATAGAAGGCTCTAGAAAGAAGAGGAAGGTCTTAGTGATGCTGCCTGTGAGTCACCAGCTGCCGAACTGAGCCACTCCCAGCTCTGCCTAAATTTACTTTACCTATCACACAAAAAATCCTATTCTAGCACCCACCTAAGTAGAGGGTGCTACATTTGTGTTACCTGACTTTCCAAAACCTGACAACCAGAATAGTTTTTTATGTGTAAGCTTGGTAGGACTCAGTGGGATCTATCTTCTGTCTGTGTCCTACCCCACCAATGACAGGCTAGGCATGATGAGGAAGAGAAGTGGCCACACACAAAGACATGCTTAGAAGGTACAGGCTACATATAATTTGAACCCATAGCAGGTCACTGTTACCATCTGTGTAAGTCTTCATGGAGCCTTATTAATTTTACGCTCATGTACTGGCTCACGTATTATTTTTACACTCAAGTGAACCAGTACTTTGGACATGTAGGACAAAACAACAGATGAAGCAAAAAAGAAGTAGCCTTGTGTAAGCTCCAAGTCGGTCTGAGCTTAGTTTAGGACTCTCCCACATCCCATGTGATAGTGCGGGGCCAATCACTAAGCACACATTTTCTTGGTCTTAACAGTGATCCTAGTGAGTATGCATTGCAAAAAAAGGCACTCATTAATTAAAAACGCATCTTTGGCAATACATTTTAACCCTAAGCAATCTCCAGAATGCTTATATTTTTGCCTGCACATCCAATTTAACTAATCTGTACTGCTGTAAAACAGATCCATCCAAATTGCTTTCCTGTGATTTAGAGAATAACATAACACCTTAAGGCATAAATGCCTTTTAACACCTTATTTGTCTAAAATTAAAATATAATTGAAAGTGGCCTTGTAATGAAGACAGCATTCCCAAGCAATTAAAGGGCACCTAGTGTATTATTACAAGTCAAATGCCTTGCCAGATAGCCATGCCAGCCAAAAGTGGCTCAGCTACTGGGTGGAGGCTGGGGGGTGGGTGGTGGGTAAATGCTGATCAAACTCAAAGGCTGAGGTTTGAAATTTAAATACTGCTAAAAATCAGAGCTGTATGCTTTAATTAACCATTCTGCAGATGTTAGTATGCACAGTAAATGTCAGGACTGGCAGGGATCCCAGTATTTGAACATGCCATCTGGTCATGAGATGTCAATTAGAGAAAGCACTCTATATATGTGTTCATGTTTAATGGAAAACATTTCTTATTTTAATCCATTGCTCTATTTAGAAGAAAATGTATTTTCAGAAATTAAAAACATACATACAATATATATATATATATCTATGAATGATAACACAAAAACTTTTCTTTCACTCATGGTTAGTGTTTGGCTGAAGCCATTTATTATCAATCAACTGTGTTTACTCTTTTTAAATCATAATCACAACAGAAACTACCCAAATGACCCTGATCAAAAGTTTACATACCCCAGTTCTAAATACCGTATATTGCCCCCTTTAACATCAATGACAGCTTGAAGTGTTTTGTGGTAATTGTGGATGAGGGTCTTAATCTTCTCAGATGGTAAAGCTGCCCATTCCTCTTTGCCAAAAGCCTCCAGCTCCTGTAAATTCTTGGGCTGTCTTGCATGAACTGGACGTTTGAGATCTCTCCAGAGTGGCTCAATGATATTGAGGTCAGGAGACTGAAATGGCCACTCCAGAACCTTCACTTTATTCTGCTGTAGCCAATGACAGGTTGACTTGTGTTTTGGATCATTGTCATGTTGGAATGTCTAAGTACGTCCCATGCGCAGCTTCATGACTGATGAATGCAAATGTTCCTCCAGTATTTATTGATAACATACTGCATTCATCTTCCCATAAATTTTAACCAAATTTCCTGTGCCTTTGTAGCTCACACATCCCCAAAACATCAGCAATCCACCTCCGTGTTTCACAGTAGGAATGGTGTACCTTTCATCATAGGCCTTGTTGACTCCTCTCCAAATGTAGCATTTATGGTTGTGACCAAAAAGCTAAATTTTGGTCTAATCACTCCAAATGACTTTGTGTCAGAACGTTTGAAGCTTGTCTCTGTGCTGTTCGGCATATTGTAAGCGGGATGCTTTGTGGCATTTGCGTAGTAATAGCTTTCTTCTGGTGACTCGACCATGCAGCCCATCTTTCTTCAAGTACCTCCTTATTGTGCATCTTGAAACAGCCACACCACATGTTTTCAGAGAGTTCTGTATTTCACCTGAAGTTATTTGTGGGTTTTCTTTGCATCCCAAGCAATTTTCCTGGCAGCTGTGGCTGAAATTTTAGTTGGTCTACCTGACCGGGGTTTGGTTTCAACAGAACCCCTCATTTTCCACTTCTTGTTTAGAGTTTGAATTCCTTGGATATGTTTTTATATCCCTTTCCTGTTTTATACAGTTCAACTACCTTTTCCCGCAGATCCTTTAACAATTATTTTGCTTTCCCCATGACTCAGAATCCAGAAATGTCAGTGCGACACTGGATGAAAGATGCAAGGGTCTGTCAGGAGTCCAGAAACTCATTGACCTTTTATACACACACACTAGTTACAAGCAAACATATCACAGGTGAGGAATTTTACCTTTAATAGCCATTCAAACCCCTCTGTGTCAACTTGTGTGCATGTTATCAGGCCAAAATCACCAGGGTATGTAAACTTTTGATCAGGGTCATTTGGGTAGTTTCTGTTGCCATTATTATATTTAAAAAAGAGTAAACACAGTTGATTGATAATAAATGGCTTCAGCCAAACACTAACCATGAGTGAAAGAAATGTTTTTGTGTTATCATTCATATTCTCTAAAAATGGCAAAGAAATCATAAATTCTGCCAGGGTAAGTAAACTTATGAGCACAACTGTATATATATATATATATATATATATATATATATATATATATATATATATACTGTGCTTTTTGCAAGGGAAGTGCCATTCTGCAAGGGCATTTGCTGCAGAGCTAAGTAAATGGGGCAAAATGGGGCAAAGCTTCACTTTGCAAAGAATATCCAATCAAATGCAGGGAAATTTAAAAAAAAACTGCATTTTTGCTTGCACATGATTGAATGATGGAAGTTAGCAGAGATCCTCTCATTTACTAAGCTCTGGACCAGATGTCTTTGCAGGGTAAAACTGCACTTGCAAGGTGCACAGTCTAGTTGCCTTTAGTAAATCAACACTACTGATGACAAAAAAAATTCTGTGAATGATAAAGCAAGGCTTTTGATATGTGGGTAAACCCAAGCCCTGGTTTGGCTCTGATTGCAACCCACTTGCCGGCCACAATACGTATACACTGTAAAAGTTGCTGTTTGCAAGTGGATTACCAGGGTTATGGCTGAAACTATCAGCCATAACCCTGGTCATTTTTATTTTTTTTTAGCCGGCGGCTGGTTTTCTAATGAAAGTGGCCACTAGCCGATGGATTGCTTTTAGAAGCGGGAGGAGGGGACATTGTCCCCCCCCCCCCCCCCCCAAAACACACACAAACACACACACACTGCTTGTCTGTGTTTCTCTGGCTTACAGTTTTCACCGGCGATCCGATGCGTGGTTGGTCACAGAGGCGGAGAGAGACAAGATTGTCTCTGATAGCTTCTATGGCCTTGGAGGACCGGAGTGTTGTCATGGTGTCACTTCTGGTCCAGGGTGGAAGTAAACTTTTTTTTTTTTATCTTTTGCTTTTAAAGATAAAGGAGAGATTTGGGGTCTTTTTGACCCCAGAACTCTCCATAAAAGGGACCTCTTATCCTAATCTCTATTACAAGGGATGTTTACATTATTTGTAACAGGAATAAAGGTGATTAAAAAAATAAATAAATAAAGGGACAATAAAAAAAAAAGAAAATAAATACGAAAAAAACTGAAAGTTTCCCTATCCCTCCGTGCTCACGCGCATGAGCGAACGCATACGTAAGTCGTGCATGCATATGTAAATGGTGTTCGCACCACACATGTGACGTATCACCATGGACATTAGAATAAGAGCAATCATTCTAGCACTAGAACGCCTCTGTAACTCTAAGCAGGTAACCTGTAAAAATGTTTAAAGCGTCGCCTATGGGTATTTTTAAGTACCGTAGTTTGTCACTATTCCGTACACAACTTTTTAGCGTGACATGTTAGGTATCTACCCTGAGCAAAATTATAAACGCAACACTTTTGTGTTTGCCCCTATTTATCATGAGCTGAACTCAAAGGTCTATGACTTTTTCTATGTACACAAAAGGCCTATTTCTCTCAAATATTGTTCACAAATCTGTCTAAATCTGTGTTAGTGAGCACTTCTCCTTTGGCGAGATAATCCATCCACCTCACAGGTGTGGCATATCAAGATGCTGATTAGCATGATTATTGCACAAGTGAATGACGTTAACTTATGATGTTGACTTATGATATGACGTTGACTTATTCCTCAGTTAGGCTGTTCCATGTCAGGGCTACTCTTGGGGATTTTTTTATCCATTTTCTCCCAAGGAAGGAATCATTCTTTCTCTTTACTATTTATTTGATTTTGCATTTGTTTACTACAGATAACATTTTTCACTGTTGTTAGATTGCATTATAACTGCTTTATATATATGCCTTTTTTGTCTGTTTTTTAGAAAATATTGTATATTGCACTGTAGGGATTACACACACAGGGATGTTACCCATTTACCTTGATTGAAGATAACATCTGATTAGTAGGAATGAACTTTCTTGTCCATATATATATATATATATATATATATATATATATATATATATATATATATATGCTATGTGTATCACTTTTGAATCTGCTGTGAACAAGGCCTGCGTGCCAAAACGCGTCTGCATGTTCTTTATATCATGGTCATAGGACAACAATAAAATAGAAGATCAAATTTCCAGTGGTGCCCACAACCACATTTGTGGTTCGTTTCCAGATGTGGGAGGGAAATCCTGAGCCAGAGCACCTGGTGTGCCACCGTCCATCTCATCATTTGGCTTTTCTGATCAGAGCGGTGTGATTTTGTGCTGCATTCTTTGGATTTCCTTCCACACACTACGCTCTGTTTAAGCTTGCAGAGCAAAGGACTTCTACCTGGCATCTACCTTTAGTCTACCATCCTTTACAGTATATACAACTTTGACCATGGTTTGTGAGTGATCTTACCTGTTACAGGATTTGCAATATGGATCGTTGTGCTAAGATCTCCCAGGTTTATACCAAGGATCCAAACCCCACACCTGAAGATTTAACATGCATCTCTTTTTTCGGTCAATTAAAGACAGCACTGATGAAAGAGATTAAGATATGGTGGGATGCGGAGGGTCTTTAGCAATATATCAGATATTGCATGATCCCAAGAGGGTTGCGCATCAAGAAATTTCCTTCTACATCCTATTCGGAGGAATTTATGGTGGAATGGTATTTTATCAAGATGTTCCCTGGATTTGATGCGGCTTATAGTTTCATAGGAGGAGAAACTGCTTAGTTCCATCAATGAGGAAATTTAATCCATCCGTGAGTCATTGAAAATGTATCAGACTACAGAATTATATGATACACTTAATGTTGATCTGACTAACTATATTGATACATTTTAGCAGAGTCTCATGAACAGTAAGAGACAAAAATTTATAAGGGACTTACAAGATTATCCAAATGGATTGGTTTATATACATAATCGATCACATAGACCGCAGTCAATCCTCAAAAATAGGAGACGGCCTAGACGCCGCACACAAAGACATGTCAGTTTTAGTTCCCCAGAGCAGTCAGATTCTCAGTCGGTGGTCTCTGATGGTACAAGTAGAGGATTTTTAAATGTTTCTCGGAGCAGCATCTCGTCTGTATTTTCAGAAGAATTGGGTCGGTCTGACAAATCGTCTTCAAAAAACTATTCATCGACATCAAAAGTCAACAAGGGGAAAAAAACTAAAGAAAAACGAGACAAGGATGACGGGCCACAACAAGATTGCATCATCATCGACAGACAAGGAGTACAAAGTAACTACAGAGGTCACAACTGATTTGGACTCTGTTTATTCGGCTAAGGTGGTTAATCTTTCTTCTGCTATATTTTCTGATGCAGAGTTATCTCTTCTTTCCAATCGACTTTCTTTTTCTGCTATGTTGCATTTTGATATTTTTGGAACTTTTCCATGTAGGATGTTACAGTTCTTACAATTTGGAACTCAAAGAGTTCATTGTCCTCACTGTAGATTTTTTATTAAAGCTAAAAAAAAAATTGTTTTTGATAACATCTTTTATCTACAGTGTAAAGGTGCTTCGATGGGAGCCACATTTTCCCCCTCGTTGGCCAATTTATATATGGGCTGGTGGGAGGAAAGAAGGCCTGTTTTCATCAGCTAACCCTTTTATGGGTCATATCAAGTGGTATGGTCATTACATTGACTACCTGCTCTTGATATGGGAAGGTACCAGTGAAGAAGTTGCCCCTTTTGTCAGTTAATTCTAATCATTTGAGTTTGGAATTCAGTTATGAGTTCCAATGCAATCATTTACATTTTTGGATATTAGTTTGCAAGGTTGTTACTCTTCAGGTGATATAAGTACCAAAACATGTGCAGGCAATTCACTACTGCTAGCTTCCAGCTGTCACCCCTCGCACACTATATGGGCAGTGCCAGTGGGAGAATTTATTAGGACCAAACGCAACTGTTCAACTGTGGTACATTTAACAGATTAATGCAATGTGGTATCCTCTTGGTTGCAAGCATGTGGATATAACAAACAGGATATAGATAGAGCTATAGTTCTAGCCAATAATAGAAATAGGGGAACCCTTTTGAATAAATCTTGTTCAAAAAATTGTAGAAAAACTGTTAAAAATCGCCCCTTTACTTTTGTCACAATGTACTCACTTGAATTTAATAAGATTACCAGCATTATACGGAAACATCTTCCAATCTTATCCACAGACAAAGACCTTAGCTCTATTTTGGAAGCAGGGTGTAGGTTTTCCAGCAGAAGAGCCAGCACACTGGGAAATATATCTTTTTTTCTCCAAGCATGTTCAATTTAGAGGCTTATACAAATATATGGTTACACACCACGGGCTCTTATGCTTGTGGTGTTAATACCTGTAAGTTTTGCACCAAACATTCTAAAAAATCAGATGTAGTACACTCATGTTCCACAGGTAAGAACTTTAAACTACAAGACTATATTAATTGTGGAACTACCAATGTGGTATATGTGGTGGAATGTGTATCATGCCATCTACAATATGTAGGTTGCACTACAAGGGCTCTAAGAACTAGAATAAGTGAACACTACCACGGAGCATCTTATGAGTCTGATAAAGGTTTATCAAATGTGTCAAAACATTTTAAATATCACCATACAGGCAATATGTCATCTTTTACATTTTATGGTTTACAAAAGGTAAAAAATCCACCTCGGGGCGGTGACACACACCGGAAGCTCCTCGAACGTGAAGTATGGTGGATCTTTAGCCTTCACACCAGTTTACCACTTGGCATGAACAATAAATGACGTTGACTTATTCCTCCATTAGGCTGTTCCATGTAAGGACTACTCTTGAGGATTTTTTATCCATTTTCTCCCAAAGAAGGAATCATTCTTTCTCTTTACTATTTAATTGTTTTTGCATTTGTTTACTACAGATACAATTGTTTCACTGTTTTTATATATGCTAACTGCTTTATATATGCCTTTTTTGTCTGTTTTTAGAAAATGATGTATATTGCACTGTGTAGGGATTATACACACACAGGGATGTTACCCACTTACCTTGATTGAAGATAAAATCTGATTGGTAGGGATGAACTTCCTTTAGCATATATATATGCTATGTGTGTCACTTTTGAATGTGCTGTGAACAAGGCCTTCGTGCCGAAAGGCATCTGCGCATTCTTAAATAAAATTGAAGACTGAATTTACAGTGGTGCTGGCTCCTCTATGTACATTTCTGGTTCATTTCCGGATGTGGGAGGGACATCCTGAGCCAGAGCACCTGCATTAGGTGAGCCACCGTCCATCTCATCATTTGGCTTTTCTGTTTATAGCGGTGTGATTTTGTGCTGCATTATTGCACAGGTGTGCCTTAGGCCAGCCACAATAAAAGGCAATTCTAAAATGTTCAGTTTTATCACACAGCGCACAATGCCACAGATGTTACAAGATTTGAGGGAACGTGCAATTGGCATGCTGCCTGCAGGAATGTCCACCAGAGCTGTTGCCCTTGAATTCAATGTTCATTTCTCTACCATAAGCCGTCTCCAAAGGCATTTCAGAGAATTTGGCAGTACATCCAACCGGCCTCACAACCGCAGACCACGTGTAACCACACCAGCCAAGGACCTCCACATCCAGCATCGTCACCTCCAAGATCGTCTGAGACCAGCCACCCGGACAGTTTCTGCAACAATTGGTTTGTATAACCAAAGAATTCCTGCACAAACTGTCAGAAACCGTCTAAGGGAAGCTCATCTGCATGCTCATCATCCTCAACGGGGTCTCGATCTGACTGCAGTTCATCATTGTAACCAACTTGAGTGGGCAAATGCTCATGCTTTGATGGCGTCTGGCACTTTGGAGAGGTGTTCTCTTCACGGATGAATCCCGGTTTTCACTGTACAGGACAGATGGCAGACAGCATGTATGGCGTCGTGTGGGTGAGCAGTTTGCTGATGTCAACGTTGTGGATCGAGTGGGCCATGGTGGCAGTGGGGTTATGGTATGGGCAGGCGTATGCTATGGAAAATGGACAAAGGTGCATTTTATTGATGGCATTTTGAATGCACAGAAATACCGTGACAAGATCCTGAGGCCCATTGTTGTGCCATTCATCCACGACCATCACCTCATGTTGCAGCATGATAAGGCACGGCCCCATGTTGCAAGGATAGGTACACAATTCCTGGAAGCTGAAAATATCCCAGTTCTTGAATGGCCAGCATATTCACCGGACATGTCACCCATTGAGCATGTTTGGGATGCTCTGGATCAGCGTATACGACAGCGTGTTCCAGTTCCTCCCAATATCCAACAACTTCGCACAGCCATTGAAGAGGAATGGACCAACATTCCACAGGCCACAATCAACAACCTGATCAACTCTATGCGAAGAAGATGTGCTGCACTGTGTGAGCCAAATGGTGGTCACACCAGATACTGACTGCTTTTTGGACAAAACCTTCTTGCACAATCTTGCAACAAAATCTATGCCCCTGGTGTTTCTGTCTATAGACTGGCTATAGTTCCATGCAGGGACTCCCTGGAATCACACTGATCAACCTTTGTGGTCGAGCCTCCTGCCCTAGACTACAAAGGTTTGAGAGGGGGACTAGCTGAAGCACTTGTTATCAGATATGTGCATTATGAACTGGCTGCAAGGAATCATGGGAAATGTAGTCCTGAAAGAGGAGGTCACCTAATGCAGCAGTGATTGCTCCCATTTCAGTATTTCCAGGAAACGCTGCAAGCAGAGAACTGGCTGTACAAATGTGTTGGCAAAATGGACTGCTAAATGGCCTGACAATTGTTAATAGTAACATAGAGCTGATACAGGGGGTTTAATACTGAAGGCTAAAATTCAGTGATTAGGATATTCCTTTAAGGCTAATGAAAAGTGGACATGTTTGTACATTTCTACATGTAATACATTAATGTTTTTATTATTTGTACACATTCTTTAAACAAGAAAAATACACAGATTAGCCATCACATTATGACGACCCACCTAATATTGAGTAGGCTCCCTTTTTTCTGCTAAAAAAGCCTTGACTCTTAACAGCACGGACACCACTAGACCTCTGAAGGTATGCTGTGGTATCTGGCACCAAGCCGTCAGTAGAACGTAAGTTGCAAGGTGGAGCATCCATGGATCATACTTGTCTTTCCAGTACAGCCCACAGATTTTGAATGGAGTGAGATCTGGTGTATTTGGAGGCCAAGTCAACACCTAATACTCACTGTTGTGTTCCTCAAACCATTCTTCAACATTTTTTCAGCGTGGCAGGGTGCATTATCCTGCTGAAAGTGGTCATTGCCATCAAGGAATACCATTTTAATGGAGGGGTGTACTTGGTCAGCAACAATGTTTAGGTAGGTGGTACATGTCACAGCATTATCTACATGAATGGCAGGACCAAAGTTTCCCTGCAGATTATTGCCCAAAGCTTTACACTGCCTCCGCCGGCCAGGGGCGGATCCAGAGCCTAGTCTCGGGAGGGGCACTGCCATAAAATTTTGCGGGCAATTTGTCGGGCAATGGCTGGTGTTGGCGCTTCAATCATAACAGCACCATGGTTGATGTGGTGTCAGGATGATTGAGGCGCATTATTTATATTATTACATTGTAATGTAAAATGAAATCGTTCAACTCACCATAATGCAGAATCATTGGGAGCCCTGAGCGTGTCACTTGCTACCGTCGCCTGCCACCAGATGCAGCGTGTCACTTGCCAATGTCGCCTGCCACAACATGCGGATTGTCACTTGCCAATGTCGCCTGCCACAAGATGCGGATTGTCACTTGCCAATGTCGCCTGCCACAAGATGCGGATTGTCACTTGCCAATGTCGCCTGCCACAAGATGCGGATTGTCACTTGCCAATGTCGCCTGCCACAAGATGCGGATTGTCACTTGCCAATGTCGCCTGCCACAACATGCAGATTGTCACTTGCCAATGTCGCTTGCCACAACATGCGGATTGTCACTTGCCAATGTCGCCTGCCACAACATGCGGATTGTCACTTGCCAAGTTGCCAGTGGATGTGTCCTAGAGTGAGGGCGGGCAGTGAGAGATATTGTAACTCATCAGAACATGCATGCAAAAGCATGTTGCATTGCGGCCATCTTGGTACACCCTCACTTGTCAGCAGTAAGACTAGAGTTAGAAGTCGGTAAGCAGACATCTTTATACACCCACCGGAGTCTTGCTTTTCACAGTTATTTTTAATAGTAAACTCAGCTTATTTAGTGAAATATAAGTTGAGTTTACTGTTGAAAATAACTATGATAAGCAAGACTCTGGTGGGTGTATAAAGATGTCCGCTTGCCGACTTACAAACACTAGGCTTACTGTGGACAAGTGCGGGAGTACCAAGATGGCCGCGACGCAACGTCCCTTCAGTCACATTATCAGAAGGGGAGCGGCTTCAACACCTGCCTGCTCGCTGCCTCGCTCAGCCTCAGTCACACAGCAGCCGCCCGCTCCAGGCCCTGTCACACTGTCACGTCGGTCGGCTCTGAGAGACTCGAGTCCGACCTCCGACGTGACGCCGTGACTCACTCACTCACTGCAGTGTGAGTGTGACTGACCGTGACGTCACTCGTTGCTAATGCCAGGGCCGCCTGGCGTCTAGCAACGAGTGCAGAGCAGGGAAGAGGCTCCACCCACCTTCAGTGTCAGTGACCGCCGCCGCCACCCGTACATACCACACGCGAGTCTCTCTCTCGGCGCCGCTGATCGGCACATGTGAGAGAGACTCGGGCCGGCAGCGGAGCGCAGGAGACAGTTACATTAAGAGTGTGTGTGCTATTATTTCGGGGGGGGCAATTGCCCTGTTGCCCCCCCCCTGGATCCGCCCCTGCCGCCGGCTTGCCTTCTCCCCATACTGCATCCTGGTGCCACCTCTTCCCCAGGTAAGCAACTCACAGGCACCCAGCCATTCACATAATGTAAATTACATTGTGATTTATTGGACCAGGCCACCTGCTTCCATTGCTCAGTGGTTCAGTTCTGATGCTCACATGCCCAAAGTAGGCACGGGCACCTTGACTAGTCTGCTACACAGCCCTATACACAACAAACTGTGATGTCCATTTTTTCTGATTTCAACACATCAACTTCAGGGACAACATGTTAACTTGCTGCTAACATGGCTGTATATATTCATCAAAGATTGAATCCATGGCACGTTATTCACAGAGCATTCAGGATCTTCATAAAACACAGCCCAGCAGTACTTGCTCGCATTTGGGCTGTTACTCTCCAACTAGGATTCTATGTAGCATTCTATTATCTAGAGACAATGTGGGACAATTGTCACCATTTGACTCATTCAGCTGTGTATTCTGAATAGACCTGAATATTATTGTACACTCTTTAAAGCGAAGACATTAACAACTGCAGAAAACAGCATCTGTTGACTGGTCATAATAAATTTTTTAAATTCATATCCAATATTAAATTTTTAACTAACAAAAATGTTTTGCATTTTCCATCTGTAGTCTTGATCAAAATAGAAAGAAAACATGTGCACAAACATTACACATTCCCTTTAAAACATTATGGGGTGGATTTACCAAAGGCAAATAGACTGTCCACTGTGCAAAGTACAGTTGCACTCTGCAAGAGCAGATGCTCCAGAGCTTAGTAAATGAGTAGGAAGCTCTGCTGACTTCCATCATCCAATCACGTGAAAGCAAAAATGCTGTTTTTTAATTTTCTAGGCTCATGATTGGATTTTCTTTGCGAAGTTGAAATGCAAATTGAATTCTACTATGATATTAGTGCATCAAGGATTACCCGTTAGCAAGCTGGCCTGGGCACCTGCTCATGAGTGTGCCTTGGCTCATGGCCCATGCATGTAGAGTAGTGCAACACCCAGCATCAGTATTTCCACCAAATGGACTATTTAAGGGACAGCCTGACACAATATCAGTGCTGACTGGTCTACAGCAAGTTACTCATGACCCGACCTGTGGCCCGTTTTATGCTTTTTCATTACTGATTTATCTGACTCTTTTTACATCCTGCTCCTTAACACTGCTTATCTACTTTCTGACCTAAGCTTTATCTCTGACTCTGATCCTGCTTATGACTTAATACCACACTGCCCATTTGTTGATGATCTTGCCCTGCTCTGTGACTATGCTACTGCCTGACTCAGTCCAACATTCCCCTTCAAGTGCCTGCTCTAGGCTACTCTTAGATTCTCCTGCTACATGCCCACTAGTGTCATTCCTGGGTCATGCTGTCTTGAACTCACTGCCAAGCCAGAGTTCTTCCTTAACGTCTGCTAGTGCTAGATGTGGCTCCAGTGACTGCTTGCTTAACACTCCTGCCTGTACATTTTGCTGATTCCTCCCAGTTGACATTACTGGTCCAAATGTCTACAAACAACATCCCCAGGCACTCATGTTCCTCCTGTACCACAGCATCACTGCTTCAATTCTATGGACATTTGTAACCTCACCGTGTTTTTTTACCAGAAGCATTTTTTGTGTCCATAAAAACAGGACAAATTGCAGAATAAAATCATCACTTTCATATCTGTAATAACATTTTATTTTAAAATGATCTCTTGTCAAACTGGAAAAAATGTCTGTTCTCTTCATTAATTTTGTCTTTAAAATATACAAAAATGTTATCAACTAACTAGAGACAAAAACACCTAAGGAAAGCCTTATTTTCCATAAAAAAACAATATATGCTTAATTTCTGTATGAGTATATAAGTAAAGTTATTACTGAATTATCAGGCCAACTGACCTAACAAGATGGTTATGGAGTTTATCAGATTAAGGTCTTTCCCTACACTTACTTTAAAAGACTCCAGGAATCCTCCATGAGCTCCATTCTCCAGTTTGTCCTCTTCTGGCCCAAGACCAAGCATGGCCTGTGTGTGCACATGAAGGTCATCATGCAGATTGTCCAGTAGAGCAGCTCTTGTCCGGTCCTAAGTTAAAGAAGATGTTCATATACAAGATACCATTTTCCCCCAATGAGATAGTAACAAATGAATGCAATATTACTGTATATGTGTTTTATGAAATGGTAACTTGAGCAAGTATAATTTAATTTACATATTTGCAAAGTTTTGTCAACTTATATTTCTCCTGAATTCCTTACTCAAGAACAAAACATTCATACATTTCAGCTTACTAGTCCTTAAATGGGATGGCTGCATTTGTTTTTTTAGGTATTGTTTCTTTTATTTTTACTTGGTGAACATGCCAATAACATATTTTCTGTCCTAAGGGGTCAATACTGTCTACGCACTGTAATACATCTATGGACAAACATTCTTGTCACCCTCTGACCTTACTGCAGAAAACCTACTCCTCTCTTCTTCGGCACCACATGGGGAGGTGTTCAGTAGTCCACAGAGAGAGCCCGGAACAATATTAACTCATAACAGTCAGCAGACCCAAGGAGCACAGAATGTTGTTAGCTTACGAGAGTTCTGGCAGGGTCAATGGGTATTTCATTATTAAAGCGGTTGTATACCCTGTTTGGTGATTTTTACCTGCAGTAAAGCCTATCATAAGGCTTACCTGTAGGTAAAAAGAATATCTCATAAACCTGCATGGTTTAGGAGATATTGACCCTGCATGCAGCCACTGATGTCAGCAGCGCATGCGCTCTGTAGGTCTGGAGTATCCTGACGGAACTTGCCGTAACATTGGGCTCCCACCTTCGGCCACTCACAGTGCCGGAGCCAGTGATCAGGAAAGAAACGCCAAGGGGACATGTCGGCTCCCTCAGCGGTGACCGGACGCCACTTTAGGGCTTTGTTCTAAGGTATTTCATAATGTGCTAGTATGCGATGCATACTAGCACATTATGCTATTGTCTTGCAGGTTTTTTGTATTTTTTTCTGCGGTTTACTACCGCTTTAAACATACACTGAGCAAAATTATAAACGCAACACTTTTATGTTTTCCCCTATTTATTGTGAGCTCATAGATCTACGACTTTTTCTATGTACACAAAAGGCCTATTTCTCTCAAATATTGTCCACAAATCTATCTAAATCTGTGTTAGTGAGCACTTCTCCTTTGCCAAGATAATCCATCCACCTCACAGGTGTGGCATATCAAGATGATGACTAAACAGCATGATTATTGAATAGGTATGCCTTAGGCTGGCCACAAAAAAAAGCCACTCTAAAATGTGCAGTTTTACTGTATTATGGTTGGGGAGGGGGTCCGCAAAACCAGTCAGTATCTGTTGTGACCACCATTTGCCTCACGCAGTGCAGCACATCTCCTTCGCATAGAGTTGATCAGGTTGTTGATTGTGGCCTGTGGAATGTTGGTCCATTCCTCTTCAATGGCTGTGCGAAGTTGCTGGATATTGGCAGGAACTGCAACACGCTGTCATATAAGACGATCCAGAGCATCCTAAACATGCTCAATGGGTGACATGTCCAGTGAATATGCTGGCCATGCAAGAACTGGGATGTTTTCAGATTCCAGGAATTGTGTACAGATCTTTGCAAC
The DNA here is from genome assembly GCA_037952925.1 of Lithobates clamitans. NCBI lineage: Eukaryota > Metazoa > Chordata > Amphibia > Anura > Ranidae > Lithobates > Lithobates clamitans. Next base: position 6,297,058 of record JBBGZY010000098.1, read on the forward strand.
ATGGGGCCGTGCATTATCATGCTGAAACATGAGGTGACGGTCGTGGATGAATGGCACAACAATGGGCCTCAGGATCTCATCACGGTATTTCTGTGCATTCAAAATGCTATCAATAAAATGCACATGTATTCTATGTCCATAGGATATGCCTGCCAATACCATAACCCCACTGCCACCATGGGCCACTCGATCCACAATGTTGACATAAGCAAACCGCTCACCCACACGATGCCATACGTGCTGCCTGCCATCTGCCCTGTACAGTAAAGACCGGGATTTATCCATGAAGAAAACACCTCTCCAAAGTGCCAGACGCCATCGAATGTGAGTATTTGCTCACTCAAGTCAGTTACGATGATGAACTGCAGTCAGGTCGAGACCCCAATGAGGACGACGAGCATGCAGATGAGCTTCCCTAAGATGGTTCCTAACAGTTTGTGCAGAAAGTCTTTGGTTATGTAAACCGATTGTTGCAGCAGCTGTCCGGGTGGCTGGTCTCAGACGATCTTGAAGTTGAAGATGCTGGATATGGAAGTAATGCGCTGGTGTGGTTACATGTGGTCTTATGGTACTGTAGAGAAATGAACTTTGAATTCAAGGGCAACAGCTCTGGTGGACATTCCTGCAGTCAGCATGCCAATTGCACGCTCACTCAAAACTTGCAAAATCTGTGGCATTGTGCTGTGTGATAAAACTGCACATTTTAGAGTGGCCTTTTATTGTGGCCAGCCTAAGGCACACCTGTGCAATAATCACGCTGTCTAATCAGCATCTTGATATGCCACACTTGGGAGGTGGATGGATTATCTTGGCAACTGAGAAGTGCTCACTAAAGGGCTGTACACACAATACGAAAATCGGATGGAAAAATTCATATGACGAGCTGTCTGACGATTTTCGGTGATTTCGCTTTTTCATCAGACAAAAGCTGGATGTGCAGACTATAAAATTTTTGTCGGATGTTAACTCAACCCTAGATTTTCGTTTCATTAGTATGGTTTTCGTACAAAAAAAACATAAGAGCAAGAATACGCATGCTCAGAACCAAAAGAATACATACAAAACTATTCAACAAATTACGTCACTACTGACGTTGTATTCTTTCAGACGAAAATTTTGGTATTGTGAGTAACCACTTCACTTTCCACATGAGACTAGCATGGCACAAAACAAATGTTCGGTGGACCGAAAATCTAAGCGTGTAGGCTTAACACAGATTAAGGGCCAGTTCACACCAGATGCAGTTCCGTGCGCTTTTTTCTGCACTAAAAATGCATGCAGTGTTTTCCCTGTATTCCAATGGCTCTAGTTCACACCAGTTCAGTCAGTTTCGGTGCAGAAAAAAAAGTATTGCATTTTTGTGGTGTGAACTGGCCCTAAAAATGCATGCACAGTGTTTTCTATGTATTTCAATGGCTCTAGTTCACACCAGTGCAGTCAGTTCCAGTCAGGTACCGGTGCAGAAACTGACTGGAACTGACTGCATTGGTGTGAACTAGAGCCATTAAAATATATGGAAAACACTGTGCATACATTTTTAGTGCAGAAAGAAAGCGCACAAAACAGTATTTGATGTGAAATGGCCCTTAGACAGATTTGTGAACAATATTTGAGAGAAATAGGCCTTTTGTGTTCATAGAAAAAGTCGTAAATGAGTTCAGCTCATGACAAATATGGACAAACACAAAAGTGTTGCATTTATAATTTTGCTCAGTGTATATAACAAATCACATTTTTAACAGTCTTATGCCCCGTACACACGGTCGGACATTGATCGGACATTCCGACAACAAAATCCTAGGATTTTTTCCGACGGATGTTGGCTCAAACTTGTCTTGCATACACACGGTCACACAAAGTTGTCGGAAAATCCGATCATTCTAAATGCGGTGACGTAAAACACGTACGTCGGGACTATAAACGGGGCAGTAGCCAATGGCTTTCATCTCTTTATTTATTCTGAGCATGCGTGGCACTTTGTGCGTCGGATTTGTGTACACACGATCAGGAAATTCCGACAACGGATTTTGTTGTCGGAAAATTTTATAGCCTGCTCTCAAACTTTGTGTATCGGAAAATCCGACGGAAAAAGTGTGATGGAGCCTACACACGGTCGGAATTTCCGACAACAAGTTCCTAGCACACATTTTCCGTCGGAAAATCCGACCGTGTGTACGGGGCATAAGGTGTCTGTTTATGAAACAGAGATAATCGGGGGAGAAGTGTTTGAACATGTTCTCACGCTGATGATCTCCGCACACTGAGAATCCTCATTGACTGACAAAGGAACGGCCAGTGTGTATGTGTATATATATATATATATATATATAATGTGTGTATGTATATTTTATATAAATATATATGTATATATATATATATTTATATATATATATATATATATATATATATATATATATATATATATAATGTGTGTGTATATACATGTATATATATATATTGTGTGTGTGTGTGTGTGTGTGTGTGTGTGTGTGTGTGTATATGTGTATATATATATATATTGTGTAGGGGGACTATTTATTTTAGTAACATTAACCACACCGTCTGTCAGTGTACTGAGCAGTGATAATTAAACAGACATCTCAGTGTTTCTGTGAATTTCTGGTGCTGTAATCTCGTAAAGTCTCACGGTATTCCAGTATCAGGGATCATTTTCCACTGTTTGAAGAGTTTGTAGATCTCTTCACTCCTCCAAAGGAGAAGCGATCTACAAAGCTTCATAAACTGGCACACAGAGGAAACGATCTCCTCTGAGAATGCCGGAGAATGAAGCAGTGAATATACTTCACTGCTTCATAAACGGACACCTAATGCCTCGTTTCCACCGAGCGGATCGGTTCGGTTCGGTTCGGTACGGTACGCTATTTTGGGTGTTTCCATTACGAAAGCGTGCCATACAAACGAACCGTACCGCTCCATTCAGGGTCCTGCTTCAGATGTGGGGCCATAGAAAACGGAACGGTTCGCTTAGGGCGGAGTTACCGGCGTCATACGATCTTTTCCACTGATTGGCTGTCACAAAACCCTCTGCTGTGCTCTGATGATGTCAGAGGAAAGCGCCTCAAACACATGCATAAAAGGAGAATTAAAGGAAAAGGATGCCTGCTAACAACAGCCGTGTTTGGTCATCACAGGAACTATCTACTTTCCTTAGCATAATTGGTGACAGCGTTATTCAGAGTGAGCTTGATGGATCAGTAAGGAATGAAAAGGTGTACAAAGATATTTCTCAGCGGATGGCAGCCGAGGGATTTGAACGCACGTCGGGTCAGTGTAGGGCAAAGCTTAAGAAGCTTAAAGGCCAATATAAAAAATTTAAGGACGACAACAGCCGTAGTGGAAACAGTCGGAGAACTTGGAAGTGGTATGACGCCATGGACGCCATTTACGGTCATAGGCCAGCAAACCAAGGCAGGGAGGGAGGTCTGGACTCTGCAACTTCAATGCTCGAATCCATGATAGACCCCTTTGGTGAGTTTTTTTTTTTTATTATACATAGGATTTTGCTCTGCTAACCATTTAAAAATATATATTTAACCATATGTGCATTTGCAGAAACAAGTGATGGAGTTCCCAATGATGCATCAAACGACGATGGACCTTCAACCTCTTTCAGCAGCACCAGTACTATTTCCTCAAGCCAACCACAGAGTAGCCAATCACAGAGTAGCCAACCACAGAGTACGCCCAATGCACCCCGGCACACTGGTAAGACATGATGATAGTTGCAATTGTGCATTTTATTAAAATAAATCAGAATTGTGGCAGATGTGCAGGGGGTACAGTGGTGGAACAGATGAGAAGGGGCATCAGCAGTGTGGCAGATGTGCAGGGGGTACAGTGGTGGAACAGATGAGAAGGGGCATCAGCAGTGTGGCAGATGTGCAGGGGGTACAGTGGTGGAACAGATGAGAAGGGGCATCAGCAGTGTGGCAGATGTGCAGGGGGTACAGTGGTGGAACAGATGAGAAGGGGCTTCAGCAGTGGACATAAGAGCAGTAGGGCAGATGTGAAAGGAGGTGTATTGCCGGGGCAGCTGAGCAGGGGTAACAGAGTTGTGGCAGAATGTCAGGGGTAACAGAGGTGGGACAGGAAAGCAGGGGGTACAGTCTGGTGGGGTAGATGAGAAAGGGGGTTACAGTGGTCATACTCATGCTTCCAAAAACTATTCTGGTCTTTTGTATATTACAGGTGAAAGGAGACGGTTGCAGATGGATCTGCGCACAGTCATGGAGGATATGCGGGCATCAGAGGAAAGGCAGCTGGAAAGGATTGAGAACCTTTCTGAGAGGCGATTTCAGGCACTGCGTCAGGATGCACAGGAAGCTATGCGCCAGGAGGCAGAAATCGCCCGGCAGCAGATGGAGCAGTTGTCTACCTTCAACCAGGCCTTCCTTGGTGTCCTTGGTCAGCTTGTTCAAGTGCTTGGAGCCAGTCGTGATCCCAGGTTACCACCCAGATAGTAGGGCCTTTCATGCAGCACAGAATTGTACACTTGTACATGTTTCATTAAAAAAAACATTTAAGTAAAGTTTTTATAGAAAAAAAGCTTATTTTTAAATATATTTTTCACACTTTAACTTTCTAGAATATATAGAAATTTTTTTTTGTGAAATAAAAATCATGAGAGAATTTTTTGAGTATGTCTGATTTAATGTAATACTTTATTAACAATACAGTAATACTTTATTAAAACTTGTAAAAAAGAATTTAAGGAAATTAAACATTGAGGTGCCGCATCAGAGCCTGACGTATTTCACTGCACTCTTCTTCCATATCCTGTGCTGCTATCACTACTGGCTCTTCTGAATCTGTATTCCAATCCTGGTGGAAGTCTTCTCCATGACTTTCACAAAGATTGTGAAGAGCACAGCAAGTTAGCACCATGGATTTGGCAAGTTTAATGTCACTGTCATTCCTTTTCATAAGACACCGCCATCTACCCTTAAGTCTTCCAAAAGCATTTTCCACTACAACCCGTGCCCTGGATGTTTTCTTGTTGTAGGTTTGTTGTTCTGGTGTCAGGCGGCCATTGTCAGGGAATGGTTTCAGGAGCCAATTTTGTAAAGGGTAGGCAGAGTCCCCGAGCACATAATAGCCAACATTCACCTCACAAATGTTCTTAGTGCACACAGGGTACAGGCCTCCCTGGCCAACCCAATCCCAAAATGTGGACAATCTTAGAACCCGGGCATCATGCAAACTCCCAGGCTTTCCTACATTCACATTCCAGAACAGTCCTTTTCCATCCACTACTCCCTGGAGGATGATGGAATGCCAGCCTTTTCTATTAAAGTAGTCAGTGTGGTATTCCTGTGGTGCTATTATTGGTATGTGTGAGCCATCAATAGCACCAACACACTGTGGAAGGCCCCACCTGTTCTCGAAGTAGTCAGCCATGTCTTTAAGTTTTTCCCTGTCCGGAAAATGTACTAATTCAGGAGCTAGCAATGTGCAGACAGCTTTACAGAAGTCCTGCACACACCGGCACACGGAGGATTTACTGACACCAAAAAGATGACCTATACTTCTGTATTCACTGTTGGTAGCTAGCTTCCACAGTGCAATGGCAACTCTTTTCCTCACAGGCAAACTAGCTCTGAAGTTGGTGTTTTGTTTCTCCATGGCTGGACGTAGCTTTGTACAAAGGTAAGAGAAGGTTTCCTCAGACATTCGGAAGTTGTGCACCCACTGTGTGTGTGTGAATCCCGGGACGGTCACATCCCACCACTCATTGGCGCGGGGAAGAGCCCAAATGACTGGTCGGTGGCGCTGCTTTGCCAAGAGGAGAAGCATCTAAAAAAATAAAAAACACAGATGGTAACAGATCATAAAATAAAAAAAATATTCATACAACATATACATTTTTCCTTATTCTTGGTAAGTGTGGCAGGTAGGTGGGTCAATGGGTCAGGTAGGTGGGTCAGTGTGTGTGTGTCAGGTAGGTAAGTCAGTGTGTGTGTGTGTGTGTGTCAGGTAGGAAAGTCAGTGTGTGTGTGTGTGTGTGTGTCAGGTATGTAGGTCAGTGTGTGTGTCAGGTAGGTAAGTCAGTGTGTGTGTCAGGTAGGTAAGTCAGTGTGTGTGTGTGTGTGTCAGGTAGATAGGTCAGTGTGTGTGTCAGGTAGGTAATGCAGTGTGTGTGTCAGGTAGGTAATGCAGTGTGTGTGTGTGTGTCAGGTAGGAAAGTCAGTGTGTGTGTGTGTGTGTGTGTGTGTGTGTGTGTGTGTGTGTGTGTCAGGTAGGTAGGTCAGTGTGTGTGTCAGGTAGGTAGGTCAGTGTGTGTGTCAGGTAGGTAGGTCAGTGTGTGTGTCAGGTAGGTAATGCAGTGTGTGTGTGTGTGTCTGGTAGGAAAGTCAGTGTGTGTGTGTGTGTGTGTGTGTGTGTGTCAGGTAGATAGGTCAGTGTGTGTGTCAGGTAGGTAAGTCAGTGTGTGTGTGTGTGTCAGGTAGGTAGGTCAGTGTGTGTGTCAGGTAGGTAATGCAGTGTGTGTGTGTGTCAGGTAGGAAAGTCAGTGTGTGTGTGTGTGTGTGTGTGTGTGTGTGTCAGGTAGGTAGGTCAGTGTGTGTGTCAGGTAGGTAGGTCAGTGTGTGTGTTAGGTAGGTAAGTCAGTGTGTGTGTGTGTCAGGTAGGTAGGTCAGTGTGTGTGTGTCAGGTAGGTAGTTTGCTTACCCTATAGCGCTGTCTTTGTCTTTGCCGCATAAAGGTGTACTTCTCCTCTCGGCTACATATCCAAGCTAGAAGTTTTCTTTTCTTTTCTGCTGTGTTTCTCATTGCCACTCGCAACCTTCTCTCATACAGTGCGGTATGATTTTTAAATATGAAGAACCAAAAGGCAACTAGAGAAAAGATGAGCTGCTGGATGATCTCCATTGCTGTCGATTCTCAGGTTTCCTGTCGCACAAATATGACATCACACTAGCATTTTTTCTAAACCCTGTATGGCCCCCTTGTGGTCCCACTTGCAGTGGAAACGCTCACCATAATAGACCGGACCATTCGAGGCCATTCAAACTGTACCGAACCGAACCGATCCGCTCAGTGGAAACGAGGCATAAGCGAATTTCAAAACATCAAACGTTTCATAAAATGTGAGAAAAAGATTTGCAGTCCATCCCTGAACCAAGATCAAAAAGTAGCACTAGTATGGCTGCCAAAAGGGACCATAATAAAGAAGTTTGTTGTCAGTATTTACATACATTTTATGCGTTTGCTTACCTCAAGCTTTGCAAACTTGTCAGACTTGCAACAAGCATGTTCAGCATTAATGAGTTTGGTCAGCAAAAACTCTCGGAACTCTGCGTTCTAGATAGATCAATAAATACACAAATACTTATGAGATAGATATGTGCCTAAGTAGGAATATGCTTATAAAATACCGTTCATCATGTAATATTCAGCATTTTAGGCACCTTTCTGATATGTGAAATACTTCCGATAAATGCTAAACTGTGATGTTGCTGGTAAGGATTTAGCTACAAAATAGTTGACAAAATACAGTGTGATAATTTTCCCTTTTTTTAGCTGCCTCTCTAGTACAGATGATTGTTATTTTAGGTGGTACTGCTCCTGCAATGTAACAAAAGCAGTGCTATTTCTCAACTTCTTTTTATCTATTTTTTCATAACAAGTATATGAGCCGGTGTTCAAAAAATAAAACGCTATATTTGATCTTCTTTGCCTGCAGTTTAAATGCACCTCAATAAGACATTCTTTGCATGCAGTGCATTACAGAGCAGGTAATTTGCAACATCTGAACTGCCATGTGTACTGCTCTATTATAGTCAATGGGATTTTGCTGACCAGAGTTTGCAAATGCATGTCAAAAAATGAAGTAGGTTTTATAAAAAAAAATTAGCGTGCTGTATTCATTAATGGTGGAGATTTTTTTTTTTTTTTAGGGCTGGCTCTCTTTAAAAAAGAACTTTAGAAAACAAAAACGGCTTAGAGTTTTGTGGAAGGGAAGTGTAGCATCTTCATTACCCTTATCTCCCTGACATCCATTGCAAAATAGAGAGCTGTAAAAATGTGGCTGACAGCACTGGTAACACCAAACATTTCTGGCCCCTATGCATGGCTGGTGCAAGGATTTTGGACAACCTAGGCGAAAACTAATTTTGCTGCCCCCCCTGGCTCCACCCCTGACTCCACCCCCTTTGCCCCACTCAGGTATACCCCAACTTTTTAATGAAGCGCCCATCAAATGCAGCTTCACCAGTGCCCATCAAATGCAGCCTCACCAGCGCCCATCAAATACTGCCTCACCAGCGTCCATCAATGCAGCCTACCAGCGCCCATCAATGCAGCCTACCAGCGTCCATCAATGCAGCCTACCAGCGCCCATCAATGCAGCCTACCAGTGCCCATCAATGAATGTTTGCTTGCTTCCATTAATTCCGGAGCCAGGACGCAGACACAGTCCTCTGCCGCCGCTGCGCCTCTGACACTATGAGAACAGAGCGGCGACTGCCTGCTGATGCTGAGACTTAGTTGCTTGCTGCAGAGAGAAGAGAGTAGGAACAACAGTGGCTGGGTGCCCTAGGCAGCAGTGCGCCCTAGGCGGCTGCCTAGTTTGCCTAGTGATAGCACCGGCCCTACCCCTGTGTATTGTTTGCATTGAATTAGTCCCCCATGTATTTCTGAAGACTGGTTTATTCAGTTCAGTCAAAACACAGAGAGAGGAAGAATTTGGGTAATGTTACAGCAGTATTTAAAGCTGAGAGCCAGAACAAAGGATGCCAAAGGGGTAAGTGTAAATAATACATTACACTTAAATTACACATAACCTGTAAAACGTAAATTATTAGAACTTCCTAGTCTAGGATAGATTGCGGAAAATTAAGAATCTCTTTTTATTCCCGTCTGTGTCCTCAAAAGGGAGATCTCTTCTCATTTCCTATCCCACAGAAATATAGATAATACTCACGTGTTCCCACTGCCTGTGTGCCCATCTTTGTTCCCCAATGCTACTAAAGAATCTCCATCCGACAAGCCTCCCGGTGTGTAGTATGCTTGCTTCCCCTCCTGCACACTGTGGTTCCTTTTCTTCTGGCTCACACATCACTACTGTGTCCTGCAGTAGGGGTTGGTGTGAGAAACCACACAATGCAGAGGGGGATCAGCAGTGTCGGTTGCAGGAGATTCTTCTGGCATTGGTAGAACTTCAACACAATGAAGATTGTCAGTTCGGGTTGTGGGACGGGTGACTGTTCTTTTTACATGGAATGAGTCATTTCTAGCAGAATCAGGGTGCATGGCAGTATCATAGGCTTTACAATGACAGTTGGACTGAATGTTTCTTGTGATAGAACATGCATACTAAAGTTGCAAATCGTTGAAATACAAAATTGAGGTGCAAGATTTTATAATACTTGCATATATCGCAGGTATAATATCACCAATAAAAAAACAACATGTTTCTGATAAAGAATTTTGCAATGCACTCTACAGCGGCAGGGTCCAGTGTTCTGATAATAAAGTGGGAGTAGGAATGAGCACATTTGGTATTCAAATCTCTCAGCACTTTCATAATCTCTCCAGGGCCAGCGGGGACTCACAGACATCTTAGCTGACACGCTGATGCATTTACGACAGCTCAGGGAAAATTATGACTAATATTTTGACTGTAAAAAGCTGGCACTGATTTTCTTTCCAAATGATGGCCTGCCCCCCTGCTGGGCACCCAGCGATAGACTGAGGGGACAGATTTGTTAATTTTATTGAGTCATTCCCTGCTTGACTGTCTGAGTCACTGCTAGGTATCTGCAGGCTGTGACAGGTATCTGCACGCAAAGGGATTACATGAATAAATGTGCTTCTGGGTAGGAAAGGAACATTCTGAACATAACCCACCTTGTTTGCAGAGCAAACCACAAATGTACAGTAATAGCGGATCCATTTCCCTGCTTATCTCAAGCAGATTTGTTCTATTGATTCCTATTTACTCTGAATAGGTTCACCATTTAAAGGCATTGGGGTTGATTTATTCAAAATGGAGGGTGAAAAATCTACTGCAGCTCTGCATAGAAGCAAATCAGCTCACAGGCTTTTTGGAAAAGCTTAATTGAACAAGCTGATGTTAGAAGCTGATTGGCTACCATGCACAGCTGCACCAGATTTTTCACTCTCCAGTTTTTGTAAATCAACCCCATGATGTCCTAACCTTACAGCGAGTGTTACTAAAGTCATGTATTTAGTGAAACCAAATCTCTGATTGGAATTATGTACTGAGTGACAATGCGAGGCCCTGACACTATGTAAAAGTAGGGAAATAGGGGTGCAGGATTTGCATATATGCAGAGTTCTCCGGAATATCAATTGTGAACAGAGAAACCAGTTTTACATAGTAGGTGAGGTTGAAAAAGGACACAAGTCCATCAAGTCCAACCTATGTACGTGATTATATGTCAATATTGAATTGCATATCCCTGTATGATGCGGTCGTTCATGTGCTTATCTAATAGTTTTTTGAAACTATTGATGCTCCCCGCTGAAACCACCGCTTGTGGAAGGGAATTCCACATCCTTGCCGCTCTTACAGTAAAGAACCCTCTACACAGTTTAAGGTTAAACTTCTTTTCTTCTAATTTTAATGAGTGGCCACATGTCCTTTTAAACTCCCTTCCGCAAAAAAGTTTTTGTTTTTTTTTGTTTTTTTTTTGAGCTATAGTTCTTTATTGGAGTTTCAGAAAAGGTACATACATGTCATGGCCAAACCAATAATAATAACAAAAACAGATGTTCCATCTAGAAACAAGCTATTTTTTACAGATAACACTGTGTAAAATGTAAACAGTAACATTTTAAATGGGTTGGGTGAAGCAAGGTAGTCGAGTAAGGAGAGAATCTAGATGGAGAGGGGGGGGGGATAATGAATTGGGGTATAGGAAAGAGGGGGAATCAGGGCACTGGCGGACCAGTGATAAAGACATATGTGCAATGGAGCCTATACTGCCGCAATTTCTCCAGCAGGACGGTGATTGGCCTGGATACATTTTAGACAGTCGGTAGGGGGTTAGATACCATCTGTGGACGGTCTTTTGGTAGGATTCCCAGTGGTTTGTGCAGCGAGATGCCTTATGGGTTTTTGTGAATGCTCGTTGCCACTGGGTTTGGGTGAGGGGGACATTCAACTCCTCCGCCCATTTGTTTAAGGAATGCACTTGGGAGCAAGGTCGGGTGTCGCTGAGACATGAGTACATCAGGGAGATACCTCTACTGGGGCATGGGGTAGTGGAGTAGTAGTGGTATATTGGTACAGGGATATTCACTGTGGAGGGTAGTTTAGTAAGGTTTAGGAAGTGGGAGATTCGCATGTATGTGAAAGCTTCTGAGCTTGGGAGTTTGAATTTGACTTGGAGAGACTCAAATGTATGCAGCGAACAATGGTCTATCAAGTCGCCAATGGTCAGGATACCAGCGGAGTGCCACCGGGAGAGGTTCAAATCAGGGATGCTGGAGGATATTGCTTTTAATGGTATTGGTAGGGATCTGCTAGGTGAGTTTTGAGGGAATATATTTAAAAGTTTTCTCCAGGCCAACATGGAGGCCGAGATCATTGGGTTAATTTTCCGAAGGGTCGGAGAGTATCCAGCTGTCATTAGTAGGAGGTAATCTGTTAGGGTAGCAGGTTGTGGGTAGGAAGCTTCTATGGTGGACCATATTTTTTCGGGATGCCACCAATAGTAAATTTGGTCTATGATTGAGGCGTAGTAGTAGGTCGATATGGGGTAAGCCCACTCCGCCTTTGCTCTGGTGCCTAGTGAGTATGTGACCAGCACATCTGGGCGGTTTAGAGTTCCAAATGTATTTGGTCAGTTGACTTTGGATTGAGGTCAGGAGAGAGCGGGGAAGAGGCAGAATGAGTGTGCGAAATAAGTAAAGAAGCTTGGGCAGTATGATCATTTTAAAGGAAGCTATACGACCTAGAGTAGAGAGGCCTGTGCTGCGTAGAGATTTCAGTAGGGTAGGTAATTTTCGAGAGAAGGTAAGGTAGTTTAAGTCAATCAGTCGTTTTGGGTTAGGGGTAATCTGAATTCCCAAATATGGGATAGATGTGCTCGCCCGCATGTAGGGCAAGGTGGATTTCAGCCAAGCAGTCATTTGTGGTGACAGATGTATAGGGAGGAATATGGATTTTGTGGTATTGAGTTTATAGTAGGATACGGAGCTAAATTGGTGGAGGGTATCTTGAATTGTTTGTATGGACTGGATGGGGTTAATGATCATCAAGATCACGTCGTCAGCAAATAAGCTAATTTTGTGGTCTGTGCCATCGTAGGGAATACCTGTTATTAGTGGATCGGATCTCATTTTAGATGCCAAGGGTTCCATCAGCAGGGCAAAGATAAGTGGGGAGAGGGAGCACCCCTGTCGTGTGCCGTTGGTAATCTCGAAAGGGGTGGATAGAGTCCCTCCGGTGAGTACTTTAGCTGATGGGTTGGAGTATAAGGACAGAATTACAGCTTGAAACCACCCTGTAATACCAAATTTAGTCAACACTGCTGGAAAGACCAGTGGACTCTATCAAACGCCTTCTCTGCATCAAGAGACAATAGCAAAGAAGGCGTTTGAGTTTGCGCAGCATGTTTAATGAGGTTGAGGACCCTTCTGGTTGCGTCTGGGGCTTGTCTACCTGAAACGATATTGGTCTATAGTTAGAGGCAACAGAGGTATCTTTCCCAGGCTTTAGGATGGTGGATATGATTGACCTTAACATATCAGTAGGTAGGGAGCCCGAGGAGCCAGCAGCATTGAAGAGGTCCGTCAGTCTAGGGACTAAAGTGTCGGCAAATTTTTTGTAAAAGGCATTAGTGAAGCCATCCTCTCCTGGAGATTTATGCAAAGGGAGAGACTTGATTACTCTATGGACTTCCTCTAGAGTGAATGGTTTAGAGATATAGTCAGATTGGGACTCTGAGATTTTGGGGAGATTTATCGGGGTGAGAAAGCTCTGTATTTGTTCTGCAGTTGGTTGTGGGGTGAGAGGGTCATGTTTTAGATTATATAGGGAGGCATAATATTCACTGAATGCGTTAGCAATTTCCTGAGGGTTGGTTAAGAGTCGTGTTGAAGTAGGGTGGTTGAGAGAGAGAATTTTGGCTTTCGTACATTGGGCCTTAACTTGTTTCACTAGGAGTGACCCAGCTCTGTTGCCTAGTGCATAGTAATTGGCCTTTGAGAAGTTTAAAGTTGTGCTCAATTTCTGTCGGAGCTCCAGGAGCTGGATGGCTTGTGTGTGAGAGGGAGAGGATTTGTTTGTTTTTTCTATGTTGGATATTTGGGACATAACCTCGTCAATCTGCTGGGTCCTCAGGCGTCTCGCTCTTTTACTCAGTTTTATGAAAATTCCTCGGAGGTATGCTTTGTATGTTGACCAGAGTATAAATTTGTCAGTGTCAGGCAGTTCATTGTGTTCGAAGAAAGATTGGTGCTCGGTTTCAATTTCCTGCTGGACTTTAGGGTCCTCTAACAAGGAGGGGTCCAGTCTCCAAAGTCTCGGTGGTTCAGGTTGTTGATCGCCCAGGGTTATAGAAATAGGGGCATGGTCCGACCATGATATTAGGCCAATGTCAGATTGACGTTTTGTAGGGTCCATTTATCTACTATGAAGGAGTTAAGTCTTGAGTAAGATAGCTGTGAGTGAGAAAAGTACATGTAGTCACATTCTGAGCCATGTTGTGCTCTAGGTTGTGGAGTAGGGGGGTTCAAAGCCGGCCGGCTTTGGCCTTTAGTAGTAGAGGTGTCTATGGAGGGATCACCAACTATATTGAGGTCGCCTCCCATTATTATGTTTCCTTTTCGCAGGCTGTTGACCTTCTTGAATAGGCTTGGAAGAAGCAGAGTTGTCTGGAGTTTGGGCCATATATATTGACCAAGGTGTAGGTGATTTGTGCAATGGTGCAGATAAGTATTAGGTATCGGCCCTGTGGATCGGCATAGGTGTGGTTGTGTTGGAACTGAAGGGTGTCTCGGACAGCCGTCATCACTCCATTTTTGTTCTTCGGGCCTGAGGCGAGGTAGACAATGTCATATCACTTGAGTCTGAACTTAGGGGTTTTGGATTCCGCAAAGTGCATCTCCTGTATGAATGCAATGTCTGCATTTTGTTTTGTCATCTCCTTTTGCAGATTGGCTCGTTTGTGCGGGCTGTTCAGGCCCTTGACATTCAGGGATGTCAGTTTTATCGGCATTTTAAGGCAGTTAGCGGTAGTTCTTTATGGCAGGTCTACAATGGTGAGTATGGGGTATCCCTGACAGGAGCAGGTGATGGCTGAGGGGTGTGGTCTAGGGAGAACGGAGCAGTCCGGTTTGTATAGATGCGGGTTGTTGTGGTAAAGTCAAGGATCAGCGGGATGCTGGTGTGGAACAGGGAGGGAAGTAAAAAAGGTGAGCCCGTTAAAAATACAGGTTTAATGTGCAGATTAACTGCTAACAGCTTGAAACGGGGGGATTTCCTCCAGTGGTGTCCCGGAACACAGAGCCAATGGAGTGAAAGGGAGGCTTGGAAGAGGGATCCGCTGCACCCCGGCTATGTATAAAGTAGGGTCAAATGTGCGGACAGGATATTTCAGGCATCTTGGAGTGACCAGTCAGCTTCCATATGTGAAGGAGGAGATGGAGGTGGTCATGGGTTTATGCGCCAGAGCCTCAGAAGTTGGAGGCCAGCCTGCAGCGTGTGCACAGCATGGGTTTTGCTCTGGTACGTCATCAGCAATTTGGTGAGAAACCCCCATTTGTACGGTATATGGTGGTTTTGGAGTGCTTTAGTGATCGTGGTGAGTTGTCAACGATTCTCCATAGTTGCCTTAGAGAGATCTGTGTATAGTGCAATAGCAGTGAACGGGTCAGGAAGATTTGAGGTTCGCTTGGCGGCAAACATCACTTTTTCCTTTGTGTTATAGAAATGTGTGCGTGCTAATACATCTCGAGACTTCTCTGGCGGGAGGTGAGGTGGTTTTGGGAGCCTATGGGCTCTATCAATTTCCAGATCTCTGTCGGATAAATCAGGTACTAGCGCTCGCATTAGAGATTGCAGGAATTGCACCAGATCGGGTTGTGGTACCGATTCGGGTATGTTGCGGAATTTAATATTGTTCCTGCGCAAACGATCTTCGAGATCTGCCAGTTTGAGGTTGATCGCCTGCATCTCAGCTTCATGTTCTGTGCATACTTCCACTGTATCATTATGGGCAGTGAAGAGATCAGACATTTTGTCTTCAATGTAATGCAGACGCTGGTCCTGTTGCTGTACTACAGTAGCCAACGAGGACACTGCAGCTGAAAGATCAGTGTACAGTGTCTGCTTAAGGGATATGAGCATATTCTTCATTGTTTGTTCAGAGATGGGCTGGTCTGAGGCAGGGAAGTTATCAATGGCTGCGGGATGCTGAACATTAGGAGGAGGCAGGATGAAGAGTATACTGGGGCTCTGTCCTGGAGCGTCTTACTCTATCCTGGGCTTAGATTTGACTGGGGAGGCAGACAGGAGATCGGGGAGGAGAGTACTCACAGTCTGTCACCGTGGGACAACCTGGGCGTTGTGGTCCGCTGCCTCCAGCGTGAGGTAAGAGCTCAGCTGCAGATCTGTGTGAGGTGCCGGTGCCATCTTGTCCTCTGCCCGCTCCAGCCAGAAAGAAGAAGTCCGTCAGCTTCTAAGGCATGGTGAGCTGTTTTCTTCTCTTCAGCATTATGCCTGGCTGTTGTGGATGTTGTTGTGGGTTTGGTCGGGTGATTTTCATCCCGTTTTCAGCGCTGCGGAGCCGCTAATAGCCGGGTGCTGTGTGGAGCAGGGAGTTCAAGCAGCCATTCACGATGCTGGCAAGCCACGCCCCCTCCGCAAAAAAGTTTTATCCCTATTGTGGGGTCACCAGTATGGTATTTGGAAATTGAAGTCATATCCCCTCTCAAGCATCTCTTCTCCAGAGAGAATAAGTTCAGTGCTCGTAACCTTTCTTCATAACTAATATTCTCCAGACCTTTTATTAGCTTTTTTGCCCTTTTTTGTACTCGATCCATTTCCAGTACATCCTTCCTGAGGACTGGTGCCCAGAACTGGACAACATACTCCAGGTGAGGCCAGACCAAAATTTTGTAGAGTGGGAGAATTATCGCTTTATCCCTGGAGTTAATCCCCTTTTTAATGCATGCCAATATTCTGTTTGCTTTGTTAGCATTGCATGCCGTTGCTGAGTCTATCATCTAAGGGACCAGAAGCCAGGATTAAGGCCTAAGCAGCGATGCTTCTGGAGAGAGGGAGAGAGCCAAGTGGCTCAGTATTTTTCTGTTACCTGTTTTTGATGGTCAAAATCCCTTATGTGAGCAGAGGAGTAAAAGCGTCAGGTGCAATGTACCTGCTGTTGAGCCCCATGATCCGTCGGTGTCTCCATGAGCAGGTGATGTCGTGTTGTAAAGCACTCACAAATGGAACATAATGGACTGGGATAGTTGGCACAAAAGGTTGTTTCCAGTGGATCAGGTTTTAATGGGTAACCATGGGGCAGACATTACAGCTGATGTGCCAAATGGAGGGACTTCAGAACAGTCAGTAGTCAAGGACGCGTTGGCTGCTGCAGAAATTAACCCTCTTCAGGTTGCCATGTTGCATAGAAATTTCCAGAAATTTACAATGGTTTTAGTTAGAATAGGAAGGGTAAATCTTAATAACATTAACTTACAATATGGCCCATGTAGCAATTGTACATGCTATATAAATAAATATATACATACATATATATGTATATATAATCACAGGTCTCAAAATTCAAAAAGTCTTGAGCTACTTGCCAGGCCTTAAGAGTTACTGACCACCAACCCAACCCCTACCCTGCCCCACCCCTAATTCCGCTCCTAAACATGCCCTTGTAAATTATCTCATGAAATTACAGTGTTAAATGTTTTATGCAGAATTAAGTTACAAAAATAAATAGTAACAACTTTAACAATATTAACATAAAGCATATCAGTACCCATCAGTGCAGCATATCAGTACCCATTAGTGCAGCCTATCAGTGCCCATCAGTGCAGCCTCATCAGTGCCTATCAGTGCAGCCCCATATCAGTGCCCATCAGTGCAGCATATCAGTACCCATCAGTGCAGTCTCATCAGTGTCCATCGGTGCAGCATATCAGTGCAGCCTCATTAGTAGCCATCAGTGCAGCTTATCAATGCCAATCATTACTGCCCCATCAGTGGCCATCAGTGCAGCTTATCAGTGTCAATCATTGCCGTCTCATCACTGGCTATCAGTGCAGCTTCATCAGTGGCCATTAGTGCAGCCTATCAGTGCCCATCAGTGCAGCCTATTAGTGACCATCATTGCAGCTTATCAGTGCTGCTTTATCAGTGCAACTCCATCAGTGCAGCTTATTGGTGCCGCCTCATTAGTGGCCATCAGTGCCGCCTCATCAGTGATCAGCAGTGCAGCCTATCAGTGCCCATCAGTGCAGCATATCAGTGTTCCCTTATCAGTGCAACTCCATCAGTGGCCATCATTGCAGCCTCATCAGTGCCCATCAGTGCAGCTTCATCAGTGCATATCAGTGCAGCCTCATCAGTGCCCATCAGTGCAGCTTATCAGTGTCCATCATTGCCGCCTCATCAGTGGCCATCAGTGCTGCCTCATTAGTGCAGCCTTATCAGTGCGCATCAATGCAGCATATCAATGCCCATCTGTGTAGCATATCACTGCTGCCTTATCAGTGCAGGTCCATCAGTGCAGCTTCATCAGTGACCATCAGCGCAGTTTCTTCCGTGCAGCCTTATAAGTGCGCATAAATGCAGCATATCAATGCCCATCAATGCAGCCTTTTTAGTGCCCATCAGTGCAGCCTTATCAGTGCCCATCAGTGCAGCCAATCAGTGCCCATCAGTGCAGCCTATCAGTGTCCATCAATGCAGCCTCATCAGTGTCCATCAGTGCAGCCTCATAAGTGCTTATTAGTGCCCATCAATGCAGCCTATCAGTGCCGATCAATGCAGCCTATCAGTGCCCATAAGTGTAGCCTCATCAGTGCCCATCAATGCAGCCCATGAGTGCCAATCAATGCAGCCAATCAGTGCCCCAGTGCCCATCAGTTTAGCCTTATCAGTGCCCATCAGTGCAGCCTCATCAGTGCCCATCAATGCAGCCTATCAGTGCCCATTAGTGCAGCCTATCAGTGCCCATAAGTGTAGCCTCATCAGTGCCCATCAGTGCAGCCTCATCAGTGCCCATTAGTGCAGCCTTATCAGTGGTCATCAATGCAGCCTATCAGTGCAGCCTCATCAGTGCCCATCAGTGCAGCCTTATCAGTGGCCATCAATGCAGCCTATCAGTGCCCATCAGTGAAGCCTCATCAGTGCTTATCAATGCAGCAGAGATAACGGGGAGGAATCGTGAGGATTGTCGGCCGGATCACACAAAGCGGGGATCACCCACTGTAACACAGCTTGGAGAGAAAACGCTGGCCATTGTCAAACAAAGTCTTGCCTCCTGGACTGGCATTGGACCAGTGTGCTGTCTATCATAGGGACTGGTAAATAAGGGAGGACCTTGTTTGACGCCAGCCGGCGTTTCATATCCAAGCTATGCCACAGCAGGAGATCCACGCTCTGCGTGATCCGGCCGGCTCTCCTCCTGACAGTTTCCTGGCTGATGGCCACACCACTTGTGCCAGAAGCAATCAGCCAGGAAACTGTCAGCCCAGTCCGCCCCTGCTTCACACTTTGAGGGCTGTATATCATATTTTTTCATGAAACAATACCCTTTAACAAATGTGTTTAAATATATCCAAGGTTAGTATAAACATTTCTATCCCGGGTATTGTACAAAGGACAAGTGAATTTGGAGATCAATTATACAAGAAACGAAGATGATTTGACCATGAATTAAGAAAGGGGTTCTTAAAAGCAATGGGAAAATCAGTAAAAAATAAAAAAACAAAAAAAACCTTTATGATATGCACAACTTCTGAGTATCAGAATATTTCAAAAATTTGGAAATAGGAAGGGTTTTCCTCTGGGATGGCAAAATTTGTACCACCAACCTGGGGAGTTTTGCCTTGCCTTCCTCTGGACCCAAAACCACAGGAGGTGTGAAAGGTTTAGCTAAATGGACATGAGTTTTTTTTTTTTTTTAATTACTTTTTTGATGGAGTGGGCTCAATCCTCAGATCTTCTACCAAGTATTTTCTGCTGTACAGGACCCTGATGGGAAGATCACTTTAATTGTCATTTTAACATGGCTCTAACTTTGTAGGAAGGAGTCAGGCTGTTTCCTGTCACCAGTTTCTGCCTGCAAAATTGTTTTCTATGCAGACAGTACAGAGTACTGTGGGGATCTGTACCGAGGAAATCAGCCTCTCAGCCAAACTGCCTAAATGGCATTACCATTTCAGATCTCCTCGCTGGACTCCTAGCCAGTAGGGAAGACACAATGGAAGGCTTAATCTCCATTACTGCACCAAATAAGGCCAGTAAGGGACATGGTGTTGGAAAACGGTAACTTGGGAGATTAAGACCCAGAATCAACTAAAACGTGTAAGAGTCTCTGGATTACGATTCAATCTGCGAGCCCATAATGCCAGCCTTATTAAAAATGAAGATAAAAAAATGATTAACTAATATTTAATAATGTGTAGGGAGTGGACAGTGCCTTTAAGTAACTGTCTGAAAGGGTGACATTAGCACATCCAATAAACTTCTGGTTCCCGCACATTTAATGAATAGTAATAAATCCTCAGTAATCCACATGGAAATACACCATTTTATCCATAAACACAATGTTGGTGCCTAAACAAGCTGAAATATCAAATTAGATCCAAAAATACGGTACCTAATTACTGTTTATTTATTATTGAGATTTTAGTTCATGTTGTTTGCACATCTGGTGTTGTTGAATAAAATCAACGTTCCTGATCAGGAGAATGTTTATCAAGATAAAAATATCACAGACCTGGAATGCCCTGAGCCTTTTGTTTACTTTCACAACATTCAGTCATTTACATTTAAATATAAACCACTTACTTTTTGAAACACTGGCGGATTTGGTATCGGAGGACCAAAAGATGGCACATCTTCTCGTGCAGTGACCGATACCTGATTAAAAATAATATTAATAGCAATCATTAACCAAATCAGCTGCCTCTCACATTTAATCATTTTAATTATGTATTTATTTTTGCAGGCCATTAAACTATTGGTAAACTCAAGCGATATATAATGGCAAAGCTTACTCATTGGTTAAGGATGTTCTCTAGGTGAAAAGTGAACAAATTGCTCTAAATATTTTTTTTTCCCATTTTAACAGTGCTCATCTAACTGCTTGGTCTCCTCCTATACTGGCAAGCTCCGAAGGCTGGGGTAAAAGTCTGAAAATGATGCTGGGTGGCAAGTCCCGGGGGCTCTGTCACATCTGCAGGCAGGGATACCTCCCCTAACATTAACCTCCCTGGCGGTATGATTATTTCGGATTTAGGTGCTGAAAGCGGTACAATTATTTTGCATGGAAATTTGGCGTTTTATATTGTAGGTCTGTAAATCTTAACAATAACACACTTAAATCTGTCCAAACCAGAGTCTAGTAGATATCCCGGGTATGATAAAGTTTGAAACAAAAAAACATAAATTATAATATAATAAATAAAAATAAATAATTAAAAAAAATAAAAATAAATAGTAATAAAATACATTTCCCCACGAATGACTATCGCTCAATTCTGCAAGTGTTCTAATTTACTATCGCTGTTTTCTAGCTGGTCTAAAGCCACTTTTGACGTAAAGGGACACTTTTTGGTTGCTATGGACAATCTCCAGTTTCCAGGCAGAAAGAACAGTATATATCATGTAAAACTGCATGCAGGGCATGGGCCAAAGCACTGGGGACAAAAGGGATGTGAAATCATTTCATACAGTACTGTAATCTGTAAGATTACAGTACTGTATGTGTTATGATTTTTACTTTTTTTTTAATTTGCCGCCAGGCTCCGCCCCGTGCGTTGCAACGCTCGCAGGGAACGGAGCCTGGCACGGAGAGGCTTCGGAGGAGGACGGAGCCCTCGGACACTGCGGGGGACATCGCAGGATCCCGGGGACAAGGTAAGTAAGGAGGCACCAGGATCCTGCGATGTAATCCCGAGTGTGGCTCGGGGTTACCGCTAATGGTCCTGAATTTTAACCCCAAGCCACACTCGGGAAAACCGCCAGGGAGGCTACGGGGTTGATTTACTAAAGAAAGCTTGACTTTTCACTTGGCAAGGGATTTGCACTCTACAAAGGAAATTTGCCCTTATCTTTATGAACATGGTGAAAAAAATAACAGTATTTTGCTTAGACATGATTCAATGATGGAAATTAGAATAGCTTCATCTCATTCACTTCCCTTGCAGTGAACATACTATTTGTCTTATGTAAATCAATACCTAAAGCCCCGCACACACGAGCCGAATGTCAGGAGACATTCGGCCCCGTGTGTATGTCGGTCTGTCTGACCAAAGCTGACCGTTTGGCCAGGTCTGTCGGACGAGCATGCTGGAAAACCAGCGTGTGACTAACTCCCGATTAGTGCTCTCAGCCCATGGCTGACAGCACTGATTGGAGCATTCTGGCAGGGGGCCGTGCCCCTGTCAGAACACAAAAGCTCAGCGGGTGAGATCGCTGTACTAACTTCAGATGATTAGTACATCAGCTCCAACCGGACCTGTCAGTTTTTTTTTTCATTCAACGAGAAAAAGCTTGTAGTGTGTACCAGGCATAACGGTCTCCAGCCATGTGCAAATAAGGAGGGAGGTGTGGCTGCCTGTATAAGCGCAGGCAGACTATGGGAGTGTGCATTACGCCATATGCATAAGAAGGAAGAAATATAGAACTATTTTTCTCCAGCAGAGAATGTTTATTGGTTTCCCAGGCTGTTATTCCATTGGGTTAACTTAAAACAAGCTCTCTGGCTTTTGTACAGAAGTTGATCTACCAATTGACTTCTGTACAACCAGCCTGTTGCGTCTTTCCCAAATGATCAGTGCTGCTGGCTTTATTTGGCAACACTGATTAGTATATTCTGATAGCGGGGAAGTCTCCCCACTGACAGAATATGATTACCTAGTGGGAGTGATTCCCCCTTCCACATTGAGTATGTGGATGGGGGAATCAGGTCTTTTTTTTTTCTACCCGCTGCTTGAACGGAAAAACAATTATTAATGTATGGCCTGCCTAAGTCCTGCACACTTAAAGAGGAAGTAAAGTCTTCCTTTTCAATTGTACCTACAGGTAAGTCTATAATAAGGCTTACCTATAGTTACAGTACTGTAAATATCTCCTAAACTTGCACCGTTTAGGAGATATTTACTATATATGCCGACGTCATCGACCGTGACCGGCGGCTTCCGGCGCATGCGAGGGAGTGATGTAATCGCAGCTCTGGCCAATCACAGTGCCGAAGCCCGCGAATCTGGAAGAAGCTCCGCGGGAAAATGTCAGCTGGTGTGCGGGCACCGCTGAGAGAGCTTCATTCTAAGGTAAGTATTTCATAATGAGCTAGTATGTGAGGAGACATTATGCCTTTGTCTTACAGTTTTATTTTATTTATTTTTTTGTTTTTCTGAGTTTACAACCTCTTTAACCTCCCTGGCGGTTTTCCCGAGTGTGGCTCTGGGTTAAATTTCAGCACCATTAGCGGTAACCCCAAGCCACACTCGGGATTGCATTGCAGGATCCTGGTGCGGTGTACTTACCTTGTCCCCAGGATCCTGCAATGTCCCCCCGCTGTGTCCGTGAGCTCTGTCCTCCGCCCGAGGCCTCTCTTTGCTGGGCTCCGTTCCCTGCGAGTGTCGCGACGCATGGGGCGGAGCCCGGCGGCAAACTCAAAAAAGTGAAAAATCAAAATACATACAGTACACTGTAATCTTACAGATTACATTACTGTATGACATTATTTCACATCCCTTTTGTCCCCATTGCTTTGTCCAGTGCCCTGCATGCAGTTTTATATTATATATACTGTTCTTTCTGCCTGGAAACTTGAGATTGTCCATAGCAACCAAAAAGTGTCCCTTTACGTCAAAAGTGGTTTTAGACCAGCTAGAAAACAGCGATAGTAAATTAGAACACTTGCAGAACTGAGCGAAAATGAATTGTGGGGAAATTAAGTGTTCTTGCATAGCAAGACCACTTACTGTTATCTCACATATATATTATTCTTATTATTATAGCCAAATTTACCACCCTAACTCCTCCCACAGTTTTTACACTACATAGACAAGTAATATACCGAAACGTGCGGATTGTTCCCGAATGGTGTGCTATTACTTTGTGGAACGTTTCGCCGAATGGTTAACGAAATATTGTCGTTTTTGCGGCGAAATTGGTCCCATAGGAATGAATGGGGAAACTAGAGTGGGAGATGACAAAAGCTGGAAAATCAGAACATGATTTCTAAACTGCCGCCACTCCCTCATTTTCAAGCCCACCTACACAAATCTTATATCAAAACGTTCAGCTATCCCTGCTGCCACTAAACATGTCCACGGCTAAGCCATAGTCCTGATAGTTTTCACAATATGACAATTTGTTTGCAACTCACGCCGTCCATTGACATTCATTGAAACTACACTCTAGCCCCCTCCAAATTTGAAGGGCAATTTCTAAACTGCGACTGTGCCTTCATTTTTAATATTTCAGAGACATACTATACATCAAAATCTAGGTCTGGGTCTTGTGATTCTCACAATATAAAGATCTTCGCTGTAGGATGTATAGTTTTTAAAATACGGCCATTTGTTTAGAGGTCATTTCAGGAAATTTTAGCCATTAATCAGAGTGTACTGTTAGTGTTTGTTTTGTTGCCATGGTTACCAAAGCTTCTGTTATACACAGGGGGGAAGGTGGCTGGAGCATCTCAGCTGATTACAGAGCCCGGGGGAGGGGACAGACACACCATGCACTGATTTATAATAGAGGAATATGATGGGGCAGTTTTGATGGGGTAATTCTGATGGGGCAGTTTTGATGAAGCAGTATTTGGGAAGCATAAACAGGGCATGAGCGTTGCTAGGAAACAGTGGTTGTAAACACAAGATGCTGAGACACTCCAAATGCATGTGACTTCATCTGCTAGACTTGATAATGCTTGTAGACTCCTCCCACAGTTTTCACACTACAGAGACAAATAATATACCGAAACGAGCGGATTGTTCCCGATTGGTGTGTTATTACTTTGTGGAATGTTTTGCCGAATGGTCCACGAAATGACGTTTTTGCGGCGAAATTGGTCCCATAGGAATGAATGGCGAAATGTTCAAAACTAGAGTGGGAAGTGACAAAAGCTGACAACCCCATGATCAGCCAAAACATTATGACCACCCCATGATCAGCCAAAACATTATGACCGCCCCATGTAAAAAAAAAAATATTTTTGAAAAAAAAAAATAATTTTTGAAAAAAGTAAAAAAATAATTTTTGAAAAAAAAAAATCATTTTTGAAAAAAATATATATATTTTTGAAAAAAAAAATATTTTTGAAAAAAAAAAATTATTTTTGAAAAAAAAAAAATTATTTTTGAAAAAAAAAAAATATTTTTGAAAAAAAAATTCCTTTTAAAAAAAAAATTATTTTTGAAAAAAAAATATATTTGAAAAAAAAAATATTTTTGAAAAAAAAAAAATATTTTTGAAAAAAAAATTACTTTAAAAAAAATAATAATTTCGAAAAAAAAATTATTTTTGAAATAAAAAAATTCATTTTTGAAAAAAAAAATTACCTTTGAAAAAAAAAATTACTTTTGAAAAAAAAAATCATTTTTGAAGAAAAAAAAATTACTTTTGAAAAAAATGTTCAGCTCTTTCAGCGAATGATGGAACTTTTTTACTACTATTTATACTTTTTAAAATATTAAGCTTTTTAACACTTTTCACAGTTACTCAAGCCACTCCACCCCACCCAGTTACTCCGCCCACTCCAGTTGTAGAGGCAAGAACACTTTCACAATTTCCCCAGAAATTGTACCTTTTCTAGTTAATTTTATTATTATTATATTATTATTTTTTTAGAATTATTTATATTTATTTATTATATTATAATTTATGATTTTGTGTTTCAAACTTCATTATACCCGGGATATCTACTAGATTTTTGGTGGACAGATTTAAGTGTGTTATTGCTAAGAATTACAGGCCTACAATATAAAACGCCCAATTTCTATGCAAAATAATTGTACCGCTTTGAGACGCAAAAATCTGACATAATCATACCGCCAGGGAGGCTACCCTAATGCCGCGTACACACGAGTGGACTTTACGGCAGACTTGGTCCGGCAGACTGGAGTCTGTCGGATAATTCTATTGTGTGTGTGGGCTGCAGCGGACTTCTTTTTCCCAAAAGTTCGACGTACCTAGAAATGAAACATGTTTCAAATCTTTCCGACGGACTCAACTACGGTCAAAAAGTCCGCTCGTCTGTATACTAGTCCGATGGACAAAAAACGTCGCTTTGGCAGCTATTGGCTACTTGCTATGAACTTCCTTGTTTTAGTCCGGTCGTACATCATCACGTACGAATCCGTCGGACTTTGGTTGATCGTATGTAGGCAAGTCCGTTCATTCGGAAAGTCCATCGAAAAGTCCGCCAGACCTAGTCCGTCGAAAAGTCGGCCCGTGTGTACGTGGCATAAAAGCTATTTAAATATTGCAAGAGAAGGGCCAGTCTGGCAAATTTATGGAGAATACAGACATTTAATTTTCAAATTTGCCTAGACTTTGGCAGAGAGATCTCACTATATGCGTATCCAAATCTTTAAGAAATGAGGGACTGACTCAGTTCACTAGACTTCACTAAAATATCACCTTTGGGAGAAATGATCATTTAAATAAAAAATTTTGTTTAATGGTTTATCAAAAGTAAAGTTACTCTCTGCAAAGAAAACAAAGACTCAATCCACATAACTCTGCAAAGCAAACAAGGATTCCATCCATATAGTTAAAAATGATGTATATAGTACAACAGCAAAATCACAATTAGGATGAGAAACCTTTTGTACTGTACTGTATAAATACTTTGTTATACAATGTGCATTTGTATGCAAGAACAACAGTCATTCTACCCTCTGCGATCTTTAAAATCATCAGGCCAATAAAATTAAAACAGGCATATGGCTTTCTGATTCACAGGCCATTACGGTTTGGCTGAGCACATCTCCTCCCTATTATACTCATAAAGTAGTAATTCCTCCCTAATAACCCCATTTCTGTAACATTGGTGTATGAGTCTCTGCCTGGTAACCATCCTGAAGGGGGAATTTCCTGTCTTCCAATATTATTTGCACAAGAATATTGTCTGGATAAAGCCAGCTGCTTCTTGGAAACAATTAACAGCTCTGTGCTGGCCAATCTGTTCTTTTCAGGACGCCTCACCAAACAGCACATTCTGTAATGCTTTGTATAAAATGGCAATTTATTAAAATAATGCTGCACCAGATATAACTTTGTGTTGCTCTGAGCGCAGCTTCCTGTTGTAAGCTAAGCTTTATTGTTTTATTACTGCAAAGCTTATGTGCCAACACCCACTCCTGCTGCCGGTGCTTAGCCGCTTTTCCTCTCAACTCGTATTTGTTGAGACAGAGAATGTACACAGATAAATACTGTCAGCTGAAGGATAAACCCAGCTCTGAACAAGCTACTAGCTGAAAAGAGTCTGACATTCTACATTTTTTAAAATTCTGTAAACAAAATTAGGGCTTTTTTTAAAGGGAACGTGTGGAGAAGAAATATGGTGAACATACTGTATATGTTCCTTGCTGTCATGCTGATCTAATAGCTTCAGTATTTTCTAAGTCGCTGACTTGGAACCATTATGCAGATGGGGAGTTGTGATTTTTTCTCCGACTTTTTTGATCCTCATGTTTGTTTCAATTCTGTGTCTCAAAGTGCAGCCAGGCAATGGCAGCCTTTACTGTAGATATCACACTTTCTTCCAATAAGTCAGTGCAAAGCAGTGACATTGTGCAATAGCTTAGAGTAGCCAAACAGAAATCAGTTCTGAACAGTTGCATGAATTTTCTATGGATAACTATACTCTTCCCATCACTCTTTGCATATTGATTACTCCAATTTATTACATGCTAGACAAAGCTAAAATGTTAAAAGAGCTTTAGCCAAGCTTTTTAGCCACACTTCTTTTGTAGGTTACAGGAGGACAATTACTTTTGTCCTCCTGTGACCCATTGTTAGCTGATAGCGGGTCATGCCTACTATTGCGCAATATCGGTTGATGGGGTAGAGACCTTCCAGGCACAGGAAGCATTCCGACAATATTGTCGAGATCCACCCTGCTGCCTGATTGACAGCAGGCTCTGTCTTTGAGCACGAGGCTAAGAGCTGGTGCCAGCCATGCCCGCCCGTTAGATGTAATGCAGGAAGGGGAAGATCCACAAAGTTATGATTATTTTGATATTGCACCTGAACACAAGAAATAGGGAAACTCACCTTGGGTCAGAAATAGGAGGAATAGGGTTAGGATTATTTGTAAAGGGGAAGCAGAAAAAGAGAGGAAAATGACAGTTACTAGAGAAAGGAGAGAAGAGTTCCTGAGACAAACCAGAAGGCTAAAGATATGTTCTTGGAATGTTTGGGGGTTGAGGGATCCGTCTAAAAGATTAGCAATTTTTTCTATGGCCAATGAGAGTAAGGTCAAAATACCTTGCTTGCAGGAGACACACCTTGAAAAATATACAATTTGCACTTTGAAGAGCAGAAACTACCAGGTACAATACCACTCTGTTCACACCTCCTACTCGAGGGTGAGTATTTTGGTAGATTCGGGGTGGCTTTCTCCTGCAGGCAGAGTAAGATAGATGAGTATGGACGATATGTTTTCTTTTCTGCTCGGTAGAGGACAGGGCGTACTGGCTAATGTTTATATCCCCCTGCCATTTGGTATAGAGATTCTGAATGAATTAATGAAGTTTATCATGGACAAACCAGAAGTACCTGTTATAGTGGCAGGAGATTTTAATATGACCATGGACAAGAGTCTGGACAGGTTTCCACCTGGAGCACTGTTGAGCATTAGACCTAGCAGCCCGCTCCTCCATATTTGTGGAGGAGCGTCAGAATCCGCCTGCGAACGTTGCAGCTACCGAGAGAGGAAGGAGGGCTAGCGTTACCACACCCGAGAAATTCGTTCTTGGCGGCACAATAAGAGGAAGTAACCTGCCAGTGGGGGGGGGGGGGGTAGGAAGGGGGAAAATTTATTTTTGTACTGTTGTATAAGATGGAAAAATGTTTCAATAAAAAATAATTGATTTAAAAAAAAAAAAAAAAAGATAAAGAACAAGAAAAATGGTGCGCTTATTCTGTGAATACACAAATAAATCCCAAGCGAAGTGATGAATAACAAAGGAATTGGGAAAAATAATAAAAAATCCAAAATATAAATACACAATATAGAAGCAAAAAAAGGTCCAAACAAAAAACCAAAACCAATAAAAAAAGGGTGTTAAAAAACAAATGGATCTGGATCTTGATAGAATAAATGGTTTATCTAGTTGGAATAATACTCTCCAATGATAAAGGGATCAAACAGAGTTAGCCACCACCAATACAATGTTTAAAATGGCCGCTCACCTCTAGGTATGACCAGCGGTTTTAGACATTATTGGCTGTGTGTTGAGTTATTTGAGGGGACAGCAAATTTACACTGTTATACAAGCTGTACACTCACTACTTTACATTGTAGCAAAGTGTAATTTCTTCAGTGTTGTCACGTGAAAAGATATAATAAAATGTTTACAAAAATGTGAGGGGTGTACTCACTTTTGTGAGATGCTGTACACTTCAATCAAAATAAAAAATAAATAAATAATAACCTTGGAGAACACCCCATCTGCTCAGTGAGTCAGTCTTTTGTGCAGGAATTTGATTCCTGTCCCTTTGGTGGCTAAACCGGTGATTTGAAATCTCCTGGTGTGACCCAGCTGAGGTATCCACAAACACACAGACCTGACTGTGCTGTCTCTCATACACAGAAATAATTGATTATTGTCCGTGATACTTTCTTTTTGTGCACTAACATCCAAATTTTCTGGACAAGCTTTCAGGGTGTACCCTCTTATTCAAGGTCTGAACAGTACTTCTTAAAGAAGGGGGTACACCCCGAAAGCTTGTCCTGGTAATTTGGATGTTAGTGCAAATAAAGTATTACAGACAGTACTCAATTGTTTTTGTACTAATACGGCTACAATCCTCTCACATACAGAAAAAAACCTTACTCTCAAGGTTCCACCAGCTGCCATTCAGATTGAAGCCTGCCTTGTAGTTTGGAATATGAGTGGTAATGCAGGAAGGAGAAAGAGGGAGTTACTCAGCATGGACTTCAGGAAGAATACTCCTAGTGATCCTATGAGATGCTATCTGGATTCTCATTGCAGTAAATTACATAGAACTCAGATTAAGGTACACTGAGTGAACATTCTGACTTTACTGTCTGAAGGTGCTAGTTAGGTAAATTTGAATTGAGTAGGTTATATACTGTCCCTCTGCTTTCCCCATCTCTCAAGCTCTGCCTAATATGAGTATCTGCTATTCTGTATCACAACTCTGCATTGGCTACCACCCACAGCTACACCATATTTAGCATTTTCCAGTTTTAGTAAATAAACCCCATAATGTCTGTTTTAGGTATATTTTTCTGGATGTCCCCAAACTCTGTTAGGTTTTGAGGGCATTGTACATCTTTTACTAATAGTAAGGAAAAATGCAGCAGAAAACAACTGCTTAGACAACATATGAATCTCATTCCTACCTTGTAAGTTGTGTAGTCCGTCTCTGGATTCTCGACTTGTACCACAATGTACGCATGAAGAAAGTTTGATGCAATCATATCTGGGACAAAGGGAGTGTTTTCTTCTTGAAACACAATAGCCACAATATCATTACCAATATGTCTCTTCCTCTGCAACTGAAATGATAAAAATATTGGGACTAATGATGCGTAGACACATTTTTTTAATTACAGTAAAACCTTGGATTGCGAGCATTATTCATTCCAGAAACATGCTTGTAATCCAAAGCACCTGTATATCAAAGCAAATTTCCCCATAAGAAATAATGGAAACTCAAATGATTCGTTCCACAACAATTTATTCATAGGTCCTCCAGTTTATAGTCCATATAAAAAGATTATAGCAATGTGACCAGGTTGTGTAACCATAAAATGTCAAAACACAAATGGGAGCCTCCACAAGGGGATTAGAAGCAAAATCCAGCAGAAGCTAAAGAGTATAAAAGAAAGTAGAGGCGCCTCTAAGTGTAGCAATATGTTGCTAAATGTTGTACCTTCATTAAATGTAACCATATTGCTACACTTGGAGGCGCCTCTCTTCTCTTTTATACTCAGTTTTGACATGACGCTACTCGTATATCAAGACATCGCTTGTATATCAAGTCAAAATTTATTAAAACATTTTACTTGTCTCGCAAAACGCTCTCAAACCAAGTTACTCTCAAACCAAGGTTTTACTGTAATATTATCAGTGATATAACTATAATCATAGCAGCTGCTGTGGGGCTCAGAAATGGGAGGGGGCCCCACTAGGCGGGTTGTTGAGGTAACAAACACAGAATATCAGTGTACTTGCAAAGGTAGCACAGATCCAGTACTGTATCTTCAACAGTGCAGACACTCTTCATTCTAGAAGACTGTCTGCACATAGCCCAGTTGCCCCTCCCAGCCACCTTTCCCCCTCATCCCCTAGGCAATTATAGCTACCCCAGCAATGTCACATTGTCTAAGATCTGGTGTTGATTTTTGTCAAAGCTTAGACAGGGAGGTGATGTAATTTAACCTGGAAGACTGGTGTCAACTTATAGTGGAAAAAAAGTACTGCAAGGGGGCATCTCTGGATTGAAGGTAGTTGTTGCAATATAAGATTGTTCTTTATTTTTATACATGCTGGACACCAGATAAAAAAAGAAAAAAAATGATCTCTGTTTTAAAATATAAAAAAAGATTATGGATAGCAGTCATGATTTTGTTTTAGCCCCTTTTGGTTTTCATTATGTCATTGTCTATAAAAGAGAAGGAGAGCTTTGCCATTAGCATTAGAAATACTAAAGCTTCTATTGCTGACTTGTATGTATTAGCTATCTTGTTGTAGGTATTAGCTTTCAGCCCCTCATCCTGATCCTGGATTCACTAACTGGTGAGTCACTGGCCTGGAGAAATCATACAAGACAGACACTTAAAATATGGGCAGAACCTGATATGATGCTATGTTTGAAATCATTCAGTTGATAATGGCTCATAGCTAATGGGTCTCATAGCTTAAGCATTTAAAGTGCAATTATGTCCTTTTGGTAGAAAACATCCTTAGAATCACAGTTAGTGGAGAATAATATACAGCATTACACGCACTCATAGACTTTGGTGTTGATTTACTAAAACTGTAGAGAGAAAAATCTGGTGCAGCTCTGCATAGAAACCAATCAGTTTGCAGATTTTTTTTTTTTTTTTTCTCAAAGCTTAATTAAACAAGCTGACGTTAGAGGCTGATTGCCTACATGGCTACCATGCACAACTGCACCAGATTTTGCACTGTTTTAGTTAAGCAACCCCTTTTGTAAATGTATTTCTTTCCAAATAAAAATATCCTTCTAGACCAGGGATATGCAATTAGCAGACCTCCAGCTGTTGCAGAACTACAAGTCCCATGAGGCATAGCAAGACTCTGACAGCCACAAGCATGACACCCAGAGGCAGAGGCATGATGGGACTTGTAGTTTTGCAACAGCTGGAGGTCCGCTAATTGTATATCTCTGTTCTAGACAAACAGCAGTTTAGTAAGATGTGTTTTTACCTGTGTTAGAATTTGCTTGAATAAATAAATTTTAATTAAAAAAAAGTATATATATATACACACAGTGTATATATAGTATATTAGAATGAAGAGACAATCAGCGCACACACATAAACAACAAATAATTGCAAGCTGAACACCTAAAAGGAGCAAATCACAACACCTCAAAAAATAGCAAGAAATATATAAAAACGGTGCAGCGCAAAATAAGTCCATACAATATGCAATGAAATGTTGTACAGAAAAAGAGAGATGAAGCCACCACGTGATGAAAAAGCTCTTCAATTGATATATAATATTCAAGGTGACAAATCCTTCCACCGTCAGTATAAGGTACTCTTACCGAATCTGAAGGACCACTGAATAATCAGATGGTCAGATAGGCTTATTACCACACATAGGGTGATGAATGGATCCAACAGCACTAATCCACCAGTGAGGACAGGATATATACAGATAAATCCCTCCAACAGCATGAAACCACAAAATCTGGTGAACCACTGTGTATTCCGATGGTCAAATCAGCTTGTACTGCACATAGGGTGAGACTGATGAATGAACCCAGCAGCACCAATCCAACAATAGAGATGGAATGTGTACAGGTAACTCACTCCAGCAGCAGGGAACCACCAGCATAAAAAGAAAAAGCAATCTAAGTGTAGACTTAATAGATCGTTTATTATATAAAAAGGATTCCCGGCTGATTAGCAGGAATAACAGTCAGAAAATAAGTATGCTAAACATGTAGCCAAAAGTTCAGTAAAATGCCGGCATTGCGCTGCACCGTTTTTATATTTCTTGCTATGTATATTTTATATATATATTTTATATATATATATATATATATATATATATATATATATATATATATATATATATATATATATATATATGATGTTTCTTGTTTGACACCTTGGTAATGGGACACCTTTTTATAGGCCACCAGTTGAGACTGAACCAATTGATATTAATTTGCACTGGCAAGCGGCGGGGTTGTTTTCTAACCACTGATAGATTTCAGATAGTGTCTTGGCTTTCCATGCCTTTTTGCACCTCTCTTTCCTCATATGTTTAATATTTTTCCTTGTGACATTCCATTTTATTACACATAACTTGATTTCTAAACTTATTTCTTTTGGTTTCTTTGTATGTATGGATTGCATGGGTTGGTGAACATTTCAAGTCAATAGCACCAATAGAAATATATTTACCTAGAAAAATGGTGACGTGTTCAATACTTATTTTATATATATAGTGCCTTACAAAAGTATTCATACCCCTTAAAATTTTCCACATTTTGTCATGTTACAACCAAAAAACCTAAATGTATTTCATTAGAATTTTATGTGATAGACCAACACAAAGTGGCATATAATTGTGAAGTGGATGGACAATGATAAATGGTTTTCCTAATTTTTTACAAATAAATATGTGAAAAGTGTGTTGTGCATTTGATTTGTATTCAGCCCCCCTGAGTTAATACTTTGTAAAACAACCTTTTGCTGCAATTACAGCTGCAAGTCTTTTTGGGGATGTATCTACCAGCTTTGCACATCTAGAGAGTGAAATTTTTGCTCATTCTTCTTTGCAAAATAGCTCAAGCTCTGTCAGATTGGATGGAGAGCGTCTGTGAACAGCAATTTTCAACTCTTGCCACAGATTCTCAATTGGATTTAGGCCTGGACTTTGACTAGGCCATTCTAACACATGAATATGATTTGATCTAAACCATTCCATTGTAGCTCTGGCTGTATGTTTCGGGTCGTTGTCCTGCTGGAAGGTGAATCTCTGCCCCAGTCTCAAGTCTTTTACAGACTCTAACAGGTTTTCTTCTAAGTGTGCCCTGTATTTTGCTCCATCCATCTTCCCCTCAACTCTGACCAGCTTCCCTGTTCCTGCTGAAGAAAAGCATCCCCACAGCATGATGATGCCACCACCATGTTTCACGGTGGGGATGGTGTGTTCAGGGTGATTTGCAGTGTTAGTTTTCCACCACACATAGCATTTTGCTTTTAGGCCAACAATTTTGGTCTCATCTGACCAGAGCACCTTCCTCCACATGTTTGCTGTGTCCCCCACATGGCTTCTGGCAAACTGCAAATGGAACTTCTCAACAATGGCTTTCTTCTTGCCACTCTATAAAGGTCAGATTTGTGGAGTGCACGACTAATAGTTGTCCTGTGGACAGATTCTCCCACCTGAGCTGTGGATCTCTGCAGCTCCTCCGGAGTTACCATGGGCCTCTTGGCTGCTTCTCTGATTAATGCTCTCCTTGTCTGGCCTGTCAATTTAGGTGGATGGCCATGTCTTGGTAGGTTTGCAATTGTGCCATACTCTTTCCATTTTCAGATGATGGATTGAACAGTGCTCTGTGTGATATTGTTTTATAACCTAACCCTGCTTTAATCTTCTCCACAACTTTATCCTAGACCTGTCTGGAGTGTTCCTTGGCCTTCATGATGCTGTTTGTATACTAAGATTCTCTAGAAAAAAACTCTGAGGGCTTCACAGAACAGCTGTATATATACTGAGATTAAATTACACACAGGTGGACTCTTTTTACTAATTAGGTGACTTCTGAAGGCAATTAGTTCCACTAGATTTTAGTTAGGGGTATCAGAGTAAAGGAGGCTGAATACAAATGCACACCACACTTTTCAGATATTTATTTGTAAAAAATGTTGAAAACCATTTATCATTTTCCTTCCACTTCACAATTACATGCCACTTTGTTTTGGTCTATCACATAAAATCCCAATAAATTATTTTTAGGTATTTGGTAACATGACAAAATGTGGAAAATGTCAAGGGGTATGAATACTTTTTCAAGGCACTGTGTGTATATATATATATATATATATATCCTGTATATATCTGGAGCCTCTGCAGAGATGTCTCTGGTTGCTTATGCTAGGCAGATAAGTCATCAGTCCGAGAAACAAACATGCAGCTTCCTTACATCATTTACCTCCCCCCTTCAGAACCTCTCTCACTAAGCAGTTCATAGGAAATGGGAGATTATAACATGTCCAGAAGTGCAGCCAGCAGTAATTTGAAATAAAGGTTGCTGAATTCCTTCCAGCATATGTAGCAGAGCTGGGGGTGGGGTGCTAAACAAAGTTAGAGTTTCACTTTGAATAAGAACACAGCTGAGAACTTGTGAGATGATATGAATAAATCATTTTCACATTATGGAAATATACACGTAAATTAAAAAAGAATGCTTTATTTACTAATTTGGCCCAGTTTTCCTTTTTTACTAATAAAAAAAAATCAGGAGATATCCATCACCATTTACCACCAAACGAATGCCCAATTTGTTCCAGAAAAAAACAAGGTATAATTCACCTGTGTACACTAAGTAGTTGTGATCAGTGGTGGCCTGTCCATTAGGGGTGCAGGGGCGCCACCCCCCTATCCATGCATCTGGCCCGCCGGGGAACAGGACACATGGATTCCAGTCGGGGTTTTTTTTGTAAGCACGTGATTAGAGCCTGAGGCTCTAATAGGCTTCAAAAATGAGTGTTCTCAGGGAGCAGAGCACTGCGCCCGAAGCCCACCCAGTTGTGTGACAATAGCGAATGAATAATTGTAACAATGATTCTCCTCGCAGCCAATCAGGAAGTGGGTCCTGAGACCCATCACCCGATTGGCCGAAAGGAGATCCAATCAGATTAGCTGCCAGGAGGAGGAGGGAGGAGACGAAGGGGAAGCAAGGCTGTCGCCACCTGGAGCACTGCCTGCGAGATGGGGTAAGTGCGGGGTCCCAGCTACTGACTGACTGACCGACCAAGGGGGGGGGGGTGAGGGGGGTGCCGCCCGTGACCCACCATAGCTATTCAGTCAGTTTTAAAGTGGTAGTAAACCACTGTGTGTGTTTTTTTTTTTTTTTTGCAACCTGCAAGGTAAAGCCATAATGTGCATCGCATACTAGCACATTGTGTGAAACGTACCTGAAAATGAAGTCCTTCTCCAGCGCCATGCTATCACCACTGAGAGGGCTTCCATCTTCACCCGGTCTTCCTTCCAGTTTTGCAAACTCTGGCTTTGTGAGTGGCCGGAGCAGCGATGACATCACAGGACTCTGAAGGAATGGCCACCTGTTGCATTTACAGTAAAAAATCTCCTAAACGGTGCATGTTTAGGAGATATTTACAGTACCTATAGGTAAGCCTTATTATAGGCTTACCTATAGGTAAAAGTCGGAGATGGAAGTTTAATCCCACTTCAATGCACTATTTAGAAAGCCTTTACCCCCCACTGACTAGAGTGACCAATGCCAGGGTTAGGGCACACTGCCCCCTCTCCCTTTCTATACACATCTGTATGCATTCTGTTGCTGTTAAGTGCAGTAAGGAAAACCAACATACCAATCATTATGATATCCATTGAAGGTATTAATGAGACAAGGAGCGTTATGATTTGTCTAACTGCAGCAGCATCCTAACTTCCATACTTGCTCTATATTACTGAGTGGTAGTAAAGGTGCCGAATGTGATCCCAGGAACATTAAAAGTATAGTCAAGAATTTAAAAAAAAATTATTTTGTTTAGATGAATATGAAACAATACATATTAATATTTTAGATTCTTCTTTTGAGCAGGCAGGTGGAGCTTTAGGCTCATTTTACTTTTTTTCTTCTGCCAGTTGATTACAGAACCAACATTGTAATTTACAAAAGCAAGTGAAGGTGTCCCAATAATGATCCATCCCTCCCTCTGTGGACAGCTCTGCTTGAGGTTTCATTCAGACATAGTGAGCCTCAATGCAGGCAGGTACTGTGTACTAACTTTAGGTAACCCATTGCGTTATGGGAACTGTTTATTGCGTATGAAATGTTTAATTGTAAATCAATAGATTGAATACATATAGAAAAACTGACCCCAAATTAAAGTGTTACTAAACCCAGTAATTTGAAAATAGTTTATTCCCCCCTAGTGCCCACAGCTTTTAAAACTTCCTTTTACATTCAAATACTGCCACTATATATCTTTTTGGCTGATCTGTATACCACGGTCACATGATAAACTGCAGGGTCCACTTAGAGTGCTGAGTGTTCAGGTAGGAGGAGATTTCCACTATAGCCTGTGTCCTCATGCTGTTATGGGAGGCAGATCATGCATCGATCAAGATGTGACATTCCACCCACTGTGTTCTTTTTTAGTTACTGAGCATGGAGGAGGAGGGAGGGACTGGGTTGTCATTTAGGGTCAGTATACATGCCCAAATGTGTGATCTCAATATCATGTGGCCTGAAAAGCTCAAACAAGGAAATTTCTCTCCAGCGATAGAGACCAAACTGAGCATGTGCAGCAGTACTACCCTCACTGTGTCTTATCTGGTCTTACCAAGAGTGACCCTGCAGGAGGGGAAGGATCTGTGCATACAGGATCAAAGAGCCTTTTTACACAAGGCAGAGGATTAACCCCTTAAGTTCCACAGTGAGTATAACAAGCATGTTATTCTGCATAAACAGACAGATTTTCCTGTTGTGGGTTTAGTAACACTTTAAAAAGCTTTTAAAACTAAGCATTTAACCATGAGGTTCAAGTAATTTTTTAATACTTTCAATAGTGTGTCCTATAAAGAGGGTAGAAATTACCCCCTGGTAAACAAAGAAAGAGATATGGGGGTCAACAACAACTAGGAAGCCCAAACTGACTAGGGGGCAGCATGTGGGAAAAGGAACAGGTGGGGAATTTATTGAAAAGGCTGTCAGTATTTTCCAAATTGAAGTGCCCTACTTTAAGATCGCTTTCACACCGAAGCACAGCTAAAACAGAGCTAAAGCGCCAGTCGCTTTTCGGGTGCTAGCGGTAGCGTTTTTTTTTAAGGTCACGTGACAACCCGCCCCAAAAATGCTGCTTGCAGGACTTTTTCTAACATCCCACAAGCGCACTGCCCAAGTGTGAAAGCATTCATGCAAATGAATGGGTGGCAGTTTTCAGGCGCTTTTTCAGGCTCTATTTCTAGCGCTAAAATGCCTGAAAACTGCCTCAGCCTGAAAGGGGTCTAAATCACAAGTTTAATTTGGCTGTGTAGCAGTCTGCTTAACCAAATTCTATGCTCCTGGCTATGTTCTAAATTTCTTCTATTTTCAGATCCTAAAATACTTGACTGTTAAATCTGGATCCTGGAACAAGAATTATGTAGCGGATGAAATCAGAAAAGGACACCATAGCTTGAGTTTGAAGCCAGAGAGACTCCAAACATTTTATACCTTTGAGAATTTTCAGTTTTTAATCTTATTTATGTGTTCTGGAACAGTCAATTGTTTTTTTCCCATACATGCAATAAAGCACTATAGTTGATTTGTATTCCTAATAGAAATGTATTTACTGTCCCATCTGAAAACATCAAGTCACCTATAAGCCTTATTCTAGTTCTATAAGCCGTATTAATT
Organism: Lithobates clamitans; assembly: GCA_037952925.1. NCBI lineage: Eukaryota > Metazoa > Chordata > Amphibia > Anura > Ranidae > Lithobates > Lithobates clamitans. The sequence continues at coordinate 6,335,297 of JBBGZY010000098.1, forward strand.
ATTGTAACAGAAAGCTATTTTTTTCCTCCCTAAACTTTTTGATGCATAGAAAAGGGATGCCCAACTATTTTGTTAGTACGGTACTTTTTTTTTTTCAGCAGGACAAAGAATTTTCCATGCAGTATACAGTTTTATTATATATTTTAGCCACAGGTGGTTCCTACAGTCTGGATGGGTATAATAGAGCAATTTTCTCTGTAAATTGAACATATTTGGTGTGCTCACAGTATGAAGTTCTAAAAGTACAGTAAATTGCACAAATAATACGTTTACATTAAACGATGATAGATTGAGCTTGCTTTGATCTGTTTAATGGGTAAGGAGTTTTGTAGCAGGACCTTTATTTATTTTTAGATAAGGAAAGTCTACTTCCATCATCTTTCAATAGAGAACATGGATGTATCATATGTTACATAGATATCACCCACTTCCAAGAACTAATTCCACCAGTTTACAGCTCTGTCTGTACTGTGCCTTCCATAGGTTGAACACTTACATCAGGAATGTACAGGATAATTGGAAATATAAACTGGAATTCAGTGCAAAGAAATAAGTTATATTTAAAAGAAACCTGTAATGAAATAAGTTCATAGGTAATAACTGATAACCTCTCCAATGGGGGTTGCTGGGCTTTCCTTCTGACTTAAAGAGTTCAGTAATTTAAGTCAATGACACGGAACAAGTATAAAAATCATAATTTCCGACTTTGGTTCTGACTTTACTGGCTCAATGCTTGTTCTGGGTCAGGGAAGCATAAATCATTGAAGCCAAGGAAGACCAGATAATTTGTGTTTTAGAAGGAGGTCAGCAGAGGTAGCCTACATAAATAAACAGGTAATCCAGCTTCAAGTATGAGAAAAGGAGATTTCTTTAGTTTTTACTGCTCAATTATCCAGGTTGTGGCAGGTTGGTGTGCAAAATACTATTGCTTTAACCCCTTTGAGCTATAGGAAACTTATACAGTGCCTTGAAAAAGTATTCATACCCCGTGAAATTTTCCATATTTTGTCATGTTACAACCAAAATCGTAAATGTATTTTATTGGGATTTTATTTGATAGACCAACACAAAGTGGCACATAATTTTTTTAGAAATAAATATGTTAATAACTGTGGCTTGCATTTAACCACTATGCGTCCGCGCTATAGCCGAAAGACGGCTACAGCGCGGACTTCAATTGCCGGGAGGGCGTCCCTGGACGGCCTCCTGTTTACTTCCGCATTGCGCGCTCCCGCGGGCGTGCATTGCGGAAGTTTTGTGCTGGCCGTGTCCCTCGGACACAGCCAGTCACAGATCACTGTAAACGGCCAATGACAGCGGCCGTTTACAGTGCGATCGGCGGTGCCAATGAGAGAGGATCTCATATGTAAACATATGAGATCATCTCTCATCGCCGGCTCTCCCTCCTCACACAGAGACAGCGTGTGAGGAGGGAGAGCGGAACCGCTGCGGCGGTAAGTGTAAAAGAAAAAAAAAAAAGGTGTCCCGCTGTTAACAGTCCCTGCCATCGGCCCCTGCCATCTGCCCCTGCCATCTGCCCCTGCCATCTGTCCCCAGTGCCATCTGTTCCCACTGCCACGTATAAGTGACATCTGTCATCAGTGCCACATAGTGCCATCTGTCATCAGTGCCACATAGTGCCATCTGTCATCAGTGCCACATAGTGCCATCTGTCATCAGTGCCACATAGTGTCATCTGTCATCAGTGCCATCTGTCATCAGTGCCACCTGTCAGTGTCACGTGCCATCTGTCATCAGTGTCACGTGTCATCAGTGCCACGTATCAGTGCCACCTGTCATCAGTGTCATCAGTGCCACGTATCAGTGCCATCTGTCATCAGTGTCATCAGTGGCACGTATTAGTGCCATCTGTCATCAGTGCCACGTATTAGTGCCATCTGTCATCAGTGCCATGTATTAGTGCCATCTTTCATCAGTGCCACGTGTCATCAGTGCCACATATCAGTGCCATTTGTCATCAGCGCCACATGTCATCAGTGCCACATATTAGTGCCATCTGTCATCAGTGTCACGTGTCATCAGTGCCACGTATTAGTGCCATCTGTCAGTGCCACGTATTAGTGCCATCTGTCAGTGCCACGTATTAGTGCCATCTGTCATTAGTGCCAGGTATTAGTGCCATCTGTCATCAGTGCCACGTATTAGTGCCATCTGTCATCAGTGCCACATCAGTGTCAGTGCCACGTATCAGTGCCATCTGTCATCAGTGCCACATCAGTGCCACGTATCAGTGCCATCTGTCATCAATGTCACGTCAGTGTCACATGTCATTGTCCTGGTTCTCCAGGGCCTTCAAAAGTGTAATAGGTAGTCAACAAATTAGATGTGTAATTTATGCTCCTAGAACACGTGACAGCGCTCCCTGCATGTTGGGCCTCTGTATGTGGCTAGGCTGTGAAAAAGTCCCACACATGTGGTATCGTAATACTCAGGAGGAGTAGCAGAATGTATTTTGGGGTGTCATTTGTGGTATATACATGCCATGTGAGAGAAATAACCTATTACAATGACAATTTTGTGGGGGGAAAAAAAATCTTCATTTTGCAAAGAATTGTGGGAAAAAATGACAACATCAAAAAGCTCACCATGCATCTTACTAAATACCTTGGAATGTCTACTTTCAAAAAAGGGGTCATTTGGGGGGTATTTGTACTTTCCTGACTTGTTCGGGTCGCAAGAAATGAGATAGGCCGTCAGTACATCAGGTGTGATCAATTTTTTATGATTTGCACCATAACTTGTAGACTCTCTAACTTTCACAAAGACCAAATAATATCCACTAATTTGGGTTATTTTTACCAAAGATATGTAGCAGTATAAATTGTGGCCAAAATTTATGAAGAAAAATTACTAATTTGCAAAATTTTATCACAGAAACTAAGAAAAATGCGTTTTTTTTCAAAATTTGCGGTCTTTTTTCATTTATAGCGCAAAAAATAAAAAACCCAGAGGTGATCAAATACCACCAAAAGAAAGCTCTATTTGTATGAAAAAAAGGACAAAAAATTCATTTGGGTACAGTATTGCATGACTGAGTAATTGTCATTCAAAGTGTGAGAGCGCTGAAAGCTGAAAATTGGTCTGGTCACGAGGGGGGTTTAAGTGCCCAGTTGTCAAGTGGTTAAATTCAGCCCCCCTGAGTCAATATTTTGTAGAGCCACCTTTCGCTGCAATTACAACTGCAAGTCTTTTTGGGTATGTCTTTACCAGTTTTGCACATCTAGAGAGTGACATTTTTGCCCATTCTTCTTTGCAAAATAGCTCAAGCTCTGTCAGATTGGATGGAGAGCGTCTATGAACAGCAATTTTCAACTCTTGCCACAGATTCTCAATTGGATTTAGGTCTGGACTTTGGCTGTGCCATTCTAACACATGAATATGCTTTCATCTAAACCATTCAATTGTAGCTCTGGCTGTATGCTTAGGATTGCTGTCCTGCTGGATGGTGAACTTCCTCCCCTGTCTCACATCTTTTGCATACTCTATTTGGCTCCATCCATCTTCCCATCAACTCTGACCAGCTTCACTGTCCCTGCTGAAGAAAAGCATCTCCACAACATGATGATGCCACCACCATGTTTCACAGTGAGAATGGTGTGTTCAGGGTGATGTGCAGTGTTTGTTTTCTGCCACACACAGCGTTTTGCTTTTAGGCCAAAAAGTTAAATTTTGGTCTCATCTGACCAGAGCACCTTCTTCCACATGTTTGCTATGTTCCTCACATGGCTTCTTGCAAACTGCAAACTGGACTTCTTTTGGCTTTCTTTCAACAATGGCTTTCTTCTTGCCACTCTTCCATAGATTTGTGGAGTGCACGACTAATAGTTGTCCTGTGGGCAGATTCTCCCACCTGAGCTGTGGATCTCTGAAGCTCCTCCAGAGTTACCATGGGCCTCTTGGCTGCTTCTCTGATGAATGCTCTCCTTGCCTGGCCTGTCAGTTTAGGTGGACGGCCAAGTCTTGGCAGGTTTGCAGTTGTGACATACTCTTTCCATTTTCAAATGATGGATTGAACAGTGCTCCATGAGATGCTCAAAGCTTGGGATATTTTTTTTATAACTTAACCCTGCTTTAAACTTTTCCACAACTTCATCCCTGACCTGTCTGGTGTGTTCCTTGGCCTTCATGGTGCTGTTTGTTCACTAAGGTTCTCTAACAAACTTATGAAGGCTTCACAGAACAACTGTCTTTATATTGATATTAAATTACATACAGGTGGACACTATTTACTAATTAGGTGACTTCTAAAGGTAATTGGGTCCACTAGAATTTTGTTAGGGGTATCAGAGTAAAGGGGGCTGAATACAAATGCACGCCACACTTTTCAGATATTTATTTGTAAAAAATTTTGAAAACCATTTATCATTTTCCTTCCACTTCACAATTATGTGCCACATTGTGTTGGTCTATCACATAAAATCCGAATAAAATGCATTTAAGTTTTTGGTTGTAACATGACAAAATGTGGAAAATTTCAAGGGGTATAAATATTTTTTCAAGACACTGTAAATGACTCCACTTGCTTGCATTCTCCAAAAACTAAACCTAAGCACTCCCTCTAAAACAATTCTTATTTATCAGTGCACAAATCTTTTGTATAGTCTTTATAATAAACAGATACGTCTGCTACATTCTACATGCATTCCTCATATGCTTAAGACCATATGAGTTTTGGTACACAAGCTTCAAATGCCTTTACAGCTCAGGGTCTGGAGCTACTGTTCGTATCCTTAAAATATTGGGTTAAGCTGACAGTTCCACTTAATTTTCTTTATTTATGTTGGTGAATCTGACATATGGAGTTTTATTACTAACCACAGATAAAAACATAACACTATAAACACAAACTACCTTTTACAAACATAATAATCAAACAAAGAGTCACTCCCATTAAACTAAAAACACATTTGCAAAACAAACTATTGGGAAAGAATTTCTCCTACTTATTCTGGGCCATTTTGTGGGCTGGAATGAACTATTCATCTCATTGTTCAGCTTACATAGTTACATAGTAGGTGAGGTCAGAAAAAGACACAAGTCCATCAAGTCCAACCTATGTGTGTGATTTTATGTCAGTATTACATTGTATATCCCTGTATGTTGCGGTCGTTCAGGTGCTTATCTAATAGTTTCTTGAAACTATCGATGCGCCCCGCTGAGACCACCGCCTGTGGAAGGGAATTCCACATCCTTGCTGCTCTCACAGTAAAGAACCCTCTACGTAGTTTAAGGTAGCTTGTAAGCTTGTTTCTGGCAAGTCCTTCTACCATATTGGCTTGTATTACCCCACAGGCTGCACCCAAGCCTTGTGTTTTTTTAGGTCCCTGACTAGCGTGTGACCTTGTGTATGAAATTGAGAATGCAACATCTGTGTACCTGCTGAGTATCTCCTTCTGTAAATGGTAACTTTGTGGATACATGAAACATGATCTCCTTTTCTCTGAATACAGTGTATATGGATTCGGTCCCTGTCTGCCCATGTGCCACATCCAAACCTCCTCGAAACCTGGAAAAGAAGGTTACGTGTTATAAAAAAATCATGATTTAATCATAACTAATCTATATATTGGTTTCACTAGGTACTTCATTAGTCACACATACGTTAAAGCTTTTATAGACCCAATCACTTAAAGCCTAACTCCACATTTAATTTCTTTTTAAATTGTTTATTTGAGCCAAAATAGACTTCTGCACTCACATGAGCAGCTCTTGCCGGGTATTCATGACTCCACTTTCTTGCATTCTCCAAAAACTAAACCTAAGCTCTCCCTCTAAAACAATTCCTATTTATCAGTGCACACATTTTTGTATAATTTATATAATAAACAGATACTTAATGCTGTGATCCTGCAGTGGGATGGGGATTTCTTTTCTTGCTCTCGATACAGCATTGCTCAGCCATTAATCGAAAGCTTTGTATTCTATGAATCAATACAAAGCTTCCTCTGATTTGCTGAGGCAGGAGGATGATGTCTCGATCTCTGCCTTTACCAATCAACAGAAGCTTTGTATTCATTCATAGCAGTGCTCAGCCTGATTTGAATTCATTCTGGGAGTGCAAAGGGAAATTCCCATCCCACTGCCAGAACACAGTTCTGTATGTAGCTGTTAATACAGCATGCACAGCAAGAACATCTGTTAGCGCAGTAAACAGTTTATTTGGGCCAGCTTTTTTAACCATTTTAGCCCTGGAAGGATTTACCCACTTCCTGACCACGCCATTTTTTGCGATATGGCACTGCGTCGTTTTAACACACAATTGTGTGGGCATGCGACGTTGTACCCAAACAAAATTGATGTCCTTTCTTTCCCACAAATAGAGCTTTCTTTTGGTGGTATTTGATCACCTCTGCGGTTTTTTATTTTTTTTCTGCTATAACCAAAAAAAGACAGACAATTTAAAAAAAAAAAAAACTATATTTTTTTATTTTCTGCTATAAAATACACCCAATATTTTTTTTAAATCAAACTTCTTCATCAATTTAGGCCAATATGTATTCTGCTACATATTTTTGGTAAAAAAACCCCAATAAGCGTATATTGATTGGTTTGCACAAAAGTTATAGCTTCTACAAAATAGAAGATAGATTAAGGGCCAGTTCACACCACATGCACTCCAGTGCGTTTCTGTTCTGCATCAAAAACGCATGGAAAGTAGGTTATATAGTTTTCAATGGCATAGTTCACACCAGTGCAGGCAGTTCCAGGGCTTTTCAGTTTCAGAAAAAAAAGTAGAACATGCTGCATTTTTACTGCACTGGACTGTACTAGAACGCAGTAAAGCACATCAAAAACGCACTGGAACGCATCAAAAACGCACTGGGCCCTATTATAGTGAAACATAACAAGAAGAAAGAAGAAATGCACCAAAAACGCACCGGAATGCATCACAAACACGCATGCAGAAACGCATCCGGAACGGATCTGGAGTGCGTTTTTGTGGTGAGAACCAGCCCTTATAGCATTTTTGTTATTTTTTTTTTTTTACTAGTAATGTCGGTGATCTGCGATTTTTAACGGGACTGCGACATTGCGGCGGACAGATCGGACACCTGACTGACATTTTTTTTTGGGGAATCAGTTACATTATTACAGTGATCAGTGCTAAAAATATGCACTGGCATTGTACTAATGGCACTGGCAGGAAAGGGGTTATCATCATGGGTGATCAAGGGGTTAAATGTGTTCCCTCAGCTGGTCGGCAAGTGGTTAAAGGTTTATTAAATGTGGTGCTAACCTAGATGATTATGCAATTTTCTTTATTTCAACCAGGGGTTGCCGAAAAGAAAATGACTAGATTCTCCCATCAACGCAGTCAGTGTTGATGGAGGAATCCCTCCCTCTGCACTATTGTATTCTGACGGTGGGAGATTTCCCTGCCATCAGAATATAATGATCACTGCTGGAGGCTACAGCTGCTGCCAGCGATCATATGTAAAAAAAAAAAACAACAGACAGGCTGGCTGTATTGAAGACAATCGATAGATCGCCTTTAGTACAACCAGCCTGCCCCAGATGAATTGAAATGTCGCCAGTTCCTACTCAACAATTCGAATTTTGATCTATCTATGGCTGGTTTTAGGCTTGCTATAAGCTTTACCACAATAATGTTTTCCTCAGAAATGGTGACTAGATATTTAGATTTATTCAGTAGCTTAGTGCAATGAGCAAAGGTAACAGACTAAGGTCCCTTTCACACGGACGCCTCAGCTTGGTGGACTCCACTCGCTCAGTGGGTGATCACTCCGCTGATCCCTGCTGAACAGGCGAATGACAGATCTATCTCCACTCACTGTGCAGAGCGGAGATGGACTCAGTCCCACTTTCCCCTATTGGGAAATTGGGTGAAAACGGACCGCATGTCCTTTTTCAGCTGATTATATCTGATCCATTTCACCAGACGGATTTGGAGGACAGGATCGAAGCAGATGTCAATGGACATGTCACTGCTGACATCCGCCACTCCATAGGGGTGAATAGAGGGTCCTATCAGGTCCGCCTGAAAGCTGACAGGCAGACATGATCGGACAGCCTGTGTGAAAGGGGCCAAAGGGGTTGATTTACTAAAACTGGAGAATGCAAAATCTGGTGCAGCCATGTATGGTAGCCAATCAGCTTCTAACTTCAGCTCAATTAAGCTTTGACATAAAAAACTGGAAGCTGATTGATTTGCAGAGCTGTACCAAATGTTGCTCCCGTTTTCGTAAATCCACCCCAAAGTATAGTAACCTACTGCAAAGAATATCCCTTTTATTTTTCTTTAACCACAGTTCACAGCCATATCAATGAAATTTGCATTCGGGTTGCTTGGTGTGAGTTACTGCACAATAGCAAGCTTGGGATTCATATCACATCTGCTAATGCTACTAAAACTGTTTCAGGGGCAAAACTTTAGTAGTTTGTGGTGGTTTAAATATATTACACAATATATTATATCAATAAATGGAACAAACAAGGGAAGAGCTTAGAACATGACAATAGCTGGTAATGTCAAAGTTTCTGATTGCTGCATACACTGCAACTTTCCCTTCATCAAAAGGAGAAAAAGAGCACAGAGAATGGGCAATCAAATCTATCTAGAGAAAATCCTTGAGAAAAAAACATAATCAGCAAAACTTTTCAACGTACAAAATATTGATTTCCAACCCATTTAATCTCACTTTTCACAAACAAAACAAAGCTATCATCTTGATGCCAAAAAGGCATTACAAAATCTGTACTATTGATTTAAATTTCCAGAGTGATTCTTCCCACACTGTCACTTATGTTAGTCACTGCACACATTCTCAAAACTTACCCTTTGAAGTCCTGTAGTAATACAGTATCTCCCAATAAAGCCAAGAACTCTGTAAAAGCTGCACTTTCCTCATTATTGCCAAACAATTCTTCTTCTAACGTCTGAAAATGAGGAAAATGGTGATAGCATCAGTTAACAAATCTAGTGCACACAACTGTTAAGAAATCCAGATAGGTTCGATCTAAAGTGTAAATCTCCCACTCCAAATCAAGGAAATATATAACCATAGTACGACATAAGGTCATTGATTTGCCTTCTTCTGTCTTCACTCATATGATCTATAAATTGGGGATATGTGCTGAATGTTTATATATGACCATGCATGAATCCAGTGTTTTTCAACCTTTTTTTAGTCAAGGCACCCCTTAAAATTCCAATCTCAAGACACCCTATTCTAAAATGCAAAAAACTAAAATAATAATTTTACATATCACAGCAGCCTCCACGCTTGTAGTACACCCAACATCACAGCTGATTTATTCTAAAAAAAAGCAAATACACTGTTGCAAAAACGAAAATAAAAAACGTAATTTAGCTCAGCCATCCCTACTGTGAGAAAAGGTTATAAGAGCAAATACACTGTTGCACACTGGTAATGACTAGTATTCTAGTGCTTCTCTTCTCCCTTAGTTCTTATCCCTTTCTCAGATAATGTGACCCCAGTGCTGATGGAGATTTGCAAATGGAGATTGCCCCAGGGATAATATGGGCATGGGAGGTGAAACCAGACCATCCAAGGAGTATAGAAAAGTACAAAATATATTGAAAAAACATATAGAAAAACATTGAGATATACAAAAATTAGTAAATTTTTGTATATCTCAATGTTTTTCTATATGTTTTTTCAATACATTTTGTACTTTTCTATACTCCTTGTATGGTCTGGTTTCACCTCCATGCCCATATTATCCCCGGGGCAATCTCCATTTGAAAATCTTTATATATGGGATGTGGCATGGGTCCTCCAGTCCTTATTCTCATAAGAGGTTTCTCCTAAATTATTTTCTCCAGTGCTGATGGAGCAGGGCAGGGGAGGGGTAAAGCTCCCAATGTCCTCCTTATCTACTGATAACATCATTGGGTGTTATGATGCCACTGGCTGGCCCGCATGGTGCCCAAGGTTGTAATGCTGCATAATAAAAAAACTGTTTCTTTATGTAAAAAAAGGCAGGCTTGATTCAACCACTGGTTTGTTGACAATTTTTGTGCAGTTTGGGGCAATTTTTAGACATTTTGCCAAGGCACCCCTGAAGAATGCAGAAGGTACCCAGGGTGCCATGGCACTTTAGTTGAAAAGGACTGGCGCAGTTGACTGGGCACAAAAGCTGACAGTCATGAGTATAATTGGATGATCTGGCCTTACCATCTATCTGACTTTACCTCAAATGGTCATTGGGTAAGTAGTATATGTAGATCAATTTTTCTCTATGTGTTGCTTAATTGCTGAATGCAAGTACTGATTTCCCAGAATTTATTTAAATTTTTTGTGTTTGCTATATGTTCACAACACAGTTTGCAAGGCAGTAAAAGGCAGGAAACCATACAACTATAATAACAGAATCATTGCACACCAATGAACAAACTGAGTAGTCTATAGATATACATTTTCCTCATTTCCCTGAAATTGCATGCTAACTAAATTTGACTGACTGGAATCTACTTTGTTCCTTCTTCCTATGATTTTAACTTTACAGCACTTCAGAGTGGATCAACTAATAAATTCTTCCCTTTTTAGGCACCCTTATGGAAGAGATCTCTACACTTGAATCGTCAAATCCCCAAAGGGGAAGCACAGGAATACCCTGTTGTGGCAAGAGTGAGAATCCAAGGTGGGTTGACACAGAACCAAGAATTATGACAGGGAAATCTTACCACTGACCTCCTAGAAAAATATAAAAACTCACTGGCTCTGGCCAGACTGAAATATTGGGCAGTACAATGACTATTTTCAAAGTAAACCAATTAGAAAGCATGAATTAACTGACTGCGGTAAGCTTAATATAAACATAATGGCCTTGGTGCACAGGCTAGTCATGGAGGAGGTACATGTTGCACCCAGGCTGTGGCAGCTCCTCACATTAAAAAGAGTTTTGCACTCGGCTAAGAAAACACAGGTTTATAGTGCATATGTATCCACCCATATATAGTGAAAAGAGGAATTCTTTTAAATTGAAATTAGTACAATTTAATTGCATAGTGATATCAGAATTTGGATGCAGATCCCTTCTGTTACTGCTGGCCCTGTGTACTGCATTATTCCAACACCATAACGTTTTGCAGCTATACAGCCCTGGCACCACAGCGAGGTACAAAATATGGCATGATAATTAAGATGCCTGCCAGAAATTTCTGTGACAAATTAGTGGATTTGTTCCTCTCTGCCTTTCGTGTTCTGATTCCTTTCCCTAATTACAGCATTTCTATTATACACATGGCTTCATAGGCTAATGTTTTGACAAACTAAATAATCTGACTGTAACTCAGTGAACATTGGAAACCACTAAATTCAAAATATTTGTGTGACAATAGAAACTGCACTGATCATTTAGTTTAGTCTAAAAATCTTTTGTGAATTTTTAGGATAATAACAATACTAATAATAATCGAAATAATAATAATATAGAAGATTTGTTCAACAAAGTATTTTGTGGATGCATGGAGATTGAAGATGTCCCCACCTTATAATAGCCTTTTTATGAAAATCCCAATGCTACTTGGAGGTCTGAAGGTTAATTTACTAAAGTAGTGGAGAAATGTTTTCACCAAGCAAATTAAATTTGCTTTAAGAGAAGCTGTGTTCACTTCATCCATTCATGTGAACAAAAACAATTCCTGTTTTTCTTTTTTCCTTGAACAATTAGGTGTTCAGAGTACACACAGCTGACATTAGGCAAAGTGTTGCCTCTACCAGAAGGGCCGCCTCAATACAGAGACAAAGGGGCTGATTTGCTAAAAGCAAATTGACTGTTCACTTTGCAAGAAAAGTTGCACTGTGCAAGGGAATTTTGCCCAGAGCTTAGTGAATGAGGCGAAGCTCTGCTAACTTCCCTCATCCAATCACATACAAGCAAAAATTATGTTTTTTTTTTCCTTGCATGTGACTGGGTATTCTTTGCAAAGTGAAATTTCACCACATTCACTAAGCTCTGGTGAAAATTCCCATGCAACTTCCCTTGCAAACTGAACAGCCAATTTGCACTCAGTAGATTAATCCCATGGTGAGGAACAAGGCATAGCACATTGTGTATAACTAATAGGAAAGGCAATACTGGTGACTAGTCCTTTTCCCTTTGCTTGCTTTTTCTTTTTTTTTCTTTTTTTTTGCACAGTTTTCACAGTTCAAGTTCTTGTTAACCTTTCTACTCACTAAAGGAAAAATATTGTTTTCTAACCTATATTTACTGTTGTAAACAATGGTAACCAAGTATTCAATCGCACCCACCTTGAGTTCCCACCACTGCGCTTAAGAAAGTGTGTGTCTCAAAAATGTATATGAAACAATATGTAAAAAATGTGTATAACTTCCAAAGCTGCCACTTTAAATGTGTAAATAATATAAACTCTATTAATTTGCAAATACCAGAAAATTAATATAAGCGGCGCTGATGATGATACTATAATGTGATAAAGTGACCAAGTGTTTGACCAATATACTTAGTGATATCAGATAACAGACAAATTATATATATATCACACAAAACAATAAATTGTATATCACGAATAGCCACCCTGTGTCAAAAAAGTTTGTAGAAATTATGTTGTAAAGTCCATCAATAGGAAAAACACTGTGAATGATGTGCAGATTTCTTAAATGTCCACCAAATCAAACGTGCCAGTGATTCCTCTCCCTTCAGATTCAAAACTCACCGGATAAACATGCCTCACACTCTCATGTTTTGGCAAATAGGCGTGATAAACCTTACACTCAGGTTTAAAGGAAAAATCCAAATTCCATCCGTGTATGTACCATTTCACTGCAGGAGCTGGAAGATTCCCTTCAATACACCTCCATACAAAATCCAATTTTGTATGGAGGTGTATTGAATGGAATCTTCCAGCTCCTGCAGTGAAATGGTACATACACGGATGGAATTTGGATTTTTCCCTTAAACCTGAGTGTAAGGTTTATCACGCCTATTTGCCAAAACAAGAGAGTGTGAGGCAGAGGCGTCATTAGGGGGTGGCTATTGGGGCTACAACCCCGAGCCTGGGGCCAATAGCCCCGAGTCTCTTGTCCGGTCCAGGGACGAATGCAGGGGACAGGGGCGGACTGAGCCGTGGTAGCGCTGGCTCCGGCTCCAGCTCCGCCCCCGCCTGACTCTATTCTTGGTCACTGGTTGCTATAGCCGCCTAGCAGCTAGCAACCAGTGACATCACTGCCCAGCATTCAAAGCGGAGGAGGATTGCACTTCCTCCTCCGCGCTAGTGGGGCCTGTTCTGCGAGTTCTGTACTGGAACGTCCCGCCGCTGGTCCGGTGGTGGCGTGTAGTGCAGAGCAGCAGGGAGGGGGATACCTCGGCAGCCGGGAAGAGCCCAGGAGGAAGAGAGAGAGAAGACGCCGCCACCGCCACCGCCACCCTGAGCAGCATCCCTAGCGCCTGCACTCCTTCAACTCAGCCCTCTCCCAGCTGTGAAGAAGGCTCCAGAAGGCGGGAATTACAAAGGGGCCTGCCATGCCACATCGATCTCTGCTCAGCGCTCGGATGGGCGGCTCTCCTCCTCTCCTCTGGCTGCTTCACCCACCAGCACCATGGCTGAGCTGCAGCTGCAGGACCTGCACACATGAAGTCTGTCTCCTCATGGTCAGGTAGGTCAGTCAGTGTGTATATGTCAGGTACCAGGTCAGTGTATGTCTGTCAGGTAGGTCAGTGTGTGTCAGGTAGGTCAGTGTAGGTCAGTGTGTGTCAGTGTGTGTCAGTGTGTATCAGGTAGGTCAGTGTGTGTCAGGTAGGTCAGTGTGTGTCAGGTAGGTCAGTGTGTGTCAGGTAGGTCAGTGCGTGTCAGGTAGGTCAGTGCGTGTCAGGTAGGTCAGTGCGTGTCAGGTAGTTCAGTGCGTGTCAGGTAGTTCAGTGCGTGTCAGGTAGGTCAGTGCGTGTCAGGTAGGTCAGTGCGTGTCAGGTAGTTCAGTGCGTGTCAGGTAGGTCAGTGCGTGTCAGGTAGTTCAGTGCGTGTCAGGTAGTTCAGTGCGTGTCAGGTAGTTCAGTGCGTGTCAGGTAGGTCAGTGTATGTAGTTCAGTGTATGTCAGGTAGTTCAGTGTGTGTCAGGTAGGTCAGTGTTTGTAGGTCAGTGCGTATCAGGTAGGTCAGTGTATGTCATGTAGGTCAGTGTATGTAGGTCAGTGTTTGTAGGTCAGTGCGTGTCAGGTAGTTCAGTGCGTGTCAGGTAGTTCAGTGCGTGTCAGGTAGTTCAGTGCGTGTCAGGTAGGTCAGTGTATGTAGTTCAGTGTGTGTCAGGTAGTTCAGTGTGTGTCAGGTAGGTCAGTGTTTGTAGGTCAGTGCGTGTCAGGTAGGTCAGTGTATGTCATGTAGGTCAGTGTATGTAGGTCAGTGTTTGTAGGTCAGTGCGTGTCAGGTAGGTCAGTGCGTGTCAGGTAAGTCAGTGTATGTCATGTAGGTCAGTGTGTGTCAGGTAGGTCAGTGTATGTAGGTCAGTGTGTGTCAGGTAGTTCAGTGTGTGTCAGGTAGGTCAGTGTTTGTAGGTCAGTGCGTGTCAGGTAGGTCAGTGCGTGTCAGGTAGTTCAGTGCGTGTCAGGTAGTTCAGTGCGTGTCAGGTAGGTCAGTGTATGTAGGTTAGTGTGTGTCAGGTAGGTCAGTGCGTGTCAGGTAGGTCAGTGCGTGTCAGGTAGGTCAGTGCGTGTCAGGTAGGTCAGTGTGTGTCAGGTAGGTCAGTGCGTGTCAGGTAGGTCAGTGCGTGTCAGGTAGTTCAGTGTGTGTGTCAGGTAGTTCAGTGTGTGTGTCAGGTAGGTCAGTGTGTGTCAGGTAGTTCAGTGTGTGTCAGGTAGTTCAGTGTGTGTCAGGTAGTTCAGTGTGTGTCAGGTAGTTCAGTGTGTGTCAGGTAGTTCAGTGTGTGTCAGGTAGGTCAGTGTATGTCAGGTAGGTCAGTGTGTGTCAGGTAGGTCAGTGTGTGTCGGGTAGGTCAGTGTGTGTCAGGTAGGTCAGTGTGTGTCAGGTAGGTCAGTGTGTGTCAGGAAGGTCAGTGTGTGTCAGGAAGGTCAGTGTATGTCAGGAAGGTCAGTGTATGTCAGGTAGGTCAGTGTGTGTAGGTCAGTGCGTGTCAGGTAGGTCAGTGCGTGTCAGGTAGGTCAGGTATGCCAGTGTGTGTAGGTCAGTGCGTGTGAGGTAGGTCATTGTGTGTCAGGTAGGTCAGTGTGTGTAGGTCAGAGTGTGTATGTCAGGTAGGTCAGTGTGTGTCAGGTAGGTAGGTAGGTCAGTTTAGTGGTCAGCATTGATGGCCACTGGTAAGCCGAGCAGCAACCAGCAAGTGAGCTTACCCCCCGCCACACAACCCCACCACCCAGCCAAAAAACGCCATTATCGCCCCCCCCCCCCCCCCCCGTGCCGGCCTTGGACTTCGGTGAGTTTTGAATCTGAAGGGAGAGGAATCACTGGCACGTTTGATTTGGTGGACATTTAAGAAATCTGCACATCATTCACGGTGTTTTTCCTATTGATGGACTTTACAACATAATTTCTACAAACTTTCTTGACACAGGGTGGCTATTCGTGATATACAATTTATTGTTTTGTGTGATATTATTATTATTATTATTTAAGGTACTTATATAGCGCCGTCAATTTACGCAGCGCTTTACATATACATTGTACATTCACATCAGTCCCTACCCTCAAGGAGCTTACAATCTAAGGTCCCTAACTCACATTCATATACTAGGGCCAATTTAGACAGAAGCCAATTAACCTACCAGCATGTCTTTGGAGTGTGGGAGGAAACCGGAGTACCTGGAGGAAACCCACGCAGGCACAGGGAGAACATGCAAACTCCAGGCAGGTAGTATATATATAATTTGTTTGTTATCTGATATCACTAAGTATATTGGTCAAACACATGGTCACTTTATCACATTATAGTATCATCATCAGCGCCACTTATATTAATTTTCTGGTATTTGCGAATTAATAGAGTTTATATATTTACTGTTGGTGAGCTGAAAATGTTCTGTACTCAGTATATAATTTCACAAAGACTTTCACACTAATACAGCATTTTGCAGCAGTTGGTTGGGGCTATTCTCAACAGAGCACAGACTGATGCAGCTGTGGCTCAGATAAACTTAAAAATGTTCGTCAACATGAACCACAATAACACATTCACGTCTGAGCGTTTCAAACTCGTGCATTTTTACCGCAATTTTCCCACGATTTTTACCACATTTTTTGTACAGGTCACCAATGTAAAAAGCAGAAAAATGCCTGTAATCTGCCCCAAAGAAGCTCATGTTCTTTTTTTTTTAGCTTAAGGTGTTTTTCAGACGTTTTGCTTCAGATGACAATGCGCTCAGATATGAACAGGTGCCTTTGAAACAAATGGAAATTTGTTTGTTGGGCGATTTTCAGGAGTTTTTTTCGGGCGTTTTACGAGCGTTTTATGAGCTGAAAACGCTCAGGTGTGAATGCAGACTTACAAAATAAGGTAAACAATATTACTGCCATTACTTATCATATCATATTAGCCGATGTCTAACAGGATAACAGGATAATAACATTTTAAAGGGGATATATAACGTTAAACTTAAATAAAAAAAAAATGTAATTTATTTGTTTTTTTTTTATTAACACTTGCTGCGCATTATCTTTTGTTATTTACAATGGTCAAGACTATAAGAACAAAAAATATAAAACAATTCTTTAAACTTTAACAGCTAAAATAAAACTGACCCAACACCATTACAGTTTCCGTTTAAACTAACTTAGTGCAAGGAGTAAAGATGACTTGCAACATGCCACAACTCAGCAACACGCCGCCTCAAAATGGAAGTCAGAACAATACAAGCTGATTACTGATCTACAGTTTTGTTTTTTTTACAACCTTTTACACATTGTACTTTGTTGCATCAAAAATGCTGAAAGCTTTCTTTATGTATTAGTAAAATGTATAACGCAGCTATGCTTTTAAATTTTGGTCAACATTTTATAGTTACAGCATTTCAAATAATATCTAAGTAGGTTACATAAAGAGTATTCAAATCCAAAAAACACAATTTAATATATATCAGGTTACCAATCCTTGGATGTGTTGGCTGCATTAATTTCCTTTTTTATTCCTTTTCTGTTATTTTAACCTGGTGATTCTGCCGATAACAGTTTCCCTAGTAGATTTTTTAAAGCTCAGGCTGTTTTTTGCTCAATCATCTCATCAGACAGGGCAGCCAGGAACTTTCCAAACTATTCTGGACAATTTTGAAAAGGTTCTAACAAAATCAAATGCAATGTAGATTGTAAACTTGGTAACACTGTACTTACTTGTCTAAGTTTTTGATATATAACACCAAACTTGAAAGTATTGTTGATTTCATGTTCATCATATGCAACAATCAAATGGGATGCCTAAAAACATAAATGAAGAAGCATAAAGTAGAGAAAATACATTCAATTTCCTTATTTCTGATCATATCTAGTATTTTAATCATAAATTAGAAATTCATTTTGAGCATTTTATTTGTAAACTTATACTGATCACAAAAAGTGATTCAGTTCTGCCCTTTAACAATAGAAATAGCCAGTGCTGATACAGAATTAATATTTTATTTGACCCTTTTCATTTAATACAGAAAACTTTATTAAACCAAAAGGGAAATTGTAAAATTGTTATGTAAGCAGCACATCAGAATCAGCAGAATAATCACCAGAATCTCAAAAATAGACACGATCTTGTGAAAATGTAAAATATATGTGTTTTTATATGTATTTTGTTACCTTTGGATAAAGAACTGGATTGAATTTAAGCCCAGTAGCATCGTCACATAAGGCCTGAAAAAAAGAACATTACAATAATTATTCTTGCCAACAATGGGTCACCTTTGACAAATGACTAAAACAAATTTTTAAAAAGTATTGCTATGATAAAGGGGAGGAGAGATTATCACTGCTCTCCTTGTCACTATATCCTCCTATGGATCTATTACTCTAGTTATAACCATGGTATGGATGCAGCTTCTTCAGAAATTCCATCAAACTTTACTTGCTTTTACCTGTTAGTATTGTAAATTCTGTGTGTATTGTTCATCCATTTGGCCGGCGTGATGGCTCAGTTGCACATTTTTAGTTTATTTACTTTTTTTTTAAACTATAATTTTCATTGTGTGTGAATAAAGAATAGATTTTCAACAAATGTAGTGGGGGTTGATCTACACTGAAGAAATGGCTGCACTCCAAGATCCATCAAAATTCTTATTTAATAAACGAACATCCCAAGTGTTACAAACAGTTCAAATGGTAGACGCGTTTCACACACCAACAGTTGCACTTTTTCATTACCAAGATGTAGAGACTGTTCAATTAGCTAAGTGAATGTTCACTAAGATTATTAAAAAAGGAGAAATCTTCATTTACTTCTATCAACCTATCAAGTCCAAGTAAATACCCTGTCCTTTTAACTTCTCCCAAACATGATTATGAATTCAAAATCAACATAACTTTATCTTATTTACTAATATGAGTTATATGAAGTGAACAGCCCCTACCTAGTAAATCAACTACTTTCTTAAACCTTGTAAATTATAAGTTCTACTGTTTTTCTTTATAGGTATAATATACCATATTGTTAAAGCATTAGGTGCCATAAAATATTCAGTATGATATTAACTACTATTTAATCTTTACTAACCTAGAAACTGTACTATTTACCTGTATAATAATATAATAAACCTGTATAATAATAATAATAATAATATATGCACTGGGGCCCTGAAACCCAATTTAGACACACATTGTAAAACACAACCAGCCACTAAAGGCCCACCATAGATAGAATGGTTCTTAGTACTTATCTAATTTATGGTCATTCAAAGATCACCACTTGTTGCATTTAGCTAATATAAAACAGTGAATAATACTACAGCACTCCTATCCTACACAGTGTGACAAAATAAATTAATTAAAATACAAACAATGTTATTAAAAGTGTGAAAAATATATAAAATTGATACTAAAGTTCAAAAGTCCTCACAGAGAAACAGATATCAGCACTTATTAAAAAAAAGACTTCAAATAAAAAGTTTATAAACAAGATGATAAAGTCCATAATCCAAACTGCATGATGATAAAGTGATCTTATAAACACTTAGGCTGGGTTCAGACCTCCGACGGATGCGGCTCGCAGCAGGGGTCCGGTGTGTCCCTGTCCCAACCGGAAACCGGAAGTGAGCAGCCGACCGAGGCTCAGCGTGTACCTGTCACCGGCAAAGGAGCTATGGTGAGATGCAGCGGTGATACTGCCAGAAAGTATGCATGAGCGGAGTTAAGAGGACTGAACCCCCCACTTCATGGAAGATTAGCTGATCAACCAAATGTGAGTCTTGCCCCCCTGCTGGGGATTTAAATCACCAATTCAGTGCATTCCACCCCAGCACTATATGCGCCTGTTCAGGCTATCTGGCCATCAGAGGAGACAGTGACCATTCTGCACGCTATGAGTGGACATACACAGCTGTGTTTTGCCCTCTTCCCAGGATAACCATTTCCAGATACACTGCTATCACCCCCATCTTGTGTCTCACTAGTCACCTTGCTTGATGCTGACTGACATATGCTCCAGCACATATAGCTTCATGACCTAGTAGTGTTATCAATATTGCTGAATTAAGAACCGTTGAAGATTACAGAGATTAAGACACTCTGCCCCATGAATCTGCTGCTTCACAGACATTATTTAGCACAGTTCTATTTGGTTCACTTTTGTACTTTGCACTCTGTAATTTAGGGCCAATAGCAGGCCTGGATGTCCCAACCGGAGACACATAGCACTTTGTGTATCAGTCCCCAGAGGTTTCCCAGGACCCCCCTATTCCCAACCAATGGTTTAGAGATTGTGCAATATACATACTGTGTATTATGGATGACTGAGCATGGCTGTGACCCCGGGAGTGCGTTTTTATTAGACAACGTTGTCCTTTTTAGTACTTGATGTAACCAATTGTAAACGATCTGTGTTTTAAAATTTTGTATAATTTTTTTCAATAAAGCTTATTCAAAGAGTATCCCACCACCTGTTCCTATTCCTCTCCTGAGGTACGGACCCCTTTAAGGAATTTCTCAATTCCCCTCCCCTTAAAATCACACTGCACAGGACTGCATGTGATCGCACAGGAACACGTAGCACGTTCCTATGCAATTCAAATGCAGTTTCTAGTGTAAATCGGCCCTTAAAAAACAGATGCGGATCCCTATTGCCATCATCTTGAATTTGGGAGACAGCTATGACATTTATATGATTCAAAGGCAGCTTCCCACTGCACATGCACGAGATCCTGTGCTTCAGGAAGACTGGTACTGCATACTACTGGGATGTTTGCGGATCCCAGTTGGCTGCGGGCAGAGGAGGTGCAACTTGAGCCTAGGTGAGGATTCGGGAAGGGGAAGAAGGTACCTGTCACAAAAAGCAATCAGATAAAAAAAATTAAAAAAAAAGACTGCATTTCAATTAGAGGCTGGGAGGAGGAAAACAATATGGGGAACTTGCATTTTAAGCTGAAGTTCCACTAAAAAGTGTGCATCCAGTCCAAAATGTTTTTCTTAATTTAGAAGTAAGAAATTCTAGGGTTAGAAATCCTGAATTTTTACTTCAATCTAGTTAGAGAGATTTTCTCTCACTTCCTGCCCTGTTGACAATATTTTACACAGAAAGTGAGGGTAATGCCCCATACACATGATCAGAAATTCTGCCAGCAAAAGTCGGATGTGAGCTTTTGGTCAGAAATTCCAACCGTGTGTATGCTCCATCGCACTTTTGTTGGCAGAATTCCAGCCAGCAAAAGATTGAGAGCAGGTTCTCTATTTTTTTGGTTGGAAAAAGTTCCTATCCGAAAATGTGTTCGTCTGTATGCAATTCGGACATGCAAAAAATCACGCATGCTCGGAAACAATTCAACGCATGCTCGGAAGCACTGAACTTCATTTTCGCGGCTCGTCGTAGTGTTGTAAGTCGCCGTGTTCTTGACGTTAGAAGGTTCAGAGAACTTTTGTGTGACCATGTGTATGTAAGGCAAGCTTGAGTGCAATTCCGTCGGAAAAACCATCCAAGTTTTTTCTGACAGAAATTCTGATCATGTGTACGCGGCATAACTCTCCAATAGAAACAATGGGCAGAAATAAAAATGCTTCTCTATGGGGAAGGCTAGAACCTCTGTCAGATTTGCATTTCTATCTGTGTCACTGTTGCAGATTTTCCTTCACTTCCTGTTATGTGAACCATTGTTAGCAGAAAAGGATGTGCAGGAGAAATCTTTTTAAAAGAGCCCCATTGGCAGTTAAAATTCCCCCTTTCCCCCATTCTACCAAAAACCAGGAAAAAAGCTTTGGCTTGGCATAGACTTTAAACAATACACATGTATCCTTTACCATAAGGAGCTAAACAACAATCATGGCAGACTTTAAAGACCGTAAGAAAATCTGAACCTACCTTTGCTATCTGAGGGATGCTGGGAAGTTTATTAAATCCAGCCAGTGGAATTCGTTCATGTAGAGTTTTTGCTTTTGACCTTGAAATAAAGTCAATGAATAAACATAAATATAGGTCTAAATCAAGAACAAAAGTATTACATTATCATAAAGACTAAAAAATGGGACATCACTTTTCACGTGAAGAAAGCCTATTTAGAATAAACCTCACTATTTTATGAGCTCTCAGAGCATTTGGACAATTGATGTTGATAAAGTGCCTGATGATGAAGAAAATATTCTACAAACTTATTTCAGAGATTAGATGAAGACACAGATAAAGCAGTATTTGCTGGCCAAGATAGCTGAAAAAAAGTTCAGAAATAGAACAATGTTTGTTTTCATCATGCGGGGATTATTGGAAATGACAGCAGTAGAGCATTCACAGGCTTCGTTAATGCTTCAGACATACACTCCTGCAGAGCCCAGCTGTGCTGGAATATTACTAAATACTTCAGCGACTGACAGGTTTATTTTAAAAACTTGTTTGATTATAATGTAGGATTTATGCTTCTAACATATGCGCCGAGATTCTACTGCTAGTTTCAAAACAATTACATGATTTGACAAGCAAAGGTGCTAAAACTATTTAAGCAATCATAATAAAGACTGTTTAAAATGGAATTAAATTAACATATTTTTATGTGTATGTTGCTGAAATCTGCACACTGTAGGGATTAATTTAGAATGATTGTAAAAGTATTTTATTTCCAATAAAAACGTCATACTTATCTGCTTTATGCAGGAACACCCCCCCTTCCGAGTGCCCCCATAGGAAGCTGCTTTTTATGGGGGCACTTGTGTGGGTTTGATCATGAGCCAGGCTTTATGTATCCATTGACCCTACCCCCGCTCCCTCCTCATGGAATTTGATTGACAGTAGCAAGAGCCAATGGCTCTCACTGCTACCTCTATTCCAATGAGAAAAAAGGGAGAGGAGATTGGCACTGCTCTCCGACACAGCACTAGATTGAGATTGGGCTCAGGTATGTTTTTAGCAGGGGCTGAACACAGAAGGGTTTTTTACCTGAATGCAGAGAATGCATTCAGATAAACAAACCTTCTGTCTTTATAACCACTTAAGGACCTGGTTCACATGGACATACTTATGGTAAAGGCCTGTTCGAGGGAAGTGTTCGGTGTGTCCCCATGTAGGCAGTCCCGATCATTTCAGCTGGGATGTAGCGGCTGCATATACACCGCTGATTCTCCCAATTTGACAGCCATGTAGGTGTACAGCCCCGAACGCACACTGTCTGCTATGAGGCGGCATGTTCACAGAGCTGTCAAACTGGGAGCAGCAGCCTGTGCAGCTGCTGCACTCTGACTTAAATGAATGAGACTACCTGCTATTTCAGGCAAACACAGCCCCTTGCAGGGGCATACACTTAAAGCATTTGTTACTCCAACCTTTCATATTCCTGATATGTGTCTGCTGTACAATTTACTTGTATGAGAAAGTATTCTGTTCTCTTTGTATTGCTTCCTTTGTGTGAAATCCCTGGTGTTCCTGCTAGTCCCCTTGCTTTCCTATTGAAAACTGACCATGCTAAGCAGGAGAGCACACCATGGTCAGCTCTCTAGCAGTGCTGGGAACTCAGTATGCTCTCCCCCAATGATCAGACTTGTCTTGACATGCCCCCGCTGCACAGCCATTCACTGGGAAGCTTAGTGTGGTGCTGCTTCTCCTCCCCCCCAGCTGAGAACACAGGGAATGTGATCACATAAAAAAAAGGGATAACAATGTATTTATAATTTTTTTTATATCTATACAAAAATGTTTTGCATTTCATTTCTATTTTAAATTGAAAGGGTTGTTTTATAAGGTGATAGTTTACAATAATGTTTGTGTGAACGAGGCTTAAAGGACAACCAAAATAACATGTCCCCTTATTATATGTCTTGTATATTAATATTTATTATTACCTATACATGTTTTTATATACATTATTTTTACCCATTGCAGTATGTTTTATGCAAAAAGTTTTGAGTGTACAGTACATGATACACGTTATTGGCTAATTTAAGTTATTATCAATGCAAGTTTTCAGAACACATTAGGTTCCTTCCTCAGGCATTATACAATTCTAAAATTAGGCAAAAAAAAGAGTATAATTTAGACTCCAAATGTTATGCATTAGTCGATGACTAATATGGTACAAGGCTCTAATACTAGTCACTTTATAGGACCCCTAATGGAGACATGTCCATTCAGTTTTTGTCCCAATGACCATTACAGAATTACTGTAGCCCCCCCCCAACACCTTTGTATACTTTTCTTTGAACAACCCAGTAGATTCTCTTGAGGATACAGAAAATAAATGGCTGTAGTTTTTTTCAGTTCATTGTAGTTAGTTATTAAAATGAAAACGTTGAATGGGAATGCCCTATGAATTTGCATGCAAGGCTTTGAAGATGGGAAAGTGGGGGTACCTAATATTTTTCCTGCTAATTTCGGCAAGTTATATTTAATGTCATAAAGTGCTGAAAACAAACTTCATCATCACGTTAATACTACAGAAAGGATGATTTATATAAAATACATATAAAATTAGAGAACAGAAATACACATATACAGTGAATACTGGACATAGATACTGTACATAGGCCATACGAAAAAGAATGCATTATTTTTTGTGACACTTGACACTTCAGAAAAAAAAGGAAAGACAAGCTGTGGCACTTGTTCATGGAAACCAGGATCCACTTTCAAATGATGACTGGTTGCTATATATAAAAAACATTATATTCATGTTACGCAACCCCATAGTGTTTATTGATGGACCTCGAACAAAAAAGTTATACACTTTTTATCTGTTTTCCACACCAACCAATTGAGAACTAACTTTCATTTTCTCACCAGCATAAAAATTTAATTCAGAATCTATGCATGAAAAGTAAAAGGACAATAAAAAATATCAAAGTTACTGAGCAGTTACAGTATGAGAACTGACACAAAGGGTTTTATTGCCAATACCAAAAATTGATGAAGTGTTCATTGTCATGATGGTATTTGTGTACAAACAACAAAAAGCCTAGTTTATGAAAGTGTTGTACGGTAAAAATGAAAGCTGCCTGTAAAAAAAATTTAGCATCTTACATTTCCCCGTAGTACAGCAGAGGAATGAAAGGGATTACCTAACTACTATAGGCAATATAAAGGAAGTGATTTATCAACAAATGTTATATTCCATTTTTGCACACACAGTCCCTTCAGCAGAAGAGAAAAATATTTTAGTACATCAACCTCTGACACGGCCTGACTTAGTTCATATAAACAGGTCAATATACTATAATCCATAGTAATCAATGGAATCTGGGCCCATTTAAATTGGCAAAAAGAGTGATTTCAGATAGATTACTATAGGTTACTATCAGCCATTTAAATGTTATTTGTTTTTGTTTTTTTTCATTTTATTTTACCCATGTCATTTTAATATTTTTTATTGGTAAGTGAACAAAAATGAAACAGCTGTAATGGCATACCTGAGAATAATTCTTAAATATTCTATGCTGTCGGCTTCTTCACATTTTATAGAAAGGATCAAGTTTCCTAGGCTGCTTCCAGTGCAATAAAAGTTTAAATGGTCCTGAAACAGGAAAACACACACAATAAATGAGTTAGGTCTTTCTGACTAAAGTGAACCTGCATTTGGGCACACACTATGCAGAAATGCCTTACTTCTGTCCAACTCAGAGTCAAGTTCTATACAACCCTGAGCTATTCCAAAACCCTATTCAAAGAGAGGGCTCCAACTGCAAGGAGAGATCTTCAGGTACAGAGATAAAAAATAAATAAATAAAAAAAAAATAAAACATTTTTTTAAAAAGTCTTGAAGAGGTGTAATAAAATGAGGATTAATAAAGTATCCATTGGCACAAGGCAACGATCTGCATCCCTAGATGGCCCAGATAAATGGACATCAAAGCAATGCTGACATTTTTTATTTATCTTTACAGATGAACAGTGGTGGCATTTAAACACATGAGAAGTTAATGCAGACACAGGCATTGCTAGTTAGAGAGTACCATATCTGAATGACACCTCTGTTGATCTATAGCAGGGGCCTCCAAACTTTCTAAACAAAGGGCCAGCTTACTATCCTTCAGACTTCAGTGGCGCCAGACTGTGGCCAGAAGGAGTAGAAAATGCCCCAGTGGGAGTAAGCACTGCCCCATCATTGGTTTTAGTGGGAGTAATAGTGTCCCATTGTTGATATCAGTGGGAGGTATTGCATCCCATCATTGGTGTCAGTGGGTGGAAGTGTGCCCCGCCACTGTTTTCAGTGTGAGGAAGGGTGACCCATCATTGGTGTCATTTGTGGATGGAATAGTGCCCCAAGGACTGGATAGAGGCAAACAGAGGGTCACAGTTTGGAGACCATGAATGAATGGGGACAGTTGTTGCAAAGCCTGTTTAGCTGCAGTATAGGGTCAGAGCAGTGATATGCATCTACAGATGTTGATTGCTACCTCATGAGAATGAAGCCCAAATGTGCACACCTTGAACTTTGATTGGATTATTTTTTTTTAACTTTATAAGTAGCTAGTAAAATTTAGTTTGCAGATTTACTTTAGTATCCACTGTAAAATATACTGCATGAGGTCTTTTTTTATTTCAAATTATCTTATTGTTTGTTACAAGCACTTAAATAATAGCACTAACAGATCATAGCACGTTAAAAATAAAATAAATCTTTGACTAAAAATCACTTTTACAGTTACAGGATTGAGAATACCAAGCTTATTTCCTCAAATAGCTATAAAAAAGGAAGAATGGTTTACTAAAATAAAACTACTACACACCATTCATAAGGACATAAAATGCTTCAGAATTTGGTATCAGCAATTGCTTTTTGATAAGTATTACTGAGATTTTAAGGTATGCTTAAAAACGATTTTAATAAATATTTCCACATAGAAAATCAATACAGGCATACCCCACTTTTAAGTACACAATGAGGTTTATTTACTAAAGCTGGAAAGTGCAAAATCAGGCTCATTTCTGCATAGAAACCAACAAGGTTCCAGGTTTTATTACCAAAGCTTAATTGAACAAGCAGAAGTGAGCCTGATTTTGCACTTTCCAGCTTTAGTAAATAAACCCCATTGTGTACTTATAAGTGGGGTATGCCTGTAGATAGACTTTATCATCCTACTCTGCTTTACCATGGGAGCTAATTTTTTTTTTGTTTATTATTTTTATTATTTTGGGGAGAATCAGAACATGTGCTTTCATTACTGTCTGGGGCTCTGTTGTGATAATTTCCCCTCTTTGCTTTAATCCACCCCTTAATGCAGATCATAAATAGAAATAGGCACTATGAGCACCATGTGCTGTGGGTTCTTCCTTTTCAACATTAAACCCCATAAATAAATGTATAATGCAGGATGTTCAAACAGCTGCAGGAACAAATTCAGCCCTGTCATTACTACACACGTGAGTAAAAAATGAGGTGAGAGCCAACTCTCAGAAAATAAATTATCCAAAATCCCCTGAATGAAGAAAGAAAAGAACAAAATGTTCTTTAATTCTGAAAATTAAACATTATTAAAACATATGTAAGACATTTGAGCCTTACTAAGTATTGAAGGTAATGAATACTTACCTAAGATATGCTGGAACTAGTAGACCTTACAAATGTCAACCTCTAAAACTATAAATTTTATTATAAAGGATTTATATAGTGCCAACAGTTTGCGCAGCACTTTTCAAAATGCAGGAGGACAATACAGTTACAATATAATTGAATACAAGAGGAATTAAGGGGCCCTGCTCGTTAGCAGTGGTGGCCGGTGCTGGAGGATTTTGGGTGGGCACGGGTGGGCCCCTCCAGGTCCGCACTCACCCTACGGGCGGAGCCCTCCAGTGGTCACGGCTCCCCTGGTGCTCTGCGCCCCAAGGACAACATGAAACAGGCCAATCGGGGACTTGTTGGTCTGGCGCCCCGCACAGTGCCCGGCCACACACATGGAGCGATTGATTTTTGGATGAATGATGGTATGACTAACATTTTTTAACTTTGAGATGTTGAAGGTTGTTAGTCATATTGTTGGTTATTTAGAAATGGATCATTTTGATGTTTGATTATGCAGGCTAGGGGGGTAGATTGTGGGGGATGGGGGGGCGGATTGTGGGGGCTGTGCCCCTTGTGGACCGACCACCACTGCTCATTAGAGCTTACAGTCTAAATTATTTAAAGTCTCCTGCTGATTCCGCCACATGCTGTGACTCCTTCCATCAGCTCTTACATCACTATGGATGTATTTCAAACATATTTTGGAATATATTATGAGTGGAGGTTTTTCTTTTTCAGTACATTCAGTACAGTTTTTACATTATCTCATTACAATGTCTTTTGAAAATGTGTTCAGGGAAATATTATAATTGTATTTCTGAAATCAAAATGTGCAGCAATTTGGATACAACTTGGATACGGTCTGTATATTCTTTGAGGCCAAAATCATTTGAGAATGGAACGAAAGTAGTACAGGAACCTTTTACAAAATTGCACTGTGCTGAGCTGTATTGATGTGAACAGGCATAGTTGAAAACAATGTGATTTCCATTCTCATGAGATTCTGTGCATCTCAAGTCGCTTCTGAAATCGCACTAGTGTGAATGGAGCCTTAAAGTATAGTTTTTTTTATTTCTCGAACTTCTAAATAATGGTTGAAAAGTCTAGACTAATTTCACTCACAGGCTTTTAGAGAGGTTGTAAACCCTAAAAAAAAAAAAAGGGTTGCACGAAAAAAAAATGTAGTGTGTATCAGGTTTAAACCACACAGCAAATGTGCAATAGGTATGAATAAGTGTATTAAGATTGCTAATAAAAAAGATGTTTCTACCTTTAGGTAAAATATGTGAAATCTACCTAATTTAGTACAGAATGGTCCGCGGTTTGGTTTCATTCCCTGTTCCCTAGATGAGGAGCTGTTTTTACAGTCCTGTTTTTGTCAGCCTATCATCGCAGTATTGCTCAGTGTTATATCATCATGTACTTTTATTATCAGATGCATTTCAAATATTCATTGCTAAATGCTATTTAAGCTAGAGTACCTTTTTAAATGTATTCACATATTGCTATTACCTAAAACATATTTTCAATACCGTTATGATTTAGAAGTTGAATAGTACATTTATTAAAGAGCTGTAATCTATCAGAATTTTATCATGTTACACTAAAAGTAAATTAACCAAAATACCTCTTAATCCATCAGAAATACCCCTGCAATACACATACCATTGGTTGGGAAGCTGTGCATTAAAGTATTTATGACTTATAGTAATTGTTGTCTGTAAATGCATGACTACTCTGCAACTACTAGTACCACACTAAAACAATTGTCAGATAATCATTTAGCGTGGGTCATTTGTTTCTAGGTGACACAAGCTAATCTATTTATGATAGCTTAGAAAGTTACTTTAAATTTCAAGGCATCCATGTACCAGGGGACACAGTAAGGCCTTTTGCACTGTCAGTTTACATATATATACAGTGGGGATGGAATGTATTCAGACCCCCTTAAATTTTTCACTCTTTCTTATATTGCAGCCATTTGCTAAAATCATTTAAGTTCATTTTTTTCCTCATTAACCACTTCAGCCCCGGAAGGATTTACCCCCTTCCTGACCAGAGCGTTATTTGCGATTCGGCACTGCGTCGCTTTAACTGACAATTGCGCAGTCATGCGACGTGGCTCCCAAACAAAATTGACGTCCTTTTTTTCCCACTAATAGAGCTTTCTTTTGGTGGTATTTGATCGCCTCTGCGATTTTTATTTTTTGCGCTATAAACAAAATAAGAGCGACAATTTTGAAAAAAACGCATTTTTTTTTACATTTTGCTATAATAAATATCCCCTAAAAATATATAAAAAAAAACATTTTTTTTCTTCAGTTTAGGCCGATCGTATTCTTCTACATATTTTTGGTAAAAAAAAATCGCAATAAGCGTTTATTAATTGGTTTGCGCAAACGTTATAGCGTTTACTAAATAGGGGATAGTTTTATGGCATTTTTATTAAAAAATTTTTTTTTTACTAGTAATGGCGGCAATCAGCGATTTTTATTGTGACTGCGACGTTATGGCGGACATGTCGGACATTTTTGACACATTTTTGGGACCATTGTCATTTATACAGCGATCAGTGCGATTAAAAATGCACTGATTACTGTGTAAATGACACTGGCAGTGAAGGGGTTAACCACTAGGGGGCGGGGAGGGGTTAAGTGTGTCCTAGGGAGTGATTACTAACTGTAGGGGGATGGGCTGTGTGACTGACGTCACTGATCTCTGCTCCGATGACAGGGAGCAGAGATCGAGTGACACTTGTCACTAGGCAGAACGGGGAGATGCTGTTTACAACGGCATCTCCCCGTTCATCCGCTCCGTGAGGCGATCGCGGGTCTCCCCGCGGCGATCGAGTCCGCGGGACCCGCGACCCGACTCACGGAGCTCCCGGCCGGCGCGCGTGCACGCTCGGGCACGGCGGGAACTTCAAATGGACGTACAGGTAAGCCCATTTGCCCAGCCGTGCCGCTCTGCCGACGTACATCGGCGTGCGCCGGTCGGCAAGCGGTTAATGTACACAC
The DNA here is from genome assembly GCA_037952925.1 of Lithobates clamitans. Taxonomy (NCBI): domain Eukaryota; kingdom Metazoa; phylum Chordata; class Amphibia; order Anura; family Ranidae; genus Lithobates; species Lithobates clamitans. Next base: position 6,365,386 of record JBBGZY010000098.1, read on the forward strand.
AGCACCCCATATTGACAGAAAAACACAGAATTGTTGACATTTTTGCAGATTTATTAAAAAAGAAAAACTGAAATATTACACGGTCCTAAGTATTCAGACCCTTTGTCCAGTATTTAGTAGAAGCACCATTTTGATCTAATACAGCCATGAGTCTTTTTGGGAAAGATGCAACAAGTTTTTCACACCTGGATTTGGGGATCCTCTGCCATTCCTCCTTGCAGATCCTCTCCAGTTCTGTCAGGTTGGATTGTAAACGTTGGCGGACAGCCATTTTTAGGTCCCTGCCAGAGATGCTCAATTGGGTTTAAGTCAGGGCTCTGGCTGAACCATTCAAGAACAGTCATGGAGTTGTTGTGAAGCCACTCCTTCGTTATTTTAGCTGTGTGCTTAGGGTCATTGTCTTGTTGGAAGGTAAAACCTTCGGCCCAGTCTGAGGTCCTGAGCACTCTGCAGAAGGTTTTCATCCAGGATATTCCTGTACTTGGCCTCATTCATCTTTCCCTCGATTCCAACCAGTCATCCTGTCCCTGCAGCTGAAAAACACCCCCACAACATGATGCTGCCACCACCATGCTTCACTGTTGGGACTGTATTGGACAGGAGATGAGCAGTGCCTGGTTTTCTCCACACATACCTCTTAGAATTAAGGCCAAAAAGTTCTATATAGGTCTCATCAGACCAGAGAATCTTATTTCTCACCATCTTGGAGTCCTTCAGGTGTTTTTTTTAGCAAACTCCATGCAGGCTTTCTTGTGTCTTGCACTGAGGAGAGGCTTCCGTCGGGCCACTTTGCCATAAAGCCTCGACTGGTGGAGGGCTGCAGTGATGTTGGCTTTCTACAACTTTCTCCCATCTCCCGACTGCATCTCTGAAGCTCAGCCACAGTGATCTTTGGGTTCTTCTTTACCTCTCTCACCAAGGCTCTTCTCCCCAAAAAGCTCAGTTTGGCCGGATGGCCAGCTCTAGGAAGGGTTCTGGTTGTCCCAAACATCTTTCATTTAAGGATTATGGAGGCCACTGTGCTCTTAGGAACCTTAAGTGCAGCAGAATTTTTTTGTAACCTTGGCCAGATCTGTGCCTTGCCACAATTCTGTCTCTGAGCTCTTCAGGCAGTTCCTTTGATCTCATGATCCTCATTTGCTCTGACATGCACTGTAAGCTGTAAGGTCTTATATAGACAGGTGTGTGGCTTTCCTAATCAAGTCCAATCAGTATAATCAAACACAGCTGGACTCAAATGAAGGTGTAGAACTATCTCAAGGATGATCAGAAGAAATGGACAGCACCTGAGTTAAATATATGAGTGTCACAGCAAAGGGTCTGAATACTTAGGACCATGTGATATTTCAGTTTTTCTTTTTTAATAAATCTGCAAAAATGACAAAAATCCTGTGTTTTTCTGTCAATATGGGGTGCTGTGTGTACATTAATGAGAAAAAAAATGAAGTTAAATGATTTAGCAAATGGCTTTCCGTCCCCACTTATATATATATATATATATATATATATATATATATATATATATATATTATATATATATTTTGTAGATTCACATCAGTCCCTGCCCTTAAGGACCTTATGCTCTAAGGTCCCTAACACACATTCATACATACACATGCTTGGGCAAATTTAAGCAGAGGGCAGAGGTCAATTAACCAGCATGTCTTTGGAGTGTGGGAGGAAACCCACGCAGGCACAGGGAGAACATGCAAACTCCAGGCAGGTATTGCGGCGCTTGGGATTCAAACAGCTGACCCTAGTGCTGCTAGGGTAACTACTTAGCCACTGTGCTGCCCATAAATTAGTGCACTCAAATTTTTCTTTATTTTGCTTTCCAGCTCTGAATGCATTGCTGCATTATGGATCTTTATAAAAAAAAAATGCTACACAGCTACGAACATGACATTTTTTTTTTACCAGTGTTCAAGAGGCTTAAAAAGTATAGAGAGTTAAAGACATCAATTCAGCTGCTAAATCATATTGTTCTCCATTTAGAAACTGCCACCTCAATTTACTTTAAAGCGGGGTTCCACTATCTCCGAGATTTTTTTTTTTTTGCAAAATGACAATGAATATGCTCTATGAATATAGAACTCACTTGTTTGGTTTTTAAAGATGAGTGTTGTCCGTTTTCTCCTAATAAAGAAACTTATAAATTACGATCCAGGCGGTTGTCATCTTGCCTGTGGGCATGTGAAACCCACAGGCATCCTCTTCCGGGATACGGTGCTGCTGATCAACCAGCATGCACCGCCCGTTCTGTTCTCGATCTCGCGCATGCGCAGTAGATTGACATCGCAGCGCCATCAACAGCTCCGGTTGCCATCACAACGAGCGGCGTCATAGGAAGTCCCGCCCCTTTGTGATGGCAATGACGTCACTCCCAGGATTGAATTCCCGAGATAACTCTCACAACAGGCCGCCGCACTGACTCTTGGGAACAATGACACAAGCTCCCAGGAGCCAGTGCGGCTAAGAGGAAGTGACGATTTAGCCGCAGAGAACACGCCCCTATCCGCAGCCTGTACATCCTGGAGGACACAGATACAATCAACAACAAAGGTACAGTATAAAAAAAAAAAAAAAAAAGTGCCGTTTTGTCATTAGGACATTGCGGCAATCCTCTGCAGCTAGTGTTGTGAAATTGGGTGGAGATCCGCTTTAATCAAAATCAACAAACCTTTCCCAAGAAGTGCTTTCTGTAGGCTCGAGCAGAACCCTTGTATTCTAATTTGTATCCGTATGTGCTGGGGCTCATGGGTTCTTCCTCCTCATCACAAATACTGCTGTCAGATGATGTTGGAGTGCATATGTTTTCTGGATCTTCGATCCAATAACCACCAAACTGAGGCAGAATAACCAAAGGGTATGCGGTATCCTTCTCTAAAATCTGTAAGACAAAAGTAATTGAGAGGTCATGTATTAGTCAATTTACTGCTAATCAACCTGTATATCTGACTGCACTGTCATGTACTGGAGTATAGCTATGTGGGCTGCCTAGAGAAGTAAGAAAAGGCAGCAAGATTTTCAAAATTAAATATGAGGACAATCTACTGGGCTTGACAAAAGTTCTAATCCTTTGCTATTATATCCAAAACTAAAAAAAAATGTTTTTGGCTATACATATGATTTAATTAATATGTTTTGTAAAAATAAATAAAAATGTTACCCATTAGCTATTAATGACTTATGATGTTATGCAAATAGAAAACTTTGGTAAATGGGCTGCAACCCTGCCTTTTTATTGCCTATCAAAGAAACACTGTCACTGAGAAATAAACCATTTATGTAATGTGCGCTAGAAATAACGCAATCTATTTAGAAATATAGCCTATATACATTTATTTATGTGACTTTAGGAACTCGGAAAACATTTTAAGTTGCTTTAGAAAACATCTATAATATATGTAATTGGTTTTTGTGCTTATTTAACACACAATAGGCAAGAGGGTGAGAAAAATTGTAGAGGGGAAGATGAAGTTCTTCTTTAATTTTATACTAACTAAACTGAACTACTTCCAGTGAAAGTGGGGCACTGGGTATAAATGCCGGGTACACACCATGAGATTATCGGACGAATGATCGTCCGTTTTTTGTTTTTTGCATGCTAATCTCAGATCGAACCTGAAGAGTTTACTAAAGTCACGAAAATTCTTGTGCGACAGAAAAAATATTTGGCAGTGATGTCATGTGTTGTAATGCGTTTGTATTGCATTTTCGCGTGACAGCTGCACTGATTAAAAGAAAATCGTTCGATCTGGCATTGTACAATTTTTTTTTTCGTGCATGTCCAATTGGATAATATAGGATGAACTGTCATGATCGGCTCTCAAAAGCTCTGTACTAACGATCCGATTATTGTACAAAAGCTATATTTTTCGTACGGTTTTCTGATCGGCTCTCGAAAGCTCTGCACTAACGATCCGATTATGGTACAATCGCTTCTAAAGCGGTATTTTTCGTACGATTTTCTGATCGTGTGTACGGAGTTAAGCCTTAAAGGAGTTGTAAAGGCAGAAAGTTGTTTATCTCAATGCATTCTATGCATTAAGATAAAAAAAACCTTTTATGTGTAGCAGCCACCCCAGCACCCCCTAATTACTTACCTGAGATCTATCCCTCTTCAGCCATTCTAATGTCTAATCCATTCGGGGCACTCTTAATAGGCACCATTGCCTCCCGCGGCTGTCAATCAAAGTCAGTCAGCCAATCAGGGGAGAAAGAGGACGGGGCCGGGTCGGGGCTCTGTGTCTGAATGGATACACGGAGCTGTGACTTGGCTCGGTTGCCCCCCTAGAAAGCTGTGGGCTGTGGGGGCACTGAACAGGAGGGAGGGGCCAGCAGCACAGAAAAGGGAGCCGAGAAGAGGAGGATCTGGGCTGCTCTGTGCAAAACCAACTGTAAGTATAACATGTTCGTTATTTTTATTTTTTTAAACAATGCTTTACAAGCACTTTAAGCCCTATACACATGGTCAGAAAATCGTACGAAAAATATTGCTTTCAAATAGATCGTACGATAATCAGATCGTTAGTACAGAGCTTTCGAGAGCCGATCATGACAGTTCACCCACTATTATCCGATCAGACATTAACAAAAAAAATTTCCGGACGATGTCAGATCGTACAATTTTCGTTTAATCAGTAAAGCTGTCATTTGAAAATGCAATACAAATGCATTACAAAACATTACATCACTTCCACATTTTTTTTCTGTCGTACAAGAATTTTCGTGACTTTAGGAAACTCTTCAGGTTCGATCTGAGATTAGCATGCAAAAAAAAAAACAGGCAATCATTTTTCAAATAATCTTATTGTGTGTACCGGGCATAATAAACCTCAAAGGGCGTATTTGAGCCCAAACCCCCACTTACATAGGAGATTAGTGCATATTCACCACTGAAAAGCTGCTTGCTTACAGGATTACAACTGAGGCCTTAGTGATTTACTATTCTTATTCTTAAAGGTTAAAAAGTTTTATTAAAGGTTTACCTCCTCAATGCTGGGATATGGTATATAGTCATCCTACAATGAGAAAGAAAAGTTACAATAAAAAAATAAGACAAAGGACATGTATTCTTTTTTCTTTACATCTTTTTTTTCTGCTAAATGAAAGATGTTTTATGTGAAATAGCAGAAATCAAGGAACATTATAGAATCATCTGTTTTAATCAATTCCCTAGAAGGTGCTAGAAGTCTCTCGTCTATACTACTATTACATAAGCACCCAGACCACGCTGATCATATACTGCCTAAACTGCTGGTATACAGTATTTTTGGGTGGAAATGGAAACCCATACAAAGCAGGGAGAACACACAAATGTAGATAACACCCCTGACAGGAATCTATCTCAAAGTTGAAATTTATTCTGCTTATTTGAAGAGAGATTCCACTAACCACACCTATAACAGAATGTGGGGTGAAGTAGGGGACTCTCGCATTGTATTCCTAGTGGGTGTGTAATTATATATACATTAGGCTTATGCTTTGTATTTATTTTGTATTTTTATTGTGTATTCTTTTGATGAAACATTGAAAAGTGAAACGCGTCAATCCTTTTGTGAACAATACTTGTACCAATGTTACATACTGTAATGTGTCTTTTTGTACATATTAAGTTTTGTGTGCGTCAGACTTTATGCTGACTTTTTTAATCTTGAGTTTTTATCATATATTAGAATAAAGTTTATATTTTATAACTGAGCTTTTGTTGATATGTAAATGTATGGCCCATTTAAAGTCCCCTAGTTCACCCCACACTCTGTCATAGAGTGTGGTTAGTGGAATCTCTCTTCAAATTACTGCTCTATGGGATGTTGCCATTATACTAGTGTGTTATAACTCAATAATGTTTTATTAGATTATATCAGATTATGGCTCATGGGAGGGGCTGACAGGGTGTTATATATAGTTTCCTGAAAACATCACAGCACCCTGCCTTAGTACTTCTCTCAAGTGCCTTTGGCCCTGATGCAACACTGGACTGGCTCTTGAGAGGAGTTATGTAAATATCAATATGCCTTCATGGGTAGGTAGGTGTCAGTCTAGAAGATTCAGCATTTGTAGGTAGGCAATATTTGCAAGCAGAATGCACTAGGTAAAGCCCACATGTTCTGCATGAGCATGCATGACAGAAAAAACTAAAGTCCATTGAATGAAAGGAGATAGGCAGAGGGGAAGGGGATGTGGCTAAATGATGCTGGATGTGCTCCAGGCATGAAAAGAGGCAAGCTCTATCTGATTTGCTACAGGTTCTAATGCAAGCTATGAAAATCTCAAAGTGTGAGATGAAATTAGAGTAGGCAATTTCTGTACAGGAGAGGAAATTATACAACTGTACAAGACTAAAGGCAAAGCTGGAGTTCAGCCTTAAAGTGTAAGCCCTACAGAAAAAAAAGAAGAGGAGGGATTTCAAATCCCCGGACCACTAAACTAAACTGGCTGTGTGGGCACTGATAGCTAAGAGGGGTGGGGAGGGTGTAGGCTGTTAGTTCACCTTTTTATTTTTTCTGAACAGGTGAACAAACCCTTTAAGGCTGCTAAACATTTACCCATGTGGGGCAATGCCCCACAATCAGGGGTTATTTAAAACATTACTAATGGTGGATAACCATCAATACAGATCGTTTCTATTTGATGCATGCTGTTGTATAAGCACCAGCACCCCGGCATGTACAGTATAATGTTGTCATCCCGTAGAAGACATCATTTATTACATTAATTTTAGAAGAAACGGCTGTGGCTCAAAGCAACAAATCAGAGCGAGCCACCCCAAAAGAAAACTATAGGTGAAAAACAAATTTCTGAATCTGGTTGTCTTGGAATATTAGTCAATTTTTGTAACAGACACTTTGCAATGGCCTTCAAATTGTTGTTTTTCATAGAAAGTCCATCTTCACGCTAATCTTGTATAGTGTTTCCTTAACAACGGTGCAGGTTTTCTTGCTGAGTATACATGCATTTTTTGTGACAACCGAGTGTGTCTTCCTAGTATTTTAAATCACAAGACAACTGTCACCTGTCTTGTTATTTTTGAAATATTATATTCAGCAATCATGACTGCTGAGGTACATAGACCCAGGAGGAACCAGCTGTTAAATCCTAAACCTTAGAAAACTTGCACCCCCCACCCCCCCGTAAATAAAACCACATTGAACCGGTTAAAGTTGCTGTAATGGGCTATGCCCTGGATCGGAAGTTGGAATTACTCTGTCTGTCCAGCACTTATGGTAAGGACAGGCCCCTTTGGAATTTGAATAGTTAATGTTAAAGCGTGCTCACAGTACAACTGTGACTGGCACTGGTAAAATGCTTTGTGTTGGTAATTAAAGATAGCTGTGGCGTTGCCCTTTTTTCCAACTAAATGGTCTTAAATGCTGGCAAAGTCAAAAAAACACCGCTAAAGCTGTGACAGACCAACTAAAGGGTGGGCAGTTTTTCCAACCACTGTTGACCCAGAATTCACCTCAGGCCCAGCCCTCACCCTGTACCATTCAGCCAATTGCATTTGACACATTTGCATACTGCGTTCTACCACGCCCAACTCCCAGCCATGCCCCCATCAGTCAAGGCTCTCTTTTCCTATAGAGCTCAAGAGGCCTTCAGTTTGATTTGAGTTAAGACATTTCGTAATACATTTTATCCCCTCAAAATTCAGATTTTGATTGTTGCCTCACTTTACCAAAATCCTTGTCCTGATGCTGATCTGAGAATCATGTCTAAGGTGTCAGTTTATACACTGCCATGAGTCAAGCCTGATTTGTTATAGGAAGAGACAGTACTGCAAATAACCATCATTTGTGCACCATCAATGTCAGACAATTTCAAATCCTGTATAAAGCTAATTGTTGAATATGAGATTACAGAAGTGCCAGATCCTCTTTAGGGAGAATCTATATTGTTATAATTTAAATCTAGTTTTAAAATGTTTTTTGGATGTTTACATATTTATATATCGATCTTTATAGCATTTTCCATTACTTATTAAAAATCTTTAATTTACTTTTTTAACATTTGAACACAAGTTGCTTCCTTTAAACAGTATTTATAGAATTTGCTAGTCTTTCTAACAAGCATCCCAGAAATTTACTTCATACTACCTGTCTTCAACTTTAAATAACAATAGGAGAGCAAATGAAATGGGACTATAACGGTGCAATATGAAATTCAAACCAAAGGATAAAGTTAAAATCTTCAATATTTATTAACAAAAGTCTAAAACATCTTATTCAGAAAATCAATATGCATATAACCCAATTTTTTATGTTCCATATTATTTATAGCGGTCGGGATCCATTTATATACGGCTATAAATAATATGGACCATAAAAAATTGGGTTATAAGCATATTGATTTTCTGAATAAGATGTTTTAGACATTTGTTAACAAATATTGAAGATTTTAACTCCTTTGGTTTGAATTTCATATTGCACCATTATAGTCCCATTTCATTTGCTCTCCTTTTCTAATCCAGGGATGAGATGCTTAGGTTTTTGTGATGACTAGTCCACATTAGATCACATTTTAAATAATAATACAGTTTTCGGTTTACTACTGAACATTGCTGATCAACATACATATCTAAAAATGTATCGTATATGTTCCATTTTTATTAGCAGGTCCTTATAGTAATGTCATTCTATTTTCCTAAATGCTCAGTCATACAGTGGTAAGCAATTACACACTCACAATGGACACACTCTCCACATTTGTAGGCTTTAAAGGTATGCTTGAGATTATTTTCATGCTTCGATATACTCATTACTGCAGACTTAAGCCAGGCATACATGGATCGAAGTTCGGCCGGTTCGGCAGGGACTGGGTGAAATTCGATTCATGTATCTACTGATCAACTTCTGTACAACCAGCCTGTTGAGTTTTTCACGATCGATCAGTGCTGCCGGCTGCTGATCATTGTATTCTGATGACAGGGAAGGCTCCCTGCCATCAGAATACAATAGCACAGCAGGAGGATTCCCCCATTCACATTGAATGTATGGATGGTGGAATTGGATTTTTTTTTTTTTTTCACTCAACCCAAAAAAAATGATGAATGCTGCCTTAGACACTGCAAAAAACATAAGTCTAAAAAAATAAATAAAAACAAGCAAAAAACAAAAACATGTTTAGATGACACAGGGAGATCTTGGGCACATTAGTACAGTTACGGGGCAGGGACATTGACTGTGGCTTTGTATAATGGGGCTTTCACCTTAACCAGCTATAGTATGATACCTGCATTGTATAAAACCATAGTAGAGAAAAAAATTTAGCTTTTTTTATTACAATTTGACCTAAAACACATCTGTTAAAAGAGTATTTCTTTTTTTTTCTGAGCAACAGTAAACAGCATATGGAGCAGAAGATAAGGCATGATGTAAGTGCATGATGGGGCTGCTAAACAAAGCATATTTGTAAGCTCTATGTACAGTAAATATGTTCTCCCAAACTAACCCAGCCGTTGTTCTGCTGTGTATCGCATAGACGCGGCTCTTTGTAATCTCTTTTACCGTGCATCAATGAGGAGTACATTACAGTGAAAACACAGAATTCCACTGTACCCAGTCCTGCATGTATTATCAATGCAGACAACAAACTATGAAAATCAAACTTGAGTTTTATTAAGCCAGATGGTGAAATAAAACCATATAAACTTGTTTAAGTTGATTTTGAAAGTAACTTCTGTCTGGAAACTCATAACTCATACTTATTATCAGCAAAGAGTTTCCCTACATTGGTAATTTCTACAGAATTCTAATACACTGAGATTTGACAAACAACACCCTACGCTTTTAAACTCTTTCAAAGAATGGCCACCCATTTAATGGCATGTATGTAAAGGTTCCAAAATAACTCACAAGACAAAATTGCTTCTATGCTGCAATGTAGCAGATCTCCAGTTATGCTGCCAATAGGGTTCACTGTGGCCTGCATGTGGTACAAGTATTTAAGTACGTTGCCAAGTGCAATATCTAATCTTATCATTATCATAATCTTATCATTATGTTTGGCGGTGCATTTGGTTGTAGGCCTCAATCAGCCATACAGGCTTTGTAATTAGAGGGGCACTAAACACACCAAACACGCATTTGGCCAATGAGAGAACTGTTATATATTTGCATTTGCAAATTACTTGGCAAATGAGTTGCAATAGCGGGTTGACTGTAATCTTTGTGAGATTACAGCTGCGTATAAAAGAGGCCTGCCCAGTTTATTTGCAGTTTGAGCTCATCCTACATGCTGTGCAGAGTGGATGATGAGTCTAGCATTTCAGATGGGTCAGGACATGTCAGTGACTCTCTGGTCACTCTCCATACTTTTTTAGTTCTCAGTTCTTGGTAATAATGTAATGTGTATTAGTCCTGCAGTAGTGCTCTCAACATCCAACCCCATCCTATCATGATATGCCCAGTTGACTTGTACCCTTATGCTGTGTACACACGGGTGGACTTTTCGACCGGACTGGTCCGACGGACTGTGTGTGGGCTCCATCGGACCTGCAGCGGACTTTTTCGGTCAAAAATCTGATGGACTTTAGATTTGGAACGTTTCAAATTTGTCCAACGGGCTCGAGTCCGATCGAAAAATCTGCTCGTCTGCTAGTCCGACAGACGAAAACCCACGCTAGGGCAGCTATTGGCTACCGGCTCAACTTCTTTATTTTAGTCTGGTCGTACGTCATCACATATGAATCTGTCGGACTTTGGTGTGATCGTGTGTAGGCAAGTCCGTTCATTCAAAAGTCCTTCGAAAGTCTGTCGAAAGTCCGTCGGAAAGTCCGTTGGACCAGTCTGGTCATAAAGTCCGCCCGTGTGTACAATTTATATGTCGGCTTAATGGATTACTACAAGCATTTATTTCTAAAGCTGGTTATACACTAATAGCTTTTCTAACAAAAATTCATACAAAAATTTGTACAAAAATTCCCAGTACATTTGACAGCTTGATGAATGATGTTCAAAAGCAAAATTTTGTTTGCTTTAAACATCTGGTCTTGAAACAAAGTAATTTTATCACGTGAAAAACACATACTGTATACTGTTAAAAATGTATTTGGTTTGAGAAAACTTTTCCATCCTGCTCCTTTGAATTTTCTCATCACTGTGGTCGAAAATTAAGTTCAATTTGATCCCACGAATGATTAAGAAAATGAACTAATGTTCTTGGAACAATAATTTTTGAACAAAATTCTATCAGAGTATAGCCAGCTTGCTAAATACCAATTTAAACCATCAAAACTAGCCTATCCCTGCCTTCTGATTGGACACTGGTGAGGTCACCCCTCTGCTAACTCTTTCTATAAGCTATATGAAGTGCTTATCCTCCATTTCCAAGTCTGAGTGCTACTGTGCAGGAGTCACACGGGGACAGATTTAAGTAAAAACATATTTAAGCATTATCTAATAAATAAACCTGTAATAAAATGTTTTAATTCTGCATGGTTAATGTTCTTTCCTATTTTCTGTATTTAGTCTCAGTGTTTCAAAAACTGTTAGGACTGCTTTATGCTATATTTTTTATAATTCAGAATACTTAGTTGTATTCTAGCCTTTAAATAGACACTATAGTTTGTCTCCTCAATAATCAGCTGTGATGGCTGCCTAGGTTTCAGGCAGTAGTAAGATAAGTGTGAACATAACTGCCTACAGTACTGGCTATAATGAAGATAAGGATTTATTGCCTTCATGCTGGGTGTGTATGGTAATGTGTCTGAGAAGGAAGCACAGTATGTCTGCTTTGTTAGTACCTCGAGGACACCGAGATCACAACATTCACCATTCACCATTGAAAAGAACAGAACTATTGCTCGGGGGGAATATTTAGAAACTGTGTTACCAAGTGCTAAAAAGCAAATTTGGGTTTCGCAAAGATTTTAATATGAATGTGCCTCCAGCAAAGAGAAGCACAAATAATTCTCAAAAGTTTATCTTTTTTTTGTCAATGGCCATACTGGGAAACAAGATGTACTGAAAAGTTTTAGAAGTTGTATACTTTGTAGAGTAGTGATGGCCTACACAATAGAAACACAATAGAAATGTAGGACATGTAAATAGTACAATATAGAACACAGCTGCAAATTGGCCAATGGTTTGAAAACAAAAGGTTTAGAATAAAAAATGATGTATCTCTCTCTCTCCCTAGATATACTATATATACACTGTACTGCCTTATGTGCCCAAACAAGATTCTTACACTGGCTTCAGCGCCATTCAGAGTCCACTCAACAACAGGAGCCCATGGGATTTGAGAAACTAAAAGTACTATTATGTAACGGCAAGAACAGCTGCAATATAGAGGTGAATGCAGCTGAGAACTACAGGAGCCATAGGACCCCTGTTGGAGGAGGGGAAAGCAGAGAGTTTTTCCCAGTCTTTGAGACACAGAGAGATTATTGCAGTGTGGAGACTGGGGTGGTACCAACCTGTTGCTAATAATGCAGAGAGCAGAGAGAGCTACCGAGTACCAGTGTACCGGGAATAGAGCCTGTGCTTGAGGACTGGATTGCGAGGACTGAGACACCAATAATCAGGTACCTGAGGACCAAAGTAAGAAGAGTGTCCAGGACAAGGTTCACTGGCTGCCAGGGCTGGTGATTAGTTACGGCTGTGCCTACTGTACCACTATTTATCAGTTCAGTACCAGAGGAAGAACAGTACAAGAGGAGACTGCCTATTTGCCTATGGCTCCAAAACTGATCACTGTAGCCTTAAAGGAATGGTAATCAAAATTCACCACTGTATAGATTGGGACCCACTGCTAGCTGGCTGAAGTTTGCAAGTCAGGCACCAGATACTTTACAACCACTTCCGAGGGGCACCCCTTTCAGGAAATATATAATTACAGTATCTCACAAAAGTGAGTACACCCCTCACATTTTCGTAAATATTTTTTTAGATCTTTTCATGTGACAACACTGAAGAAATGACACTTTGCTACAGTGTAAATTTGCTGTCCCCTCAAAATAACTCAACACACAGCCATTAATGTCTAAACTGCTGGCAACAAAAGTGAGTACACCCCTAAGTGAAAATTTCCAAATTGGGCCCAATTAGCCATTTTCCATCCCTGGTGACATGTGACTCGTTAATGTTACAAGGTCTCAGGTGTGAATGGGGAGCAGGTGTGTTAAATTTAGTGTTATCGCTCTCACTCTTTCATACTGGTCGCTGGAAGTTCAACATGGCACTTCATGGCAAAGAACACACTCTGAGGGTCTGAAAAAAAGAATTGTTGCTCTACATAAAGATGGTCTAGGCTATAAGAAGATTGCCAAGACCCTGAAACTGAGCTGCAGCACAGTGGCCAAGACCATACAGTGGTTTAACAGGACAGGTTCCACTCAGAACAGACCTCGCCATGGTCGACCAAAGAGGTTGAGTGCACGTGCTCAGCGTCATATCCAGAGGTTGTCTTGGGGAAACAGACGTATAGGTGCTGCCAGCATTGCTGCATAGGTTGAAGGGGTGGGGGGGGGGGTCAGCCTGTCAGTGCTCAGACCATATGCTGCACACTGCATCAAATTGGTCTGCATGGCTGTAGTCCCAGAAGGAAGCCTCTTCTAAAGTTGATGCACAAGAAAGCCGGCAAACAGTTTGCCAAAGACAAGCAGACTAAGGACATGAATTACTGGAACCATGTCCTGTGGTCTGATGAGACCAAGATAAACTTATTTGGTTCAGATAGTGTCAAGCATGTGTGGCGCCAACAAGGTGAGGAGTACAAAGACAAGTGTGTCTTGTCAACAGTCAAACATGGTGGTGGGAGTGTCATGGTCTGGGGCTGCATGAGTGCTGCCGGCACTGGGGAGCTACAGTTCATTGAGGGAACCATGAATGCCAACATGTACGGTGACATACTGAAGCAGAGCATGATCCCCTCCCTTCGGAGACTGGGCCGCAGGGCAGTATTCCAACATGATAAGGACCCCAAACACACCTCCAAGATGACTACTACTTTGCTAAAGAAGCTGAGGGTAAAGGTGATCGACTGGCCAAGCAAGTCTCCAGACCTAAAAGCTATTGAGTATCTGTGGGGCATCCTCAAACGGAAGGTGTGCAAGGTCTCTAACATCCACCAGCTCTGTGATGTCATCATGGAGGAGTGGAAGAGGACTCCAGTGGCAACCTGTGAAGCTCTGGTGAATTCCATGCCCAAGAGGGTTAAGGCAGTGCTGTATAATATTGGTGACCACACAAAATATTGACACTTTGGGCCCAATTTGGACATTTTCACTTAGGAGTGTACTCACTTTTGTTGCCGGCGGTTTAGACATTAATGGCTGTGTGTTGAAATATTTTGAGCAGACAGAAAATGTACACTGTTATACAAGCTATACACTCACTACTTTACATTGTAGCAAAGTGTCATTTCTTCAGTGTTGTCACATGAAAAGATATAATAAAATATCTATAGAAATGTGAAGGGGTGTACTCACTTTTGTGAGATACAGTATATATATATATATATATATATATATATATATATATATATATATATATATATATATATATATATATATATATATTTCTGGTTGAAACCTTGAAGCCCTATGGCCGATACAGATATAAGCAACATAAACTTACCATAAGACCTACAACATGAAATGGACCTGAAGTGTTCCCTGGTCTGGTGGACGGTATGCCAACATAAGGGGGCATACCCATGATTAGAAATTAAAATTTTGTAAAGAGAAATTAATTGGAGAAATGCTCTGAAAAGGGGATGAGAGGATGGGTATCGCGCACAGGAAACCGACAAAGACCACAGGCGAGCGGGCTGGTTAAATACCCCCCCGGGCTCCTCCCATAAATTCAGGCCACCATACTGGCCTTCTTACTTATGGTTGAAGCCTTATGGCGATACGGATATGAGCAACATAGACTTACCATAAGACCTACAACATGAAATGGACCTGAAGTGTGCCCTGGTCTGATGGACGGTATGCCAAAATAAGGGGGCAAAAACATTCAGGTAGGGGTGTAGTTTTATTAGTTTTAGCTTTATTTATTGAGCAAGTTTGGTGAATGCTTGTGCCATTTCCACCTGAGGATTGGGGATGTACCGGGCAAGGTAGGTAGAGTTCCACCTGCTTAGTCTCTTAATGACGTGATCTGGGACCCCATGCCGGGATGCTGTCGAGGCTGCTCCAATACGAAAGAGTGACCGGAGTACTGACTGGGGTCGAGGTGTAGGCTGCGTAGAAGAACCCCCACGTGTTTGATGAACTAGCAGGCACTCGAGGGTTTGATCGGAAAAGATAGTAGGGGACTAGAGTTTGACTGTTCGGGTAGGAGTGACAGTAGGAGGTAAATATGGTTACTGGACACCAGACGTTGTTTTCTTTATAGAGATGGATGTCTACCCCGGAGACTGATTGCTGGGTTTTAGACACTGCAAGGTGAAGGATGAAATGGTCTTGGTAGCGAGCCAAGTGAGGTCTACACAGAACTTTGCCTGCGGGGTTGCTGCAGATGAACTCGCTAGGCTGCCAAAACCTGTAGTAGGCTAAGTAAATGGCTGCTTGTATGAGCAGGCTGGGGAGAAGGCCAAATGGCGAACTAGCAAGGATAGTAGACATGTCCCGGAAGATGGCACTTGTTATAGGCAGACATTTGGCATTGATCATGGATTGTCGTTTTCTGGATTCCGCGTAAGACGGCTCGGATCGCATGGGATGCAAATACAGATGGTTTTGGGGGATCTCGTAAGGCCAGAAAGTGCTGGACGCCGGCTAAGTATAGTCGGATAGTGTTATGGGATAGAGCCAACTGATTATGGCAATATGAGATAAAAGCCAGTATGTGCTTGGTGTCTGTAGTTGTTTCCGTGGAGCAGGATGTTAGGAATTTGCTGAACACGTTCCAAGCCGTGTGGTAGGCTTTGAGCGTGTTGTGGGACAGGGACTGGTTAATGAGCTGGGTCGCTCCGTGCAGATGCTGTACTAGTCCAGAGTCAGCTGAGACCAAGAAGGGATAAGGGCTGGTACTAGGTCGGCTCTGGGTTTCTGCTGAAAAAGGGAAGTGTAATTAAAGTGGGACGGTGCGTCTGCTGCGAGGTTGCACTAGCCCAGAATGAACATACAGTGGACATTAAACTGGTGCTGTAGAGATAATTGTACCAGTCTGCGTAGGAAGGACATAATTGAGAGCGACTTGGATCTACCTTTATTAACAAGATCGGCCGTGGCCTGGTTGTCGGTGGTAAAAGCCACAGCTTGTCCTGTCCAGATATGACCCCAGAGTTGAGCGGCTGCCACGACTGGGTATAGCTCGAAGAGGGAGGAAGTCAGGGTAAACCCAAGGTTTAGGAGTATCTGTGGAGGCCATGGTTCTATAAACCAATGGTGGCCAAAAATTGCAGCGAAGCCTGTGGAGGCTGTGGCATCTGTCACTACCTGGGGTGATAGTGGCGATATTGATAGTATAAACATTGATATACCGTTCCACATAGTACAGAACCCTCCCACATTGATAGGTCCGCTACTGCCGCGGTGTCTAAATTAAGGATCTGATCTGGGTCCTGTGTCTGAGAGAGGAAGACCAGGAGGCGTGACACAAAAGATCGATCCTGGGGAATGATCCGTATTGCAAAATTGAGCATTCCCAAGAGAGACTGAAGCTGCTTCTTAGTACACCCCCATGTATGGGTGAAGTCTTGGAGAACTGACCTGATGCGGGTCAGCTTGTCAAGGGGGAGGCTGGCCTGCATGGAGTTGTTAGTTTGAAAAAGGTTAATGTAGACCTCGGGTCCGGATTGTTGAGTTTTGGAGACTGCAAGCTAAAGAACGTAATGGTTTCAAAAGTGAGTGAGGTGGTGTCTATATAGTACCTGGTTGCCAGTGCCACTAAAGATGGCACTTGTGATGGGCAAGCGTTTGCCGTTGGCTATGGGCTGATGCTTTTGGATGCCACGTAGAAGAGTTCTTACTGTATGGGACGTAAACATAGACGGCTCTCTGGGGTCCTGTAAGGACGGGAAATGCTGGATGCTGGATGCTGGCTAGATATAGCCTGATAGTTTTATGAGAAAGAGCCAGATGCGTGTGGCAATACCTGGGGCAGGATGGAACCTGAACTCAACTGACCTGAGGGAGAAATGACAGACAGAAAACGGTGAATGGCTCGTATGAAGATGCCACTGGAGACAAGTGGCAGATTAAGTGCCACTGAAAAATGATGTGTGGCTGATTGTGTGCCACTGGGACTGCAACGATTGCAAGAGTTGTGCTTAAATGTGTGTTTGCAACGATTGCAAGGGAGTTTATGTCACTGGAGATGTGTTTGTAGTGACTGTGGGAAGTTCGTATTACTGCATGTGCTTGCAAAGACTGCAAGAGTTATGCTTGAATGTGTGCTTGCAACGATTGCAAGGGAGTTCAAGTCACTGGAGATGTGTTTGTAGTGACTGTGAGAAATTTGTATAACTGCATGTGCTTGTAACGATTGCGAGATATTTGTGCTGCTGGAGGCGTGCTTGCAAAAAAATAACCTACTGATAGGCGAAAGCAAGGATAGCAAAAAAATTGAATGTGTATGAATGAACTGTGACTCTAACCAGTTGTACCTGTGCTCAAGAGTGTAAGAAAATAAATCCGATATGAATTGTTGTGCCGCCGGCGCGACTGGATTCGAATCGGACTGTGATGGGTATGAAATGGATCCGACACAAATTGTTGTAGAGTGTATGAAATTAATCCGATATGAATCGGTTGTATGAAATGAATCTGATACGAAATGGTTGTAGAGTGTATGTAATTAATCCGATATAAATCGGACTGTGGAGAGTATGAAATGGATCCGATATGAAACGTTGTGCCGCCGACGCGACTAGATTCGAATCGGGCTGTAGCATATATGAAATGAAACCGATACGAATCATTTGTAACTTGTATGCAATGAATCTTGATATGAATCAGTTGTAAAGTGTATGAAATACAGGGATATACAATGTAATATGGCAGTATTACATTGTATATCCCTGTATTTCATACACTTTACAACTGATTCATATCAAGATTCATTGCATACAAGTTACAAATGATTCGTATCGGTTAATCACACACATAGGTTGGACTTGATGGACTTGTGTCTTTTTTCAACCTTACCTACTATGTAACTATGTAAATGAAACCAACATGAATTGGATTGTGCGACTATAAGTGGAAGTAGCAGTGAGGTGAAGGTTTTAACGAATGAATCGAGACCATGACTGAACTTCGAAGAAAGATGGGGTGTGGCTTTTTTTTTGTGTCGTAGAGGCGTCAGAGGTCGAACATCCGTGGAGCCATGTTTAAGAAAATAGAGAATGCACAAAGGACTCAATATGAAGTGACTGCCGGACCTGGGGAGGAATGACAGGCAACATGCGAATGATACATGTAAGGCTGAAATGATGGGTGCAAATCGATGCGTTGTTGGTTTGAGTAGATTCGACTCAAAGCGACAGGTGTGTGAAATGAAATGAGTGGAATGTCTTGCCATGATATAGGCACGCATTGGTATGCCGTGACTGCAACAAACAATGAGTCGGACTGTGAAGCACAAAATGAAATGAGGTCAAGACAACTGGGGCGCGCCGGGACGAATCGGTGCATCTAGGATGCTACTGGATTCGAATCAGAGCACAGTACGCGACAGTGAAATGAGTTAAATGATTTGCCATGACAGAGGCACGAGTCGGTTGTGCCGCGGCTGCGACTGACAACGAAGCGGACTCTGGAGCATGTACTGAAATGAGGCCAAACAACTGGGGCACGCCGGAACGAATTGGTGCATCACGGATGCGACTGGATTCGAATCAGAGCGTGGTACGTGACAGTGAAATGAGTAAAATGAATTGCCATGACGGAGGCACGAATCGGTGTGCCGCGACTGACAACAAACCGGACTCTGGAGCATGTACTGAAATGAGGCTGAAAAATACCTGGGGTACGCCAGAACAAATCGGTGCATCACGGATGTGACTGGATTTGAATCAGAACGTGATTCGTGACAGTGAAATGATTTGCCATGACAGAGGCACGAATCGGTGAGCCACAAACTGCGACTGACAACGAACCGAACTCTGGAGCATGTACAGAAATGAGGCCAAAAACAACTGGGGCACACCGGGACGAATCGGTGCATCACGGATGAGACTGGATTTGAATTGCAACGTGATGCGTGACAGTGAAATGAGTGAAATGATTTGCCGTGACAGAGGCACGAATCGGTGCGCTGCGACTGACAACGACCAGACTCTGGAGCATGTACTGAAATGAGGCCAAAAACAAAATTGGTGCATCACGGATGCGACTAGATTCATATCGGAGCGCGGTACGTGACAGTGAAATGAGTGAAATAAGTGAAATAATTAGCCATGACAGAGGCACGAATCAGTGTGCCGCAATTGCGACAATGAACCATGGTATGAACATGAGGCAAAAAACAACTGAGACACGCTTGAATGAACCGGTGTGATGCGGACGCGACTGGATTGGAATCAGAGTGAGGAACGTAAAAATGAATGAAATGTTTAGACATGATAGAGGCACAAATCGGTGGCTAAGTACTCGGCTACGTGCAGGGTTTTTTAAACGAATAATTCGCAAGTTCCGTGTCGGGGTTTGGGCGACACCAGAGGTCTAGCAAATGATGATGCATGAAAAGAAATGTTAAACGAAACCCTACCTGTGACAGCCGAGCCAGACACATCATAAGAAAAACTGGCAACGGGAACCAAACACGCAACCCAAGAACGCCAACGAGTTTGGAAGAGTTGACCTAGTGACGTACTGTAACGTATCGTGCACAGGAAACCGTCAAAGACTACAGGCGAGCGGGCTGGTTAAATACCCCCCCTCCCCGGGCTCCTCCCATAAATTCAGGCCACCATACTGGCCTTCTTACATATATATATATATATATATATATATATATATATATATACACATGCACACACACCTACAATCAGGGGGCTATCCACAGAGGGGCTACTGCAGAGGGGCTACTGTGAAACTTTTCCCTCCTATTTACATAGCTCCAACTGTCCCTGATTCGAAGGGACTATCCATGATTTGGAACAAAGTCCCTCTGTCCCTCTATATAGTTGTATATAAAATGCACTATTTATCTTTCAAAAAGTGTTTAGCAGTGCTAAACCTTTTATCCAATTTCTAAATTGCATAATTTGTACATTTCAAAAGCCAATATAAAGGAATAGAAGTGGTAAAAAAAAACACTTGTGGGTTTAACTAATCTTTATTTTGTATAATTCTCCTTTAAGGGTGTGTGTCCTCTGTCTACATACTTTTGCTAATAGGTGTCCCTATTTCCATCTCAAAAAGCTGGGAGGTATGTGTTTATACTGTTCACAAGATTTACTGTATATACTGCTCTTTTCCAGGGCTGCTTTTGCTAGGTTAAAATTGCTTAGTACCACAATGATCTAGATTAACTGCCATACAATAGCTTTGTTTATTGCATTCAGACGCCTTTACCTGCTCATTGATGTTTGTGCATTGTCATTTATTTTGCCTTCTGTTAATATACTTAATTTATTCACAACTAAGTAGCCTGATGCCTATTTCCTATATGCTAATATAGTTGTGGGTAATTTGCTAATACTTGAGATCACAGGTGTTTTCAGCATCTCATTACTGAACCAGGTGTGTCAGATGGGAAGAAGTACCGTAGTTGTCAGAGTCGAGGCAAAGAACAGAGAACCCATCATACCAAGCGGATCCCGCCGGGGGTTAGTGCTACATATACTGTACACACACACAAGTGCACACTGGGCTAAACTTCTCAGTCAATCATTGTAATGATGTTCAAAAGTCTCATTGGTATGTGTCAAAACAATTTCACTAAACCCTTTAGCCAATCTCTCTGAATCAGTTTATCAGCAAGAATGCTGATTGCAGTGTCTGATATACAAGCAAATAATAACATGAAAGATTACTTGACATGCTCTAACTCCCTACAATTATCCTCTAATTTTCACTCAATGGACTACTTTACCTTTTTCTGGTTATCCTTCGAAGATAGAAATTCAACTCCTACCTTGTTTTTCTGGCTCTTCTGCTCTTCCAGCTTTGGAGCCTGTGTTATGAGAAATTAATAATAGTTAAATTCTTGTTGAGAAAAATCTTCTATAGGTTGTCTGAAAAAATTTGAAACAGTATATATATTTTACATAGGTCTGTTTATTAATACAAAACTCCCTATGCATTTAAAATGTAACAGCATAGCTTTAGACCCCTATGCCAAATTTCCATGTAGGACCCTCACTGTTGCTAGAGTAGGTAAATTTAGTTTGGTTTCCCTGTAGGCAGAAGAGCATGTGTTACGTTGTTTGGGAGACTGGGCAGTGCTTCAAAGACTGTGGCCCTGTTAACTTCCCCTGTCTTCTGTAACTCTCTGGATATTTCCAGAACATGGCGGGTGGAGGGACAGAGGCTGCAGTCTGAATTTTTATGAAGTTTCCACCAATTCCTGGGGAGGCAGGGCCCAGAAGGTGGGAAGACAAATTATAAATACTCAGAAGCCTGGCAGTCTGAGAGCAGAGTACAGTGTCCAGCCATCTGCAGGAGAACCCTGTGCTGGGGGGCTCTAAACCTGGGGCAAGAAAAGAGGGAGCAGGAGAAAGAAGAGAGAGAGAGAAGGATAGGAAGCCACAGGACATCACCCAGTCTCAGTCACAGGTAGGCTCAGCTGTAGACCCCAGGCCAAACCAGGAACAGCCTGTTCAGCAGAGAGGCAAAGGCAGCAGCCACCCTGGATCTTGGGAAGCCTTCAAAAAGAGGACTGTAGTGAGTATAAGGCAGCTATTACCTGAAATAAAAGAGAGGACAGTAAAGTGCAATACCTTACATGTCTGGGACCAAAGGGAAGCCTAAGTGCAGAGCAAGGCAGTCAGGAGCTCCTTATCATATGTCTATCTTGGGCTTAGGGCAGCCAGGTGCCATAGCAAGCTACTGCATGTCATTCAGTTAGGATTTTCATCTACTTTAAAGTGATACTAAAGGTAACATTTTAAAATTTTAAAGGTAAAATAAAATTTGCCATATAATGTTTTTGCACAGAGTAGCCCTACACCTTCTTTTCTTGGATCCCTTGCCAGCGCTCCTGGCTTCTCCCCCCTGCTGAGTGCATCCACAGCAAGGTGCTTGCTTTTAGGGCACCTGTGCATACTCACTTCGAGTCCCGCTCTGTGTGTCCATAAGACTGCCCTGCCCCCTCTCCCTGCTCGCTGGCTATGATTGACAGCAGCAGGAGTCAATGGGCCCTGCTGCTGTGTGGGAGAAAGCTGGGAGAGACACTGCTCTCATGCACGTGGCTGGATTAGGATCAGGCTCAGGTAAGTATTAGGGAGGGCTAGGGGTGGGGGTGGGTTCGAGCTGCACACAGAAAGTTTTTACCTTCATTCATAAAATGCATGAAGGTAAAAAACCTTCAGCCTCTATAACTACTTTAAGGTAAACACTGGAATAATATCTCAGAATATATGGTGACTAAAAAATAGGATTTTTGACTTGCATGTAAAATCCTTCTCTTGGAGTACACTACAGGACACAGGATCTTTAATCTTAACAACGAGACATCTAAAGCAGTGCATTGCAACTGATTGGTGGGCAACATGGCAAACAACCTCTTACAGGCCGATGTAACAACAGATCATAGAAAGGCTGGATAGACGTCTGAGAGCAGCTTTTGCACAAAACTGGTATCAGATGAGGACTGAATGTCCACCTAACAAGCGTAAAAATTGAATAAACCTGTAAACAGAAGACCAGGTGCAGTATTGCAAATCTGAGAAACAGATGCCTGATGATGAAAACTCTATACAGTACTTTAGACAATGAATGATGATTTGTTTATTCCACCTAGCAAGAATGAAGCAAGAAGCCGAGAGCCCCTATGGGAACCCTCAGGAAGCACAACAAAGGTATCTGGTCACTGAAAGGAGGCTGTAGACTCAAAGCAAAAGACCATATTGAGACAGTGTAGAGAAATGCCCTTGAAATATTTTAGAACCAGACATAAGGCGGTAAGAGCTACATCCTTGGTAAGATGGTAAGATGGAAGGAGGAAATCACCTTGGGGAGAAAGGGGGCCCTAGGCCCCAAAACAGCTTAATCTCTGTGTAAAACTAGGAAAGGCTCATTACAGGATAAGGACAATAATTCAAATACCCACTCAAAGATGCCATGATGACACAGGGGAATGCACAAGGGGAGCAATGTGCGTAGCACCCTGTTCAAAGGCCTTAACTAAGAAATGAAAGGCAAGTGGTCTCAGTAACAGTGCCAGTGCTGAGATTTTCTCCATGATGGTTCTCAAGGTCATATGCTGGTCCACTCCAGACCAACCTGTAGGTCAGGACCTGGATCAACTGCTGGTGGAACTTGGTTCCCTGGGGTTGTAGTTTTTGCTGATTCCCTGGCTGCTGCCCAGTCAGATTTTTCTGATTCCCTGGCCATTGACTAGATGGTTAGGGTGCAATTGTGAAGGGAAACCCTGGCTTCAGGGTACCTGTAAGGGCCAGGAACTCTGGTGTTTAGCCTTCAGGCTACCCTTGGAATCTCAGCGCTGGGACATATGCTGCATTAAGGAATTGTAAGCACCAAGTGTTGTACTTCCTCAGTAGAGATGGGCCGAACACCCCCGATTCAGTTTGCGCCAGAACTCTAGAACATCGCAAAAGTTCGGACCCAAAGGATGAACCCTATTGAAGTCTATGGGACCTGAACAGGAAAAATCAAATTCCCCATTTTGAAGGCTGATATGCAAGTTATTGGCCATAAAAAGGGTATGGGGGCTCAGCTACAGCCCTGGAGGACATGTGGCAATGCAAACATTTTTTTCAAAAAGACAGTTTTTAAAGGAGCAGTGATTTTAATGATGTTTAAAGTGAAACAATAAAAATGAAAAATTCCTTTAAATATAGTGCCTGGGGGGAGGTCCCCTTAGTCTGACTGTAAAGTGGCGCATCTTTACCATGTATAGAACCTGCTGCAGCAAAACTGACAGTTATAAAGAAAAAAATGACATTTAAATTTATTTCCCTGCAAGATTTCTTTATTTAGTAAACAATGGCTTGGGGAGCCAATCTGTATGATAAAGGACACATTTTAGTGCAAAATATTAGAGATTTTTTGGATCTGTGCATTCTCAAGAAGTAAGTGGCTAATTAGTGTTCAAATAATTCAGCTGACTCCTCCATGCATGATGCTGGGGCTATGGCAAGAGCAGCTATGGATAAAGAGGCAGAATAAGCTGCTCTGGCATCTGAAAGGGACTGCACACTAGTGTCAGCTTGGGTCATAGAGGATGAGGAGGAGGAGGAGGAGGAGGAGGTGGATGGTTTAGTAAGCCAGTCCACCACCTCCTCTACACATGCTGTGGCAGGATAGCATGAGTAACATCACTAAAAAGAGACCAAGGTGCCCTGCCTGAGTATGGACCATGTCCACCTTTGCCTGCGGACACAGACACTGCTGGCCACTTGCCCCTCATAGTGGCATGGGAACATCTGCCTCTCCTTGTTGGCCTCCCAGACACGATGGGGGGGCTTATTACCTACATTTAATAGACACTTGGAAATGTGTGATTGGATGCAATTTTTTGAATGAAAAGTGGTGTTTGGTGCACTTTAAATTGAGTACTGACTCCAACAGAAATGTAAAAACTATAAAAAGATAAAAAAAATAAAAAGGGGGAACACCAGCGTCGCAGCCAGAGAAACTGCAGCTGACTGACAAAAAAGAGGGGGCAGGCAGAGGACAAAAAAAAAGACAACCCTCCCAAAAAATAGCCATGCAGCAACCAAAAAAGGGTATACAGCACTGTATACAGCAATAAATGGTATGTAATGCTGTCTTAAACACTGCACTACACTAACACACTATACTCACACACTATACTAACACTACACTAACACTCTACACTCAGAGTCACAATAAGTGAACAAACTAACTCACTAGTAGCAAACTAAGCCCTGCTCGATCTATCTCCACTTCAACACACTGCAAAAGATTTCTATGTGAAGTTACCGTCTATAGTGTGGGGTGGAGCTATGAGCACTGAGCCCTGATTGGAGAAAGTCATCATCACTTTATCCAGTCAGGGCTTTGACAGTGCTAATTGACGAAGCCTTGCACGCGACCAGTAGCTTCATCCAATTAGGACCCTAGAATGCACTGTGAAGCGCACAGTGCATTGTGGGATGCTCAGCGGGTGAACATCCCCCTGAGTGACCCGCAAATTCGGGTGTTCGCTGAACGGGTGAACAGGCGATGTTCATGCTGAACATTTGCTCGGCTTGAACTGTTCACCCAACACTACTCCTCTGGGATCTGACCAGCAGAGAATCCAACAAGTTTTTGGACCCCGGGCGGCGGGGCAACCAGTCAGCTTTCAGACCCCTGCGGCAGGGTACCCAGTCAGCTTCTAGACCCCGATGTGGGGCATGGTAGAGCGTCAGGAGGCCAATCCATAAGGCCAGTGAACTGTCAGGACTGAATTACCTGCTCATGGCATTGTGGTTCCCAGGGCAGAGAGTTGTAGTTCCAGTTTCCACCAGCGGGTGTCTCCCAGAAGCCAGCACCGGGTGGAAAGTGAGATTACTGGGACACGCTGGTGGAAATTGGAACTACAGCCCTCCGCCCTGGTAACCACAATGCCAGGAGCAGGTGATCAGCCATGCCACAACCAGACTGGAAGGTATATAGTATCTCCGCTATTAGTGCCCATGAGTGTTTTGTTTGCCAGCCAGATGCATGCTTACTGTTTAAGCCTGAGCCTGCTCCTGCCTTGCACCTATATCTTGCTCTTGTCTTGTACCATGCTGCCTTGTACTTGCCCCCCTTGTTTCTAAATCCAACCCTGGTTCCCCTTCCTTGTATATCAGGTATTCTATGTGATCTGTGTTCCTCATTTTCTATATATTGTATCATAGTTAGGTTGTTAGGTATTTTGTCTTTTTGTATCTTCATGCTACAGTGCATCTGGAAAGTATTCACAGCGCTTCACTTTTTCCACATTTTGTTATGTTACAGCCTTATTTGATTTTCGAAATTCAGTCGACCAAGACTTCAATTTCACCGCATGTTGCTACAAAAAAGAGGTTTGGGAATCTTCTTTTCTCTCAGTAAATTTTCTTTTCTTATTACATTTCTCTCACGATTCTCCCATCATTGATTGGAAAATCGTTAGTTTTTCTTAAAATTTTCAACATGTTCGATTCCTAAAATTTGATTGCCACACAAAAATCGGCCGTTGTTGCAGCCCACTAATGGTGCGAAATTCATACGAAAATTCTTTCATATAATTTTCGAAAGAAAATTCTTACGAAATTCGAACCGTGTATGGCCGGCATTAGTCTAAAGATCCTGTGTCCTGCTCTGTAAGTTTAGGAAATACAATTTGTTTAAGAAAACTACTTTAGTCCAATTAGAAACATGGCATAGACTGTTGCTAGTTTAGCTGTTTTTTCAGAGGAGCTACTTAAGCTCTCAAATCGTATTCTCAGATATATCAGCACTTCTAATGCCACGTACACACGGGAAGACTTTCCGACCAGACTGGTCCGACAGACCGAATCCGGCGGTCAATCCGATCGTGTGTGGGCTCCATCGGACCTGCAGCAGACTTTTTTGGTCAAAAATCAGACAGACTTTAGATTTGACACATGTTTCAAATCTTTCCGATGGACTCGAGTCTGGTCGAAAAATCCGCTCGTCTGTATGCTAGTCCGACGGATGAAAACCCACGCTAGGGCAGCTATTGGCTATCAACTTCCTTATTTTAGTCCGGTTGTACGCCATCATGTATGAATCCATCGGACTTTGGTGTGATCGTGTGTAGGCAAGTCTGTTCATTCAAAAGTCCATCGGAAGTCCGTCAAAAGTCCGTCGAAAGTCTGTCGGAAAGTCCGTCAGACCAGTCCGGTCGAAAAATCCGCTCGTCTGTATGCTAGTCCGACGGATGAAAACCCACACTAGGGCAGCTATTGGCTATCAACTTCCTTATTTTAGTCCGGTTGTACGTCATCATGTATGAATCCATCGGACTTTGGTGTGATCGTGTGTAGGCAAGTCTGTTCCTTCAAAAGTCCGTCGGAAGTCCGTCAAAAGTCCGTCAAAAGTCCGTCGGAAAGTCCGTCGGAAAGTCCGTCGGAAAGTCCGTCTGTGTGTACGCGGCATAAGGTAATGGCAGAATTACCTATTGGCTAGGCCAGCCCTGCCTGTATCTCTAAAAACAATGCACACATACATAGCCTTTAGTTATTTATGTCTCCAGGGACATTGGAGATCATTCCAATGTTGTGGCATATTACAATAGTTTCTTACAAGAGAACAAGGCCACAATTTATGCACCTGGCTTAAAATGCTGTCAAAAATCC
Organism: Lithobates clamitans; assembly: GCA_037952925.1. Taxonomy (NCBI): domain Eukaryota; kingdom Metazoa; phylum Chordata; class Amphibia; order Anura; family Ranidae; genus Lithobates; species Lithobates clamitans. The sequence goes on from JBBGZY010000098.1 coordinate 6,392,767, forward strand.
AATTAAGAACTTTTATTTCTCAGCAAGACATGACGAACAAAACACAGGGCCTTCTAGCAATTTATAGTAACAGATGCGTGAATAATAAAACAAAGATCATACAGATAATTGACAAACGCTTCATATATAAAGCAGTGTATTTACATAACAGGTATTACAGCTCATTAAGCATTTTGAAAAGACTTATTTTCTGAGTATAGAGTAATTAGTATGCCACGTCAACACACAGGATGAAAAGGTTGATTGAATAAAATGATAATAGTGAAAAGCATTAATATAAATAGAGGACTATTTTTATTTTGCATTTGAAATGCTGTCACAGCTCTGCCTTCTGAAGCAAACCCGACCTTTGCCTGAACTCCAGGCACCACATATCAAGGATTATTGAGATTTTCCATTTTCAGAAATCAAGGAAGTTATGGCGACGCTTTTTCCATTTTGACAAAATGTGTTGGAGTCAATGGGGAAGGCAAAATTAGGATGGTTTTGGTTGTTTTTATGGGTGCAAGGGCTTTCAATGGCTCCTGGGGGTTATGAAAAGTACATTGCAACATGTGTTAAAAATGCACAATACAGAAAGTCCCCGAGTTACGAACACAATAGGGACTTAGGTCTGTTCGTAAGTCGAAGTTGTTCGTAAGTTGCAACACTGCATTTGTAATGCCGCGTACACACGAGCGGACTTTCCGGCATACTTGGCGTACCGGAGTCCATCGGGCAATTCGATCATGTGTGAGCTCCAGCTGACTTTTTTTCTCAAAAGTTTGACGGACTTAGATTTGAAACATGTTTCAAATCTATTCGACGGACTTGAGTCCGGTCGAAGAGTCCGCTCATCTGTATGCTAGTCCGACGGCCAAAAATCGACTCTAGGGCAGCTATTGGCTACTGGCTATGAACTTCCTTGTTTTAGTCCGGTCATACGTCATCACGTACGAATCCGTCGGACTTTGGTTGATCGTGTGTAGGCAAGTCCGTTCATTCGGAAAGTCCGTCGTAAAGTCCGTCGAAAAGTCTGCCGGGCAAAGTATGCTGTAAAGTCCGGTCGTGTGTACGCGGCATAAGTGTAACTTTCGGTCGGAACACTGCATTCGTAAGTGTAACGTCCGCCTGTGCATGGATGTGGGATGTTCCGGGCGCTCGTTATGTTATCTGGGGTTCTTCTGGCCATGCAGTACATGTAGTACACATCGGAAGTGTCTGGAGGTATCCAGGACCTGCGTGGAGCACAAGTGGCCGGCATTTGAGGCCGTTCATAAGTAGGAGTTGTTCGTAACTCGGGTGTTCCTAACTCGGAGACTGCCTGTAGTGCATATTAACATACAACTATTTCAATAGAAAGTGCTTTAACCTCCCTGGCGGTTTTCCCGAGTGTGGCTCGGGGTTAAAATTCAGGACCATTAGCAGTAACCCCGAGCCACACTCGGGATTACATTGCAGGATGCTGGTGCCTCCTTACTTACCTTGTCCCCTGGATCCTGCGATGTCCCCCGCAGTGTCCGAGGGCTCCGTCCTCCTGCGAAGCCTCTCCTTGCCAGGCTCCGTTCCCTGCGAGCGTCGCAACGCACGGGGGCGGAGCCTGGCGGCAAATTTAAAAAAAAATGAAAAATCATAACACATACAGTACTGTAATCTTACAGATTACAGTACTGTATGAAATTATTTCACATCCCTTTTGTCCCCAGTGCTTTGGCCCTGCATGCAGTTTTATATGATATATACTGTTCTTTCTGCTTGGAAACTGGAGATTGTCCATAGCAACCAAAAAGTGTCCCTTTACGTCAAAAGTGGCTTTAGACCAGCTAGAAAACAGCGATAGTAAATTAGAACACTTGCAGAATTGAGCGATAGTGAATTGTGGGGAAATTTATTTTATTACTATTTTTTTTAATTTTTTTTAATTATTTATTTTTATTTATTATATTATAATTTATGTTTTTGTGTTTCAAACTTTATCATACCCGGGATATCTACTAGACTCTGGTTTGGACAGATTTAAGTGTGTTATTGTTAAGATTTACAGACCTACAATATAAAACGCCAAATTTCCATGCAAAATAATTGTACCGCTTTCAGCACCTAAAATCCGAAATAATCATACCGCCAGGGAGGTTAAGAGGAAAAACACATAGGGGTGAATAAGACTAGATACACCTCAATTTTTCCTTTCTTTTCTGTTTCAATCATTTTATTAAGATTTCAAATGGTAATAAAACATTATAAATAAGCAAAATCATGTAGAACTGTCAGCGTAGTCAATGTATGAGCAATGACAAACATAACATATATAGAGAAGGAGGGGATCCAACCATGGTTGGACCCATAAAAAGTCCAAAAGCAAATAAATCAACAGAGTATCAACTACACTCATTGGCCACTTTATTAGGTACACCTGTTCAATTGTTTGATAACACAAATTGCTAATCAGCCAATCACATGGTAGCAACTCAATGCATTTAGGAATCAAGACGTGGTGAAGACGACTTGCTGAAGTTCAAATTGAGCATCAGAATGGGAAAGAAAGGGGATTTAGGTGACTTTGAATGTGGCATTATTGTTGGTGGCAGACGGGCTGGTCTGAGTATTTCAAAAACTGCTGATCTACTGGTATCTTCACACACAATCATCTCTAGGGTTTACAGAGAATGGTCCGAAAAAGAGAAAATATCCAGTGAGTGGTAGTTGTGTGGATGAAAATGCCTTGTTGATGTCAGAGGTCAGAGGAGAATGGGCAGACTGGTTCGAGATGATAGAAAGGCAACAGTAACTCAAAGAACCACTCGTTACAACCAAGGTATGCAGAATACCATCTCTGAACACACAACACATCGAACCTTGAAGCAGATGGGCTACAGCAGCAGAAGACCACACCGAGTGCCCCTCCTGTCAGCTAAGAACAGGAAACTGAGGGTACAATTCACACAGGCTCATCAAAATTGGACAAGAGAAGAGTGGAAAAATGTTGCCTGGGCTGATAAGTCTCAATTTCAGCTGTGACATTCAGATGGTATGGTCAGAATTTGGTATAAACAACATGAATGCATGGATCCATCCTGCCTTGTTTCAACTGTTCAGGCTGGTGGTGGTGGTGTAATGGTGTGGGGGATATTTTCTTGGCACACTTTTGGCCCCTTAGAACTTAGTACCAATTGAGCATCAATTAAACACCACCGTCTACCTGAAATTGTTGCTGTTAATGTCCATGCTTTTATGACTACAGCATACCCATCTTCTGATGACTACATCCAGCAGGATAATGCACCATGTAACAAAGCTCTAATCATCTTTCTTTTTGGAACATGACAATGAGTTCACTGTACTCCAACGACCTACACAGTCACCAGATCTCAATCCAATAGAGCACCTTTGGGAAGTGGTGGAACGGGAGCTGACAAATCTGCAGCAAATCTCTGAGGAATGTTTCCAACACATTGTTGAATCTATGCCATGAAGAATTAAGGCGATTCTGCAGGCAAAAGGTGGACCAACCCGGTACTAGCAAGGTGTACCTAATAAAAGTGGCTGGTGAGTGTATATCAGCTACATATCCTGTAAAGTGGTTCGCCACATATAAAACTTGATGAAAAATCTGTAATCAAGAATAAAGGGGGGAGGAGAGAAAAAGAGAAAAAAATAAATTATGCTATGTACACACGATAGGATTTTCCGACAACAAAACCGTGAATTTTTTTCCGAAGGATGTTGGCTCAAACTTGTATTGCATACACACGGTCACACAAATGTTGTCGGGAATTCCGAACGTCAAGAACGCGGTGACGTATAACACGTACGACGAGCCGATAAAAATGAAGTTCAATAGCCAGTGCGGCTCTTCTGCTTGATTCCGAGCATGCGTGGAATTTTGTCACGATTGGAATTTCCGTCAACAAGTCTTGTTGTCGGAAAATTTGAGAACCTGCTCTCAATCATTTGTTGGTGGAAATTCCGACAACAAATGTTCTATGGAGCATACACACCGTCGGACTTTTCTACAACAAGCTCACACCGAACATTTGTTGTTGGAAAATCCTATCATGTGTACGGCCCATAAGGGTATTCCTGTCCGGGAGTTTGCCTAAAACAAGCCAATGTCGACCTTAACCACTTGCCGACCGCCTACCGCATATATACTGCGGCAGAATGGCACGGGCAGGCAAAATCACGTACCCATACGTGATCTGCCTCCCGCGGGCGGGGGGTCCGATCGGACCCCCCCCCGGTGCCATCGGCGGTCGGCATTTGACTGGGAGCGTCGGGAGGCGAGGGGGAGACCATCTGATCGTGGCCCCCCCCTCGCGATCGCTCCCAGCCAATGGGAATCCTCCTCTGCCTGTGTGTCGTTTCACACAGGCAGAGGATGTGATGTCATCTCTCCTCGGTCTGGCAGTTTCCGTTCCAGCGCCGAGGAGAGAAGACAAGTGAGTGCACCAAACACACACACACACAGTAGAACATGCCAGGCACACAAAACACCCCGATCCCCCCCCCGATCGCCCCCCGATCCCCCCCCAATCACCCCCCCCCCCCTGTCACAAACTGACATTAGCAGTATTTTTTTTTTTTTTTTTTTTTCTGATTACTGCATAGTGTCAGTTTGTGACAGTTAGTGTTAGGGCAGTGAGTATTACCCCCCTTTAGGTCTAGGATACCCCCCTAACCCCCCCTAATAAAGTTTTAACCCCTTGATCACCCCCCCTCACCAGTGTCGCTAAGCGATCATTTTTCTGATCGCTGTATTAGTGTCACTGGTGACGCTAGTTAGGAACGTAAATATTTAGGTTCGCCGTCAGCGTTTTATAGCGACAGGGACCCCCATATACTACCGAATAAATGTTTTAACCCCTTGATTGCCCCCTAGTTAACCCTTTCACCACTGATCACCGTATAACTGTTACGGGTGACGCTGGTTAGTTCGTTTATTTTTTATAGTGTCAGGGCACCCGCCGTTTATTACCGAATAAAGGTTTAGCCCCCTGATCGCCCGGCGGTGATATGCGTCGCCCCAGGCAGCGTCAGATTAGCGCCAGTACCGCGAACACCCACGCACGCAGCATACGCCTCCCTTAGTGGTATAGTATCTGTACGGATCAATATCTGATCCGATCAGATCTATACTAGCGTCCCCAGCAGTTTAGGGTTCCTGAAAACGCAGTGTTAGCGGGATCAGCCCAGATACCTGCTAGCACCTGCGTTTTGCCCCTCCGCCCAGCCCAGCCCAGCCCACCCAAGTGCAGTATCGATCGATCACTGTCACTTACAAAACACTAAACGCATAACTGCAGCGTTCGCAGAGTCAGGCCTGATCCCTGCGATCGCTAACAGTTTTTTTGGTAGCGTTTTTGTGAACTGGCAAGCACCAGCCCCAGGCAGCGTCAGGTTAGCGCCAGTACCGCTAACACCCACGCACGCACCGTATACCTCCCTTAGTGGTATAGTATCTGATCGGATCAATATCTGATCCGATCAGATCTATACTAGCGTCCCCAGCAGTTTAGGGTTCCCAAAAACGCAGTGTTAGCGGGATCAGCCCAGATACCTGCTAGCACCTGCGTTTTGCCCCTCCGCCCGGCCCAGCCCACCCAAGTGCAGTATCGATCGATCACTGTCACTTACAAAACACTAAACGCATAACTGCAGCGTTCGCAGAGTCAGGCCTGATCCCTGCGATCGCTAACAGTTTTTTTGGTAGCGTTTTGGTGAACTGGCAAGCACCAGCCCCAGGCAGCGTCAGATTAGCGCCAGTACCGCTAACACCCACGCACGCAGCATACGCCTCCCTTAGTGGTATAGTATCTGATCGGATCAATATCTGATCCGATTAGATCTATACTAGTGTCCCCAGCAGTTTAGGGTTCCCAAAAACGCAGTGTTATCGGGATCAGCCCAGATACCTGCTAGCACCTGCGTTTTGCCCCTCTGCCCGGCCCGGCCCAGCCCACCCAAGTGCAGTATCGATCGATCACTGACACTTACAAAACACTAAACGCATAACTGCAGCGTTCGCAGAGTCAGGCCTGATACCTGCGATCGCTAACAGTTTTTTTTGTAGCGTTTTGGTGAACTGGCAAGCACCAGCGGCCTAGTACACCCCGGTCGTAGTCAAACCAGCACTGCAGTAACACTTGGTGACGTGGCGAGTCACATAAGTGCAGTTCAAGCTGGTGAGGTGGCAAGCACAAGTAGTGTCCCGCTGCCACCAAAAAGACAAACACAGGCCCGTCGTGCCCATAGTGCCCTTCCTGCTGCATTCGCCAATCCTAATTGGGAGCCCACCACTTCTGCAGCGCCCATACTTCCCCCATTCACATCCCCAACCAAATGCAGTCGGCTGCATGAGAGGCATTTATATATCCTCCCGAGTACCCCTACCCAGCGAACCCCCCAAAAAAGATGACGTGTCTGCAGCTAGCGCGGATATAGGCGTGACACCCGCTATTATTGTCCCTCCTGTCCTGACAATCCTGGTCTTTGCATTGGTGAATGTTTTGAACGCTACCATTCACTAGTTGAGTATTAGCGTAGGGTACAGCATTGCACAGACTAGGCACACTTTCACAGGGTCTCCCAAGATGCCATCGCATTTTGAGAGACCCGAACCTGGAACCGGTTACAGTTATAAAAGTTAGTTACAAAAAAAAGTGTAAAAAAAAAAAAAACACAAACAAAAATATAAAATAAAAATAGTTGTCGTTTTATTGTTCTCTCTCTCTCTATTCTCTCTCTATTGTTCTGCTCTTTTTTACTGTATTCTATTCTGCAATGTTTTATTGTTATTATGTTTTATCATGTTTGCTTTTCAGGTATGCAATTTTTTATACCTTACCGTTTACTGTGCTTTATTGTTAACCATTTTTTTGTCTTCAGGTATGCCATTCACGACTTTGAGTGGTTATACCAGAATGATGCCTGCAGGTTTAGGTATCATCTTGGTATCATTCTTTTCAGCCAGCGGTCGGCTTTCATGTAAAAGCAATCCTAGTGGCTAATTAGCCTCTAGACTGCTTTTACAAGCAGTGGGAGGGAATGCCCCCCCCCCCCAACATCTTCCGTGTTTTTCTCTGGCTCTCCTGTCTCAACAGGGAACCTGAGAAAGCAGCCGGTGATTCAGCCAGCTGACCATAGAGCTGATCAGAGACCAGAGTGGCTCCAAACATCTCTATGGCCTAAGAAACCGGAAGCTACGAGCATTTTATGACGTAGATTTCGCCGGATGTAAACAGCGCCATTGGGAAATTGGGAAAGCATTTTATCACACCGATCTTGGTGTGATCAGATGCTTTGAGGGCAGAGGAGAAATCTAGGGTCTAATAGACCCCAATTTTTGCAAAAAAGAGTACCTGTCACTACCTATTGCTATCATAGGGGATATTTACATTCCCTGAGATAACAATAAAAATGATTTAAAAAAAAAAATGAAAGGAACAGTTTAAAAATAAGATAAAAAAATAATAATAATAAAGAAAAAAAAAAAAAAAAAAAAAAAGCACCCCTGTCCCCCCTGCTCTCGCGCTAAGGTGAACGCAAGCGTTGGTCTGGCGTCAAATGTAAACAGCAATTGCACCATGCATGTGAGGTATCGCCGCGAAGGTCAGATCGAGTGCAGTAAGTTTAGCAGTAGACCTCCTCTGTAAATCTAAAGTGGTAACCTGTAAAGGCTTTTAAAGTCTTTTAAAAATGTATTTAGTTTGTCGCCACTGCACGTTTGTGCGCAATTTTAAAGCATGTCATGTTTGGTATCCATGTACTCGGCCTAAGATCATCTTTTTTATCTCATCAAACATTTGGGCAATATAGTGTGTTTTAGTGCATTAAAATGTAAAAAAGTGTGTTTTTTCCCCAAAAAATGCGTTTGAAAAATCGCTGCGCAAATACTGTATGAAAAAAAAAAATGAAACACCCACCATTTTAATCTGTAGGGCATTTTCTTTAAAAAAAATATATAATGTTTGGGGGTTCAAAGTAATTTTCTTGCAAAAAAAAATTATTTTTTTATGTAAACAATAAGTGTCAGAAAGGGCTTTGTCTTCAAGTGGTTAGAAGAGTGGGTGATGTGTGACATAAGCTTCTAGATGTTGTGCATAAAATGCCAGGACAGTTCAAACCCCCCCCAAATGACCCCATTTTGGAAAGTAGACACCCCAAGCTATTTGCTGAGAGTCATGTTGAGTCCATGGAATAATTTATATTGTGACACAAGTTGCGGGAAAGAGACAATTTTTTATTTTTTTTATTTTTTTTTGCGCAAAGTTGTCACTAAATGATATATTGCTCAAACATGCCATGGGAATATGTGAAATTACGCCCCAAAATACATTCTGTTGCTTCTCCTGAGTACGGGGATACCACATGTGTGGGACTTTTTGGGAGCCTAGCCGCGTACGGGACCCCGAAAACCAAGCACCGCCTTCAGGCTTTCTAAGGCCGTAAATTTTTGATTTCACTCTTCACTGCCTATCACAGTTTCGGAGGCCATGGAATGCCCAGGTGGCACAAAACCCCCCCAAATGACCCCATTTTGGAAAGTAGACACCCCAAGCTATTTGATGAGAGGTATAGTGAGTATTTTGCAGACCTCACTTTTTGTCACAAAGTTTTGAAAATTGAAAAAAGAAAAAAAAAAATTTTTTTTCTCGTCTTTCTTTATTTTCAAAAACAAATGAGAGCTGCAAAATACTCACCATGCCTCTCAGCAAATAGCTTGGGGTGTCTACTTTCCAAAATGGGGTCATTTGGGGGGGGTTTGTGCCACCTGGGCATTCCATGGCCTCCGAAACTGTGATAGGCAGTGAGGAGTAAAATCAAAAATGTACGCCCTTAGAAATCCTGAAGGCGGTGCTTGGTTTTCGGGGTCCCGTACGCGGCTAGGCTCCTAAAAAGTCCCACACATGTGGTATCCCCGTACTCAGGAGAAGCAGCTAAATGTATTTTGGGGTGCAATTCCACATATGCCCATGGCCTGTGTGAGCAATATATCATTTAGTGACAACTTTGTGCAAAAAAAAAAAAAAAAAAAAAAATTTGTCACTTTCCCGCAACTTGTGTCAAAATATAAAACATTCCATGGACTCAACATGCCTCAAAGCAAATAGCTTGGGGTGTCTACTTTCCAAAATGGGGTCATTTGGGGGGGTTTTATGTCATCTGGGCATTTTATGGCCTTCAAAACTGTGATAGGTAGTGAGGAGTAAAATCAAAAATGTACGCCCTTAGAAATCCTGAAGGCGGTGCTTGGTTTTCGGGGCCCCGTACGCGGCTAGGCTCCCAAAAAGTCCCACACATGTGGTATCCCCGTACTCAGGAGAAGCAGCTAAATGTATTTTGGGGTGCAATTCCACATATGCCCATGGCCTGTGTGAGCAATATATCATTTAGTGACAACTTTTTGTAATTTTTTTTTTTTTTTGTCATTATTCAATCACTTGGGACAAAAAAAATGAATATTCAATGGGCTCAACATGCCTCTCAGCAAATTCCTTGGGGTGTCTACTTTCCAAAATGGGGTCATTTGTGGGGGTTTTGTACTGCCCTGCCATTTTAGCACCTCAAGAAACGACATAGGCAGTCATAAATTAAAGGCTGTGTAAATTCCAGAAAATGTACCCTAGTTTGTAGACGCTATAACTTTTGCGCAAACCAATAAATATACACTTATTGACATTTTTTTTACCAAAGACATGTGGCCGAATACATTTTGGCCTAAATGTATGACTAAAATTGAGTTTATTGGATTTTTTTTAGAACAAAAAGTAGAAAATATCATTTTTTTTCAAAATTTTCGGTCTTTTTCCGCGTATAGCGCAAAAAATAAAAACGGCAGAGGTGATCAAATACCATCAAAAGAAAGCTCTATTTGTGGGAAGAAAAGGACGCAAATTTCGTTTGGGTACAGCATTGCATGACCGCGCAATTAGCAGTTAAAGCGACGCAGTGCCGAATTGTAAAAAGTGCTCTGGTCAGGAAGGGGGTAAAACCTTCCGGGGCTGAAGTGGTTAAAGGGGTTGTAAACCTTCGTGTTTTTTTCACCTTAATGCGTCCCCCCAGCCTCCCTGTTTTACTTACCTGAGCCACGTATTTCCGTCAGCGGAGACGCGCTGTCCCTCTCTCCACGGGGTCCCAGCTCTTAATTGGATAGATTGATAGCAGCGCAGCCATTGGCTCCCATTGCTGTCAATCAAATCAATCAAAGTGGGCGCCACGGGGCGGGGCCATGTCCGGCATTCGTGTCTATGTACGCAAATGCTGGACTCGGGAGCGCGCCCGAAAGGTAAACCCCCGGGAGAGCGCTTCTCCTAGGGCAGTGATGCCGAACCTTGGCACCCCAGATGTTTTGGAACTACATTTCCCATGATGCTCATGCACTCTGCAGTGTAGTTAGGCATCATGGGACATGTAGTTCCAAAACATCTGGGGTGCCAAGGTTCCCCATCACTGTCCTAGGGGGTTATCTGATGCGGGAAGGAGCTGCAAGAGCAGCCGGGGGACCCCAGAAGTCGATGATCGGGGCCACACTGTGAAAAATGAGCTGCACAGTGGAGGTAAGTATGATATGTTTGTTATTTAAAATAAAATAAAAAACGAGCCTTTACAATCACTTTAACTGCACCTATAGGTAAGAGAGCCAGAGGGTTCATACTTTTCAAACATGGATTTTTTATCCCGTAGAACACTAACCATTTTTTCATGTAGCATGATCAACTTTCACTTCATTAGAGCCAAATCGATCACTGGGCTTTTCCATGCTGTAGCGATTTTCCTTTCTTATTTAAAGCGTAAGTTCACCATTGCAGAAAATCTGTAAGGTAAACTTAAACTGGATCACCTCCCCATCCCCCCTTGTCCCACTCTACCTGAGGTCGGCGATCACCTGCTAGGAGACATCGGGTCGCCACTTCACCGGTCTGTAGATTTGAAATCCCTGAGGCTTTCTCTCTTCTTCTCCCCCTCTGACAGGACGAGCTAGACGGGTTCTGATGGTCGGCAGTCGGCGCTGTCCATGTGACGGTGCCGACGAATTAGAATGCCTGCTAGTTCCTTTACGAGTTATGTTTAGGAGATTAAGCCACAGGGATTTTAGATCCCCAAACTGGTGAAGCGGCGACCCGATGTCTCCTAGCGGGTGATCACCGGCCTTAGGTACAGCGGGACCGGGGTAATGGGGAGGGGGTCCAGTGTAAGTTCACCTTAAAGATTTTATGTAAAGGTGAACTTACCCTTTAAAGAAAGATGAGTAATAACTAAAGTACAATTTGGGCAAATGGACAATATCCTAGAACCAATAAGAAATACTTAACCACTTAAGGACCAAGCCTATTACTAACACTTGTTGTTTACAAGTTAAAATTTTTTTTTTTTGCTAGAAAATTACTTAGAACCCCCGAAACATTATATATTTTTTTTTTAGCAGAGACCCTAGAGCAAAAAACAGAGTTTGTTGCAATACTTTATTTCACACCGTATTTGTGCAGTGGTCTTACAAACACTTTTTTTTTTTTAAAATACACTTTTTTTAAATTAAAAAATAAGAAAACAATAAAGTTAGCCCAATTTTTTTCTATAATGTGAAAGATAATGTTTTTACGCCAAGTAAATTGATACCTAACATGTCATGCATTAAAATTGCACACGCTCGTGGAATGGCGACAAACTTTGGTTCTTAAAAACCTCCATAGGCGATGCTTTAAAAATTTCTACAGGTTACCACAGGAGTGCTAGAATTATTGCTCTTGCTCAATCGATCGCGGTGATACCTCATATGTGAGGTTTGAACACTGTTTACATATGTGGGCGCGACTTGCGTATGCTTCGCTTCTGTACGCGAGCTCAGAGGGACAGGGCACTTTAATATTTTTTTTTCTTATTTATTTTACTTTCATTTTTATTTTTAAACTGTCCCTTCAAAAAAATATTTTTAATCACTTTTATTCCTATTACAAGGCATGTAAACATGCCTTGTAATAGAAATAAGCAGGACAGGGCTTCATTAATGTGAGATCTGGGGTCAAAAAGACCTTAGATCTCACATTTACACTTAAAAGCAATAGAAAACAAATTCGATTTTTCTTTTTTTTTAAGAAAAAAAATGGTCCCTCTAAGGCCAGAGGGTGAAAGTGACATTTTACGTCACTCCGATCCTCCAAGGGCATAGAGTCGAGAGGATCGGATAGTTTCTGCTGCTACCGACGGCTCCAGTAAGCAGCGGGAACGATCAGTAAACGGAGGGAGGGGTCACCTTTCCCGCCTCCCATAAAAGTGATCCCATGGCGAATCCGCTCGATGGGACCACTTTTATGATAAAGTAGACTGCCCGCTGTTTAAAAATATACCGGGGTTATGGCAGCTATCTGCTGCCATAACCCCAGTATTTAACGTCAAAGCAGCAACGTGTATCCACGGTGGGCAGTCCGTAAGTGGAAGAATTCCTCTGGCATTTTTTACATAGTTAGATTGGTCCTGCTTGGATCTGCTTGGACCAATCTAACTATGTATAAACATACTTACAAGATCCCTCTAGAAGCTGAAAATCACTGTTACATCAGTGAACTCCATCAGTTTCTGGGTCCCATGCCAAGAGGCTGCCCTGCTGCATTTTGAACACAGAAGGTCAGATGCCCAGCAAGGGCACCAGTTAGACAATGCTTTGCAATTTCTCATTGAATGCAAAATGTTCTCTGACTGGACGAGGTGGAGAGGTGAGACAGTGACATCACACACTGCACCTCATCCAATCAGAAAATGCTAAATAAAAGTAAAATAATGCAATATACTGTACATTTCAGGTGTACACACTAGCTGTATTTATTTATTTTTTTTCATATTTTTTTTTTACATTACTAACAGAACTGGGGTGATTATATTGGCCCGGAGTTATGCTTTGATGCACGATTTATATACAGATTCTTTTACTGTTCAAGGCTCTAGTTCTTGCCCGTGTTGTTCTCACTCCTACCTGCATTTTTTCCAGCATCTCAAAGAATTCTGCTGACTGTAAAAGAAAGAAAAAATAGGATAAGAATGTGTATTTATCAAGCTAAAGATGTAGAACTGTTCGGGTATATCATCTAAGTCAAGCATACCTTATCAATGAGAATATGAGAACTTTTACAACACACTGGGGGTTATTTACTAAAGGAAAATCCACTTTGCACTGCAAGTGCACTTGAAAGTGCACTGAAAGTAAAGTCGCTGTAGATCCGAGGGGGACATGCAAGGAAAATAAAAAACAGCATTTTAGCTTGCACATAATTGGATGATAAAATCAGCAAAGCTTCCCCTCATTTCAGATCTACCCCTTAGATTTACAGCGACTGCACTTCCATGTGCACTTTCAGTGCAAAGTGGATTTGCCTTTCGTAAATAAGCCTCATTGTTTCCATATCACAATAAAAAAAAATTATATATATATATTCTGTATATACACAAAATATTTCTTGTAAGGTCATACATAACTCACGTTCGCTTTAAATACCCAAAAATGTACACAGAAAGTTAGACAAATAGGAATTTCCCTTGCACATGATTGGATGATGAAAGTGAACACTGCCTAACTAAGCTACATGAATGAGGTGAACTTCCATCATCCAATTATGTGCAAGCAAAAAATTCCATTTTTTTCTCATGATTTGGTATTCTTTACATAGTGAGCTTTCCTCACATTTATTAAGCTAAGGGAAAATTCCCTTGCAAAGTGGACAGTCTATTTGCCTTTAGTAAATCATCACCATTAAGTCAAATTACATTAATGAGATATTATAGCATGGCAACAACAGCAAAAAAACTAAATTATTTTGAAATTATGGTTATACTGTATATGACTTCATTGATTAAAAGGAGTTTTTTCACATTAGTCCAAAAATGTACTATTGAAGTTCCTACATAATGGCAATTTCTGATGTGCTCTCTTTCCATACAGCACACAGAAAAAGAACCCTCGGTCCACAACTCTACTGTAGCTTGTCAATATATCAACTAACAATGGATAATAAAGATAACTGTTTACCAGCAATTCTACAATTTAAACCAAATGTGGCTTATTGTAAAAAACAAATCTGTAGGAAGTTATTTTTACATTTTACTTGTCATAAGTGTTCAGCAAAATAAAATGTAGCCTGTCTCCTGGAACAGTATACTGTATGCTCAATATGCAACAAAAAAAAAAAAAACAACAAAAAAAAACTAGAAGGTTTTAAATTGTTTCTGAACAGCCATATGCTGCTATAGTCAAATCACAGCATTTCTTATTATATGCATACATGACTGCGATAATCATGGTTTCCTCTGTGTCAGATAATGGGTGTGATTGTAAAGCCCAAATTACATAACAGAGATAGATACTGTATATAGTCAGACAGATATTGTACTAACAACCTCCATTTAGTTGATCTAGGTTGTCTAATTATGACTAAACAATAGTGCAATAGTCTCTAGAAAGACCCACTGCTCTAAGTAATTCACACAAACCTGTTCAGCCATACCCATTCCCCTTGTCTTCAATAGAAGTCTGTGTGAGGACACTTTTAATGAGGGATGTTTCCATTACTCAGCTATGCCGACACAGACCACTGCAGTGTGAGGGCAGCGAGAAGCACTTTCACTGGGTGAAACAGGAAGTTTAAAGCAGTCCAAGCAAAAATTTGTCATAAATCATGCCATGAAGGGCTGCAGGTGTATGAAGAGCTATAAACGTGTAAATCAGGTTTAATTTGTGTATATAACAACTCGAATAACTGGGAAAAAAGTATAACTGAGAATGACCATAAAGCACTCAATATACTTTAGTGTGCATCTAAAACCAACTTAAAAGAGAAGTATGGGTTTTTGTTTTTTGCTTTTAAAGGAGAAGTACAGCCAAAGCTTGTTTAGCTGTACTCCTGATGTGGCTCACAGGAGTGCAGTTGGTTCTTCACTCCCATGACCCTTTTCAGCTTGCAGCGGGCTGAAGTCCACTGTCGGCTCACATCACAGAGCTGGTCCTGGCCGGGGAAAGATCATGACCAGAAGATTGGGATACACCCAAGAGCCTGGACTGGCACCTGGCTCAGCCTCTCAGAGAGCTACTGAGAGTCTGAGTCAACCGCTCCCATCCCCTCCACCGCTCAGCTCTCCAGAACAGAACTCTCCAGAACAGCGGTAACTGACAGTCACCAGCTCTCTCCTGTCGGAGCATTGAGAACTGGGCTTTCAACGGTCTTTGATTGCTCAGTTATCAGTCTTAGACACCCTGTGATGCCTTCTGGCTTCTTCAGGGGTGCCTTCGCAAAATGCCTAAAAATTGCCCCAAATTGCCCAAAAATTGTCAACAAGCCAACAAGTGAATCAAGCCTATCTTTTTGTTACACAAACCACAGGTTTTTGTTGTGCATCATTACAATTTTGGGCACTGTGAGGTCCAGCCGCTGGCATCCTAACAAGTGATGATGTAATTGGATGATAAGAGAACGTCGGGTGCCTGCATCTTTGTTTGCCTCTCTCCATCAGCACTGGGGTCACTTTAGCTGCATGAGGGAGAAGAGGAATGCTGGAATACTAGTCATTACCAGTGTGCAAAGGTATGTTTGTTTTGTAAAAAGAATTCACCTCTAATGTTGGATGTCCTACATGTGTGGCTGTTGCTCCGTTACATAAATCTATTTGTTTAGTTCTTTACATTTAAGAATGGGGTGCCTTGAGATTGTGTGGATATTTAAAGGACACCTTGACTGAAAAAGGTTGGGAAAAACTGAATAGGTCGCATTGATGCTGCATCTGTGCCCCGCTGTCTACAAGGCTGAGAACCAAGTGATCAACACGGCTGATCACTCAGTTCTCCCCACCACTCTGAGCAAAGAGCGGCTCACTGAGAGGCTGAGCCAGGTGCCAGTCCAGGTTTCTGGGTGGATCTTGACTAAATGATTGCAATCTTTTCCAAGCCTGGACCTGCTCTGTGATGTCAGCTGATAGCTGGTTTTAGCCTACTGTTGGCTGAAAATGGGTCACAGGAGTGCAGAACAAACTGCACTCCTGTGATGCATAGGGGAAGTACAGCCAAACGAGCTTTGCCTGTACTTCTCCTTAAGAGCCAGTACACATAAGGCCTCATTTACATGGTCATCCTTAAGTGTGGGTGCTTGCACAGAATGCACAGGTGTTCCTTCACCCACATAAACCCACACCCATAGAGATGTCAAATTGGTAGCAGCAGCTGTGTCCGTGCAGCTGCTGCGTCTGAATGACATGAATTGGACTGCCTGCATACGTATGCAAAGAACAATCATGCATCCATGGCCCTCACACAGGTGTAAATTTAAAACATGGGGAGAGAGGTCAGCACCAAGAAGAAAACACAACATACAAAAGTACCAACATCCCTATGAATAGTAGATGGGGAATTTGAAGAGAATGGGACTTTAAAGGTACATCATATACAAAGCAAGACGAGAGAATAGTATGACTTGTATGATTCATGAGCTCCCAGGTAGATTCACTTCAATCTACCTGGGAGCTCATGAATCATACGGAGTCGGTTTAAGATCTACCTCAGCCATCTTTCCCCTTTGAACATTTGGCTCTATGGTTTTCTGCCACTCTTGTGCACCTTTCTGGCCCTGGCGTCTAGAGGAGACTGGAACAGTCCTAGATTAAGATACCTTTAGTGGACATATCAACGCCTTCCTTGGCTTTCCCGTCCGTATGAGCTCCCAGTATAGATATTATCACACTAATAAAGAAATAGGATTGTGTTACTGCTGCGCTTTCATCTTTGTGTCCAAACACAAAATCACATCCCTCCCTATCATTTTATGGACTGGTTTTGGATGCAGGCATTGGGGCCGTTTGGGATTTTCCCAACAGTGCTCACTCCAGGACTCATTATTGAGGTTGTGCACAGTTTGCTGTTTTTTACATTCATTAATTGAATACCTTCGTCCTTTTCCTGATGAAGCCGTTTCGGCAAAACATGTTGAAATTCCAGGACGTAGTAACAATGTATATGTGACTTTAGTTCTCTCATTTGGTCAGGGTTAGGTTAGGTGTGCATACCCAGGACTATGGCTGTAACTGTAGCCATATTTTTATTGTGTGTTTTGTAAATAAATGATTTATATTTTTATACTATTCACTCATCTTGCTTTGTATATGATGTACCTTTAACGTCCCATTCTCTTCAAATTCCTTAGGTGTAAATTTAAGTTTGCCCATGTTAAAGAGTTTTGAGCTGGTATACGCAAAGTTTATCAAAACAAAAATATAGCTAAAAAGGAGGTCTTATAAAAGGAAGTAATACTGTAGTTTCAAACATACAGCTGGCGTCCTGACTGTCAGAATCCCAGCAGAACTTTTTGTCAAACATGACAAATAACATAGCAGCAGGCTACACAGGAAAGTAACAGAAATTGTAAATATATCAGTTTCTGTACAGGAGTGGAGACTTTTACTTGCACAACAATAAATGCTGTTAGTATCTAGTGTAAATATTGTCACTTTTTCATCACATGCTTACTAGTCCTTTCTACTAACTGGAGATTAACATGAACATCAGCACAGACAGCTCAAACATCCTATAAGAAAATAAATATTTGCCCAGCACTGATAGATAGAACTAGTCAATTCGGAAAACGTGGCATTAACCTTTAAGTGGAAGCACATTTATTCATACACATTCTATAAAAATCGTAAATTTTTACCTTGTATATTCTGTTGATAACAGATTTCGGAGGCCCGTAAACTGACCACGGACGGTGTCAGGGCTCAGTAGCAATGATAAACCGTGGTAAGTTTACAGGGGGGAGGGCAGAACCAGGCAGGATCAGCCAGGTATTTCAGGGGATAGAAGGGGCCTAATTACACAGCACAAGCACTTTGCTGTTATTCATGCTTTAAGGGAACAGGATCCTTTTTTTTTTTTTTTCTAGGGTAACAAACACTTTAAGCTTTGACAAAAAAACAAAAACAATGGAAGCTGATTGGTTTCTATGCAGTGCTGCTCCAGATTTTGCACTCTTCAGTTTTTGTAAATCAACCCCATTGTGTCCAGGGAAGGTCAGTCACCCCTAGCCACCGGTAACCACTGGATGTGCAGATACATGGAAGACAGGCAGATAGCTGTGGCTCTTGTGAGCCTTCCATTGCTTTGTACAGGTCGACCGTGCCTGGAACCACCTGTTATTCCAGACAGAAGAATTCAACAGATTCTTGCTGCAAGAACATGCTGCTGGGAAAAACCTACCAATGAGGATAAGGCCTTACACTGCCCCCTGTCAAAGTGTAGTGCACGCTTTCAGCATCTGTGGGTGCCAGGATAATACAACTCTATGGAACATGTGTGGGAGATGCTTCATCACTAGCTGCCAATGTGTCAGATGACATACACATACCTCCCAACTTTCTGAAATGATAAGAGGGACACCTTTTAGCACATAGGATGTAGGCAAAGGACACATCGCTTCCACAGCCATGATTACACAGACCACAAAGATCTAAAATCCAAAAATTGATTGGCTAAACAACTCAAGCACCTCTTTTTAACTCTAATTTTCATTTATGGCTTTTCAGAATATCAAATGTAGAAATATAGAGGTTGAATAAAAAAATTAGGGCAGTATAACTCTTTTGGCAGTAAAACAGTACATTTTGAATAAAGATGTACACATCTGATGAAAAAGAGGGACAACTGAGGCTACACAAAGGAAAGAAGAATTTGGTCTCAAAAGAGGGACAGTCCCCCCAAATGAGGGACAGTTGGGAACTATGCATGCAAATAGCATTATCAGTAACTTTATCTCAATTTCATATTTTGATTGCACAAAAACAGTACAAAAAAAAAAACTCAATAGATGTAGCTAACTTGTGCATTTGTCATTTTTAAATAATTATGATAAAATCCTTATCATTACTTTTCGCTGTTCTTTCTAGCTATCCATATGTAAAGTGAAACCAAGCTATTGACATCTTTTCAACTCATACTGGTATCTAAGAGGACTATTGATAATAAGGATTTCAACAGTCTGGTAAAGAAAGTATAGTAACATACTGGGCGATCTAATGGGACTTTGTAACAGTAAAATGGATAAAGTGTATTTAGCCTCTTAAGCTATGTAGGGTTTTACACCCTTCATTGCTAGGCCATTTTTTGCTATTCGGCACTGCACTACTTTAACTGGCAATTGCGTCATCGTCATACAACACTGTACACAAATTCAATTTATATAATTTATTTTCACACAAATAGGGCTTTCTTTTGGTGGTATTTGATAACCACTGGGTTTTTTATTTTTATTATATAAACAAAAAAAGGCCAACATTTAAAAAAAATAAACAATATTATCTGCTGTAAAACATAGTCAATAAATCAATAAAAAGAAATAAAACTTCTTCATAAATGTAGGCCAAAATGTATTCTGCTACATGTCTTTGGTAAAAAAAAAAAAAAACAAAACAAAAAAACAATAGGTGTATATTAATTGGTTTGTGTGAAAGTTAAAGCGTCTACAAACAATTTTTATTTATTTTTATACTACTAATAGAGGCGACCAGTGACTTATAGTGATAGTGCTGTGGGCAAACTGACACTAGCTGACACTAACTAACACTTTGTAGGAACTGACTAACCGCCACTGACATCTCCAGTGACACCAATACAACTCTAATAAGTGCTAATAATATACACTGTCATTGCACCATTGACACTGGCTGGGAAGGGGTAGACATCTAGGGGCAATAAAGAGGTTAATTGTGTGCCTAACAATGTGTAATGTGTGTAATATGTTTTGCTTTATACTACAGATCGTTTTGTTACTTTTCCCTGCTTTGCAGGGAAAATAAACAAAGCGATCGTTCCCTTAGTATACAGCACAGTGTTGAAAGAACTGAGGACAATGTTTGCCATTAACAGTGCAGATAACAGAGGCACTCACAATTTCTGGCAAGATTGATAAGTATCTCAATGGTATATTTAACAGGCCAAAGGCTTTTAATTGCTGGGTTTATATTTTAGGAACCCCTGTATTGGATGGTGAAGATCTGTATCTATGCTATCCAACCATGGTTTTTAAAAAAAAAACATTTCTAATTGTGTTTATAATTCCCTTTGTGATACAATTCACATATTATATATATATATATATATATATATATATATATATATATATATATATATATATATATATATATATATATATTACACTGTATATCCTCTATTGACAAATGTTCTTCTTTACAAAGAGAAATACTCAGACTGTAAGCACTGGATCATTAAGGAAGAAACAGCAGTGCACTTAAACACGACAAACTCTTTTCTTTCTTCTTTTCACCATTGATTTGCACAAACACAAAAGAGCCCAATGTCGGGCGCTGAGATGTGGGTGTATGATGGAAAGTAGGAGAATGAGATCTGGACAAAGGAGTGATAGCCAGTGGGAAAACATGTATCTATTCATCTACCATACAAGATGTTTTTTTCTGCAAGACATAATGGTTTCCTGCTTAGTGATTAAATGCATATCCCGTGGTTTTGATGGACAAAACATCAAACTGCTGAGCTTTCTAAGTTCGTGGTGGTGGAATTGGTTTATAATTGCTGCAGAAGAAAGGGCACAGCATTAATGTGCTCAGGGAATCGAGCATATTCACATGTGTAGTTCTAAGAAGCGTAGTTGCTAAGGCGATTAATATAACAAACAGGGAAACATGGCTGGAAATGGAGATAAAAACAATGCAACCAACAAATGTGTAATACAATTTGATATTGTGTACACTTTGGGGCAATTTTACAGTTTACAGCATTTACCCTGACATTCACCAAACTTTCATTGTAGGTGAATCTTCCTGGTGAATGCGTTTTAAAGCCCAACTCCAATGCGTGTTCCCCGCATCCAATTCGCAATTGCAGGCGATTTTTTGACCGGCCCTCTATGGAGCCGATTAACAAATCTCCACAGTGAGTCCGGTGCAATTTGCACAAAAACGCTGTTTCAGGTCCGAATTCAGCCAAAAATTTGGGCTAAAATCAGATCTGAAACGGTGAACAGGGACGGACTGGACCCCTGCTGTGTGCGGCTCATATGTAAACCCAGCCTAAAGAGGAACTAAACCCTGCTATCCTTTACAGATAAGGAAGCTGCTATCTTAGTCTAGGTTTGATCTGCAGTTGCCATGGTGCTGTATGTGGCACCAGTTATTTGATGGCCAGAAAGTATGGTTTGGGAGGGTAAAGCCATTGTGATGGTTATGATTTATGAAATTCCTTGAATGTAACTGTTTTGGGAAACAGTTAGGCTGGGTTCACACTATTGCGAATTGGATGCGGGTTTCTTTGGTTTTCCACTTCACAGCCTGCTTCATGACCACACCTCCTATTAGGTAGAGTCAACGTGTCCACAGGTGTGCGGCTGTCGTGACGTCACTGTGTAGTGTGCAATGACATCATCTCACATGGACGCCATGATGTCACAGAGCATGAACTAGCATTTGGCAGCCATTTTCAAGTGTATTTATGGGCAGATTCCAGTACAGATAAATTAAATATCTCTGACGAGCTGGCTTGACCAGCGAAATCGTTAATCGGTCAGGTTTATCTGTAAAAGCCTCCAAGTCTCCTGTGGGGTACAAATGAGAGCAGGACTGATAAGTATATACCACTAGCACTTTAATATATGTTTAATCCAAGGATGGCTACCTGGGTGTTTTCCATTTTATGGCTAACTTGCTTTAGCAAACTGGAAATGCCCACTGTCCTAATCATGGACACTGCTATTCATTTAAGACTTGCCCAGGCCTTTGCATACACTGAGGTTGATTTATTAAACTGCAGAGTGCATAATTTGGTGCAGCTGTGCATGGTAGCCAGTCAGCTTCTAACTTCAGCTTGTTTAATTAACCTCCCTGGTGGTATTCCTGATTGTGGCTCGAGGTGAACTTTCATTACCAAAAGCGGTGACCCCGAGCCACACTCGGTATCGCAACGCAGGATCCAGGCAGTTACCTTGCCCCCAGGATCCTGTGATGTCCCCCCGCTGTGTATGCGAGCCGTGTACTGCGCTCGATTCATCACTGTGTCGGGCTCTGTTCCCTGCGAGCGTCAGCACCAAATTCAAAAGTGAAGTGAAAAAAACGCAATACATACAGTACACTGTAATCTTACAAATTACATTACCATACCAAATAATTTCACATCTCTTTTGTCCCTAATGCTTTGTCCAGTGCCCTGCATGTAGTTTTATATTATATATATACTGCTCTTTCTGCCTGGAAACTTGGCAACCAAAAAGTCCATGGCAACCAAAAAGTGTCCCTTTACGTCAAAAGCGGTTTTAGACCAGCTAGAAAACAGCAATAATAAATTAGAATCACTCGCAGAATTGAGCGATAGTGATCAGTGGGGAAATTCATCATCAAACGACATCAGGAAATTAACAACAGCGACAATTCTGCAACTGATCAAATTTCAGTGTTTCTGATTTGATTACATTATTGAATAAATATTATTATGATTATTATATTATTATTTGTTATAATTATTTAGAGTTATTTATTTATTATATTATAATTTACAATTTTGTGTTTCAAACTTTATCATACCCGGGATGTCTACTAGAATCTTGTTTGGACAGATTTAAGTTATTCCTAAAAATTACAGGCCTACAATATAAAACGCCAAAATCATACCACCAGGGAGGTTAAGCTTTGACAAAAAAACTGGAAGCCGATTGGTTTCTATGTAAAACTGCACCAGATTTTGCACTCTCCAGTTTTAGTAAATCAACCCCATAGTGTATGTGACATCATGAATGCAACATCTTCTGGTCATTCAGTTTGCACAGAGCATTGGCTTTTATTTTCTTTATGGTGTCTGAATGGAGTTGCATGGACAGTGATACATCCTTATATTCCACAGTGGGGTGCTGTGCATTGAATCAGTAATCTAAGATAGTTCACCACATTTATGGTCCATGATGCCCAAGTTCATTGCATCCTATAAGTGGCTACAAGGTTTGTTTGTGATCCCTTATTGGTTTTTACTGTGGCAAATGTATTAGAGGATCTGTGAATGTACCACTTTAAGGAAGGGACAGGATATCTCTTCAGTTTTTTTGGATCCAACAAGTCATATGTGTGAAGAACAAGTTAACTCTATAGTAATTGGATACCTGGGGTTACCTGATCCATTATATTATCTTTAAAGTGGTATTAAAACCATAACCATTAATGTAATATATTGCAGCTTACCAATCATAAGATGCGGTGGCTGCATCATTTTTTTTTTCTTTGGCTTTTTACCTCTGTTTTCACATGGTGATCTGACTAGTAACACACCTCCTGTATTAGTGAGACACATCTCTGGAGAAATGAGCATAGGAGGCACAACAGACAGCATCATTGTCAGTCTGGGGGGATTAGTGTTAAATGTATTAGCAGATTTAGAACCATTAACAAATTGCACAAAACACACACACTAACACAATTGCGCAAAATGAACAAACATTTGAGCAGTGAAACGGTGAGGCTGAATTGGACTGGAGCAGGAGGAAAGCGCGGCTCTCAGCAGGTGTTCAGTGGACTTCGTGGCTGTGACTGTGAGTGCTGGAGGAGAGGAGATCACAGCCGGAGGAGAGGAAGTCATGGCTGGAGGAGAGGGGATTGTGGCTGGAGGAGAGGAGATTGTGGCTAAAAGAGAGGGGATCACGGATAGAGGACAGGAGATTGTGGCTGGAGGAGAGGGGGAATCGAAACTGCAGGAGAATGAGTTGGGATTACAGCGGGAGCCTGGTGGACATCTCTCCATTGCACTGGCATTGAAGAGGTGGTGGAAAAGGAAGGTGAGTGCAGCGGGAGTTGATTAGATGCAGCAGACAGCTGTAGTGGTCCCACTGGTGCAGAGGGAGCAGTGATCTTTGTCACTGTGGAGGTTTGTTGGAGATCTTGTTCCCCTGTGCCTTTAAGTTATATAGCAGAGATGTCAGGCCTTAACTCCTGAACTAGCAGTGGGATGTTGGGGTGGAGAGCTAAATTGCATGGGGGGGGGCACTGATAAGCGGCACTGATAATGGTTATCTGTGTACATGTCCCTTGTCACACTTGCCGGTTACTGCCTCTCCTCTGCTCAAGTGCTGATTAGACATGGCTGATCACATGGTAAAGGGCTGCTGTAATTGGCCCTTTACCACAATCTGTGATCAGCTGTGTCTAAGGGACACAGCGATAACAAATCGCCCTGGATGCACACCTCAGGGGGCACATAGGGGGATGTGGTTCCAGAAGGATGTCCTAGTCTGAGGTAGTTAAAAAAAAATGGGCTGGTCAGTCCAAAATGCCCGGGTCTATTTTTTGTTCCAGTTATGACTGATGATCTGATAACTTGTATGTGACTAATCAAGAAGAGGCAAAAAGGTACAGAAAGCATAGATCCAGAATATAAATAAAGCAGAAGCTGGTAGATATTTGTCTTCAGGTCCTCAGGTACAACCTTCTCTCCGGCAAGGAGAACAGTGACCAGCACAGTAGTGATGCTACCAAACCTCGCTCCGAATCTTGTGAGACTAGCAGTCACAGGGAGCAATGTCTTGCCCACTGCATTGTTGCAGCTGCAGGTTACAGGAGTGTCTAGGTATACTCACCCACCTATATTTCAGGATGAATTCAACACAAAGGGAGGTTTAGGGTTCTGCTTAAAGTGACTGTAAAACTATTTATTTTTAATAAAATAATAAACAGGTTTATACTGACCTGTTCTGTGCAATTGTATTCCACAGAGCCACCCCTTATCTCCTCTTCTGGGGTCCACCGCCAACAATCTTGGCTCCCTTTGTGTCTCCCCTCATTGCAAGCCACTTTCTATGGTGGCAGATGCGTGGGTTGGCTCCCTAGTTGGGCCATGTGTATCCATAGATACACACAGTGTGGCTCGGCCCCACCCACCTCTCTTTGCTCACTGGATTTGACTAACGCCAGCAGGAGACACTGACTCTCACTGTTTTCAGCAAAGACTGCGAGACCAAGAAGAGAGGGAGAGAAGACCTGCTGCCGGGCACAGCACTGGATTGATACAGGATTCAGGTAAATGTTGGAGGGGAGAGGGAACATGCAGTGGAATGTTTTTTACTTTAATGCAGAGAACGCTATAAAGTAAGAAAGCTGTAAAATTTAGAATCACTTTAAGTATGTTGCGTCTAGTAATATTTCTTTATACTCTTGATAAGATCACAAATATTCACTTTTTGAGTTAGGGTCCACTTTAACGCCTGTAAATAAATGTCTATAAGATGCCATTTAAAAATACTGAAACAAATTATTTTCTACAACATTTGCAGAATAAATTGCTTCTTAACCAACATCACCATAAAGCTGCTAGTTGTTATCTCTCTATTGAATATTGCAGCTCCCATCATGTTGACCTACCTTTACATAGACTATCCCCCCTTCAGACTATCGTAAAACTGCTGCCAGTCTCATCCACCTTACCAGCTAATCAGTTTCTGGCATCTTTCTGTCCCACTCCCTCCACTGGCTGCCAAAAAATAAAATATTACAACATACAAAGCCATCCAGAACACCCGCCCCCAAATACAATACCAGCCTCATTTCAAAATATCATCCAAACCATCCACTTCATTCCTCCCAAGACCTCCTGCTCTTCAGCCCCCTCATCAACCCCCCCATGCTCAATTCCAGGACTTCTCCAGGGCCTCTTCCATCCGCAGGGAACACCCTACCCCAATCTGTCCAGATATATCTACTCTGCCTTTAGGCAATTCCTGAACAATCACCATTCCGGGGAAGCCTATCCCACCTACACCTAAATAGTTGAACTTTTACTTTCTCTATCAGCTCATCCCTCAGATATTACCTTTTGTATCACTTGCTCCTTTTAGTTTGTAAGCTCTCAGCAGCAGGCCCCCCTTGTACTGAATTGTACTGTAACTGTACCGTCTCTCTTTATTTTGTAAATCACTGCACATACAGTTTGCACTATATAAGTCCTGAATAGTAATAATATTGTAGTGCCAATCCCTCAGGAGCCGCTTGATAATTTGGGTTTTCTGTTTTGCGCCTTGACACCAAGAACACCTTTAGTCCCTCTGGCACACCTGGTTAAATGAAAGTTACTGCAAGCACAAAACACAAGTACATCTTTAACTCGGCTGTGAACTTCCACCAGCAAATGGACAAAGGACTGTTTAGAACTCAATGTATTGCTATGGGTTAGAGTAAATAGTGGTTTGAGCATAAAGGAGCGCACAGAAGGTAGGTTCAGACACAGTCTGCTAGACAGTATATTCACTATGCCAACATAATTTTGAACAGAGTTCTGTACCATCAGGCTGAAATTACCTCACGAATTACCAAAGTCAGCAATAAACAGTGCATATAAGCAATAACTGTAATGTGAACAACACTACTATAACGTGTGCACTTTAGGAGAATGGCTAGGATATGGTGTAATGTCCCCTGAGAGGTACCTCTTAGCATAAGCAATAGGTAAAGTTTTCTGTGTAGCAGCTGTAAAGGGACAGTCTTTAGTCCTAATTCTTCACCCAGCTAGCACTTGGGACCAGTTGTACCATTGGTGACAATAGTCACAGTCAGGCCTGCAGGCAGCAATACGGCTATTAGATGGCTGTATAGTCAGTTCCTAAAGGGTTTGGTCTTTCTAGCAGCAGATAGAAAATCCTCACAGCAACCAGTCCAAGCGATAGTGCAGCTCACCATCCAGTCACACACAGCGATTAGTCCACTCTTTGCACCTTGGTGACTCTGGCTATTGGCACATCTGAATTCAGCACTCCAGATCCTGCTCTGATCGCTGTTATGCAGCAGTGGTGGTGCACACTGGATAGCGATGTGCACTCTCTGGGCTCCCTCATGGCAAGAAGAAGCTGCATCTTGTACAGCCTGAGAAAATGCAGTTCTTTCCCCTCTTCCTGGCAATCTCTCACTGGCAAATGTAGTTCAAAAGCTCATGATTACAGTAGGGGCTCTCTTCTGGACTACAGTTCCCACAGTGCAGTGCTGCCTGACTCAATCTATTGAACTCTTCCTGCTCAGCAGCTCCTTCCTCTTGCTGATATAGCTGTTAACTTGTTCAGCACAGCTACACTATAGTGACACTGAACTACTCTGATGTAAAAATAAAGAGTAAAACATACCAGTCATATGATGACGCTGTACTGCACTTGTGACAGTGTGTAAAAAAAATGTTAAAAAAAAAAATTGATTTAATGTCTTAAAGAATATGTTCACCCTTGGGAACATGTAACATGTTTCACCCAATTTTGGAGTGGAGCATGTAACATGTTCCCAGTGCTGCAGCCTCCGCCCGCTGTTGCAGCAGTACAGGGAGGAATTATTAGCCACTATTTGAAAGCAGTGCGTCATTTAGACGCACGGCTCTATGTGTCTGAATAAGCTACAAGTCTCAACATCCTTTGTGAGACTTGTAGATGTATGTACAGGAGACCGGCATGGCATCAGCAATCTGCTGATCACTGCTGCAAGGCTTTACAGGCTCCTGCAACAACAAAAAAATAAATGTACATTTTTTACCTGCAAAAAAATCTGCATTTATATATATATTTTTTTTAAAAGTGAACTTATCCTTTCATTTTTCAAAACCTTTTGACAAAAAATTAAACTTCAGAAATCCTCCATGCTTCTTACTAAATACCTCAGACTGTCTACTTTCCAAAAAGGGGTCATTTGGGGGGTATTTGTACTGTCCCGGCATTTTAATAGCCTCAAGAAATGAGATAGGCTGTCAATACATCAGGATTGATCAATTTTCAGATATATTACCAGAAATATTGGGACGCCTGCCTTTACATGCACAGTAATTTTAATGGCTTCCCAGTCTTAGTCCATAGGGTTCAATATTGAGTTGGCCCACCCTTTGCAGCTGTCACAGCTTCTGGGAAGGCTGTCCACAAGGTTTAGGAGTGTGTCTATGGGAATCTTTGACCATCCAGAAGAGCATTTGTGAGGTCAGGCACTAATGTGGATGAGAAGGCCTGGCTCACAGTCTCCGCTCTAATTCATCCCAAAGGTGTTCTATCAGGTTGAGGTCAGGACTCTGTGCAGGCCAGTCAACTTCCTCCACCCCCAACTTGCTCATCCATGTCTTTATGGAACTTGTTTGTGCACTGATCCAAATCATTTGGACTTATGCCCCATACACACGGTAGGACATTGATCGGACATTCCGACAACAAAATCCTAGGATTTTTTCCGACGGATGTTGGCTCAAACTTGTCTTGCATACACACGATCACACAAAGTTGTCGGAAAATCCGATCATTCTGAACGCGGTGACGTAAAACACGTACGCCGGGACTATAAACAGGGCAGTAGCCAATAGCTTTCATCTCTTTATTTATTCTGAGCATGCGTGGCACTTTGTGCGTCAGATTTGTGTACACACGATTGGAAATTGTTGTCGGATTTTGTTGTCGGAAAATTTTATAGCCTGCTCTCAAACTTTGTGTGTCGGAAAATCCGATGGAAAATGTGTGATGGAGCCTACACACGGTCGGAATTTCCGACAACAAGGTCCTATCACACACTTTCCGTCGGAAAATCCGACCGTGTGTACGGGGCATAAGACTGGGGGTTCATGTGCGTGTAAAGGCAGGTGTCCCAATACTTTTGGTAAAATTAGTGTGTGTGTGTAGATAGATAGATAGATAGATAGATAGATAGATAGATAGATAGATAGATAGATAGATAGATAGATAGATAGATAGATAGATAGATAGATAGATAGATAGATAGATAGATAGATAGACAGACAAACACACAATAGATGCTACAACTTTCACATACTTTACACTTATTGGAATTTTTTTTTACATGTAGCAGAATACATTTTGGCCTAAGTTTATGAAGAAATTTGATTTTATTGATTATGTTTTATAACAGAAAATAAGTAGAAAATATTGTTTTTTGTTTTTTTGGGGTTTTTTGTTTTAGTTTTTCAAAATTATCATTTTTTTCATTTATATAGCAAAAAAAAAACAGTGATGATCAAATACCGCCACAAGAAAGCTCTATTTATATGAAAAAAATGATAAAACATTACAGTTGCGTACAGTGTTACATGACTGAGCAATTACAAGTTAAAATGGCACAGTGCTAAATAGCAAAAAAATGTCCTAGTCATAAAGGAGGTAGAACCTTCCAGGGGTCAAGTGGTTAAATATGGTGTTACTGTATGTTTTGGAAGGCATCATGAAGAATACAGCAGCAATAACAAAAAAATGACTGAAACAGATGTATTACTTGTAATAATAAAGACTTTGTAAAATGTAGCTCTGGCTAAATAAACAAAATATAATACCTGTGTTTTTCCACTGAGCCTGCCTACATACAGTATATATGTCAGCACTGGGTTCTTTCTTGCTGGAGTATAAAGCACTCCAGCCATGAGATGCTTAAAAATACAATAAAAATAGCTATAGTGATTAATCTTCAGGAAACAACAATTTCGTTTTTTTTTTTACCCAACACTTTACCAACTACATTTTGGATTGCAGCAAACTAAACTGATCTATTATGGCCATAAAATAGCGTCATGAAGAGAACAAAAAAGCACCAACACTGACTTTCCAGGGGAAATAAAACAGCCTAAATGTCCAGCTGAAAAGTAATGTGTTTTAGATTTATGACCATTTTGTAAAATGGAAAGGAGAGGGAACGTGTTGGATATTATTGCCCTTATTGGCTGAGAAGACTTTGTACAAATCATCACGGCAGACTGACAATAAATATAATAAATTTCCAAATGTTATGGGATTAAGACTATAAACCAGGCAATTCATAAAACCTAATAAATAGCCACTTGTTTAATATGTAGGTTTTCTAAATGTGTTTGTATCAGCATAAAAGTCTACTGGCATTTTCAGAAAGAAATTCAAAGCAAGCACCACTGTGTAATTTTGATATGGGAAATAGAACTTCAGCCAAACTTTATTTTATTAGCTTTGATTAGAGCAGGAAAGCATAACAGTTAAAACGTGTCAGTTTTACTTCTGAGTTTTCCAGTTGGGAAGATTTGTCTTCAGTTCTTGAGTGATCTGTGAAGAGCCTCATCATCTACAAAGCAACCTATGCAGGAGTCTAGGGCCTGATGGGTGGACAATTTTAATGTTCCTGCAGTAAACCATGGGGCAGTGTAATTAGTCAAAGCTGTGCACCTATCTTTCATTTCACAGGTACAGTTGCAATAAAAAGTATGTGAACCCTTTTGGAATGATATGGATTTCTGCACAAATTGGTCATAAAATGTGATCTGATCTTCATCTGCCTAAACTAATAACACAAAAATAATTAAATGTTACCATGTTTTTATTGAACACACCATGTAAACATTCACAGTGCAGGTGGAAAAAGTATGTGAACCTCTAGACTAATGAGATCTCCAAGAGCTAATTGGAGTAGGGTGTCAGCCAACTGACGAAGTCCAATCAATGAGATGATATTGGAGGTGTTGGTTACAGCTGCCCTGCCCTATAAAAAACACACACCAGTTCTGGGTTTGCTTTTCACAAGAAGCATTGCCTGATGTGAATGATGCCTCGCACTAAAGAGCTCTCAGAAGACCTACGATTAAGAATTGTTGACTTGCATAAAGCTGTAAAGGGTTATAAAAGTATCTCCAAAAGCCTTGCTGTTCATCAGTCAACGGTAAGACAAATTGTCTATGAATGGAGAAAGTTCAGCACTGCTGCTACTCTCCCTAGGAGTGGGCGTCCTGTAAAGATGACTGCAAGAGCACAGCGCAGACTGCTCAATGAGGTGAAGAAGAATCCTAGATTGTCAGCTAAAGACTTACAAAAGTCTCTGGTATATGCTAACATCCCTGTTAGCGAATCTACGATACGTTTAACACTAAACAAGAATGGATTTCATGGGAGGATACCACAGAGGAAGCCACTGCTGTCCAAAAACAACATCGCTGCACATTTACAGTTTGCACAAGAGCACCTGGATGTTCCACAGCAGTACTGGCAAAATATTCTGTGGACAGATGAAACCAAAGTTGAGTTGTTTGGAAGAAACACACAACACTATGTGTGGAGAAAAAGGGGCACAGCTCGCCAACATCAAAACCTCATCCCAGCTGTGAAGTATGGTGGTGGGGGCATCATGGTTTGGGGCTGCTTTGCTGCGTCAGGGCCTGGACGGATTGCTATCATCAAAGGAAAAATTAATTCCCAAGTTTATCAAGACATTTTGCAGGAGAACTTAAGGCCATCTGTCCACCAGCTGAAGCTCAACAGAAGATGGGTGTTGCAACAGGACAACGACCCAAAGCATAGAAGTAAATCAACAACGGAATGGCTTAAACAGAAGAAAATATGCCTTCTGGAGTGGCCCAGTCAGAGTCCTGACCTCAACCCGATTGAGATGCTGTGGCATGACCTCAAGAAAGTGATTCACACCAGACATCCCAAGAATATTGCTGAACTAAAACAGTTCTGTAAAGAGGAATGGTCAAGAATTACTCCTGACTCTTTGGTTGAAGTTATTGCTGCCAAAGGAGGTTCAATCAGTTATTAAATCCAAGGGTTCACATACTTTTTCCACCTGCACTGTGAATGTTTACATGGTGTGTTCAATAAAAACATGGTAACATGTAATTCTTTGTGTGTTATTAGTTTAAGCAGACCGTGATTGTCTATTGTTGTGACTTAGATGAAGATCAGATCACATTTTATGACCAATTTGTGCAGAAACCCATATCATTCCAAAAGGGTTCACATACTTTTTATTGCAACTGTATGTACTTGTACACAGTCAATGTCTGTGTGGTGTGACATGCCAGTACACAAAGTGTAAATGGGACAGTTTCTCTGAGCCTACTGCAATCCTTAATGTCAACTGACGGGATCAATAGCCAAAGCTGCTACCTTGTCTACAGCCCCATTCTTCCCTAATCCAGTGCCATCTTAAAAGTATCATGGGCCCCTGAGCAAAGTAATGCACTGGGGCCCCTAACACATACCTCCCAACTTTTCGAGATAGGAACAAGGGACACCTAAAAGTATGTAGGCATTGGACGCGCCTCCTGCCACACAAGGAGAATTATACAAAAAAAAAAAAAGATTTGTTAAACCCACAAGTGCTTTTTTTTAACCACTACTATTCCTTTATATTGGCTTTTGGAACCTACAAAAGTAGCAATTTAGAAATTGGATAAAAGGTTTAGCACTGGGAAAAAACTTTTTTTTTGGAAAGATAAAACGTGCATTTTATGTACAACTATATAGACCAGACCAAAATGAGGGACAAATGAGGAGAAAAGAGGGACAGAGGGACTTTGTTCTAAATCAGGGACAGTCCCTCAAAATCAAAAGGGACAGTTGGGAGCTATGCCCTACCAGCTTGCATTAGGTGTCCCCAACACAGTGCCCCTTTACATCAGGTTCCCTCATCACAGTGCCCATATTATCTACATCAGGTGTCCCCATTACGGTGTCCCCTTACATAAGCTTCCCCCATCACAGAGACTTCATACATCAGGTGTCCCTCATCACAGTGTTCCTTACATTAAGTAAGTGCCCCCTTGTACTCACAGATCACAAATGCTGTTCCCACCTGCAATGAAGACAGTTCCTCTTTCCTCTCCAGTGCTGAGAGTGAGGTGAGTTCTCAGTATCAGTGCCGGCTCTCTTACTCCCCCTACAGTATTGAGGAGAAAACTGAATCCTTTGTCCAGCAAAAGCCAGCTGCTGCTCCTTCTGACAGGAGTGACACTGCAGTTACTCCTGTCAAAGAAGAGCAACACGAGAGGACAAATCGCCAATGCATCCCTCAACACAATACCGCCTTTTCCTGGCACTGATCATGGATCCCCCATGCACCTGGGGACCCTGGACAGTGCCAAAGTGTGCCCATTCATTAAGAGGGCCCTGCTCTAATCTATTGTTGGGTCAGTGGGGCAATCTTACTGTCTGTATCTCCTATAAAAATTCTGCTTACTTCCTGTCCTGCTAACCGCACAAGAGGTGAGAAATGTAATAAATATAGGCAGCAATAAAAACCTGACAGCAATTCTAACCGTTTCACAGTCTATTCAAGACTAAAAAAATATAGGAAATGTGAGCTAGAATTCCACATGAATGGAATTTTAACCGCTTCAGCCCCGGAAGTTTTTACCCCCTTCCTGACCAGAGCACTTTTTGCGATTCAGCACTGCGTTGCTTTAACTGACAATTGCGCGGTCGTGCGACATTGCACCCAAACAAAATTGACGTCCTTTTTTCCCACAAATAGAGCTTTAATTTGGTGGTATTTGATCACTTCTGCGGTTTTTATTTTTTGAGCTATAAACAAAAAAAGCGACAATTTTGAAAATAACGTGTTATTTTTTACTTTTTGCTATAATAAATATCCCCCAAAAACGTATAAAAAAAACTATTTTTTTCCTCCATTTAGGCCGATATGTATTCTTCTACTTATTTTTGGTAAAAAAATTGCAATAAGTGTATATTGATCGGTTTGCGCAAAAGTTATAGCGTCTACAAAATAGGGGATAGTTTTATGGCATTTTTATTTTTAATTTTTTTTTAAATTAGTAATGGTGGTGATCTGAAATTTTTATCGGGACTCCAACATTATGGCGGACATATCGGAAAATTCTGACACTGGGACCATTGTCATTTATACAGCGATCAGTGCTATAAAAATGCATTGATTACTGTGTAAATGACACTGACAGTGAAGGGATTAACCACTAGGGGGCGATGAAGGGGTTAAGTGTGTCCTAGGGAGTGATTCTAACTGTGGGGGGAGGGGCTTCAAAATACATGACAGCGATCACCAATCCCGATGACAGGGAGCGGTGATCTCTGTCATGACACAAGCCAGAATGGGGAAGTGCCTTTACATAGGCACTTCCCCGTTCTGAGGCTCCGTGACACGATCGATGGGAGTTGTCCGCCGGTCCCGCGGGCACGGTCACGCTGTATGCGGCAGGCGCACACCTGCTAACCCCGGCTCCTATAGGAGAAGTACAGATACACCCATTTGCCCACCGCTGCCATTGTGCACCAATGTATATTGGTGTGCAGCGGTCGGCAAAATTTCATCTACTTGGCATATAGCCGCTTGCGTGTAAAATCTGATAGTTGTCACAAGTCAAGAGTCCTGATTTTGGCTAATCTGCATAACTTTTTCATGAGAAATTGTACGGTGCTACTTTTTAGCAGATGAAACAGTGTAAATGATAATACAATTCAAAAAATGCATGAAATCACCATAAAAAAACATATAAACTATAAAAAGAAAACATATGGTGATAAGTCCTTTAAGAATTCTCCAATCACCATGCGTCTTCTGGTCAGTTTCAGGCCCGAATTCAGTCAAAGATTCGGACCAAAATCAGTCCGAAAATGGTGAACAGGGGTGGACCAGACCTCTGCTGTGAGTCGCTCCGCACGGAGATTTGAACCCAGCCTAAAGTTTACATTTTTTTTTTAGAGTTTATATGTTTTTTATGGTGATTTTATCATTTTTGGATTGTATTATCATTTACTCAGTTTCATCTGCTAAAGAGTAGCGCCGTAACTTTTTTCATGTTTTTGCTATAGGTGGATATCACACTTAAATATACATTTTTAATATAACTTTTTCATGTTCTTCTGTTTATGTGGGTTTGCCCCAACTCTAAATGTTTGGCCTAAACTATTTGGAGGAATAGGCATCACTTAAGATGCCAGTTGTAAAGAAGCAACAGAAAGTGAGATGAAATCTCTTAAACAGTTGTTAACAGGCTTCCCCGGAGCTGGCACTTATAGGGATTCATAAGGATGAACAATGGCCCTATCATACCATGTTATTATTCTCCTACCTCCTATACTATGCAAAAAAAGAGATCCTCCTTAAGTGGACCTCCTCCACCCCCCATGTGGTGTCCTCCTGGAAAGCGATGGTAGATTCTGCTTTACCTATGTATAGACTCACGTAAATCAATCAAGGTTGTTCCTGGAAGTATGAGAAAGTTTGGTCTTCTTGGACCTCAAGTTAAAGTATGTTGACTATCTCCGTCTTTTTTCATTGTTGTTAGACATATTGACTGACAGTTTACCAGCTATTTTTCTGTCTCTTATGTATATGTGAGGGATTTCATATTTTATTTGTTGCATTGCTGTTTCTGCTAATATACAGGGTATATGCATTATGGCAATGTATGGTTAGGTTTTATAGCCTTGTAACTGACTGCTACTCAGACATGGCATTGTACTCTGTTTATGAGCCTAATCATGTTGTATTGTACTGTTTGTTCAATAGAGCACTCTTGATTTTTTTTTTAAAAGTCCCAATGACTTTGAAAAGGTTCCTACTACTTTGATGCGACTTTAATGCGAGTCGCACTGGAAATGGAGTCGCACAAATGTAAACAAACCATAAGCATACATACTAATAAATGTTATTACTATTACTTCTTTGAATAAAAGTTAAAACACAGCCATAAAACTTGTCAAGCAACAATGAAACGATTTTATTTTCTGGGATCCAGTGCATTCCACTCATTGACCATATCATATCTCTGCTTTTACAAAAGATGGATTACCTTCAAATTAGAAAATATGTCCGGTCTACTCTGCAGTTAAATACCAAGTCAAAGTGATAGGAAGATCAAATTGCTGTGAAGTAAAGTACAATCACTAGTACACACATGGAGCCCACATACCTGAGCGGGTTATATAAGGATGTCAGAATAAAGGGCTACACATGAAAAGTAGAATTAGAATTAACAATGAATTCCTGTGGATGTCGTTAATGCCTAAGGCTGGAAGTCAACGTTTGGTCTGCCCAGATCAATGCTTGGGGAATGAATGAGCTTTGGAAAAGCCACACTCAGAAAAACACTTAAACACATTCTAAAGTATAACAACCAGACAATCGGCTTTGTCTTTTTGATGATTCATACAGAAGTCTGAAAATTGACCTCCTCACCATCAACTCCCACAGATCTGTATTCTAGTTTGTCTTCACTATAATCATTGTTTGTATTACTATCTGCAAAATCACATACAGTAAAACCTTGAATTGCGAGCATAATTTGTTCTGGAAACATGCTTGTAATCCAAAGCACTGGTATATCAAAGCAAATTTCCCAATAATGAATAAAGAAATCTCTGATGATTCCTTCCACAATCATTTATTCATAAGTTCTTCAGTTTATAGTACATATAAAAAGTAAAGTACGTATAAACATATAAAGTACATATAAAAAGATTATAGCAACACAGGGCAGCACAGTGGTGTAGTGGTTAGCACATTCACCTAGCAGCAATAGGGTTGCTGGTTCAAATCCCAATCACGACACCATCTGCCTGGAGTTTGCATGTTCTCCCTGTGCCTGCGTGGGTTTCCTCCGGGTACTCCAGTTTCCTCCCACACTCCAAAGACATGCTGGTAGGTTAAATAGATCCTGTCGAAAAATTGGCCAAATATGTGTATGTTGTATGTGTATGTGTTGTAAGCGTGTAAGGACCCCATGGGGCAAAAGGACCGCGCTATACTGCATATGGACACTGGCAGCAAAAAAGCGCCCTGAGGCGATTCAGTTCGCATAGGTAGCGCTATACAAGTCACTCATTCATTCATTCATTCAATCAGATAGATTGTGTAGCCATAAAATGTCTATCCACAAATGGAAGCCTCCACAAGGGGAGTGGAAGCAAAATCAAGCAGGAGCTACAGAGTATAAAAGAGAAGAGAGGCGCCTCTAAGTGTAGCAATATGGTTACATTTAATGATGGTGCAACATTTAGCAACTCACATGGTTGATGATTAAAACAGGAACATCTAAGTATGCAGACATCCGGGGTAAAGAGGTCCACATAGACCATCCTCCGCACCACTCTCTACCACCGCTGTCAGTCTGCAATCACGACTGGGAAGACTACCCTGCAGTAAAGCTTGAAGTGCTTGTTGAGCGCAGCGTGGAAGGGATGACGTTCATTGCGGTGCTGAGGATGGTCTATCTGGACAGCCTTACCCCAGATGTCTGCATACTTAGATGTGCCCGTTTTAATCATCAGCCATGTGAGTTGCTAAATGTTGTACCTTCATTAAATGTAATCATCTTGCTACACTTAGAGGTGCCTCTCTTCTCTTTTATACTCAGTTGTGACTTAACGCTACTTGTATATCAAGATATTGCTTGTATATCAAGTCAAAATGTATTAAAAAATTTTGCTTGTCTTGCAAAACGCTCTCAAACCAAGTTACTCTCAATCCAAGGTTTTACTGTACTTGTATATTCACTCAATAGTATGCACTGCTATTATATGACAGCCAACAACAAAGTATACTATATTCATCATTGGTACTATGGATATAGTTCTTATGTTTCTACTAAGGTCAATTCAAGTAAGCATCTGATTTTGTCAAAAGCTGCATACTACATGTGTCATAATAGGAAAACACTGCAATGTAAGATACAGCTGTACAAGATCGTCTATATAATTGTCTGTACTGTAAAGTATAAACATTGCAGCTCCTGAAGTATACAGAATTAAAGTTGAACTAAAGCCTTACCATTATCAGCACAGTTCTATAGGCTCCTCCCATATACGAACGATACCAAAAAAATGGAAAAAATCTGCATAAGTCTTTAGGTAGTGTTATCCCATGGACCACTCACCTATTGAGGTTTTGTCACAAATTGACCAAACAACAATACTAATAAAGCCCTGGTATAAATAATACCTGGGAAGACAAGGGGGTTACTAGAAGTGAAAAAGAGTCGTGGTTTGGCTGGTACTACAAAACCTAAACTTTATTAAACGTTTTAAAATTCCATGATTTCAATCATGTAAATTACATGGAAAAATCTGACCCCCCCAGCGTTATAGGAATCACTCAGGTCAAACACAGCACATAACATACAAAAGGTGCATGGAAGACAAATGAACAAAAAAACATTAAACATAAATTTGCTGATTGTCCGGATGCCAAAAGTCCCAACACAGAGATTTGTAAGATAAATATCACTACTGTTTACTACTAACATGGTACAAGACCGATATTAGATAACAACCAATGTGTGCTATTACTAAGCACCCCTTGTAGTGCGAAATGCGTAAGCTTTGTTCCACTTTGCTGTGACCTGTATTTTGGATGACACCTTATTGAATAAAGGCAAATATCTTTGGAGTGCGGCTGTCCAGAATTTCTTTGATGTCTAACTGCCATAGCATTGCCAGCACCTGGACTTCTAGACTGAAGGAGATGCCTTTTACCTTGATCTGACCCACCTGGAGCGGTGATACTCTCTCTCTCTACTTGAACCCTATTGAGGATGTTCATGAGTCAATGAAGGTAGCTTAACAAGGTTAAAGTGATTTAAAGATAATTTAAAAAAAAAATAACAAACATGTCTATACTTACCCGCTTTGTGCAATGAAATTGCACTGAGCTGCCGCAAACCTCTTCTTTTTGGGTCCCCGGTCAGTGCTCCTGGCCCTCCCCTCTGTCCAGTGGGCACGCAGCTTCCCATTGGGGCACTCCCTGCTGCGGGGCTCAGGTCCCTTCTGGGACATCACAAACAACGGCTGATGGAATACGCTGGTGCACATCATCGTGGGCCGGCTGCCTGAACCTAGAAAATTTAGCATGTTCATGATGATGAAGGTGGATCAAGAGGACGAAGCAGGACCAAGACTGTCACACCTGAGCAGTGGATGGCAGCAGGACAACATTGGACCTGCTGGGCAAGTAACTATGTGCCTTGAGAGCAACACTGCAGAACAAGAGCGAAGAAAAAAAAGGTGGGGGGGGGCAGTGAATGTTCCTCTTCAACATTATGGACAGAGATTTGTATTTTACCCATATCACTTTGCTCACATCTCAAACGCAATGCTGTTGGCAAAGATACATTATGACAACATTTTTTTTCCAAAGAAGAGGAAGATGCAGAGACATAAAGGACCACAAAAAGCTGTTTTAGGCTTAGATTGTTCTTTTAATAGCCAAAGGCAATTTCAGACAAAATGCATTATTTTATCTGAAAATTGTGTATAAAAGTCAGTTAAAAATGTTTTATGCCATGGCTCATGCATTCGCTATAGTAACTGCTGGCACTCATTTTCAGACAAAATGTTTCAGCTTGTCCCAACCAAGCTACAAAGTTACAGCATTTTTCTTTAATAAAACGTCTGTTGATTGCTCCTCCCCCTCATTCCAAAAATGTTGGGGCATGTTCATTCCAATGGATATAAAAATTCTAAAAATGGCACCCTTAAACTTGCTAAGGATCATACTAACTTAAAATAACAAATAAAAATAACTTAGCTATCGCATATTATACACAAATAGGAACACTCATACATTTGACAACATGCCCAGTCATTACAAGACTACACGTAAGAGCATTCGCTACATACTCATTTAATGAAAGCAAGTGGATTTGAAGCATATCCCTGAATAGAAAATCTCCAGTCTCCACTAATCCTCATTTTAACAGAAGCTGCATTTAGAGGCAGTAGACTGTCACAGGCCAATTCCTATCTCTGGTATAAAGGTTTTTCATGGGAAATACTAGAGAACAAAATAAAACAAGCATCTCTAAATGTGTGTACTCTGCTGGACAGCACTCATGATCTAGAACAAAGAAATGTCTTAAAAATATTTCAAATAATTGTTAAAGCTGAACTCAAAAACGTTCATTTAAATATATTATATAATAGCCACAAAGGATATTAAAACAATTTTTAAAACAAGATATTATCTTGCAAAAGTAGTAGTGACATTATCACTATCTAGCCTGCTTATCCAAAACTATATCCAGCTTTCAGATGCTGATGATGGTGGGTTGTCTGTGAGGCAAAGGTACTGATTGGTTTAGCTGAAGAGCCAATCAGTGCCTCAAATAACCTGCTGATGGCCACTGCTAGAAACGTGAGCTGGTCTCAGCCAATAGGAATCCTTGTTCCTTTTTAGATTGAAGAAATGACAGCTGGCAACTGATTGATTATTACTAGGAATAAAAAACATTCCTCTTAAAAAAACAAAAAACAAACAACAAGCATATAAGATTTTCAGTGATTAAAGAATAATATAAATTGTGTATCAAGTAGTGTAAAGTAACTGAAAACAGCCAATCAGCAATCTGATTACCCATTGGTAGGTACTTAGTGCCAACGCACAGCATTGCACTTTCCATTATGATAATACAGACTGTACGTGTAATAATGCAAAATCAGATATCTGCAATTATTTGTCTTTAATATATTTTTCTTTGGAAGTACAAATATATCCTCATCAATGCATTTTATCAACTGTATTTTCCAAAATAAAACAAAAATACTCTCGGGCACCCTGAAGCATGATTTAAAAAAACTGCCATAGCGTCACAGTATATATGATGAAGTGTAACTCACCATAATTTGTTGGTGGTGGACACTGCTGGTACGCTGGTTAAATGAATACACAATATTCCTCCTGGGTGACTTTGAGCATGTAGGTGAAACCTTATCGCAATTTCATAACTGTTAGAGTAAATGTTAAACCTGTGCAGTTCAAACATCACCTTACTGTTAATGAAGGAGCTTAAGAGCACGTAACATGTAGAGTTTTCTTCACTACGTCTCTACCACCAACCAGCTGCTCCTTCTATTTGACATCAACTCATTTTGAATCATTATT
Source organism: Lithobates clamitans (assembly GCA_037952925.1). Lineage (NCBI taxonomy): Eukaryota > Metazoa > Chordata > Amphibia > Anura > Ranidae > Lithobates > Lithobates clamitans. The sequence goes on from JBBGZY010000098.1 coordinate 6,433,387, forward strand.
GATCGATCTGTTCCACTGTGGTAATAATTGGTTGTGTTAGGTGGTGTGAGCGTCGTTTAGACCAAACACCATGTTTTGTTTTTAGCATGTCATATCAATAATGTGAATTTTAAAGATTAATAAAAGTTCATTTTGTATTTCAACACTACAGATGTGCCTCTAAAGTCCATGTTTCCTTCTTTTGAATAATATTGTACTTTTTGAATAAGCCCTTTATTAAAGGTGCATAGCCCACTTGTTCAGCATTGCTGTAGTGCATTAGTCCATCTCACTTCCTTCTTTGGTGTTGTGAAAACCCCTACTAGTGATACTAGAGAGCTTTTCCCAAACACACCGGCTGCACATTTCTCAATGTCTTTCATGTATAGAAATCCTGATGTAAAAATAAATAAATATCAGTGCTAAGAAGTTTCAAGTTTTAGACTTGGTTTAAAAAACTAGCAATGGACATCCCGCATGCAATGGATTTTAATCAATTTAATTAATGAGAAATGCACAGCTAAATTCAAGGCACTATGACGAAATTTAGGCAAGTCTGGGACCCCTGGACTTCCCATTGTCTTCTTATATCTCTTATATCTCGCGGTAGCCTGTTTCACGCTTATGCATGAAGCGGGGACCATTGGCCCGGATTTAATGTTATTGCTGTTACCACCTCTGCTCTTGGCATTTACTCATGCATATTATGATTTACCAGGCTGATGAGCATCCTTACATTGTTGTGTTTGTCATTTTGGACTTCAGAACTCTTTGTAATACACTTGTATGTATTCAAGACAATTTGCCTGATGTGCTTAGGTATTTTTGTAAGTTTTTTCAAAACTCAAAAATATTGAATTACAAAAAAACCTTGAATTTGGCTAGTAATCCTGCTACACAGAACAGACTTATAGAATTAAAGTATACTCCCAATAACCCTGTAAGGATCTCTCTGGATTCTGGCTGAAATGTATTACATAAATTGAGTAAACTTTCTACTCTTAACACAGTTGTGGGTAGAATTACCAAACTTATTTTTTATGCTTTTCTTTTAAAAAAACTGCAAAAGTATTTGACTACTCCCTATAATGCCGCAGAGGCAACACTCCAACCCAAACTTTGCCAAATTCTGATATGTGCAACTTCCAAAGCAAAAAAAAACAGGTTCCAGGTGCTCACGGTTCAGTTGTAGGTTTTATTCTCAAGAAGGCATAAACAGTAGTATTACAATAACCAAAGAACCTTGACACATTTTGCACTAGATGTGTTAATCATGAGGACTTCCTTATGAGTGCACGTAGACAAGCTGGCAGTGGCATTAGGAAGGTAAGCTGAGCTTCTGTTTTGATGATTGTCTACATACAGTGCACCTTTGTACTACCTAAAAAAGCCCTAGGCATATTCCTTTAGATATAGATATAGATATAAAGCTGGACATACACAGTTTTCTGCTGAATCAGCCACATTTTTGAGCTGTGGGTGGCTCTGCTGGCAGTGCTAGATTTACGGGGGGCAAATGGGCAAATTACCCCAGGCCCCCCTGCCAGAGGGGGACCCCCTACCAGAGGAGGCCCGACTTTCTCTTAGAAAAAAATGAAACTTATGTTCCCTTGAGACTTCAGTAGTGTGTTTGTTGAGGACATTTTCCAGTTTGCAGCCTTTGCCAAGCTCTGGTCATGTCTCACTCCATCTCAATAGCCAGTTTTTTTACATGATGAAGGGCTTGCCGACACCTTTCCAGGGTTTAAGGTAGCTCTTAGAATATATTTGGGCATGATGGCCACTAGTTGTTTGGGAGAAAGGTTGTTTAGCAAATTGACACTGATAAAAAATTATCTGAGAACAACAATGACCCATGAAAGACTAATTGCTCTGTACCCACTGGCTGTCGAGAGTAGTGTCCACATGATGATACAGTTTGATGAGTTAGGCAGCCCATAGTTTATGTGATTTTCTTTCCTTCCATCACAGATGGAAGGAAGGAAAACAGCTTGATTGTATATGGGGGAATGCTTCCTGCAGTTTTCTTGTGTTCTGCTGGCAAGGGGGACATGGTCCCCGGCCAGCAGAACACAATGAATACTATAGCTGCTGGCAGTAATCACATACCAAAAATCAGACAGGCTGGTAGTACCCAAGTCGATTGATGGGACAACATGGGTACTACAAGTTGAGGGTAGGTAAGAAAATCCGGACAGCCGCACTCCAGGAGGGTATTGTCCAAAAATGTTTATTATAAACTCAGGAGCATATGGAATACAGGACACCGTGGCAAAAAAGTACAGACAATCATCTAACGCGTTTCGCACTTATACTAAGTGCTTACTCATAGCTAGCTCATGGGTACTACAAGCCTGCCCATAGATGGATTGAATCTCGGCCGGTCCCTGCTAAACCGACTGAGATTCGATTCATCAATGCCAGCTTAAGTTAAAGAATTTGCATATGCTAAGTGCAGGAAGAAAGACTTTTTGTAAATATTGTAGTGTGATGTATAAATGTGATGTATGACTTGCCAGTTCCAATTATTTGTGTAATGTGTATTTTTACAGTCAATAAAATTGATTTAAAAAAACGGACAAGTGTTTTCTTCGGAGCCTAACCTTTATTTTATTTTTTAGAACAAAAATGGTTTATCATTCATTTCAGTTCATTTTTTTTGTCATATCATTTAATTTCTATGTTAAGGGGCCCCAAACTTAAAGTGCCGTGGGCCTCCCAAGGTCTAAATCCAGCACTGCCTGCTGGCACCACCCAGCTTGATAAAATCTAATCCGAAGATCTGAAGCTGGGTGGAAAATTGTCCACCAAACCATGATCAGATACACTCACTAATTGGGTATTCTGACAGTCTGCAGGACAATAAAATAGCCAGCAGGGGGGATTAGTCCACCCACCCTGTTTAGAATGGATGGAGGAACCTGTTATGCCCTGTACACACGATAGGATTTTCCGACAACAAAATCCATGTTTTTTTTTCGACGGATGTTGGCTCAAACTTGTCTTGTATACACACGGTCACACATATCTTGTCGGAAATTCCGAATGTCAAGAACGCGTTGACGTACAACACGTACAACGAGCCGAGAAAAGTGAAGTTCAATAGCCAGTGCGGCTGTTCTGCTTGATTCCTAGCATGTGTGGAATTTTGTGCATCGGAATTGTGTACACACGATCAGAATTTCCAGATCTCAAATTTTGTTTGTCGGAAATTCCGACGGAAAATGTCCAATGGAGCCTACACACGGCCTACACACAGTCGGAATTTCCGACAACAAGCTCCCATCGAACATTTGTTGTCGGAAAATCCTATTGTGTGTACAGGGCATAAGTTTCCTGAATGACACAAATCTATGCTATATGGCCAGCTTTAGGGTCACAGCTATATAGTAAGTTCTAAACATATAAGACACAGACAAAGCATAGGGAATCATTCTTGGCCCTAGAGTTGATGGATCCTTTATTGCAGCCACATGCCATGACACAAGAATCAAAGTACTTACGCTTATTCATGGCTGCTGTTCCATTAAATTCAGCAAATATAATGCATTTTCAGCTAGTGAATCTGTCACATTTAGAATATAGGGCACGGAGCTAATTCCTACCTGTAAGCAGACACCCTTACACGCAATCAGTTCCCGTTCACCTAATACAGCAACATAAAGAACAACCACCTTTGTGTGAAATGCCTCCTGCTGTGTTTTGAACATGAACTGTAATGCTATTTTTACACAATGTCTCTCCTTATATTACATATGTACGTGCTGCCTAAAGAATTGGATTAAACTGACTGTTTGCTGATTGTTTTAATAAATGGTATATGAGCGATGCATAAGCCATGCAAAATAGTAACGTGGGTGTGTGTTGGGTAAGCTAGCATGCTCACCAGTGCAAATATTAGTACACTTTGTTAAAAAGTCAATCTGGAAACTGACATCTGCCTTTGTGTGTTTTACTATTATTAGACTGTAATTTTAATGTTTGGTTCATTTAAATAGCACTTATATTTAATGGATATAATTTTTTATTAATATATCAGTATCTATATATTCTCATTCACTTGGGACTTTTGGTAAAGCCCTGTACACACAGGCTGAATGTCGGGCAGCATGGGCTGGTTCAATAGAAACCAGCCGACATTTGGCCCCTGTGTACTACAGCCGGTCCGAGAGGTCAGCTGACCAGCTCCCAATGAGCCCTCTCAGCCAATGGCGGGAGTGTTCTGGTGGAGGGGCCGTTTGGGTTGAACGAAAACAAAAACTAGCAGTGTGTACTAGGCTTAACTTGTGAGCTCCACTAGAGTTAGGATTAAATAAGAACCTATTTTAGGGCTAGTCTTAGGCAAGGTATACTGGGAAATAATTTTTATAGTAAGCTAATTAGTCAGGTTGAAAAAAAAAGAACTTTGGATCCAAGCCCATTGGAGATAAGTGTATGCACCGTTCCTTCTCTCTCTTATTTCCATTTCCATACTTTACTATTTTTCTTTGGTCTTACAGTTGAGTCCCCCTTTCTCTGTTCCCTCTGGTCCCAACAGGGTCTCTCTTGATTCGTTCAGCTTTATATTTTGAGATTACTATCCTATGGACCAGTTTGTTGGATTACTCCTACATTGTAACTTTAATTCATGTGTTTTGTTATTTTGTAATAAAGCATATAACTAAAGGCAAAACTTTTTTTTTAGTTCTGTTATCCTGTTTTCCATTATCATTGAAAGGGAAAGTAAAAGAAAATCCAAAATTTTGGGTTGTCCCCAAAAAAGTAATAGAGGGGAAATCTTCCAATGGGGACACTAGTTCTGGTGACCTGGGGGTCTCCAAGGAATTCCCTTAATTTGCAGGGATTACCTCCCACTTCCTGTTTTGCTATGCTACAGAAAGTGAAGGGAAATCTCCGCAATGGGATACAGATGTTGAAAAAAAAAATCTGAAAGGGATTATAACCCTCTATCCAAAATGAGAAAAAAGTTTTGCCTATAGTTCTACCTTCAGTCTTGGTTGATTATCTGCAGCCCAGTGGCAGAACTATAGGGGTCACTGAAGTTGCACTTGCGCACCCTGATGTAAGGGGGGCTCTCCAGGAACCCTGATGTAAGGAAGGGGCTTTCTGGGGACCCTGATGTAAGGGGGGCTCTCTGGAGACCCTGATGTAAGGAAGGCTCTCTGGGGACCCTGATGTAAGGAAGGCTCTCTGGGGACCCTGATGTAAGGGGGACTCTCTGGGGGCCCTGATGTAAGAAGGGGCTCTCTGTGGACCCTAATGTAAGGAAGGGGCTCTCTGGGGACCCTGATGTAAGGAAGGGGCTATCTGGGGACCCTGATGTAAGGGGGGGCTCTCTGGGGGCCCTGATGTAAGAAAAGGCTCTCTGGGGACCCTAATGTAAGGAAGGGACTCTCTGGGGACCCTGATGTAAGGAAGGGGCTATCTGGGGACCCTGATGTAAGGGGGGGGGCTTTCTGTGGACCCTGATCTAAGGGGGGGCCTCTGGGGACCCTGATGTAAGGGGGGCTCTCTGGGGACCCTGAAGTAAGGGTATAATATATATATATATATATATATATATATATATATATATATATATATACACACACACATGTATATTATATACATGTGTATGCCCACTCAAGCGTATGACTTTCTTTACTTCGCTGCTATGGGCTCTAGCCCGAGATCTTTCGTAGACCTAGCAACGCCTCTGGTGGGGGCCCTTCATGGTTTCTTGCACCACAGCCCTGAAGGTTCTAGTTACGCCTCTGCTGCAGCCCCTGTGTTGGCGATTCAGTTGTTATTTCTCCTTTAAATTAATAAAAAAAGAAGTGAATTGAAAAAAAAGACAATTGTCCACTAAGTTCAATAAAAAATAAAATAAAGTTCACCCAGAAGTAGGTGAAATACCCTATATAAAAATGTGGTCTGAATTTCCTTAACAAGCTGTTTAAATTTTTTTACATTTTTTTTGAAGCAATCTATCTCTATTAGGACTAGTTCTTGTGTGAGACTATTATATGTTATTACTGAATGACACAGTGAGGAATCAACCACATGTACAAGCATGCTTTACCAAGCATTACCCCAACACATTGGTGCCAATGGGTCCTAAATCACAGGGGTTCATATATCAGACCATGAAGAGGGACATCTGAGGAGTAAAGAGGGATAGAGGGAGTTGATTCCAAATGAGGAACATTCTCTGAGATGCCTAAAATTTAACTAAAACTAAAATGGCATTTTAGTCAAAAGACAAAAATGGGACCAAAACTAAAATGCCATTTTAGTTAAAAAACTAAGACTAAAACTAAATTGAAATTTGACTTCAAAATTAACACTAGTCTGTAGTGCATGTTCATACCTCAATAACATAAATAATAACATATGAGATTTTTCACTCCAGCAGTATATAATGAGTTGAAATTGTAGAGAAATGTTTAACTAAACCAATTTAATTACACCCATTAGATTTTAGACCACTGAAATGAGTTTTAGTTGACTAAAATGTACTGGAGATTTAGTCGACTAAATATGACTAAAACTAAAACAATTGCAGAAAACTAAAATGGGACTAAAACTAAAATGCCATTTTAGTCCTAAGACTAAGACTAAAACTAAATCAAAATACCCCTCCCCTATATCACAATTCAGAGGCTGCTGCCTAAATGACATATCACAAGACCCAAGCAATGACATGTGAAGGTCCTGTCTAACCAAAAATGGGAGGTGTGCTCAAGCTTTGCACATGACAACTTTTAGGCGGTCATCCGGCTTCTTGGAACAAGTAATGTATAATAAGGCACTGTATTGTACCTACTCTTCAACAGAGCATAATACTATAGTCCCATTTACTTTGTATACTTATGCCGCGTACACACGGTCGGATTTTCTGACGGGAAATGTTCGATGGGAGCTTGTTGTTGGAAATTCCAATCGTGTAAGCTCCATCTGGATCTCAAATTTTCCGACAGCAGATTTTGTTCCGATGTGTGTACACAATTCCGACGCACAAAGTTCCACGCATGCTCGGAATCAAGCAGAAGAGCCACGCTGGCTATTTAACTTCATTTTTCTCGGCCCATCGTACGTGTTGTACATCACCGCGTTCTTGACGATCAGAACTTCTGACAAGATTTGTGTGACCGTGTGTATGCAAGACAAGTTTGAGCCAACATCCATCGGAAAAAAAAACATGGATTTTGTTATCAGAATGTGCAATCGTGTGTACGCAGCATTACAGTGTAGGTATAGCCAAAACTTTGTTCAGTTTTTAATTAAATGAGAAGTATGGCCATTGCTTTTTTGGCTCTACTTCTATGTATCACAGGAGTGCAGTTCGTTGTAAAGCTCGCTGTCGGCTGGTCCAGGCTAAGGAAAGATCCCGAATTTATAGTCGCGATCTACCCAGATACCTAGACCGACACCTGGCTCAGCCTCTCAGCTGCGCTGCTGGGGGAGTGAGCCAGCCACTCCCACCCTCTCCACAGCCCAGCTCTCCAGTGAGTGCAGGAGGAGCAGAGCAGAGGATCAGTGACTGTCATTTACCACTCTGCTCAGAGCGGAGGGGAGAACTGAGCGATCTGCGGTGTTTGATCGCTCAGTTCTCAGTGAAGAGGCGGCGGAGGACAGATGCAGCATCGGTTTGATGTTGCATCCACCTAGGTGAGTATAAGGCCCCTTTCACACTGGGGCGGTTTGCAGGCGCTATTGCGCTAATAATAGCACCTGCAAACAGACCCGAAATGGCCGCTGCTGTCTCTCCAGTGTGAAAGCCCCGAGGGCTTTCACACTGGAGCGGTGCGCTAGCAGAATGGGAAAAAAAGTCCTGCTAGCAGCATCTTTGGAGCGGGGAAGGAGTGATGTATACACTGCTCCTTCCCCGCTCCTGCCCATTGAATTCAATGGGACAGCGCAGCTATACTGCCGGCAAAGCGCCTCTGCAGAGGCTCTTTGCGGTGGTTTTTAACCCTTTCTCGGCTGCTAGCGGGGGGGTAAAACCACCCCGCCTGATGGTAAAGCACCGCTAACAATAGCGGCGCTTTACCGCCGACGCCTCCCCCTGCCTCAGTGTAAAACGGGCCTAAGGCTTTTTTTTTTTTAAAGCAATGCAGTGCTGTATCACAAAAAATGGCCTGGTCATTAAGGGGGTAAACCCTTCTGGGACTGAAGTGGTTAAAGCCTTTATGTATTAGCCAAATAACAGTTTCTGATTTTTCCTGTAAAGATGATCAGTTTTTCACCTGACACTCTTTAACAGGTTAATGTCATTTGAAAAATTGTAATCAATCTTTAAGAAAATTTACAGCATGCATTAAAATAATATCTGGTGGTCCTACAATGAAGATTCTTGTTCAGGGACTTCTTGCTATCGAGTGACAACTGTCTCTCGATTTTGCTCCTGAATTGTCACCCTTTCACATTTGTACCTGGTGGGGATTACAAGCAGCCATTCTGACACACAAGGGTGGATTTACTTAAAGTGGTTCTAAAGGCTGAAGGTTTAATGCATTCTCCCCTCAGCTCCCCCTAATACTTACCTGAGCCTGATCTCGATCCAGCGATGTGCACAAGAGCAGCAACTCTCCTGGGTCTCTCCCTCCATTGGCTACCGCTGCTGTCAATCACAGCCAGTGGGGGAAGGGAGCAGGGGATGGGCTGAGTGGCGTTCTGTGTGTCTATTATGGACACACGGAGGAGGCTCGGGAGTGAGCACACACAAGTGTCCCCAGAGCAAGCAGCTTGCTCTAAAGGCACTCGGGGGGGGGGGGGGGGGGCAGGAACGCCGGCGGAGGACCCAAGAAGAGGAGGATCAGGGCTGTATTGTGCAAAACCACTGCACAGAGCAGGTAAGTATTAAAAGCTTAATTAAACAAAAAAAAGTAGATTCTTTATTTTCACCTGAAGGCAAATTGACTGTGCACTGTACAAGTGCTTCAGAGCTTAGTAAATGAGATGAAGTTTCACTTTGCAAAGGATACCCAATCACATGCAAGGAAATGCACAGTCTATTTGCCTTTAGTAAATCCACCCCACAGTGTGTAAGATCAATCCACTGTTGTCACCATCAGCAGATGCTGACCAATGGCAATGATGTGCAGCTGATACTGGAGCGAGTGCATGTAGACAGGAAAAGGTTGAAAAAGACTGGAGGAGAACATGGCATTTATTAACAGATATAACAGGTATTTTAAACCATTAACTGAATAAAAATAGCTTTCACTTTTACTAATGCAGAAAAGCCTGTTTTTTCTGTCTCTGTTTCATGGGATTGCATCTTTGATATTCCTAGTCTGTTCTAGTCTAGTCTAGTGTACTGTGTTCTGGTTTAATCTAATTTAGTGAAGTCAATAAAATTGGATTTTAATGTATTCACTTTAAAGTTAACCTGTAGCAGAGGATACGTACTCTTCATATACTCCCATATGGGGCAACCCTAATCTCCCCACTTCCACCCATTTATAAGTCAGCAGCTACAAAAAGTGTAGCTGCTGACTTTTAATAATCAGACACTCACCTGTCCCACGGTCCAGCTATGCGGGTGTACGAAGCCCCGTTCCTCTCCCCCTCCTCTCCGCGGCACCGGCATTCTAACTGTGGGCGCCTGGCTGTGGCTTCAAAGCCGGGCGCGCACTGCGCATGCGCAAGCTGTGAATGGTTGGGCAATCTTCTGGGACCTGTGACGTGTCCCATAAGATTGCAGGGAGGGAGGGGGGAGAGGTGATCTTCCTTCCGGCGCCCCGGAGCCTGGGGAGGAAGTGGGAGCTCGGTGCCTGTAAAAACAGGGTACGCGCTCCCCCCCCCCAGAAAAATGACATGCCAAATGTGGCATGTCAGGGGGTCACCAACACCTAAAGCGGAAGTTCCATTTTTGGGTGGAAGGCCGATTTAAACATATTATGCCACATGGCTCCCTTCTGTACTTTACTCAGCTGCTGGACCAATATGGGTTGCCCAATCACATGTTTTTCTGTTTTTTAAAGTTACGTCATGCTGCTAACGCGCACCTAACCAGCACCTTTGCAGCCATAGTGCTATTTGCTTGGTGTTTGGTGTGCTTCTGTACCTTTAAGAAGGGGTGGGCTGCCCTTCAGTCCACCTGCCCACATTTATCCATCAGAATGCATGTGCCTCCACTGTGAGGACACTCATATTTTAGTGTTAGGACCACAGATATCAGGGTGCCGTGACGAGGCTCTGTGGCTTACGCATGTGTTAGTAAATACGTGCGGACTAAACCCCTGTTTTTAACGCATACTGTTAGACAGGTCAATTTGGTTGTCTGCGAGCTGGTGGTAAGTAGGCTTGGAATTTTTTCCTGGGCATTCCCCAGGCTTTGTTTGTATCTGCTAACGCGCAATTTTCCCATACCATTATACTTGGTTCTGACCCCTTAGAAAAGGCGTTGTTCTCTGAGGACCCCCCAAACCATTGTTGGCACTTTATTCTCAGCTTATTCCATTAACTCTACCCAGAATGACGGACCTATATAATAAATGGCAGGCTGATATCACTACTCTGATGGAAAATGACTGGGAAGAATGTGTACTTCAATTCTTGAAACCAATGATTTCCTCTAAAGATTGGTTCCTTCAACTGAAATTCCTCCATCGTATGTATTATAAACCTCAACGACTATCTTTTATATACCCTGGGACCTCAGACACTTGCTTTCATTGTGGCACAGAGCTGGGCACTTATTTTTAATGTTTTTTGGTCGTGCCCAGCAATACGACACTATTGGAACAAAGTATTGGCTATGGTAAATGCTGTGAGTGATTTCTCTCTCCCTCTGGACCCAGCAATTTGGCTACTGCGTCTTGTGAAGAGGGTGGTACCTGCTAAGTATACATGACTCTTTGTGTTTTACCCTGCATAATATGCACGTAGGGAAATTCTTTAATGCTGGAAATCCTCATCACCTCCTACTGCGAGTGGCTGGAAACTGGCTATCAACACCACCCTTCCTTTGTGTAAATTAACCTAAGCTAGTAGGAACTATCCACACAAGTTTGATAACATTTGGAGCGGTTGGGTTGATGCGCAAGGTGATACTGTCTAATTTCATGCCCTATCTTATCTTTTTTAACTCTCTAATGTGGGTTCCCTAACTCCTTGTGACCCCTTTTCCCCTTCCCTTTCTCTCCCCCCTTCCTCCTTCCCATCTCCTCAGCCCCTCCTTGCTGCCACCTGATCATTATCACCCATTTCCATTTGGCATACTGTTACTGTTCTGTGATGGTACCACACTTTGATGTTATACCACATATTCTACTTTCTGGCTCTCCCTTTTTCCTATTTTTCCTTCCTCTGTGAACACGAGATACCGTAATTGTTATACAGTGTTAATTTTGTACATGTTTTTATATGCTTTTTTATTTTTGTACTTTTACACTTGTCTGTACGCTCTGCATACTTCAATAAAACTAATACTGTTAAATACTGTTGCTTTATCCATGCAAGGCCAAGCAACAAGACCACCTAATTACTTTCCGCCACATTCTATGCTGAGTGTTAAGGAAAATACTTCCAGGTATAGGGATCATGTGACTCACTCCTTTTCCTAATCCTTGGAAACTGGCACTCAGCGCTATCACATGGGGGTAGGAGGAAATTTCTCAGCATTGGGCTTCCTCTCTTCTTTCCCAGAAGCCAAGCAAAGCAGTGGGGGAGTAAGAGTAAAGCAAGTATGTACAACTGAGTGGGGTAGGTAAGGGAAACTGTTGTTTTCCCCCACATACAGATTACAAAAGTCTGATATTAAACCTAGAAAAAAAAAAAGGTACTGGCTCTTTTATTTGTTTACATGTGATTTATGTTACTATTGAATTTCTGCATGTTGATTTTCTGTATTTACCTGGTTGATCCTGCCTGTGTCCCTCCTCCTGAGAGTAAACTGACCCCACTAGCTGCCGTCCATGTTAGCATGGCCAGTGTATGTCTGTACGACAGCACAGCATGCCTGTATCTTCCATAGTCAGTAGAAAGCTGTGCCACACTTCAACTGCTCCTCCTGTCTGCCCACAGCACTTGGCTAAGGAAAGACAAAAGTGACCTAATGCCACTGGGACTGCAGGCAATCCACTACTATGAAAACGCAGAGGCTCGGCGGCAACATCACTTCCGGTTATGACATACGTGCCCCAATACTGGACCTGCCCACCAACAGGTTTGTGCATTGCTGTGGAAGCTACAGCGAACATGTGACCTGCACTAATACAGCCGGAGAAGACAGAAAACAAGGATTTTTTTTTTTTAAAGTAAGTAAATACAAGCTATTTTTTCTCATGTGAAATTATTTTATAATGAGTAAAGGTTACAACTACTTTAGGATAGATTCAGGTACTTACAGTAGTTCGATTAAAAAAAAAAAAATACAGTTATTTTTTCCCTAATGAATATGTAATCTGTGGTAAATGTTCCGCTCTAAACTATAAAAGTTCAACAAATTTGTATTCTAGTGCTAATGAAAGCGACAATAACGTTTTAATGCCCAACAAAAAGTTCAAATGGAAGTGATCTTTTTTTATTATTATTATTATTGTTGATGATCATCATAATTCATTTTCATTTCTGTAAGAGAGATAGGACTTACATTTGGTAACAGTTACACACATATGGCTTAAAAAAAAAAAATAACAGAAAAGCTGAGTAAAAAAAAAACACGCAAAATTAATTTTCTACAAAACATTGTAAAAAAAATGTAAACAGAGTACAGATCCAAAGAGGATACAACCACTGCATCCTCATTAACATGTATCTACAGTAAATCCCCCCCTCCCACCAAAAATGTAGTAATATATTACAACTTAATGATTCTTAGATGTGGTGGCTGAATTTGTTTTCTTCTTTGGGGGGCTTTTTTACTTTTATTTTCATCTGGTGATCCTGCCTGTAACACGATTTCTGTCATAGGGTGACAACGCACTTTTACCACACGGTGTCTATAAAGGAGCAGTTCTGTCACACTTGGACAGGATTACAGAACTCTTCACCTCCTTCTCTGTAATACAGGGGGAGGTGTTCAGTAGTTCACCCTGCAATAAGCAGGGGTGTCCTCTACAATAGTGTGAGAAGGTACAATAATTCAGAGTAATAAATATTTATGTCTCTCTGGCCAACCACTAGGAGGTTTATTGGCAGTGGTGAAGAATATAAATATTTGGGGTGACCTTGTAGAACCTCTCTTGCCACCTGCGCATTTGTCAGGAGTGAAGACTGTATGTCGGAAGCTTATGCCTCCCAGGCCTGCTGCCTAGGTGAGGACTAAGGCTGAAAGAAAGACCAGGGTATGTGGCCTGGCAGAGTCTGAGCTACCTTGCTGGAGCATCTGGGAAATAAAGCGTCCTGTTGTGTTGAAGTGATGGGTATAAGCTGCTGCTAGTGGACAGTGCATGAGGTTTTTGTCTACTTGACTGTCAGTTGCAACTTAAAGGCCTTTTCTTCCGTGTTCACTGTGAGTAGAGGCCTGGAGTTTGCATTTCTGGTAGCACGTGCCCTTACCACTTTCTCCCTGATTTTATTGTGCCTAATAAGCTCTATTAAACTGTCTAAAGTGACTGACGCCCAATTTCTTCCACTCGACAAAAAGTCAAAAATTCCACACTGAGGTTTGAGACATTAGCCCACCAAGCTGCCTGGAGGGTCCCTAAACGTCTTCAGAAGGTGCTACAGTGTCTTAAATTGAAAGACTGGGAAAAAGTAAATGCCCCTCTTTGATTTGTATTGCTGTGTCCAATTTTATAGGGCTAGTTCATATTGATTACATTTCTAACTCTTAACAAAAGCTCCTATAGCATTAATGCGCTTTAGTATGAGCATTAGACTGGCATTAATGCGCTTTAGTATGGGTGTTAGACTGGCAATAACGAAGCTTTAAAAATGCTCCCCAAACACCCTTGGCGCGTTAAAATGACTCCACAAATGCCTATTTTGTTTGTTCGTTATTATTTTTATTTTTTTTAAAGGCAAATTGACATAACAGGAAATAAACAATTTGAGGTGTGGCTTGTTAATGGTGAATGTTTCCTGTATACTACATTAGTAAGGAAGGCAGCAGCATGGAATCCTTTACTTTTCTTTATCTCATGTTTGGCCTCCTGCAGGTGATGGTGATGTATTAACAATTGGCTAAGCAGAGGAAGAGGAGAAAGGCATCCAGGAGTTTTTGGGTAAATCCAAATGTCTCTCAGTGATATTCTAAAGGGAACATTCATATCCTGTGTCATGATTTAGGCACATAACCTCGGAAGTTGATGTCGGCCATCTTCAAGCAGCACAAACAGGAAGTGCATAGAAGGAAGTGACTGCAGGACACTCTATGCTCTCCTCTATGATTACAGGGCATTGTGGGACATTATATTCCTCCTACATTATTTTAAAAAAAACTCATTTTAAAGCACTGCAACCATACTGCCTGCCATTGCGTTTGCAGGACCTTACCATAGACTTGAATGGCAGGGGTTGAAAGGCTTCAAACTCCTCCAGACTCTACATGAGGCTTCAAATTTGAATCGAAGTGACGCAACGCTTCATGTTTTGATAATGTGAACACAGCACTGTGTGCTGTCCATAGTATCATTTGCATAAAAATGCCCCTCAAACACCTGCTTTCTATGCCAGAGTGAACTTAGCCTTAATGATTGTGTTCCCCCTGACAAACAGCCATAGAAACACCTTAACACCTTTTGCAGTGGGAAAGGGTTACGGCCTCCACATTGCGCTGTCAACCCATCAGCGAGATTCCGTCCACCACCTGTGACAGGACAAATCTCCCCAAGGGCGCCACAGAGAGGAATGAAAACATGTTACAACTTCAAAATCCTCACTACTCTATACAGTTAAATGTTTTTCTTTTTTACTTCTATTTTAAACCAACACACAAATATACATGTAAACACCATCGTTTGTTTTTATCATCTCCTGTTACTTCTGAACCTCCAGTTTCACTGATAATATATTTAAAACTTTTTGTTACTTGACAGTGGGAAAGTGTAGTAATAATACTGAAGGCCAACTGAGAATATCAAAGACTGCTGACAGCCATTTAGTCACGTTGTCATTATCAAGTTACATAAAAAAGACATGGCATTGCTAATGATCCTGTTAGACATAATTATTATTTAATCATCTGAAACAGTTTACAAAACACACCATAATCATATCTGGTAACATTTTTGTAACGGCTTGATCCATGTAATATAATTTACAAGGGCCGTTTCTGTCATAAAACAAGGTGAAGATCTTGTCTACAGAAGACTGCTCTAGGAACAGCTAGAAACCAGACTCATTCCAGAAGCCTTCTTCTAGTGAGGACACCAGGAAACCTCGCCTAAAAATGTGCACCCCTCAACAGTTTGTCCAGTATCCATACCAGAAAAAGAGGAGTTGCTGTCAGGGAGGTGCCTAAAGCCATGAATTGTGCTCACGGGGGCAGAATTTCATGTGTTTTCTTCCACTGTGTCTGCTAGATGGAGTTGACAAAATTAACATATTAGGCAAATTACTGTAAAGATTTGTAACATTTGTGCAAATGTTTGATATATTTGCATAGCAAATTTTTCATGAATAAACCCCATAGTGTCCAGTTTCCAGTGTAATCCACTTTTAATATTCTTATGCCACTCCTGAGGACGTGGACCTGTCAAAACACATGGAGTATGTGGGGCTTGTGACATCATCGCATTGGGAAGAGATCTGGTGCTCAGACAGCACAGTTTAAACAGCATGTGCGTAGCTGTTTAACCACTTTAATACCAGGCACTTATGTACCTTCCCGCCCAGACCAATTTTCAGCTTTCAGCGCTCTCACGATTTGAATGACAATTACTCAGTCATGCTACACTATATCCAAACAACATTTTTATAATTTTTTTCTCACAAAGAGCCCTTTCACACTGGGGCGGTTTGCAGGCGTTATTGTGCTAAAAATACCGCCTGCAAACCAACCCAAAACAGCCGATGCTGTTTGTTCAGTGTGAAAGCTATAGCCGCGCTATACGAGTGGTTTTAACTCTTTTCCGGCCGTCAGCGGGGGTTAAAACTGCACCGCTAGCGGCCGAATACTGCTACAATAACGACGGTAAAGCAGTGCTAAAAATAGCACTGTTTTACCGCTGACGCCCCCACCGCCCCAGTGTGAAAGCAGCCAAATAGAGCTTTCTTTTGGTGGTATTTAATCACCACTGTTTTTTTTATTTTTTGCAATTTAAGTGAAAAAAAAAAGCAAAAATGTTGAAAAAGAAACACTTTTTTTTAGTTTCTATTGTAAAATTTAGCAAAAAAGGGATTTTTCTTCATAAATTTGGGCCAAAATTTATATTGCTACATATCTTTTGTAAAAAAAAAAAAACAACTCAAATTAGTGGATATTATTTAGTCTGTGTGAAAGTCATAGAGTCTACAAGCTATGGTGCCAATCACTGAAAATTGATCACATCTGATCACACCTGATGTACTGACATCTCATTTCTTGAGACCCCAACAAGCCAGGATAGTACAAATACCTCTCAAATGGCCCCTTTTTGGAAAGTAGACAGTCCAAGGTATTTACTAAGAGGCATGGTGAGTTTTTTGAAGTTGTAATTTTTCCCACAATTCTTTTTTTTCTTTTCGTTTTTTTTTACACAAACTTGTCAAATTAACAGGTTATTTCTCACACACAGCATATGCATAATTGTAACTACACCCCAAAATACATTCTGCTACTCCTCCTGAGTATGGCAATACCACATGTGTGAGACTTTTACACAGCCTGCCCACATACAGAGGCCCAACACTGAAGTAGCACCTTCAGGCGTTGGTGCACGTGGAAGTCAGAAACGTGGTTTAAATCGGCAAGCAAAGACATCGTCAGTAAACAGGCCAGGGTCAGTTAATTAACATAGAAGGTAGAAACATGGTAGCAGGCAAATGATCAACATAGGTATATGAAATGGGGAAATGGCAGTCTGTTAATAATAAGGGAAACTAATATCTGATGGATGTGTGATAATTTTTGAAGCAATCTCCGATGCACAGGCCAGGTTGGGAGGGACATTGGGGGCAATAATAGTTGGTATCTCTTCTAATTCCTCCTCTGCTGCATACACTGTATTTCTTTTGGCGTCTTCTTCCAGATTCTGTGGGGGGAATGTTATAGGGAAAATGTTGCTTGTGAAGTTGACTCACACTATCAGTGCAAATGCTTCCTGGGGCGGGGCCTTGTTGGTAAATCAGGTCAGTGACGATTTCTTCAATATACTTGAGGTAGGTGATTTGCTGGTTTTAAGTTGCTTTTTGGTAGCAGACAAACGAATTGAACAGGGCCATATGAAACAGGTGAAATGCAACTTTCTTATACCAGTAATGGGACTTTCTGGTTGACAAATAGGGTTGTAGCATATGATAGTTTAAATCCACCCCCCCATGTACAGATTGTAGTCGTGGACACATTCAGGCTTTAGAACGGGGCCACGTCTTTTAGTCTTCTAGTCTTCTGTGTGGAGGTACCGATGGCGGTACTAGTAAAGGGGCCTGTGTGGCGGTACCGATGGCGGGCCTGTGTAGATATACCGATGGCGGTATTAGTATCGGTACTAGTGGCAGGCCTGTGTAGATATACCGATGGCGGTATTAGTGGTGGTACCGATGGTGGTACTAATGAGCCCATGTGGCGGTACCGATGGTGGTACTGGTGGTGGGTCTGTGTGGTGGACCGATGGCGGGCCTGTGTGGCGGTACCGATGGCGGGCATGTGTGGCGGTACCAATGGCTGTACTGGTGGCAGGCCTGATGGCGGTACTGATGGTGGGTTCTGACAGGTCCGCTTTATTGGGGGGGCATGTTGTGCACAGTAAAACAATAGACTTCTCAGACAGACACTGATTTCACTCACTGATCCCTGCTCTCTCCTCACATGATCGGTGTGTGAGTAGAGAGCAGGGATCAGATAGTAACTGCTCTCCTGTGTGGACATTTGTGATTGGACACAGCCGGTCACATGGTAAACAGCCAATTTCATTGGCTGTTTAACCTGATTGGGGAAGCGATGTGTCCAAGGGACGCGCATGCTCCTCGATCCCCGTGCTGTGCGCCTCCGCGCTTCATGCTCGCCTCAGATTCTTCTGTCACATGTGATCGGCTGTGATTGGACACAGCTGATCACGTGGTAAACAGACAATTTTATTGGCTGTTTACCATGACTGGGGTACACACGGGACACACGCCGTCCCCGTTCGCCGCAATGCATGCCCCCGCGGACGCGCGCTAGGATTTGTCCTGATGGAAGCCATATGACACCCAGTCAGGATAACGCAACCACCGCCCGGCCATCAATCTGCTATATGCTAGGCGGGAAGTGGTTAAACTGTGCTGTCTGAGCGCCACCAAATGCGAGCTTGGGGGGGAATCAATGGTGGAGGAGGATCTAGGTGTTTTGGAAGATCATGAGCTTAATAACAGCATAAAATGCCAAGCTGCAGTTTCCAAAGTGAGCAAAATCCTTTCTTGTATTAAAAGAGGTATGGACTCCAGAGAGAGATATCATTTTACCCCTGTACAAATCATTACTAAGACCTCATCTGGAATTTGCAGTTCAGTTTTGGACACCAATTCACAAAAAAAATATTGGGGAACTGGAGAAAGTGCAGAGAAGGCCAACCAAACTGATAAGAGGCATGGAGGAGATCAGCTATGAGGAAAGATTAGAGATTAGAACTGAATTTATTCTCTCTTGAGAAGAGGACATTAAGATCTGATCAACATGTATAAATACATAGGTGGTCCATATAATGAATTTGGTGTTGAGTTATTCACTTTAAGGTCGTCCCAGAGGACACGCTTTACGTCTGGAGGTAAAGAGATTTAATCTCCAAATACAGAAAGGCTTCTTCACAAAAAGAGCTGTGAAAATGTGGAATAGACTCCATCAAGAGTTGTTTCTGGTCAGTTCTATAGATTGTTTTTAGAAAAGGCCTGGATTATTTCCTAAATGTACATAATATAACTGGGTACTAACATGTATAGGTAAACTTGATCCAGGGAATATTCAATTGCCTGTTGGGGTATCTGGAAGGAGTTTTTTCCCCCGCTGGAGCAAATTTGATCACGGTTCATTGGGGCTTTTTTTTTGCCTTCCCCTGGATCAACTGTGGGTATAGGATTGTATATATGGAGGTTTTCTATTTGTGTGTCTTTTTTCTTTCTATGTTGGTTGAACTGGATTGACTTGTGTCTGGCAATGACCTAGAAAACGCATTAAAAGTCTGCCATTGCTGGGTCAATTCTAGCAAGTTCCCAGGTATTTTCATTAATTATAAAAAGGCCAACTGAATTATAATATCCCCAGCCAGTAAAAAATATATAATAAGGCCAATCATGAATTATAATATCCGTGCAAAAGCCTGGTAACTTGAAGGCTTTCGCTCATAAATGCTGGGTTTTTCCTCAGGTTACTTGTTCTCAGGCAGAGCAGGAACCAGAATAACTTTTGGAGGGAAGGGCGGGGGGGGGGGGCACCCTAAGAGAGGAGACCTCTTTTTCAGTATGAGTGCCAACTAAAGAGTCAGATCTGACTGCCTTTCTTTTTTTCTAACCTTGACATGTAACATATTACTGGAGACTGTAAGAAGGAGAAGCCGCCTTCTTTCCTACATGGGTGCCATGCTGAGTGTGTGCACATGGAGGGTGGGAGTAGAAACTCAGCCCTAGAGTTCCCCTCTCACCCTCAAAGCCCCAAAGATCACTTTAGCCAACCTAACTCCCTAAGAGGCCTTCAGATCCCCTCCGTTCTCTACAGCCACACAGGGCCCTTTAGTTCAACACTAAGAACCCCCACCACAGCCTCCCAGTTCCTTGTACATTCCACTGACACAAATGTTAAGGCATTCCTCAATACAGCAGTGTTTCTAACTTCCACCGACAGTGGCACTGCCACTTAAACTAGTACAATTGACATTTTCTCCTTGCAATGACATCACCAATGCTGGAGCATCTTTCTTCACCACTGTCTGTCCCATATTTTACTGCAAGAAAGTATGTAAATTTGCCATGATGCGCCACAACCCCTGCACTGTTTTTGTGCATGCTACAACAATTACATATGTTTTGGTGTAGTGCGCATTAGCCCTGCCCCTACTCCCCCTACATTCTCAGGCCCACAGATTTACAAAAGGTCTTAGCAATGCTTATTATATCATCAGCAAAATTTTGTTTTTTAATATTCCTCAGCCAGAAATGAATTATAATGAGACAAGCAATGAATTGTAATATTCCTCAGCTAGATCAGCTATGGATTATAAAAACCGTAGCCAACAATTAATATCCCCAACGAGCAATTAGTTTTATCATTTCTCAGGTAGCAATAAATAGAGATGGCTACTGGACATTCTATCCCCCCTCCAGCTCAGCAGTAATTTAGAATATCTATCAGCAAACAATGAACCATAGCTGGACCAAGAATAAATTATAATATCCACCATCAACCAAGCCAGCAAAGGGATTCAACTACAACAATCAAATTATGTTTTTCAGGAATTATAACTAGAAATGTATTATAAGATTTCCTAGGCAAACCAGTAACAAAATATAATATCCTCCAGCCAGTAATTAAGTATAATATGACAATTAATAAATTATAAAATCTTCAGGCATCCCAACATTATAATATAATATCTACAATACAGTAATGAATGTAATATTGGAACAATAATGAATTATAATATACCAAGCCAGCCCTGCCACCTCTGATACAGCAACCTGAGGCAAGCAGTGCACTGATGGCCGAAGTCTGTGTCAGAATGAGTGTAGGCCTTACACTGACCAAGAACCAAAATACTTGTTCTTCTGGACTTTGCTGTCTGCCACAAGTCATTGAATGAGAAAGCATGTAAATATCCTACATGCCCATCATAGGCAAGATGGTGAGAAGAAGGCCTTCTGCTGAAAGAGGTCCTGGCTTATATTTACAGTTTAGAAGCGCGTTGATGGCCTACTTGGCACTACACATTATAAGTACATCTATGCACTGAAAAACAAAGCCAACCCGATAAAATTATTAAGAAAACAAAAAAAGGGGGGGGGGGGGCTCTACTATATTCAGACTGGTAGAAGTATTGAATAATTTGAACCAGAGATTAAAACACACACACTAGGATTACTCAGTGATTTGTTAATAAATAAGCAGGCCAAAGTGGTTAAATGTGCCTGGGTGATCTGAATGTTCCAAGGGTTAAGGACCTAAAACTGCTATAGAATGTTCCATAAATGTGTCAGCTCAGCTCTACCAAACTGGCACATGTACTTTTACGGAGAAGGGATGGTGATGGAGGTAGAAGCAACAGGCAAAGCATGAAAGCCTGCTGACACCAGCATAATGGCTACAGAGCAATAGAGCTCTTACCTGACCAATATTTATACCCCTAAGGTGTTGCCAGCTGACAGGCTTGGAGGATACCCACAGATCTGTGGTCTTCCCTAATCCTGCCAAAACAAGCAACTGCAATATTAAGATTACTGGTACCTATACATAGACATCAAATGCAGAGGGGGTAATGACAGCTAAAGAATACTAGATAAATATATTTCTAATGGAGCTATTGACATGAAATTTTAACCACATGTTGGTAACTACCCGTGCAAGCCATACATACAAAGAAACCAAAACAAATACATTCAGAAATTAAGTTATGTGTAATAAAACGGAATGAGGCAGCAAAAAAGTATTGAACACATGAAGAAAGGGAGGTGCACAAAGGCATGGAAAGCCAATACACCAGCTAAAATCTATCAGTGATTAGAAAGCAATCCTGCCCCTTGTCAGTGCAAAGTAATATCAGCTGGTTCAGTCTCAACTGATAAACCCTATAAAAAGGTGTCTCATTACCAAGGTGTCACACAAGAAACATCTCATGATGGGTAAAAGCAAAGAGCTCTCTCAAGACCTTTGCAACCTTATTGTTGCAAAACATACTGACAGCATTGGTTACAGAAGGATTTCTAAACTTCTGAATGTTCCAGTGAGCACTGTTGGGGTCATGATCAGGAAGTGCAAAGAACATAATTTCTCTGTAAACCAGGTGCTCCTTGCAAGATTTCTGACAGAGGAGAGAAAAGATTTATCAGAAGAGTTGTCCGAGAGCCAGTGACCACTTGTGGACAGCTTCAGAAATACCTGGAATTAGCAGATACAATTGTTTCAAAGAAAACAATAAGTAATGCACTCAACCGCCATGGCCTGTATGCATGCTCACCACGCAAGACTCCATTGCTGAAGAAAAAGAAAAAGAAGCTGCTAGAATAGCCCAGCCAATCACCTGATTTGAATCCAATAAAAAAATCTATGGAAGGAACTTAAGATCAGAGTTCATAGAAGAGGCCTAAAGAACCTTCAAGATTTGAAGACTGTTTGTGTGGAAGAATGGGCCAAAATCACACCTGAGCAATGCATGCGACTAGTTTCTCCATACAGGAGGCGCCTTGAAGCTGTCATTACCAACAAAGGATTTTGTATGAAGTATTAAATACATTTCAGTTAGCATGTTCAATACTTTTTCCCTCTGTCATTCCATTTTTTTACACATAACTTAATTTCTGAACTTATTTGCTTTAGTTTCTCTGTATGTATGGATTTCATGGGTTGTTACCGACATGTGTAAAAAATTCATGTCAACAGGACCTTTAGAAATATATTTACCTAGAAAAATGGTGACAAAGAAGAGCAACAAAGCTAATAAAGGGTCTAGAGGATATTCGTTATGAGGAAAGGTTGCGAGCACTGAACTTATTCTCTCTGGAGAAGAGACGCTTGAGAGGGCATATGATTTCAATTTATAAATACCATACTGGTGACCCCACAATAGACATAAAACTTTTTTGCGGAAGGGAGTTTAACAAGACACGTGGCCACATATTAAAATTAGAAGAAAAGAGGTTTAACCTTAAACTACGTAGAGGGTTCTTTACTGTTAGAGCGGCAAGGATGTGGAATTTCTTTCCACAGGTGGTGGTCTCAGCAGGGAGCATCGCTAGTTTTAAAAAACTATTAGATAAGCACCTGAACGACCACAACATACAGGGATATACAATGTAATACTGACATATATTCACACATAGGTTGGACTTGATGGACTTGTATCCTTTTTGTAACCTCACCTACTATGTAACTATGTATTTAATACTTATTTTATTATTTTATCCGCTGTGTGTATATATATATATATATATATATATATAAATATATATATATATATATATATATATAATATATATATATATATATATATATATATATATATATATATATATATATATGTACACACGTTAACAGACACACACACACACACACACACACAAAATAAGCATGGCTGGAAATAAAGCAAATTAGCCCAAGAAATAAACAATAAACAATGATAAATGAATCTCAGCAGAATACACTAGAGATCATAGTCACACACATGCACCAGCAAGTCTGGAGATTTTATCTACTACAGTTGCAATGATAATTTATTTTGACAAACAAAAGGAACAATATAATCTGGCTACATTGTAGCTTAAAGCTTAACTGTCATATAATGTTGTCAGACAGGTTCATGATAAATACAACGCTGTATGCAAACATAGAACATAAAACTTGTCTGAGGGCAGTGGGAACAAGCAGTGATGAATGTGTTGGCATGTCGTGTTGTTATTTAGTGTGTTAGCTTCTGTATACATATATTTGTAGCCAGGGCTGCCATGTGCCACTTCCATGGTTTAAAATTCATATGGAATGAATAAGCAGGATTGGGGGTAATAGTCACCTCTTACTCTGTCATGCACATGGAACAAACTGACGCTTGAACTCTATGAATGTCTCAAACTAGTTAGAATTTGTTTGTGCTTAGGTAATACTATTAGCATTGTTTAATCAATTACATCGAGAGCATAAACTTGTAGTGCAAAAATTATTGTATACAGCACATTTCTGTGTGACCGCCAATATTTACAGTACAGTATAGTACAAAGGGATAAAAAGCCGCCAAGGGCATTGCAGAAGGAGGAGTAAACAAGCTTACAGTCAGTTTTGTTATTTAAATAGTCCACAGAGTATTGGCCAGCCAACAAAAACATGCCAACACTAGCAAAAAAAAAATGAATGAAAAAAACAAGCATAAAAAAGCACAGTAATATGTACATATTATAACACAAATCATTAAAAATGAACAAACACCAGCAAAAAAAAAGGATAAAGGCATAAACAGGAGCATGATAATATGCACATACTATAATAACACCTAAACCATAATAAACTTTATATATATATATATATATATATATATATATATATATATACACACATACATACAGGTACATCCCATAAAATTAGAATATCATCAAAAACACACAGAGTGATATATTTCAAGCATTTCTTTCTTTTAAATTTGATGATTATGGTCAACAGCAAGTGAAAACCCAACATTCAGTATCTCAGAAAATTAGAATATTACATAAGACCAATAATAAAAATGATTTTAGGGGCATGCCATGCGCGGTGCAGGGATTGAAGCAATCGAAAACAAAGAGGACCAGACTGTAAACAGAATGAACCAGAATACTGCCTGAATTCAGGATCTGCGCGACCAGCTTGAAAGCGCTTTTTCCAAAATTGATGATCTCGAAAATAGATTGCGGACGTATAATTTCAGGATTAGGGGGGTCCCCGAATTATTCAAGGATGCTGACCAAATAGTACGCTCTTTTATAACGGAACTCATCCCAAAACATGCAAGACCACCGCCTAGAGATGGACAGGGCCCATAGAGCCCTGCAACCACCCCGCCAAGATGGCCTGCTCAGAGACATTGCCGTTAAACCACACTTCTACAAATTGAAGGAGGAAGTTATGCACTGCTCCTGGGAGGAAGGTTCCCTTTCTTTCCGGGGTCTTCCCATACAAATTGTTGTGGATTTATTACCCTACACCATACAGAAACGGAGATCGCTGAAACCACTCCTACAAGTGCTGACCCAAAAATCTATCTCATACAGATGGTCCTTCCCTTTTCACCTATCCTTCTCCCTAAATAACAAACCATATGGCTTCTCATCCTTCACAGATGGGAAAGGATGCTCCTCCAACTGGGCCTCATCAATCAAGACCATATGACAGCATCGGCCAGCAGGGGCCCCAACTCGTCTTCTAAGAGTCCACCACCGTCCAGTCCCATCGACCCAATGTGGCAGAAGCACCTATTCAAGAAGTCCAAAGACTCCAGGCCTCCCTAGTTAGAGTCCATCGCCTGGGTCTCTCCAAGGCCTGTTGATAGTCCACCCTGATCCATCTGGATCCTCCTAAAGAATTATTACTCTCTTTTCCTGTTTGACCAAGCTATGATTGGCACAGCCCTCCACACCCCTCCAACACTGTTGAGGAGTGCTGAAAGCACTATTCTGTGTTGGAGGGGTGTGGCCTCCCACACACCATCTTGGGTTTGGGATTTCATTACCTCTTGTTGCTTGAAGTTCACATGTTTTGCTTCTCTTTTTGCTTTCCAGAAGGTCCACCTCTTCTCCCTTCGCTCTCCTCTTCTTCTCTTCTCCCTCAAAGGTCACCTAGACGTCAACTTTTCTCCAGGTCAGAAGTATACATCTGGTCAACACAGGGTAAGACCCACACAGATGCTGCAGCTACCCCACCCTCTGATCCATGCCCGTTAATAACACTTCTCCATCTCAGTTACACATAGTCTCACATAATGTACATGGCCTTAACTCTCCTGTGAAAAGGAGAAAACTGTTCAAACTCTACCAATCCCAAAAAACAGATGCCCTCTTGCTCCAAGAGACCCACTTTCCCACATTTTTCAACCCCTCCTTTCTACATCAACACTTCCCCCAGTTTTACCTCTCCAATGCAGAGAATAAAACAAAAGGAGTAGCCATTTGTTTTTCTAAACATTTAAACTTCTCCATGTCGGTGGTAACCAGAGACCCCTCAGGTAGATATATTTTGGTAAAAGGAACGATATATGGGATGCTATATTCATTCGTTTCATTCTACACTCCGAATAGTACTCAAGCTAAATTTTTTTACGTCCATGCTACACTCTCTCGAGCAGCAGTTAGAAGGAATTATCATCCTCAGGGGCGACTCATTTCACTCACTGCATTTGACCTTTCACTGGACAAATCGGGATCTGGACCTCGCTGTATATTACAGGGATCTGTACCCACTTCCGGCATAGATAGCCGCAGAATCTGCGGTTATTTACGCAGCTTCCTGTCCCCCCCCCCCCCCGCTGTCTGCTGGGAAACACACGGGTCCCAGAGACAGCAGGGACCATCCGTATTGCGCTGCGCGACTCGCGCATGCGCAGTAGGGAACCGAGAAGTGAAGCCGCAAGCCTTCACTTCCTGATTCCCTTACTGAAGATGGAGGCGGCAGCACCCGAGTACCGAGAGAAGGTTCGGCCTCGGGTGCCGACATTGTGGGCACCCTGGACAGGTAAGTGTCCATGTTTTAAAAGTCAGCAGCTGCAGTATTTGTAGCTGCTGACTTTTAAAAAAAAATTTCGGCGGAGCTCCGCTTTAAACTTCTCTACGACTCAGGGTTGGTTGACATTTGGAGAGAACTCAATCCCAGTTCCAAAGATTACACTCATTACTCTGCTCCCCACCAGGCCACCAGAAAAAAAGACGCCTCTAAGTGCAGAATTAAAAACTTTTTAATGTCCCCAAAAGGGTTAAAAACACTTACAGAATCTAAAGGAAAACAGGGCATGCCATATATTCATGGAGTAGGTGATCCGACATCAGGAAGGTCCCCAGCATATTATGGGTTCACAGGGATGTCCATGTGCAGCAGCGGAGGGTTCCCAAAATATGCTGGGGACCTTCCTGATGCCGGTTCACCTGCTCCATGAATATATGACATGCCCTATTTTCCTTCAGATTCTGTAAGTGTTTTTAACCCTTTTGGGGACATTAAAAAGTTTTTAATTCTGAACTTAGAGGCGGCTTTTTTTCTTTTGTTTTGTCTTCTATTAGAGATTGCTTTTCTCTGTGAGTGCAGCCCTAAGTGTGGAAGATCTCTCAACCGGACCCCCTTGTCCATACATAGACAATACCTGCTTAGTCCCGACATTCAGATCGACGTCATATATACATTTCATCATGTTTTCCTTCAAGCTTCACACATAACTCTCGCAGTAAAGTCAACTATTAGGGACTCCCCTATCTCAGATCACTCCATGGTGACTCTTTCTTTCAACTCAATAGAAAATTTAAGTGGCGACTTAAGGAGGCGCTCCTAAGTAACCCGGTCCATTGCACCCTCATAGAGAAAGACCTGAATGATTACTTCCCTGCAAATGACACTGACGCAATTACCCCAGTTACTCTATGGGCGGCCCACAAGGTGGTAATAAGAGGCAAGATCATCCAGTTGTCCTCCTGTCTAAAAAGGGAACATCAAGCCGAGATAGATAACTTCACCAAAGAATGTCATGCTTTATGTAAACGACATAAACGAGAACACACCCGAGTTTCACTTCAAAAACTGGAAGCAGCCCGTTTGAACCTAAATCTGGCTCTTACCACCGAGGCCGAAAAGTGCCTTCATTGGTCTGGCGCAAGATTTTACTCCCAAAAGGATAAGATTGGTTCTAAATTGGCCACCAAACTGACCCCCAAAACCCACCCTTTGGCTTTCCCCAAAATCCGCATGCCCTCTGACGCATTAACACAGAACCCCCAACGTATTATGGAATGCTTTCACAAATTCTATGCTACCCTATACAAAGACAATAATTCCTGCCCCCCCCCCCCGCCTGACTAGAAGAATTCCTTGATACAATATCTCTTCCCAAACTCTCGGCCAATCATACAGCTCTCCTAGAAAAGCCTATTACTTCCTTCAAGGTCATCGAGACTATCAAGTCACTCAAACAAGGTTCTGCCCCCGGCCCAGATGGGTTTTCAGTAGGATACTACAAGAAGTTCATAAGTTCCCTATCACCTTACCTGGTCCGTTTCTTTAACTCCCTACATTTGGGATCTCTGTTAGAAAAATCCTTGAACCTGGCATTTATTTCGGTCATCCCTAAACCGGGCAAGGACCCAAATGAAGTAATGGAGAGACAAGCGGTATCGCGATACACTATAGATTATCTACTCTGGTCCCCTCCCCGCCTCAGACCAGCGATACTAGCCCCCACCCTCTCCCATTCGATGGCACTCTGGGAACAACTTCAGAAGCATTCCACTTTGACATCCACCTACCGACCACTTGCTCACTTATTCCACAATCCAGAATTTCCCCCCTGGCCAAAACATCCTGACCTTCCAATGGTGGCTCGATAATGGCTTATATAGAATAGGAAACTTTCTCAACTCAATGGGGCCCCTTTCTGTCTGATACTGTATAAGCAAACTAGAAATTCCTAACTCTGAGAGATATAGACTAACCCAAATTACTCACTTTTTGCAATCCATATGGCATAATAAACCGGAACCCCCCACACTGACTGCATATGAGACCTGGTGCTCCAACATCAAGGATCAGAGGGGGGTATATCTATCATCCATTCCTCACTCACCGGGGCCACAGATAAAACTCTCTACACCAGACTTTAGGAACAGGACCTGGAGAAGATTGGGACCTGCTTCCACCGGTCATTCAAGGGCATTCTGAACACTTCCTTGATGGAAGCCAACGTTAAGATTCTCACACGCTGGTACCGAGTCCCCTCTGTCCTCGCTCAATATACCCAGACACTTCCCCTATGTGTTTTAGGGGCTGCGACCATTTAGGCTCCTTATTTCACATCTGGTGGACCTGCCCACGAATACAAAGCTTTTGGAACAAATTTTTCCACATGTTGCGAAGGGTCACAGAGGTCGTGGTCCCACAGATCCCTGAAATAGTGCTCCGTAAAAAAATACACAAACATTGATCTTTTACATGCTCCTTGGAGCCAAAATCACCATAGCCAGAAATTGGAAAAGGCATTTAGTGGTAATTTCTGCAGTAAAACATAAGATCTCCTGGATCATGGCTCAGGAGAAGATTGTAAGCATTCTTCTAGACAAATCCCACAAGTTTGAATTAATTTGGGAACCCTGGGCTGCCTTCACTAATACACCATTACACCCAGGTGGCAATAAGGCCCCTATATAGCAAGAACTCTAGGTGTCCTTCCTCCCTCTTCTCTTCCCTGTCCTTCCTTACTCTTTTTCTCTCTCTTTCCTATTGGAGACAAGCCGTCTCTTTCTGGCATGTCTCTATCTTGGTTGACCTTCGTCGGTGATATTCAAATTGCTTTAAAAGCTATAACGTTCCATGACGAAGCGAGGGCACTTAAATTGACACCTTGGATACCCTGGGGACCAGAGTGTTCTGTCACTCTGGTCACCCATAGGGTTTGGTCTCCAGGACTCCGCCTGACCCTGTTTTGGAAAAGACAGGGTTGGAGGCGTACAGCATAGATGTCCCAATATAGCCTAGCCTCTAATAGATTATTCACACAAAATTTAGGCTAGCGCCTTCTCTTTGCCAGATGTTCCTCTCGCTCTTTGGTTGACAAGAGATACAACTGGTCCACGTTATGGCACAGCGAGAAAGACTGCTAGATAGGCACCCTGACCTGCACAACACAGTAGTCACAATAGCTGGGTTTGGTCGCACTGGTCTATCCATCCGGTTCCTTATCATTTCTGGAGCTTATGCCCAGAGCCGTTCTATCCACAGTG
The DNA here is from genome assembly GCA_037952925.1 of Lithobates clamitans. Lineage (NCBI taxonomy): Eukaryota > Metazoa > Chordata > Amphibia > Anura > Ranidae > Lithobates > Lithobates clamitans. The sequence continues at coordinate 6,463,057 of JBBGZY010000098.1, forward strand.
AGCTCCCATTGGGGTGGTGGAATTGGCTACTGGGGTCAGCCAGCATCTGAGTTTGTCTCGCTATACCTCTTCAGCCAAGAGACCAGTGTTAACATCCTACAGTTCTTGAATAAAATGTCTGAGAGCTCTAGGTCACTCACTCTCTTGTGCACTGAAAGATTGAAGGCTCCATAGGTTAGGTGGATATAGGTCCATGCTATCAGTATAAATAAGACAGTTGTTTGACGCATATACGTTCTTGTCTTGTACTTAGATCTGATCACCTTATCTAATGTTGAGCTTAACATGTATTCTTGTATTCTGTAAAAACATTGTAAAGAAAAAAAAAGGATTTTTAATACAGAAAGGTTGGCTTACTGAAAAGTATGCCTATGTACAGTACAGTATGCAATCAATACTTGGTTGGATATCCTTTTGCATGAATTACTGAATAAATGCAGCGTGGCATGGAGGCGATCAGCCTGTGGCACTACTGAGGTGTTATAGAAGCTCAGGTAGCTTTGATAGCGACTTTCAGCTTGTCTGCATTGTTGGGTCTGGTGTCTCTTATCTTCCTTTAGACAACACTCAACATATTCGCTATGGGGGTTTAGGTCAGACGAGTTTGCTGGCCAATCAAGCACAGTGATACCATGATCATTAAACCAGGTATTGGTACTTTTAGCAGTGTGGGCAGATGCCAAGTCTTGCTGGAAAATGAAATCAGCATCTCCTAAAAGCTGGTCAGCAGAGGGAAGTATGAAGTGCTCTGGAATTTCCTGGTAGTGGGCTGCGCTGACTTGATAAAACACAGTGGACCAATACCAGCAGATGACATGGCTCCCCAGATCATCACTGACTGTGGAAACTTCACACTGGTCCTCATGCAACTTGGATTCTGTGCCTTCCACTCTTCCTCCAGACTTTGGGACTTTGATTCCCAAATGAAATGTAACATTTTCCACAGTCCGTGATGATCTGGGGAGCCATGTCATCTGTTGGTGTTGGTCCACTGTCTTTTATCAAGTCCAAAGTCAGTGCAGCCCTCTAGCAGGAAAAGTGCAGTGCAGCCCTCTAGCACTTCATGCTCCTCTCTGCTGACCAGCTTTATGGAGATGCTGATTCCTTTTCCAGCAGGACTTGGCACCAGCCCACACTTCCAAAAGTACCAATACCTGGTTTAATGATTAATGTATCACTGTGCTTGATTGGCCAGCAAACTCGCCTGACCTAAACCCCATTGAGAATATGTGGGGATTTGTCAAGAGGAAGATGAGAGACACCAGACCCGACAATGCAGATGAGCTGGAGGCTGCTATTAAAGCAACCTGGGCTTTCATAACACCTCAGCAGTGCCACAGGCTGATCGCCTCCATGCCACGCTGCATTGATGCAGTAATTTATGCAAAAGGAGCCCCAACCAAGTTTGTACTATACTCTACATGGACATACATACTTTTCAGTAAGCCAACATTTCTGTCTTATATAATATTCTAATTTTATGTAATATTCTAATTTTCCGAGATACTGAATTTTAGGTTTTCACTAGCTGTAAACCATAATCATCAAAATTAAAAGAAAGAAATGCTTGAAATATATCACTCTGAGTGTAACGCATCTATATAAAATATATGAGTTTCACTTTTTGAATTAAATTACTGAAATAAAATTATCTTTGTGATGATATTCTAATTTTTTGACATGCACCTGTGTGTGTGTGTGTATATATATATATATATATATATATATATATATATATATATATATATATATATATATATATATATAATAATATTTATGTTATTATATAATGTCAGGATCAGCCAGATTTGTGTTCCACAGTTAATATAAATATGAAATAATGAAGATCATCAATATTTATTTTGAGGGCATCATTGGGGGGAAAATAAAGAAAAACTTTATTTGTCAGAATCTATTTCTAAGCTTTCATGTAGTTGAAAAGGTGTCAACAAGGATCAGTTGACAAAAAACTATTGACTGAGCAAAGACAATGAATAAGTTCATCAGAGATCAGAGGTGTCAAGAGGTGAGTCTACTTCTTTCAGCCAATCAGCACACCGCTGCCAATGGAAGCTATAATATTTCAAACATCCCATGACATTCTCCGCTCAAGCATTTATACATACATGTGCTTTTTCAGACAGATTTACAGATTGCTGTGCTATGGACAATCGTAATAAGTAGGTAATATAATACGTTTAGTAATTTGAACATTGTATATGCTAAAGAACATATGCAGTAATGAAATGTAACATCATTCTTTATCTCCTCTGCTTAGTATTGAACCATAAACACGTGTTAAACAAAAAATGTCTCTGCTCATCCTATCATACTTAACAAATGTATTTAAAAAAGATAAATTAATGTGTTATTTATTCTGTTCAGTTGCTATGCGTTATCACTTCAGCTTTTCTTTTATCTAAAGGCTTCCATAACTAAGTTCAGTAAACTTAAAATTCGGAACCTAAACATGCTATGGGTTTCTGCATTGTGTATGCCATCAAAGCTCTTCGCACGTATTAAGTAAAAAAGTGTCAAGAATATTACTAAATATTGCACTAGTAGAATATACTCAGTTGCTGGAAGAGTGTTCCATTTTAAACCCTTCAAGCAACAAGTTAGTAGTTATGTTGACACAGCCTGCAGAAAAGCAAATAAAAGGTTTGCTTTTAACATGTAGTTCAATTAAACATGATTACCTTACAAAAAAAGAAAATACGTAACTCACCAAGAAATTCCGTAAGAACCCCATCATGATTCCAATCAGGATTCCTGGACCAAAAACATAAAAAAAAAAAAGGGAAGAGGGAATCCCGCCTCCGGGGTCAGCAGACAGGCTGCAGGCAAGCCCTACACACATACACACACCTGGCAGCTCTACTTGCTCAAGGCTAAACTACCATCTAGCAGCTGATGCCTTAAGTGTTAAAAGGGTGGGACCATTTCCAAGGCTGATCACAAGAAACAGGTTGTGCAGGAAGTAGGTTTTAAGGCAGTTAAAAAAATAGATCTGGCAAAGGGCCTGTGTAAATTCGGAGGAAGCCGTAAAACTCGCAAGCCAAAACTTCTTACAGATATCTATGCTTTCCTTAGAGTAAATGTAGCACATTTTGGCAAGGTCTTATTAAGGATGTGACTATGGTGAGGCGGAAATACCTACTGGAAATATGTGCTGATGTGTTTATTACCTGATCATGGTAAAAAATAGATATTGTGAGATGAATAAAAAGAATGGTAGAACTGCAGATGTAGAACATCTTGATTTTATAGCTCATTTTAAAAGATGTGTCCTTCAAATTTGACAACAAATTGGCTTTTCACAGAAAGCCAGATCTGCTAGGATCATGGTCTAAGTTCTCAAATTAACTAGTTCCCAGATTTACTATCTCACTAGTAACTTAATTTTCGGGGAAGAGCTGACAAAGACTGGTGTTAAATAAGGGCCAATACTGGACCCTATAGAAATAGAGCAGAACACAGTCAGTGTATGTCTTATGCATATAGCTGTATTTGCTATTATTGGCCCATAGAACTAATCATTTTACAGATTTTTCCAGTTGTTTACTGCTTGTTATTAATTCAGCTGAGATAATCTAGTGTCATATGACAAACCAAGATGTATAACTTTACAGATTAGGGCCCAAACAATTGGGGACATATCAGTACAACAACAGCAATAGTAACAACGTCTACATTTTAACCACTTCAGCCCCGGAAGAATTTACCCCCTTCCTGACCAGTGCGTTTTTTGCGATTTGGCATTGCGTCGCTTTAACTGACAATTGCGCGGTCGTGCGACATTGCTCCCAAACAAAATTGATGTCCTTTTTTTCCCCACAAATAGAGCTTACTTTTGGTAATATTTGATCACCTCTGCAGTTTTTATTTTTTGCGCTATAAACAAAAAAATAGCAACAGTTTTGAAAAAACGCATTATTTTTTTACTTTTTGCTATAATAAATATCCCCCAAAAATATATAAAAAGACATTTTTTTTCCTCAGTTTAGGCTGATACGTATTCTTCTACATATTTTTGGTAAAAAAAATCGCAATAAGCGATTATTGATCGGTTTGCGCAAAAGTTGTAGCGTTTACAAAATAGGGGATAGTTTTATGGCATTTTTATTATTAATTTTTTTTTTTTTAAATGACGGCGATCAGAAATTTTTTTTCGTGACTGCGACATTATAGAGGACACATCGGACATTTTTGACACATTTTTGGGACCATTGTCATTTGTACAGCAATCAGTGCTATACAAATGCACTGATTCCTGTGTAAATGACACTGGCAGTGAAGGGGTTTACCACTAGGTGGCAGTGTAGGGGTTAAGTGTGTCCTAGGGGCGTGTTTCTAACTGTGAGGGGCATGGCTGTGTGTGACGCGTCACTGATCTCTGCTCCGATGACAGGGAGCAGAGATCAGTGACACTGTCACTAGGCAGAACGGGGAGATGCTTGTTTACATTAGCATCTCCCCGTTCTTCCTCCCCGTGAGGCGATCGCGGGTATGCCCGCGGGGATCGAGTCCGCGGGACCCACGACCCGACTTACGGAGCTTATCGTTGTGAGGCGGTCGGCAAGCGGTTAAAAATGATGTTTTTTAGTTTAGTATTTTAGGAGTAACCATAAGTGCAAAAAAACTTTAAAACACTCTAGTAGCGCTCCTCCACTAACATTCACATAACATAAAATCACCCGGTGATAACTTATGAGTAAATCAAGTCCATTAATCAAATAAATAAAGTGTCTCTAGGCTTAGGCACATGTGTGGTCCAATCAGTTTTTTAGGTGGACCAGATCGGACCAGCAATTGTTTTCTATTAGGCAGTGGATATCAGTGGATATATGTCCACTGACACCCGCCGGCATCCAAACCGATCCCGTCTGCCAAAAACAGACAGATGGGGGATCCATTCCCCATCTGTCTGGTGGATTATATCGGAAGATAGTCAGATAGAAAGTGACAGGCAGTCCATTTCCATCTGACCGTCCCATAGAGAACAGTGGGATCGTGTTCGTGTTGATTTTATGTGATGGGAATGTTAGTGGAGGAGCACTACTAGAGTGTTTTAAAGTTTTTGCACCTATGTTTTTATTTTGTTTGTTTTTATGATAGTAGCAGCCCACCTATGAAAAAGGGATTTTGTGTATCTGTATTTTAGGAGTGATAGTATATTAAGGTGGTAGTAAACCACCACAAAAATAACAAACAAATTGGGCTTCCTGTAGGTTTAAGTCATAATGTACTAGTATACACATCATACTAGAACATTATGACAGACTTACCTGTTCACAGAGCTCTCCAGCCCAGCGCTGTCAAGGCTCCCCGGCGCTTCCATCTCCACCCGGCCTTCCTTCCGGGTTCGCAGGCTCTGGCTGTTTGAATGGCCGGGGCCACAATGACGTCACTCCCGTGTCACTCCCAGCACAGAGATCTGAAGGTATGGCACGGGTATTCCATCTCTTCAGAGCGTCTGCATTGGTGACGTCACCAGTCCCATCTCGTATGAGTATCTCCTAAACAGTACAAGTTTAGGAGATATTCACAGTAACCTACAGGTAAACCTTAATATAGGCTTAGCTGTAGGTACAAGTTAAAAAGTGGACTTTACTTACACTTTAACATAAAACTGAACTACTGTATGTTATATGACAGAAGCAATGTTCAGATTACTAAAGGGTAGTGTGTTATATAAAAAAAATCTGGATCCCTGCATCATATTAAGGGACCAGTAGTCATTGGTGCTTACAGAGTGACACTTTCTTAAAAAAGACACTGTCACCTTGCCCATCCAGGGCAACGTGACAGTATTTATGCACAGCACCTCCTTTCCCCCTCGCCTCTTTTTTATCGCAGTTCCTTGCTTTTTTACAATCAGTGAGAAAACCCAGCACTTCCAAGTATGGGGGAATATGTGACCTGACTGCCTGTGACAGCACATGAGCCCTGAAGCCAAGACAAAAGCAATGTCACATGAATGAGGGAGTGACATCACCATTCTCCAACATCTCTGACATGTGGAGGAGCAATAAACTGCAAGGAAGTTCAGGTCAGGTGAGTATGATGGGGCCGGGGATGCCCTTTGCAGAGACACCGTACTTTGCACTGAATAGGCAAGATAACAGTGTTGCTTTAAAGCAGCATTAAACTCGAAAGTAAACATTTATTATATTGCAGCTTACCAATTCTTAGATGTAATGGCTGCATTCCTTTCCTTTTTTAGGCTTTTTCTTCTATTTTCATCGGGTGATCAAGCCAGCAAGTCTATTTTTTAAAAGCCCAAGTTCTCCAGCAGAATGTATCAGTGTACATGGACAAGACAAACCACTTAACACTGGCAGGGGTTATTAAAACTGATCAGCTTTTCTTTATAAATGCAAAACCGTTATCCCAAAATGGAAAACTACTCTTTCCTGTAACTGAATATGAAGTGTGAGCTGGAGTTTGACTTCAATTTGTTTGTGTAATTAAACCTGCTAATACAGATGCTGAGAATGCTGCTGTGCCTCCTGTGCTCATTCCTCCAGAATTGCTTCTCACTAATACAGGTGTGTTATTGGCCAGATCACTATCTAATGATTGGTAAGCTGCAATATAATACATTTTTGGTTTTGGGTTTAACCACTTGCTGACCAGCCGCCGTCGGCTATACGGCGGCAGGTTGGCGCGTTCCTGCAAATCGCCGTAGGTGTACGTGGGCTCCTTCATGGAGCCATAGCAGGCGTGCGCATGCCCGCTGTACGGCAGGGGACCCGATGCGTGTGGCCGGCGGCCCCTATGTAAGCTGGGCCACCCGTGATCATGGAAACGAGAGCCAGAATGGGGATCTGTCAATGTAAACAGAGAGATCCCCGTTCTGACAGGGAAGCTAGAGACACATCTGCTGTTCCTAGTGTTTAGGAACAGCGATCTGTCTCCTCCTTGAGTCAGCCCAGCCCCCATACAGTTAGAAACACTCCTAGGGAACACACTTAACCCCTTTATCGCCCGTAGTGTTAACCCTTTCCCTGCCAGTGACATTTATACATAATATGTCATGTGGCCCTCGCACCCAATTTTGCAGCTGGAATGTGGTGGAACTCCATTCTGCCATTTCTGGCTCTCATCCTCTGCTCCCGTTGTCACATGTAATCACAGGGTTGCACCTACACAGGATCCTCTCCAAGTCATTAAGGTTTCAAGGCTGATGATTGGTAACTCAAAACTTCAGCTCCCTCCACATATTTTCTATAGGATTAAGGTCTGGAGACTGGCTAGGATGGCTGCCTCCTCATTCTAGAATTTACCTGCCTTATTTTAATGTGCTATTATAGCTACCATTGTACTATTTACCTTAGACATCACATGTTGCGGAGCGCCGGAAACCCCCCCTTTTGTTTCACTGGCTAGGCCATTACAGGACCTTAATGTGCTTCATGCTGGAATACCCATCCACGACCCATTTCAATGCCATGGCTGTGGGAAAGAGGTTCTCCTCCAAGATTTGACGGTACATAGCCCTTGTTCATTGTCCCTTTGATGCGGTGAAGTTGTCCTGTCCCCTTAGCAGAAAAACACCAACAAAGCATAATATTTCCACCTCCATTTTTGATGGTGGGGATGGTGTTCTTGAGGTCATAGGCAGCATTCCCCCTTCTCCAAACACGAGGAGTTCAGTTGATGTCAAAGAGCTTCAATTTGGTCTCATTTGACCACAACACTTTCACCCATTTCCCTTCTGAATCATTCAGATGTTTATTAGCAAACTTCAGATGGGCCTATACATGTGCTTTTGAGCAGGGGGACATGGCATAGTGTGTTACCAATTGTTTTCTTGGTCACTATGGTCCCAGCTGCCTTGAGATCATTGAGAAGATTCTCCCCTGTAATTCTGGGCTGAATCCTCACCGTTCTCATTATCATTGAAACTCTATGAGGTGAGATCTTGCATGGAGCTCCAGACTGAGGGAGATTGACAGTTATTTTGTTTTTCTTCCATTTGGAAATAATCGCACCAACTGATGTCACCCTTTCAGCAAGCTGCTTGGTGATGGTATTGTAGCCCATTCCAGCCTTGTGTAAGTCTACAATCTTGTCCCTGACATCCTTGGAGAGCGCTTTGGTCTTGGCCAAGGTGGAGAGATTGGAATATGATTGATTGCTTCTGTGGACAGGTGTCTTTTATACCGGTAACAAGCTGAGATTAGGAGCACACCCTTTAAGAGAGTGCTCCAAATATTAGCTCGGTACCTGTATAGAGGACACCTGGGAGCCAGAAATCTTTCTGATTGATAGGGTATCAAATACTTGTTTCACGCATTAAAAAGCAAATCATCTTATAACTTTTTTTAAATGCGTTTTTCTGGGATTTGTTGTTATTCTGTCTCTCGCTGTTAAAATAAACCTACCATTAAAACTATAGACTGATCATTTCTTTGTCAGTGGGCAAACATACAAAATCAGCAGGGGATCAAATACTTTTTTCCCTCACTGTATATCTACAATTAATCCAAATGTGGGTGTAATGTGTCAGAGGTGCGTAACTGATGATCTGAGCTGAAGCCAGTTTTTCATTCACCATGCATTGGAGCTGAATACGGTGTGCGACGGTATCTGCATACAATATTCTAATTAGATTTAATTTATTTACAACAAATAAATCACATCAAATAGCTTAAAATCATGTATAATGAAATATAATCATCAATCTTTTAGAAGAAGTGTTAGGTTGGATATTTATTTCTTGAAAGACCAACCCTATGTCCTCAAGTTACTGAAAATTCTTCTTTCCGAACTATAACCCACCCTCCTAACCCAATTCTAATGCAGTTTGTCTCTGCAAATCCTTACTCTGGTTACATTAAGCCTCAGGATTCATTGTAAATGTCTAGTCTTTAAAGAGAAATCCCCAATTGATGTTGTTGGCACCTATGTTTCACCCTTTCCCTTTAAGTCTCTCGCTGGTTATCTGTCATTTTCTGCTTCTCCTGACCACTGACCCATATCCATGCCAATATTACAAGTCAACATCTGTCCATTTCTAATAATATTTAGTATAACCTAATGCTACATGTTTAGGATAACGTAGACACAACATGCAACCCTTAGGCTTGTTTTCGTCCGATCTCTCCATAGCAACCAGCGGCGCTCGACAAGCCCCTCCCCGCTCAGTGAGCAGAGAGGGACCTGTCATCCGCTGGCTCAGCGGAGATCAACGGAGAGATCTCCCGCTGAGCTGGTGGACAGAGGAGGACTCCATGGCAGCAAATCCGCCTTGTGGGAATGAAGCCTTACCTGATCCGATCCTCCAGGGATGGATGCAAACGTAGGGCCATCCATCTGATTTTAGCGGATCGGACCGGGTCGGATGTCAACGGACATGTCACCATTGACATCCGTTGCTCCATAGGCTAACATGGAGCGCCCGTTCAGGTCCGCCAACAAAACTGACAGGCGGACCTGAACGGTCTGACAGTGTGAAAGGGGCCTTAGTATAACAGTCATTCATAGTGAAGTATCAAATACTGAAGTAGAGATGAAAATAAAAGTGTAATGTTTGATTTAGGCCAATACTGACAATCTAGCAACCTCGGCATCTGCCGGAAAGGTTGGTGTTTCAGAAAACATATGTGAAGTGTAGTAACAATAATCATAACTGTAAGAGGCCCCAGGTCAAACAAATTGATAACAGTCAAAGAACATGAGGTATATCATAACAACCTACTGTACATCATTTATTAAGCAGGTTTGATTATTCCTTACAGAACTTTAAAAATATTACAGACTGTGATGACGTAAAGGACTGAAACTGATGGCCATAGATTGTCACACATACAGACAGGCAGTTCTTTGGTAAAATTAAACTCTTTCTTGGATCCATAAGCCACGTTCAACCAAAGGTCCTACAAGATTTTCACTGAAGTGTACAGTGCTTGCTGTTTCGACGATCAAGGATTAATGTATATAAGAATAAGTTAACTGGGAAGATGACCTTACAGAAACCATCTTTATTTCAGTCTCTTTGGATGTGAATGTAACCATTATTTTGGTTTTTGTTTTAAATGGTTGTTCAAATGGCACAAACATGCAAATACATAATGATTCTGTTGAAAACTAGTAAGGATTTTCTGAATCTTCCATTTGTAAATTGGATTCTTCCAATTGTAAGTAAGCCTATCTAACAACATAAGCAATCTGGATACGCAGCATATTCATTTGATACATTATATTAGAATACATATACAGAGAATGAGATTGAATAGAGTTGCATTAATAATAAACATAGCCCAGGATGTTTAAACGTTAATGCCCCATTACACGGCCAAGCATTACCAATAGATTTCCATAAAATGCATTCTTCAGCTAATGATAAGCAGTAATAAAACATTCAAACAGCTGACTTCATTATCAATAAATAGTAAAAATATGTAAATATCACTTTGTCTCAAAACATTAGAAATTCATCTTAGTTAGGTCTCCAGTTGTTTCCTTATAATGACATTATTAGACTCTGCAAAAATGGGGTTAAACAAATGAATATAATAAATCACTTTCTAATCAAGACTGTATTATAGCAGATAGTTAAATAATGTAATTGCTAATGAGCAGATTTACAACTCAGCATGAAACTGTGTCATTTTTTAGGAATCCCAGATGGTACAATTTAGTCCATCCATTCGGAACAATGGGACATGCTGTAGTCTTTGATGGGGAAATCACAGGTGCCTCTTCTAGAAAAGCACAAGCAACTTTCAGCAGTCCTTTATTGGTGAAAAGAATTGTTTCTTAGGTTAGGTTCATACTTTTCTTGAAATTCATGTTTTTATGCTGTTTTTGGATTGCTTTGCCATTGGTAACTTCAAAGTGGAACTTTCAGCAAAAATAAATTATGTCCCATCTCCCCCTCTTGTAAAACACTCACAGTTTTTTTTTTTTTTTTTTATCAATTACAATTACCTTTTAGATTTTTCCATAGCCTCCCTTCCACTTTCTCATTCCTCAACTAGGCAAGTGTGACATGTAGTTTGTTACATGTAGATACCTACGTAGCATATCCCAGAAGGCTGTAGGATCTGTCCCTGGGAAATCTCATCATATCTCGCTCAAACACTGTGGCAACATGTAAACAGAATGACATGGTGTTAGATTTTCTATATCTTCTGCTGCAGGTGTATCGGATCTGCAGGTGAACGGGATCCGCAGCAGAAGAGCGGTTTATGAGAAGAGGACAACGCGGGATGCAATTAGCGTGTAGGTATGTTTATCCAGCATAACGCTGCACTCAAGGTAACCGACATAATGGGAATTATTTTCCTGGGAGAGATTTAGGTCCACTTTAAATTACGATGCAGCTGCACATATCTATTTTTTCACTTGGACAGAGCTGGGGTTAGGATTTTTGCCACCAGCTGTATGTAAAGCCCAAGCTTTTTTTTATTTGTTTTAGGTGAGGGTGAGAGTTAAAACCCCTGTCAGGTTTTTCTTTGCTCCAGAACAACATACTCACAGATGTGCTGAGAACTTTTAGACTTGCGAACGCAGTCAGATGAAGGGAAACTTCAAACAAGCTCAGCACAAGTTCAACACCTGAAAACTTGGGTGGAATCAGAAAAAACAGTGACTGCATAGGTCTATATTAGAACAAGTATTATCCTCATGGATGAACAGCCTGACAGCAGTTGCTGCACAGCAATGAAGCCTTCTTTTTTAATTCTCCTCCAATCACTGAATCTTCACAAAGAGAACTCCATGGGACACCGCTGACTCCACACTGTGGCCTGCATTTTATGAACAGGGAAAGCAGACTATGTTGTGGAGTAAAGCATATCCTCTTTCTGTTTAAAACTGGCTCCATAAAAACCTAAAGATCCCACTTTAAAGCAATTTGAGTTAAAGAGCCATAAATAGCCACTGCCCAAAAACAACACAATTTAATTTCAGTTTTAATTGGTTATAATTGTAATCTGTATCCAACTCAATAGTTGTGGCCAGGATACAGTTAAAAGCCCTAATACCTTTATTGAAAATAATCTGGCAGTATATCTAAGCCCTTTGCTGTAATTGGCTAAGCAATTTGCAGCCCTGGCGCACATCAACTTTTCAGGACAGACCTTCATCACTGTAATCTGTCTCTTGATTCTGCAATAATGAAACAGCCCCTTGCTCTTAGCAGGATGGACTGCAGTTGAAATAATAATCCCTTTGCAAACAGCTGTTTAAATTCAGCTCCTACAAAACTCATGCTGCTATCAATATAGCACATTTATCAACTTTATTGTTTACTGGGGATGTTAACTACTTTGCTGATTGAAAAGCAAGCCGCACTGTGCCATGATATTTAGATATTCTACCATTGCAGAATAGTTTATACTGCATCAGTAGCACATCCATCAGACAGAATTTTATTGGTCCATTGGTTGGCACAGAGATTGCATAGCAATTATTCTCAAACTTTGCTTTATGCTGTTGTTGTTTTTTAGTGACCTTGTCATATTAAAAATGCAGAAATTACCATCACTGATTTTTTTTGGTTTGTTTTAAAAGCTCCTGAAACAAGCGTGCCAGTTTAGTGTTTAATCTTCACCGGCCAAATATTTTTTCAGAATAGTAACCGAAGAATGAAGATAAGACCCTGGTAGCTTGTAGTGAATAGGGTGAAGCAACTTCAACACCAACTGCAAAACACATAATACGAAAAGTACTTATAAAAAACCAAAAGTAGTCTATATAGCAGATATAAGAAATTAAACTTCTTTAGCAGGAACCTATTATAAGGGAGATATCTCTGCTGCCACTGATTACCACCATAGTTACCTGGCTGTCTTAAGCCGCGTACACACGAGCGGAATGTCCGACAGAAAAAGTCAGACGGAAACTTTTCATCGTATATACCGATCGTGTGTAGGCCTCATCGGACTTTCTTTTTCGAAAATTCTGACGGACCTAGAAATGGAACATGTTCTAAATATTTCCGACTGACCCAATTCCTATTGGGAAAACCGATCGTCTGTATGCTGGTCCGACGGACCAAAAACAACGCATGCTCTGAAGCAAGTACAAGACGGAAGCTATTGGCTACTGGCTATTGAACTTCCTTTTTCTAGTCCCATCGTAAGTGTTGTACGTTCTGGACGGTCGGACTTTGGTCTGACTTTGGGTTGATCTTGTGAAGGCAAGACCACTTGAATGGAATGCAGTCTGAGTTCTGTCGGAGAAACCTTCAGAGTTTATTCCGACGATTAAACCGGTCGGGTGTACGCGGCATAACTGATCCCCTGGCTTTCCTACTAAGTAAAACTAGCATTTTCAAAAAAGAGTCAGAATACTAGCACTTCTCTCATGGCAAACTTTGTTTAAAGCAGAGTAAAAGTACCGCTCATCTGTCTTCCTTCTCTCCCCCAGCATATTTAGTTTTTTCTGGGAGAAGGTATATTTTCTGACAGGCACCTGCTCCCACCCCTGCAATTTTTGCCTAGGCGAGAATTACGTAAGCTTGGCTCGCTCCCCACCCACCTAAAACTTACTGGAACAGCACGTTCTTCCATGCACACGCAATGGGAAGTCAGTTGTGAAACAGCAGGAAATAATGGCCAACTTCTACATCCAAGATGTCAGCACCAGGGATCCAAAGATTGGCAAAGAACTGCAAAGAACTTACCTCTTTGAAGACAACGCTGAGCTCCTGGGCGGGTGAATGTCTGTTTCTTAAAATTCAGCAGCTGCAGTATTTGTATGTTTGTAATTTTTTTTAAATACTTTGACAACTATAATGCTAAATTCTCCCTGTTATTAGAGAGAAATTCAGGGTTGCTCTTTCTAACCTCGTACAATTGCCCCAACCAAAGACCCCAACCAAGAACAAAATAAGGGGGGGAAGGTGCCAACCAACCAAATTTAGTTTTTTCGATAATGGAAAGTGAATATAGAACTTGTATGCTGTGGAAAGTATTATTATTATTCACCCTTTCGCATGATGTGTTCTGTAAATCCAGTCATTTTTGGGAAGTCTTGCAAACATAATTAGTCTTTATATTTGGAGATGACAGTAATTAGCACAATACTAAATACATGTCAGTTCTGAAAGACATCTATAGTACAGAGCTTTCACAATAAATTAAATACCCCATTACGAAATCTAGGATTTTTGTTTGTACCTGTAAAGTAAATTATATGTGGTTTATCTCAGGATATAATGAATACGTATTACATGGGTCTCATGCTTCAAAGACAGGTAAGATAACTTACCCTTTGGCACGTGTGACCTTTAGGCCCCATGTACACGGGATGCTGCTAAACGTGCGTTCAGAGGCAGTTGGACGCTTTTTTCAACTGCCCCTGAACTCATTCAATGTTATCCTATGTGACCATGTACACAGTCTCGTTTATTGCCATTTTTAGGCAGTTGCGTCTAAAAGCGTTTCTTTGAAAGCCACAAAATGGGTTCAGACGCCGAAGAATTCCACGTTTTAAACGCCAAACATGACGAAACGTGGCACCGGCGTTTAGACGCGTTTTCGTTTATAAGCGTTTTTAAAGGTACCCTATATTTTTAACCTGAAAAGACAAAAATATGATGGAAAACGATGAAAAAACATTAAAAAAAAATAGTTTAAAATGTTTTAATTACTTGCGTTGATTCATAGACCATATATAGCCCTTGATGCAATGCAATACACCACTAGCATAGCTGTATCCAAATTTTTATTGGAATTTGACTCATATGTTCAGATTTGACCAAGATGACCTCACCATTGAGCTTGATCCCCGACTTGATCAAACATAGTTTCATGAAAAAAAAAAAAAAATCCTAAAAATGTATTAATCAATTAATATTTAATTATCAAAAATATAAAAAAATGCAAAAAAAATTTGATATATTATAAAAAAATTAAATTAAAGTTTAAATTTGCATGAAATAGACAAAATATATATATTTTTTAAAAAAGTAATTAAAAAACAAAAATAATACCATATACAGCTAAAAAAAAATCCAATAAATATATTAATCAATTAATATTCAATTATTAAAAATAATTCAAAAATTTGCCATAAAAATGTTATATACTATAAAAAACGAAATTAACGCTTAACCGGTTCCCTGACCGGCTCCTATACATTTACGTCGGCAGAATGGCACGGCTGCACAAAGTACCGTACCCGTACGTTACTTTGAATCTGCCGTGTGCACGCGTGCCTGCCGCGATCTCCGTGAGTCGGGTCGCGGGTCCCGCGGACTCGATTGCCGCGGGCATACCCATGATCGCCTCACGGAGAGGATGAACGGGGAGATGCCGTTGTAAACAGCATCTCCCCGTTCTGCCTAGTGAGAAGTGTCCCTCGATCTCTGCTCCCTGTCATCGGAGCAGAGATCAGTGACGTCACACACCAGCCCATCCCCCTGACAGTTAGAAATCACTCCCCTAGGACACACTTAACCCCTCCCCGCCCCCTAGTGGTTAACCCCTTCACTGCCAGTGTTATTTATACAGCAATCAATGCATTTTTATAGCACTGATTGCTGTATAAATGACAATGGTCCCAAAAATATGTCAAAAATGTCCGACATGTCCGCCATAATGTCGCAGTCACAATAAAAATCGCTGATTGCCGCAATTACTAGTGAAAAAAAAAATTATTAATAAAATGCCATAAAACTATCCCCTATTTCGTAAACCCTATAACTTTTACGCAAACAAATCAATAAACGCTTATTGCGATTTTTTTTTTTACCAAAAATATGTAGAAGAATACGGATCGGCCTAAACTGAGGAAAAAAAATGTTTTTTTATATATTTTTTGGGGATAATTATTATAGCAAAATGTAAAAAATAATGCGTTTTTTTCAAAGATGTTGCTCTATTTTTGTTTATGGCGCAAAAAATAAAAATCTCAGAGATGATCAAATACCACCAAAAGAAAGCTCTATTTGTGGGAAAAAAGGACATCAATTTTGTTTTGGAGCCACGTCGCATGACCGCGCAATTGTCAGCTAAAGCGACGCAGTGCCGAATCGCAAAAAGTGCTCTGGTGAGGAAGGGGGTAAATCCTTCCGGGGCTGAAGCGGTTAAATTTGCATAAAATAGACAACATTTTTTTTTTTTTTTTAAATAAAGGAAAAACAAAAATAATACATCTGTACATCTATAGATATATATATATCTATACATCTATAGATATATATATATATAGATATAGATATATATATATATATATATCTATATATATATATATCTATATCTATATATATATATATATATATATATATATATATATGCACACACCTGATCATCACCAACAGACGTTCCTCTGGTGACACACTCTTCTTCATGTTGGTGTCCATGCGTGTCACGCTGTCGTACTTTTTCTAGTAGAAGGTCAAATGTGGCAATGGACATGCGTGTGAAATTTAAAAATTTGTCGGTGTAGGTACGCAGCTGTATGTACATGTTGGAAAAATATCCTACTGACATTCGCTGCGCATTCAATAGATGGGTCCAATAGCGACGAACTCTGATTCTGGACCTCGCACGCAATTTTCTACGTCGTTCTAGCCTCATCAAGAGCAACGTCAGGAGCATTTCCTCACATATGCTCATTATGGGATACATTGCAAAAAAAAAGCACAGAAATAGAGGCAAATACAAGTATACTGCTCTCTCTGCTGCTGTTACTTTGAGCTTGGGGAGGGTCTTAATGAGGTTATCTTAATAAACGCTTCTAGACGCAAACGCAGTAAAACACTGCTAAACGCGTCATGCAAACGCGGCAAAACGGGCGTTTCTAAATGCCGGTTTCAAGTTCGTTCAGAGGAGTTTGCCCCAGCGTCCCGTGTACATGGAGCCTTAGCTATAACCTTTGTATCCTTCATGTTGTCTAATAGTTTACATTACACTTGACAAATTCTCGCTAAGGGAACTTCTTTATGAAGAACTGGTGTTATTATTTTTTTCCTGTGCTGCTCCTCAAATTGGTGCAGCTCATCAATTCATATATGCACTGATTAATTCATTCAATCGAAATGTTACTTGTTGGTGTACAAGATACGGCTGAAAGAACAGGGATACTCCTCCAAACAGTGAATGGTACAGTTAATGAAATTGCATTCAGTACAAAGACGTTTTGGACATCTGTGCACTTCTAACCTTGTGGGAATTTGTTTAAGAATGGCTCTTTTGTGTTACAGCATCACTGTGCCCCTGTGCACATAGCCAGGTCCATAAAGACATGGTTTGAAAAGTTTACTGTGGAGGATCTTGAACAACCTGCACAGAGCCTCAACCACTACCCTAATGAACATCTTTGGGATTAGCTGAAACACCAATTGCGAACCAGGTCTCCTCGTTCAACATCAGCAGCAGACCAAAATGTTGTTTTTGGCTGAATATGGAGTTATTGCCACATACATACTCCAAAACTTGTGGAAAACCTCAGCAGAAGAGTGGAGGCTACTATGGCTACAAAGAAGGAGGGAGGGAGTAACTCCATACTGATGTCCCTGGCTTTAAAACGTTATTTCCACCTAGCCCATAGCTCATTTACAGACCGGGAAATTAATTATGTTTCCTGCACCATTATAATAGTCCATGAAGCTAGCACAACTGGCATGATCCACACTAACAAACAGACCTGTTTCAGGATTATCTGCACTACTCACGCCAGTTTCTATTGCAGAGTAAAACAAAAACTGGTACGGATTCTGCACCTAATTAGGAAAGGGATTGCAACATCTTGTATTATAGAAAACTGCCGCAGATCCTGGCCAAGAGATGAGAGTTATCAGCAGACAGTTCACATTCCTCTCTCTGCTTATGCAGTGATTATACTGCATGAGTCAAGCTAACAGCCTTCCTCCTACCTTGTGGTCTCACCTGATCACAGGGTTGGAGAGGGTGGAGGAATCCAAGGCATGCAGATCCACTGAACTATTCAGTGCTGTGTCTATCACAGACACTGTATAGAACAAGTGGCAGCCCGTCCATATGGGGTGCAGGGGCGCCTCCCCCCCAAATCCATGCACACGACCCCTAATCAACATGAAAGGTGCCTGGACGCATGGATTCCAAAGGGGAGTTTGTTTTTTTAGAGGACATGATTAGAACTGGAGGCTCTAATTGACTTAAAAAAAGGGTGGGCTCGGGATGCAGAGCCCTGCGCTCCAAGCTCACCCACTTGTGTGACAATAACTAATTAATATCTGCTATTGTCTCCCTGATTCTCCTCCTGGCCAATCAAGAAGTGGGTCCTGAGACTCGATTGGCTGAGAGGAGAAGCACTCATATTGGAGGAGAAGAGGTAGAGGAGGAGACGCAGGGGAAGACGCCATGAAGCCGAGGAGGAGACACCGGGTGAAGCCGCCGCCTGGAGGAAGCGCTACCTGTGGCCTAGATGGGGTAAGTGCAGGGCTGATGACCGACCGACGGGGGGTATTAGGGTATTCACCCATCGGAGAGTATCAGTGTCTTTGTGTATTTCATTTGGTCCTCGTGTTTTGCCATGTTTGTTTGTATGCACTTTTAGACGCTACACGTCTTTTTAATAGTCCACTTGTCTTAATTTTTAACATTTGTGTTAATAAACTTTTGTACATACATTTTGAGTTGGTGGTCTTTCAAAGTCCCATCTAGGGGGTATTCTTTCTTATTCCGCGTACACACGACCGGACTTTACGGTATACTTTGCCCGGCGGACTTTTCGACGGACTTTCCGAATTATAGGACTTGCCTACACACGATCAACCAAAGTCCGACGGATTCGTACGTGATGACGTACGACCGGACTAAAACGAGGAACTTCATAGCCAGTAGCCAATAGCTGCCCTAGCGTCGGTTTTTGTCCGTCGGACTAGCATACAGACGAGTGGACTTTGCGACCGGACTCGAGTCCGTCGGATAGATTTGAAACATGTTTCAAATCTAAGTCCGTCAAACTTTTGAGAAAACAAAGTCCGCTAGAGCCCACACACGATCGAATTGTCCGACGAAATCCGGTACGCCGGACCAAGTATGCCGTAAAGTCCGATCGTGTGTACGCGGCATTAGTCTGCTTATCAGGGATGGGACCACCACACTCTTTTTCCTGACATGGTGGAAGCCTCTTTCTTTTCGACCGACGGAGGGGGAGGTGGCGTGTGTGGAAAAAAAAATATAGCACCAGCCGCCAGTGTATAGAACAGAGAGCTTCTAATAAACAAAGATGCTCATGCCCCTTTTGTTAATTAGCTGATTTGTCTTTTTTTCCTTACCCATACCCAAATCAGCACTCTGCAGAATCTGCTGTGTTAAAGGTAGAATCTTCTTATACAGATTAGGGGAATAGTAGTGAGCAGAATCACTTGCTATATTTCTATTTCCTGGGGACTATAATAAGAACACATGAGATCCCAGATCTAATAATCTAAAGCAGCCATTATAAGGATGTGCTATTCTCTCCAATCAATGATTTCATTTATTGAATATTAAGCATTATGCAACAGGAGGAAAAACATCATCCCACTGATGTCCACTCAAATAAAAAATTAACTCTGTAAGCATTATGCAACAGGAGGAGAAACTGAAATCCAAGGAGAGGCATTAGAAGAACCAAGGCCTTTAAAAGAAAAGTGTGCCAGTTTGGTTATCATAAATATTCAGTTCACTGGTGTCCACTCAAGGAAAAAAAAAGAAAAACTCTGAAAGCATTATGCAACAGGAGGAGAAACTAAAAATCCATGGAGAGGCATTGGAAAAAACCAAGGCCTTTAAAAGAAAAGTGTGCCAATTTATTTTTCATAAATATTCAGCTCACTGGTGTCCACTTAAAGTGGATGTAAACTCAAAGTCATCCTTTCTAAACTACTGCCATAAGGGTTATCTATAAGGATATACATGCCTCCTGCATGTATCTTTACCTGTCAAATGTCTCCCCTCTGTCTGTTATTAGAAAAACTGCATATTCTGTGGGTGGGTCTGTTGTCTGGAGCTCGGTGGGTGGAGTCGTGATGTCAGTAGACTCCCCGCCCACCTCTACACTCCCTTTGTCAACATGTGTATTTCTAACAATGAACTTCTGCTGAACTTCTGCTATGATCTCTAACATCCAGTGAAAAGACAGGAAAGTAACCACATGACTTCAGCATGCCAAATCATGCTGAGATGTGGAACAGCCAATC
Source organism: Lithobates clamitans (assembly GCA_037952925.1). Lineage (NCBI taxonomy): Eukaryota > Metazoa > Chordata > Amphibia > Anura > Ranidae > Lithobates > Lithobates clamitans. The sequence continues at coordinate 6,483,185 of JBBGZY010000098.1, forward strand.
CTTGCAGAGCTGCTGAAGAAAGGAGTGGGGGAGGGAATTAAAAAATGCTGCATGTCTCTTGGGCTAGTGCATGAGATATGTAAATCACCTGTCACTTACAGCAAGGGGGAGTATTTGACAAAGTTTTTCTCAGTTTGTCAAGATTTATCTCACTGAACAATAAAAGGGTATTGCTCAGAGATGGATTAACTCTGTGTGGCACGACTGGGATCAAATGATAAGAAATCTTATACTCTACAGTATGATATTAAAAAAAATGTTTTTTTCGGGTTTACATCCACTTTACGGAAAAAGAAAAAACTCAGTTCACAAATTAAATATTACAATGCCAACCACCAAGATCCACCATGTATTGTGTTTTCATCCAGTCAAAAGATGGTAATACTGCACACATGAATTCATGCAGAACAGGGTGGGATTTACGGCTAATATTCTCTAAAGTGCTACTAAATGCTTAATCACACAGCAGCCCTGATCCTCCTCTTCTGGAGCTCTTTGCTCCTCCCCCCTGCTGAGTGCCCCCCACAGCAAGATGCTTGCTATGGGAGCACTTGAGAGTGACCCCTGCTCTAGGTGTCCATAAGACACCCTGAGCTGGGCTGGGCCCGCCCCCACCCCCACCCCCACTCCTTTACTCCTAGCTGTGATTGCTGTCTCTGAACCATTGAGGAGGCAGTGAACCGTGATAGCTGCTCTCGTGCACACAGTACTCAGTACAACTTCCTTTGTACCTCCTGTCTGGGTCATATTTACAGTGCTAGGCCCCACCCATCTACTAACACCATGTCTAATGAATTAAGACTTCCAAAGCAAAGTCGGGTAATCTGGGAACGACCTACCTAATCCATATAATCAGTTTGTATCCAGTCTGCACATAGTTGTTGGTGGTTCTAAAGGAGATTGTATAGTCAGATTGTATTGTTTGTTGGGAGCCTAATGCAGTACTTTTTAGAGTAGAGGACAAGTTCACTTTAAAATGAAACTCCATCAAAAACATATTTTTTTTTAGTTTTGGATAGCTTACACAAGGGTTAGAAATGTTTTTTCACTGTCCATATTCTTATCAAAGTCATCTCATTTTGCATATTGCAGTCAATTTACTAAAGGATTAATAAAGTCTGCTTGGCTTACTAGATATGGTAAACTATATTTAATTGTGTAACCAATATATTGTACACCTTATCATTATTTACATTCTGGTTCAATTTGGTGTGTTTAATACTTTCTTGTCTTGTTATTAATAGCAAGGGATGCGATCAGATGAAGAAGTTCCAGCTTTCAGCCAAGGAAATAAGCTCCTAATCCTAGAGTCTAATTTTCTTAATTGAAAGATAAATTCTGCATTATCAATTCTGCTTGTAACACGTGTATGACATGTGACAGTAAATAAATACTAATCGTTTACTTTGTAATGTACATGGGATTCCTTCTACATACTGTACCTAACATATCAAATTTGAAATCTATAGCATTTTAAAATATAATACCGTTTTTTCATGGGGAAATTATACAGCCTGGAATTGTTGGCCTCCTTCTGAGAATTCTAACTGCCTGGCTGCCATGTTGGCATCTTTAATGCTTTATGTGTCACAGTCCTGAAGCAAGTACAAAAGTAAACAAATCTGACTTTCATTTGCTGCATGCTTGCTTTGAGTATGGGATGCAATAGGCCAGCATTACTGCTCCAGTATTTATTTCCTTACATGTACCCTTAATCTCCTGGCAAAAAGCTATATATGCAGATAAAGAACATATATAGGAGTTGTCTTACCTGCCAAAGATGTGTGTGTCTGTATATTTAATCCTGACATTTACATAGATTTTCCACACAGCACAGCTACCCTGTTTTCTCTCTACAGCGACTAAACAGGTAAGGAGCACCAGTAGATTCATGAGCTCACCTTACTGCTCTCTCCTCCTGTCAGCATGTTCCTTGCCAAAATATGTGAAGGCAGGACACCCGATTAACCGGCTCTATTGAGTTTTGCATAGAGGGGGAGATGGATTAGACCTCCTTTCATTTTTTATTGCGGTATGTGCCCCCATTAAGGAGATTAAAAGTAAAAGAACATCACAACTTTTGGATGGTCCCCAGAAAAGTAATAGAGGGGAAACCTTCCAATGGAGACATGAGTTCCTGTGACCTGGGGGTCCCCAAGGAATTCCCACAACTTGCAGTAGAGCTGCACGATTAATCGTTAAGAATCAAAATTGTGATCTTTTTCTCTTCCCGATCTTCAAAACAGCATGTCACGATTCTTTCTAACAAGTGCAGAGAGTTCTCACAGCTGGGGAAAAAAAATAAAAAATCCAGGCAGCGTGCCAAGTTTAATCACAACACACTAGAAACAAAGTATCTTTTCGTTCTATTATCAAAGGAAAGAACTCCGGCGTGTAAATGAAGGATGTTTAACCATTTAAAGACCAAACCTTTTCTGACATTTGTTGATTACAAGTAAAAATCATTATTTTCTGCTAGAAAATTACTTGGAACACTCAAACATGATATAATTTTTTTTTTTTTGCCGAGACCCTATAGAATAAAATGGTGGTTGTTGCAATATTTTATGTCACACCGTATTTGTGCAGCGGTCTTTCAAACACAATTTTATAATGAATTTTTTTTTTTTTATTATTTCAGGTACTTATATAGCGCTGTCAATTTATGCAATGCTTTACATATACATTGTACATTCACATCAGACCCTACCCTCAAGGAGCTTACAATCTAAGGTCCCTAACTCACATTCATACATACTAGGAACAATTTAGACAGGATCCAATTAACCTACCAGCATGTCTTTGGAGTGTGGGAGGAAACCGGAGTACCCAGAGAAAACCCACGCAGGCACAGGGAGAACTCCAGGCAGGTAGTGTCGTGATTGGGATTTGAACCAGCGACCCTTACTTATTGCTAGGTGAGAGTGCTACCCACTACTCCACTGTGCCGCCCGGCATTAAAAAAAAAAAAAACTAAACAGTAAAGTTAGCCCAATTTTTTTGTATAATGTGAAAGATGTTACACCACGAGAATCGTGAGAGAATCCTGAGAGAATCTTAATCTTTATTCGAAGCAGAAAAAAATGTGATTCTCATTTTAGCCAAAATCGTGCAGCTCTATTTTGCAGGGATTTCCTCTCACTTCCTGTTTTGGCTATGGAACAGGAAGTGAAATCTCTGCAATGGGACATAGATGATGAAAAAAAAAATCTGACAGGGGTTACAACCCTCCCTTGCTCTATCCAAATTAGAAAAAAATAAGTTTTGCCTATAGTTCTTATACAGAGCCCTTTGTCTTAGCTGTGGCCTGGGGTAAGAACTGTAAAACCCTGAACAATTACGCTTTAGCTTCAGCATGGAATTGCTGAATATTAATGGAAGCATGATTAATGTGGTCAGCCTTGTTAACAGGAAAAACGTTGTCTTTAATCTCGAGAATGAGATGTTCCACTGATTTGGAGCATCCAGCTCCACTAATAGTAAAAATAGTGACTCATGTGATCACGCAGGACCAGTGCTGAAAGTGAACATCATGTTCTCACTACTAGGAGCACATGCCTATGTGCATTCCTTCAAAAAAGTCAACAGGTTGTGGTTTGGACATACAGTGGAGCTACTTTTGTTGTTCAATAGTTACTGTGCTTCCTAGAGGTTATACTCCTCGGTAAAAAAATGTTTATACTGTTTATTATGGCTCGTACACACTAGCGGACTTTCCGGCAGACTTGGTCCGGCGGACCGGACACCGTTGGACAATTTGATCGTGTGTGGGCTCCAGCGGACTTTTTTTCCCCAAAAGTCTGACGGACCTAGAAATAAAACATGTTTCAAATCTTTCCGACGGACTTGAGTCCGGTCGAAAAATCCGCTTGTCTGTATGCTAGTCCGACAGACTAAAACCGACGCTAGGGCAGCTATTGGTTACTGGCTATGAACTTCCTTATTTTAGTCTGGTCGAACATCATCACGTACAAATCCGTCAGACTTTGGTGTGATCGTGTGTAGGCAAGTCCGTTCGCTAGGAAAGTCCGTCGGAAGTCCGCCGAAAGTCCATCGGATAGACCGTCGAACCAAGTCTGCCAGAAAGTCCGCTCATGTGTACGCGGCATAACACAAACTTGCAGTGGGACTTACTTTCTTTTTACCCTTGTGAGTAGATTTTAATCATGTTTTTTAAATAAATATACTAAAGGATAATGCACTAGGCTGGTGTGCCCTCTTTCTTTTCGTTTGTCTACTAGGATATCCCCATCCTGAAGGGCAGTAAGGCCGAAATTCATTGTGCATTTTGAATCCTTTTGATCATCTAGCTTACACACCTGTGCGCAAGAGTATTTGCTTTTGTAATACTGAGTATTCACATTTTAAAGCTAGCCATACACCTATAGATTATCTGCAGATTTTTTATGGTCAGATGGAAAAAGTGCAACAGATTTCTCCATGTTTGCTAAACTGTGTGGATGGAGGAATCTCCCACTTTTTCCATCTAACCATAGAAAATCTGCAGATAATCTATAGGTGTATGGCCAGCTTTACACAACCATAATTACATGTGGAAGGTTGCAATGTACCAATTAGTTTCCTACAGCCGAGAGGTGCGATGTTATGACCAAAGATTCACAACCCTATGCTATTGCTTGGTGTGCGATTCCTACTGTCTCTTCTTACACCCAAAAATGTATAAAACATTATATGATTATAGAAGAAAAAGGCCGCTGCTCACACGTGATACAATTGGTTGCTAATCCAAAATCTTCTAGGGTGGGGTGCACGCCCTGCCACTGCAGTAGAAATCATGGAACAGGAAACTTCAGATTGGCAGCACACCCACACACAAGATATAGTTGAATTCCTTTACTGAAAATTGTAAATGATGGTAAAAGCAATGGATAGATACAGGCAGGGGAAAGGCCAGGTAGCCAGAAGTGCTTTGTCAAAATCACACCAAATTAATCACTATATGATTATACTTTAATGCTGAGTCAAAGTGTACAGTATATATTCAAGTCAAACCGGGACTTTTAATATTATAGGTGTAAAAAGGGATGCTAGTGTGACTACACGCAGTAGCAAGTGGCATGTGTTTCCTATTACTAATAGGCGGTGCACATGTCGCGGGCCAGTCCAGAGACCGTTAATCAAGATGGCAGACAACAGTTAGTACATGCATGGAACAGCATGTGGTGATGAAGTTTCTTGTGAATGAAGGATATCTACAGTAGACTTCAAGCACAGTACGATGATGAAACGCTCAGCCGCAGTAAGACATATGAATAGTGAAAACATTTCAAAGATGAGAGTACGTCCGTCAGTGTTGATCCCGGCCATAAAGGTTTTCAGCCCACAGCAGTCATTCCTGTGAACCGAATCAAAACAAGCATCAAAGTAGTGGAAGCATTCGAACTCACCACCACCAAAACAATTTCAAACAATTGCGTCTGCAGGTATAGTGATGGTGAGTGTTTTCTGGGACAAACATGGCATTATACATGTGGATTTTCTCCCCCATGGAGCCATTATTTACAGTGAATATTACTGTCGTGTTCTGCATGGTTTGATCACTAAGGACATCCTGTTTCTCCAGGACAACACATCAGCTCATACTGCTCATGTGCACATTACAGCAACTCAACTGGGAGGTATTGCCACATCCCCCTTACAGACCTCGCTCCGATTGATTTCCACATGTTTGGACCCCTAAAAGAGTTCCTCTGAGGTTTAGCATTTCAGCACTGATGACAAAGTGAAGCAGGCTGTACTAGAATGGTTCAGGCATACTGACAAATCTTTCTATGTCAAAGGTTTCCAGGCATTAGTTAAACGCTGGAATAAGTATATATGTTTAGCATGGGAGTATGCCGAAAAATAATAGCAGTTTCCACTCCTTGAAATTTGTTCTTTTATTATATAAACTAAAAAGTCCAGTTTGACTTGAATGCCCTATATATATATATATATATATATATATATATCATATATAATATATAGATATAGATAGATATCTATCGATAAATAGATAGATAGATAGATAGATAGATAGATAGATAGATAGATAGATAGATAGATAGATAGATAGATAGATAGATAGATAGATAGATCTATATAGATCTATATATCTATATAGATCTATATCTATATATAGATATAGATTTTTTTTTTTACAATATATACTGTATGTATGTGAGTCTTCATTGTAAGAAACTTTCCTTATTCTCAGTACCGAGCAGTACCGTATATACTCGAGTATAAGTCGAATTTTTCAGCACATTTTTTTGTGCTGAAAGTGTCCCCCTCGACTTATACTCGAATCAAGCACTTTTCTGCAGCAAAAAATTTCATTTCCCGAACCAAATTTGGGGCCCCGTATCTCAGGGCCACTTGGTGCTAGAAACCCCAAATTTGGTTTGCAAACCCAGTGGACCTGGTACCACAACATATCCAAATCTGAAGTTCCTAGCACTAAGTGGCCCCGAGATACGGGGCCCCAAAATCGGTTCGGAAAATGTCATTCTCTGCTGCAGAAAAGTGCTTGACATTTTCTGTACCGATTTTGGGGCCCCATATCTCAGGGCCACTTGGTGCTAGGAACCCCACATTTGGTATGCAAACCCAGTGGACCTGGTACCACAACATATCCAAAGCTGAAGTTCCTAGCACTAAGTGGCCCCGAGATACGGGGCCCCAAAATCGGTTCGGAAAATGTCATTCTCTGCTGCAGAAAAGTGCTTGACATTTTCTGTACCGACTTTGGGGCCCCATATCTCAGGGCCACTTGGTGCTAGGAACCCCAAATTTGGTGTGCAAACCCAGTGGAACTGGTACCATAACATATCCAAAGCTGGGGTTCCTAGCACTAAGTGGCCCTGAGATACGGGGCCCCAAAACTGGTTCGGAAAATGTCATTCTCTGCTGCAGAAAAGTGCTTGACATTTTCTGAACTGATTTTTGGGGCCCTGTATTTCGGGGTCACTTGGTGCTAGAAACCCTAGCTTTGGAAATTTTATGGTGCTAGTTCCACTGGGTTTGCACACCAAATTTGGGGTTCTTAGCACTAAGTGGCCCCGAGATACGGGGCCCCAAATTCGGTCAACTGTGTCTATCTGCAGCATTTCGGGACCCTTTGCTTTCAGAGACCCCAAATTTTGGCTGCAGCTAGGGGGCATCTAGGAACCCTTAACTACTGAGTTTGAAGTTCAGGGGACCTATGGCTGCAAATGGGCACAGTGAGGCATGCAAATGGGCACAGTGATGCTGCAAATGGGCATTGTTGACCCTCTTTTCCACTTACAGTAGTTGTGCATTTCTCACCCTCGTCTTATACTCGGGTCAATAAGTTTTTCCCATTTTTTTGTGGTAAATTAGGGCCTCGACTTATACTCGGAACGACTTATACTCGAGTATATACGGTAAGTAATTTTACCGCTTATTTACTCATTGTCAAGTCCTGTGCAGTCAAGGCTGTATATTCACAAGTAAAAAAAATAAGAGAGGACAATATCACAATATTCCTTTTATTCACTCTGTTGGTTTTCTTTTGTTTTTTTTTGTTTTTTGTTTTTTTTTGCTTTCATTCTTTAATGTGCAGAAAAAAATAACACATGGAATAAAAGATTTGCAGGAATGTTGTAGGTTTGCCACAAAGGATTCTGGGAAACCCTGACAATTTTATGAGAAAAATGACCCTGCTGTTTTGCTGTATTCATAGCACCATGGGAACCCACCTTTCCAGTGGATGTTATAGAAAATACTGACAGAATATACAGATTCTGATTTATATACTTTGCAGTCATAGTGATCCTCTTGATAGATTAAAAGCTGTTTATTAATCATACACCATGTTGCCACTGGGGAGAGTCCACAGGAAGGTGATGACAAAATTGCTTTGATTGTCACTCTTGATTGTCTTCATGAAATTATGATTTTGCAGACAATGTAAACATTAATGATAAAAATGATGAGTCGTAAGCATTTACTAGGATTTCCCAGCTTCTGTCCATGAATATATATATATATATATATATATATATATATATATATATATATATATATATATATCTATATCTATCAAAAGTGAGTACACCCCTCACATTTTTGTAAATGTTTCATTATATCTTTTCATGTCACAACACTGAAGAAATTACACTTTGCTGCAATGTAAAGTAGTGGGTGTATAGTTTGTATAACAGTGTAAATTTGCTGTCCCCTCAAAATAACTCAACACAAAGCCATTAATGTCTAAACTGCTGGCAATAAAAGTGAGTACACTCTTAAGTGAAAATGTCCAAATCTGAATGTGAGGATCTGAAAAAAATAATTTTTGTTCTACATAAAGATGGCCTAGGCTATAAGAAGATTGCCAGGACCCTGAAACTGAGCTGCAGCATGGTGGTCAAGACCATACAGTGGTTTAACAGGACAGGTTCGATTGAGAACAGGCCTCACCATGGTCGACCAAAGAAGTTGAGTGCACATGCTCAGCACCATATCCAGAGGTTGTCTTTGGGAAATACATATAAGTGCTGCCAGCATTGCTGCAGAGGTTGGAGGGGTGGGGGGGTCAGCCTGTTAGTGCTCAGACCATACGCCACACACTGCATCAAATTGGTCTGCATGGCTGTCATCCCAGAAGGAAGCCTCTTCTATGGATGATGCACAAGAAAGCCTGCAAACAGTTTGCTGAAGACAAGGAGACTAAGGACATGGATTACTGGAACCATGTTCTGTGGTCTGATGAGACCAAGATAAACTTATTTGGTTCAGATGGTGTCAAGCGTGTGTGGCGGCAACCAGGTGAGGAGTACAAAGGCAAGTGTGTCTTGCCTATAGTCAAGTATGGTGGTGGGAGTGTTATGGTCTGGGGCTGCATGAGTGCTGCTGGCACTGGAGAGCTACAGTTCATTGAGGGAACCATGAATGTCAACATGTACTTTGACATACCGAAGCAGAGCATGATCCCCTCCCTTTGGAGGCTGGGCCGCAGGGCAGAATTCCATCCCCAAACACCCCAAACACAACTTCAAGACAATCACTGCCTTGCTAAAGAAGCTGAGGGTAAAGGTGATGGACTGGCCAAGCATGTCTCCAGACCTAAACCCTATTGAGCATCTGTGGGGCATCTTCAAACGGAAGGTGGAGGAGCGCAAGGTCTCTAATATCCACCAGCTCTGTGATGTCATCATGGAGGAGTGGAAGAGGGCTCCAGTGGCAACCTGTGAAGCTCTGGTGAACTCCATGCCCAAGAGGGTTAAGGGAGTGCTGGAAAATAATGGTGGCCACACAAAATATTGACACTTTGGACCCAATCTGGACATTTTCACTTTGTTGCCAGCGATTTAAACATTAGTGGCTGTGAGTTGAGTTATTTTGAGGGGACAGCAAATTTACACTGTTATACAAGCTATACACTCACTACTTTACATTGTAGCAAAGTGTCGTTTCTTCAGTGTTGTCACGTGAAAAGGTATAATAAAATATTTACAAAAATGTGAGGGGTGTACTCACTTTTGTGAGATACTGTATTATTATTTACATTCTGCAAATGACAAGATGTGGTAGTGAATAATCCAGAATAATAGCTGGCTATCTCTGCCTACTTTGGTTGCCAGGCCCTGCGCTCCACTTTTAAACTCAGGTGGCCAGAACCTTTTTGCAATTTTTCCATTGCTTTTTTATTTTTCCCATACAGGATTTCAGAGTTTGTGAAAGACACCCCAAACCATATATTTTCTGAAAGCACATGACCTATAGAATAATAAAAAAAAATTGCTACTGATTTTTTAGGCCCTGCGATATTTGCGCAAATGTTTATCAAATTACCATTTTCACTAAAAATAAACTAAAATCCTTATTAGTGGATACATACATGGCAACATTTACAAAATTCCTACTAAATAAAGAAGTTAAAACTGTATTGCTTTAATAAATAACAAATATTTGTAAATTTTAAATTGAGCTATTTTGTGAAATGGTGAAAACAGTAGGTGTGCAGAACTGTAAAAAGAAAAATGTACTTTAAAAATTATAATTTTTCACTTGCAGCTTTCAGAATTTGTATAAAACCACACATTTTCTGAAAGCACATGACCTGTAGAATTAAAAAAAAAGTGCTACTTGATTTTTTAGGTCCCGCAATAGTTGCACAAATGTTCATCAAATCGCTATTTTTACTAAAAATACACTAAAAACATTATCAGCTGACACAAACACAACATAACACAACAAAGGTCTTGCTAAATTCCTCCTAAGCCTCATTCAGATTGGGCGTACGTCAGTACACCTCTGTTTACCTGCAAGGGGGTGCACAGGTGTTTCATGCATCCCCGTGCAAGCAGTCCTATATGGGATGAAACGGCTGCATGGGCACAGCTGCTGCTCCCAATCTGACATCTATGTGGGTAAGGGAGCACAACCGCAAAACAGACATTATGAGCTTAGGGACATGCACCAGGACCCACATGGATGTCAAATTGGGAGTCACGGCTGTGTTCGTGGAGTTGCTACATCCCAAATGACATCAATGAGATGGCCTGCATGGGGATGCACGGAAAACCTGTGCATCCCTGCACAGGTAAACACAGCCTTGCAGGGGCATATGCTGTAGTATGCCCTGTGTGAACAAGGCCTTACTCTTTTTTTTATGATATATTATATTATATTCTAAACAGACCTCTGATGTCTGTTTTTGAAGACTGAGAAAGGGACTGAAGACAGTCCCTTTCTCGGCAGCCTGAGCTGCACTGTACATAAATGAATAGGAGTCTGTATAGAGGCCCTATTCATTCACAACACTGAAGCACAGTAAATACTGTTTACTATACTTCAGTGATGAATGGACACAGGAGCAATCAGTAGTGATTGCTCACTGTGCCCATTCAAGAAGAGGAAGGGGGCTGGTAAATACATGTTTGCCACTTCCCCCCCCTTATTGTTCTCCATCCTGATAGCTTGTTTGTGTGCCCCAGGAGAAGCTGCGGTCAGTGGGAGGGGGAAGAGCCGACCAGCAGCACAGCGGGAGCGGGACTGGAGTGGGAGCAGGACCGGAGCGGGACCCATGCCAGGGGATTAGTAAGGGGAGGGAGGAACATTGCCGGGTCAGAGCAACAGAGGAATTAAAAAGCCAGCAGGATGTCAAAGCCAGAAGGAAGTAAAAAAAAAGCCAGCCACTGGCAGGATGACAGGGCCAGCACTAGCAACAGGGACATTGACAGTGATTGGGGATAGGGGAGGGGCAGTGAAAGAGACACTGGGTGGGGGCACTAGATGGAGACAAGGAAGGGGAACACTGGCAAGTGAAAAGAGCACACTTTCGGCATATGCATGCAATCAGCAGCCATTCTGCTGCTTTATTACATTCACAAAGCCGTGCAGTGGAGCAACGATAGAACCAATGACTTTGGACCATTTGTATGTAATCAGCAGCTTGTTAGCTGCTGATTATATTTATTCAGTAAAATATAAAGTGTCAGCTTCCATTTGAGTGTAACTTCATGGTTGTTAAAGCAACCAAGAGTTTACAGGCTTAAAAAATGCAAGGTCCGTACGGTGTACGGACCTGGCCAGCTGAAAGCAGGGCTGTATGCCATACAGACCTGGCAGTGAAAGAGTTAAAGTCGTACTGGTTCACATCCGAAATCTACAACATCATCAAAAACTTGTCTATGACCAAAATTTTTTTGTATGAACTGTGGAGAAGTCTACCCACTGAATACTAAACTGTCTATCTAGACTGGGCAAATCCAGACACTCCCCAATCACTTTGATTTGCCAGCAACATTTCCTGGTATTTATAAATCTGACAAAAACAGGTGCTGCTGGTGACATTCCCAGACTGTTAAGCCAACGTTTAACACACGGCAGTTCACCGTGATCAAGGATTTTCTGTCTGAAATGCATAAATGAACTGTCATGTTCTAATCTTCATTTCAATAAAGTCTGATGTTAAAGGAATATTTCTTTTTGCACATATACTGTACATTTGTGTTGAAGATTGTGCAACCTAGGGGGTGACCATTAAATGTAGTGCATCAGGTGAGTTGTGTGTATTTATAGTATTGACAATGCTGACTGGCAGTGGTGGCTGGTGCTCAAAATTTTGTTGGGGGGTGGGGCGCAAACAAGCTGAAAAATTCTGGAAAAAAACCCCATCAATTGCAGCCTCACTGTGCCATCAAACGCAGCCACTGTGCCCATCAATTGCCGCAACTGTGCCCATCAAACACAGCCACTGTGACCATCGAACTGATATCAAATGCTGCCACTGTGCCATCAAATGCTGCCATTGTGCCCCATTAAATAAAGCTACTGTGCCCATCTCATGCAGCCACTGTGCCCATCTTATGCAGCCACTGTGCCCCCATCAAATGCAGCCACTGTGCAGCATCGAATGCAGCCACTGTGACCATCATATGCAGCCACTGTGACCATCAAATTCAGCCTCACTGTGCCCCATCAAATGCTCCCACTGTGCCCCATCTAATGCTCCCACTGTGCCCCATCAAATGCAGCCACTGTGCCATATCAAATGCTGCCAGTGTGCCCCCCACCCGCTGTCTGTACTTACCCTGTCCCGGTGGCGGTGGGACAGCTCCTCGATGTCTTCTCCTGTCCTCTCTTCCCGTCCTCTGCTATGATTGGGCCTGATAGGCGTCCAATCACAGCGCATGTCGTTTCAGCCAATTAGGAGGTGGGTAACAGATCCGAGCACCTGATTGGCAGAGAGGCGGTTTAGTGTTAGGAAAGCGAATATTCATTTGCTTTTCTAACACAGCTGAGTGACCTGCGAGTGCCCAGCATGGCGCTCGCAGGTCACCTTTTTTGACGCCTATTAGAGCCCATGGCTAGAATCAGGTGCTTCAAAAACACGCCTGAATAGGGGGTGGCAGCGGCGGCCATAGATAGATTCATGCAATGCATGAATCTATCTATTGGTGCTAGAGGGGTGGCTGGAGAGAGGAGGCGGCACCCGTGCGCCCTTATGGACGCACCGCCACTGCTGACAGGTTAATGTTACATGGAAGGTACAAGTTGAATCTGAAGCAAATTCTCAACTGTCCCTTGGGTGGTAGCCAGGACCCTGTAAACGCACCCCAGTCATTCACATTTAAAATCAATAGTTCCAGATATGATGCTAAAATATAAAGCTGAGTTGAGGTACTTGGTTGCATTGACCTCTATGATTAAGCCCAATGTGGGTGAAACATGTAATGCCCTGTACACGGTCGGACTTTCCAACGTAATCTGTGCGATCGGAGATTGTTGTCAGAAATTCAGACCGTGTGTGGGCTCCATCTGACTTTTTCCATCGAAATTTCCGACACACAAAGTTTGAGAGCAGGCTATAAAATTTTCCGACAACAAAATCCGTTTGCGTAAATTCCGATTGTGTGTGGACAATTCCGACGCACAAAGTGCCACGCATGCTCAGAATAAATTAAGAGACGAAAACTATTGGCTACTGCCCCGTTTATAGTCCCGACTTACGTGTTTTACGTCACCACATTCATAATGATCGGATCTTCCGACAACTTTGTGCGACCGTGTGTATACAAAACATGTTTGAGCCAACATCCGTCGGAAAAAATCCATGGATTTTGTTGTCGGAATGTCCGATCAATGTCCAATCATGTGTACAGGGCATCAGAGGGGTGTGACTAGGGATGAGCCAGAACATACGAACAGACAAAAAATTTGTGCAAACATGAGAAAAATCTATGGGACACGAACGTGAAAAATCTAAAGTGTTCATTTTAAAGGCTTATGTGCAATTTCTTGCCATAAAAAGTGTTTGGGGACCTGGGTACTGCCCCAGGGGACATGTATCAATGCAAAAAAAGTTTTTAAAATGTCTGTTTTTTCAGGAGCATTTTAATAATGCTTAAAGTGAAACAATAAAAAATGAAGTATTTCTTTAAATATTGTGCCTGGGAGTCCCCTTAATCTGCCTGTAAAGTAGCGCCTCTTTCCCATGCTTTTAACAGTACCGCAGCAAAATCACATTTCTAAAGGAAAAAATTTAATTCAAGATTGCTTATGGCTGTAATGTATTGTCGGATCCCAGCAATATACATAAAAAATCATTGAAAAAAACGGCGTGGGTTCCACACCCCCCCCCCCCCCAGTCCATTACAAAGATCTTCGGGTCTGGTATAGATATTAAGGGAAACTTCACGGCAAACATTTTTGCATGCATCCTGGCAGGCCATAGGAAAAGAGGGGGGTAAAGTGCTGCCTTTCTGAACTGTACCAGGCCACATGCCCTCAACATAGGGAGGTGACGTAAATGGGTAACACCACCCCCTCTGACGTCACATGACGTCAGAAGGGATGAGGTCACATGGTTACGTCACTGGGTGACCCCGTCCTTGGCTATAAAACAGTTGTCACTGCAAAAAGGCTGCAGCGGGACGCCTCCCATTAAGGCAGAGTTTTTCCATTTTGTTTTTTTCTCAAGTCCGTCGGGCACCATGACTGAAGATGGATGGACCTCGCAGAACACTTTTTATTTTTTAATAAAGGAATTGTCTGCTGTCCTTTTTACTTTTTTGGTGAATGGGTAGGGGTACAATTTACCCCTACTTATTAACATAGGGGGGGCAAGATCTGGATTCCGATAAGCCCCCCCGCCTGCAGACCCCCATAACCAGAACAGAAACAGGTAGGAATCTGCAACAAAATGTGTTATTATCCTTGCAATGAACATCGATCATCCAGAGAGGATTACTTTTTCCTCAGCAAAAGTGGAGTTACTCTTTGAAATCCCACAAAGGCTGGGTTTACATTTATGCAAATTGAAAGCAGGTTTTCTTACATCCAAATATATGACATGACAGGAGACTGTGACTGGCTCTCAATGACGCCGGTTCACACACCTTCGGAGTGCCCGCGGTCTGCACTGGAAAAGGGTCCTGTGCTTCTTTGTCTCTGTTTCAGGTCCGAATTCTCTACCCCCTGAAGAGGTAGAGAATGTGCGGTAATAGGGTAATTTTCACTAAATTGACTCTACCTAACCAAGAGAGATTCATTTTGTCCCAATGTGTGAGATCTTCCTCCAAATTTACGGTATCTTGGAGGAAGGTTGGCGGCATATAACCGGTCCACTGAGGCTGCCAGATTGATCCCCAAATAGGGAATGACCGTTCAGTCGTGTTACTAGTAGTTCTGGAAAGTTCATATTTAGTGCCATAGATTTTTCAAAGTTCACTTTGAGGATGGAGATTTTGCCAAAGTCATCAAATAATTTGCAAATGTTGGGAAGCGAGATTAATGGTGAGGTGATAAAGAGCAAAATATCGTCTGCAAAGAGTGCACATTTGTGGGTTTGTGGCCCGCAACTAACCCCATGGATATCTGGATGATCCCTAATGGCAATAGCAAGTGTTTTGATGACAATGGCGAAAATCAGTGGGGATAAGGGGCAACCCTGCCTTGTGCCCTTGCAGATCGGAAAGGAGTCTCAGTAACATCCCTGTAATCGAATTTGTGCTTCCAGGTTGGAGTAGACTAAACAAGTAACAAGGTTCAATATGCAGATACCTTACAATATAGTACCTAATAGTCCAGGAATGTGGGTGTACAGATGTGTACACTGGTAATATAAAACCGCAGTCTCAGTCAGGGCAGCCACCAAGAAACCAAAAGCGAGTTCCAATAGCTAAAAAAAGACAAGGAATAGGGGCGCCTCTGAGAAATTATCATAAACACTTTATTTTAAGACAAGGAATAGGGAGTGGATATTTTATTTAAAATAAAGTGTTTATGATAATTTCTCAGAGGCGCCCCTATTCCTTGTCAGGTTGGAGTAGAGGCCCTTATAACATTCATAAAGGTATGGCCAAAGCCCCATTGGTGTAGAACTGAGACCAGGAAGGACCAGGAGACAGAATCAAATGCCTTCTGTAGGTCCAGAATGAAGCCTGTTTGGGGAGGACTGCCATCCCAACCATACTTCAGAAGAGAAATTATGTCAATTGGTCTCCTGATTTGATCAGGGCCTTGTCTCCCGGGAATAAAGCCGACCTGGTCCTTGTGGACATAGAGGCCAATGAAAGAGGATATACAGTCTCCTAGGATTTTGAGATCATTATTTATTAAGGCTATGGGGCGGTAGTTGGCAACTGAGCTAGGGTGTTTGCCCTGCTTGGGAATCACCGATATTAAGGCTGAGTTTAGGGTCTTTACGAAGCTCATTAAAGAAACGGGCCAAGTAGGGGGCTAAGGTGGCGGAGAAATGTTTATAGTATGGGGGCGAAAAGCAATCTGGACCAGGGACGAGTGGTTTTTCAGGTTTTTATTAACCTGTGAGATTTCTTCAACTGATATTGGTGCTTCTAGTCTATCGCTATGGTGTTCCTTAATCTTAGGGTGTTTAAGGAAGGATTCCAGAGGGTAAAAATGGTTTTCTTAAAGCGGAGCTCACCCAAAACAGGAAGCTCTGCTTGTTATCTTTCTCCTCTCCTCCGCTGCCACATTTTGTTGGAAGGGAAGCGGGTACCTGTTTTAGACAGGTACCCATCTCCATTTCCGCAAGACTTCGCCATGGTGAGGTCCCCCAGAAGTTCACCCCCCCTTCTACTTCCACCACCGCAGGGCCATTCAGAAAGTGCAGCTTGCTTTGTGCATTCACGCAGTAGGGAAATGGCTGTGAAGCTGCAAGGCTTCACTGCCGGTTTCCCTTACAATGAATGGCGGCGGCAGCACCAGAGAGCCAATTGAAAAATCGGTTGGGGTGCCGACATCGCGGGATCCCTGGACAGGTAAGTGCCCTAATATTTAAAGTCAGCAGCTACATCATTTGTAGCTGCTGACTTTTATTTTTTTTGGTCGGGGGGGCTGGAGCTCTGCTTTAATGTGTACAGTACTTTAAATGTTTATTGCTTTTTAAGTTTATTAATAAAATTAGAATTGTTACTGTGACAATGGTTGGCCTCAGTGAGACATAAAATAACTAAGTTTGTGTTATTAGTTAACTCTGAAACATGATAACATCAGGGCCAGTGGAGAAGTTTCTAAGGCCTGAGGCATGACATTGAGATGAAAGAAGCATATTCCATTACTGCTGCAGTACAAAAGTATGAAAGGAAATGGAATTTTTAACTCGTGACCATCCAAAATACCTACTTATTTGTATCTATGAGAATGTCTAATCACTGGCACAAACCTTGCCTGGCTTCCTGGAGTGCACTCACCAATCCATTTTCTGAACATCATCCAGACTGCTGGGAGCATCACAGGAGACCAAAATAAATGATAATGGGAAACTGCACAGCAATATACTGAAAACAAAATTATCCTGCATTTATCAATTACAGAGGCAGTGCTCTGCCCTCAGGATGGTACATATGCCAGAAAATTGTCTGCTAAAGTGCTTTTCCTATTCTGGCTTTCACAAGTGTATCCATTTAAAGGTTCCCATAGACATCAGATGACTTTCCCCAGCTATTTTCATGCAGATCAAATAACAATCTAATGTCCATGGGGTACCTGCTACCAAGGCAGTGTTAGGTTGAGTTTTCGGACCTTGTTCTACTATAGTTGTATTCCCTTTGACAAGCCAGTACTGGACATGTAGTAGTTTTGTTTAGGGTCACAAGGCTTAAAGCGATATTAAACCTTAAAAAAAAAAAAAGTATTGTATTGCAGCTTACCAATCCTTAAAACAGTATTGAGCCCGAAAGCACACATTTATTACATTGCAGCTTAGCAATTCTTCGATGTGATGATTGCATTAGTTTCCTAATTTAGGCGTTTTTTTTCTTCTAGTTTCATCAGGTGATGTTTTTTTCATGCTGAAGCTCTCCATCAGAATGTATCAGTTTATATGGATGAGACAAACCACTCAAAGGCTCATGCACACTGCAGCTCAAAGAAGCGGCTCCTACAGGCTTTTAAGCTTTTTTAAGCTCTTATTTTTTTCTACTTGGAAACTCCCCTCAATCTTAGCCAATGTATTCATGCACACTATGGCTTTTTCAGGTGTTTACAGGCATATGTTCTTACAGGCAGAAAAAAAGCCCCACCAAACTCATGTTTTTGAGAGGAACTTTGGAGCAGAAAAGATGTCTAATGCCGCGTACACACGACCGGACTTTACGGCATACTTTGCCCGTCTGACTTTTCGACGGACTTTACGATGGACTTTCCGAATGAACGGACTTGCCTACACACGATCAACCAAAGTCCGACAGATTCGTACGTGATGACGTACGACCGGACTAAAACAAGGAAGTTCATAGCCAGTAGCCAATAGCTGCCCTAGCGTCGGTTTTTGTCCGTTGGACTAGCATACAGACGAGCGGACTTTTCGACCGGACTCAAGTCCGTCGGATAGATTTGAAACATGTTTCAAATCTAAGTCCGTCAAATTTTTGAGAAAACAAAGTCCGCTGGAGCCCATACACAATCGAATTGTCCGACGAAATCCGGTACGCCGGATCAAGTATGCCGTAAAGTCCGATCGTGTGTATGCGGCATAAGTGCCCGAGAACGCGTGAAAGTGCACGAAAAAGCATGAAAGAGCATGACATAGCTCAAAGGAGCTCGAAAACACACAAAAAAATAGGAAAAATTAGCTGAGGGGAGGTTTTTGTGAAAAAAAAAAACGCTTATGCTCAAAAAAGTTTAAAGAAGCTTAAAAGAGCTCAATAAAAACGTGCAAAAGAGCCCAAAAAAGTACAAGCTTCTTCGAGCTGAAATAAAAGCTCAAATGTCTGTAAAAGCAGCTTTTTTTTTTTTTTTTGAGCTGCAGTGAGCATGAGCCTTAACACTGGCAGGGCTGAATGAAGTGATCAGCTTTTATTTTTTTATACAAAACTTTTATCCCAAAAGGAACTTCTAATAGGAAAAAACAGTTTCCTGTAATTGATTATAAAGTGTGAGCTGGAGCTTGGCTCCAGTTTGTTAGTGCATCCAAATCTGCTAATACATTTAACACTACCCCCCCCCCCCCACACACACACACACGCACCCAGACTGACAAGGCTGCTTTCTGCTTTGCCTCCTGTGCTCATTCCTCTGGCGTTGTGTCTCAATAAAACCAGGTTACTGGCTAGATGACCAGGTGAAATCAGGGAAAAAGAGCCAAAGAAAAGAACACTGATGCAGCCATCCCATCCAACGCTTGGTAAGCTGCAATTTATAACATTTTTGGTTTTGGGTTTAATACCTCTTTCAATGTGGTGGCTGTGTTTCCTTTTCACTTGCTGATCCAGCCAGTAACACACATCCTGTTGTAGGGTGTTTCTGCTCTGGATGGAGGAAAATGGAGATAGCTTTGGACAGCAGTATTGTCAGTCTGATGAGAAAGCCTGAGTGCTTTCACACTGGAGCGGTGCACTTGCAAGATGCTAGAAAAAGTCCTGCAAGCAACATCTTTGGTGCGGTGGAGGAGCAGCGCTACACGGACGGTATTTAACCCCTTCTTAACCGCTAGCGGGGGTTAAAAGTGCCCCAATAGTGGTTAAAAAGGCTGATGCTCTCACCGCCCCAGTGTGAAAGTAGCCTTATGCCGTGTACACACGGGCGGACTTTCCGGCAGCAAAGGTCCGTCGGTCTCTCCGCCGGACTTTCGACTGACTTTCTAACGAACGTTAGAAAGTCCGTGCCTACACACGATCAACCAAAGTCCGACGGATTCGTACGTGATGACGTACACCAGACTAAAATAAGGAAGTTCATAGCCAGTAGCCAATAGCTGCCCTAGCGTCGGTTTTCGTCCGTTGACTAGCATACAGACGAGCGGATTTTTCGACCGGACTCGAGTCCGTCGGAAAGATTTGAAACATGTTCCAAATCTAAAGTCCGTCCAATTTGCAACAGAAAAAGTCAGCTGAAGGTCCGATGAAGCCCACACATGATCGGATTGTCCGCTGGATTCGGTCCGTCGGACCAGTCCGATAGAAAAGTCCGCTCGTGTGTACGCGGCATTAGAGTGCCCCCACTCTGAATAAAAGGAGCCCATTTGGACAGCTGTGCTGTGCAGGAGGGAAGTGTTTGATGGATTAGTAGATTTAAATACAGTAACAAATTGTGTTCAAAATCCAGTTAATGCCTTGTAAGCTGTTACAGCAAACCGTTTGTCCTTTTAGGATAAACTTTTCCATAAATGAATGAAAGCTGACCAGTGTAAGCACCCCTACAGGTGGTAAATGGTTTGTCTCATCTCTGTAACTGGCTATATCTGTAAGAGAACTTGTTCTTTTTTTTTTTCTTTTTTTTTGTAAATAATTTTTATTGAATTTTACCAAACTTCAATTTTACGAACAAACAATGCATAAATTGTTGAGTTTGATCAGACAAAAGGTTGTACAGGAAATAATTAAATGTACTTTGAACTCATATTGGTAGTGTGAAACATTATACAAGAAAATGTGTGTATGTATTGGCATTGTAGGAGATCATTGAGTTTAGAAAAAACAGGGGGAGAGGAAAGGGGAACAACGAGGAGGAGAGCACAGAAGTGAGGATGACTAGTTGGTCTATTATATAATTCAGAAGTGATATTTGGTAGAATAGATCATCAACTGTCTACCAAATCTCATAACGTGGTAACATATTTAGTGTACCAGTGTTCCCAAGGAACCCAATGGTTGGTGAGTTTGGAGTGTGAGGAATTCCCATGTGACATCACAGACTCATATGTGTAATGGGTTTGCACTAGGGCTACAACATCAGCAACTGTTGGAATGTTACTCGTCTTCCAATTTCTGGCAATAAGTAGTCTGGTTGCTAGGAGTATGTGAGTAATCACTAGTCTAAGCTGTGGTGGAATTACATCAATGGTTAGGTTTAGAGTGGCTAATTGTGGAGTTAGTGCGATGTTAAGCTGCGTGATGTCATTTATCGTGTTTGCAATTTCAGTCCATAGAGTGGTCACCCATGGGCATGACCTGAAAATGTGCCTGCTTGGCCACAGTCTCTCCATCAGGTGGATGGTAGTTGTGGGTAGATTGCCGATAGTCTCTGTGGTGTCAAATACAACCTCAAGAATATTTTTGGGGTTAATTCCCATAATGCTGTGCAACTAGAGGCTTTGTAGATTGAGCATAGAGCTGCTGAGAATAGACTTAATAACTGGATGACTAGGTGAAAATAGTAAATAAATAAAAAGAAAAAAGAAAACTATTGCAGCCGCCTCATCCAAAAGTTGGAAAGCTACAGTACAATAAATGTTTGCTTTAGGGTTGAATACTGCTTTAATAATAAAAAAAAAAATTATATATATACATATACATATATGCATATATATATATATATATATATATATATATACATATATATATATATATATATATATATATATATATATATATATATATATATATATATATATATATGCAACACAAGTCATATACTAATGTTATTAAAAATTACCTTTCCTTATTAATCTGCAGCTTTGTAATTTTCTGTACAATTCAATGCAATATGGCTACCTGGAGGCATTCTGTGCACAGATGGTGTATAGAACACCCCCAGAAATGTAATTTCCTGCTTGTGTGATTGGCTTGCTGATTTTCCCAGAAGTCTGCACTAAGATACAAGTCAGATTTTGAGCATCCCCTGCAACAAAAACTGCGATACTTCCAATGGGAAATCACGTCTAAAGGGATGCAGACCCTGCAATTTTGCTCATTACAGCTCTGCAGTTGCAGCAGCAGATTGATAATTATGAAACTGGTAAGGCTACCACCTTTTCTGGTAAAAAAAAAAAATGTGAAATTGTTCCTATTAATAACATTTGCAACAACTGCCAGACTGGTAAAATACTGGCCAAGTGGAAATCTCACGACTTGGTGGCCTATTACTGGAATAATCAAATAAATAAGTGCAGAGCTTGTAAAATAAGTAAACTTATGTACAACCTATACAATATGATATACAATATGATATATGCAACTTTAAGAGTGCATTGGTGGCTATAATGCGAATAGAGGCTACCAAAGTCAGTATGAAAAAGGTAACACAAACAAAGGTGGGAATATGTTCTTGAAATGTACAGTGCGGTTTATAGTTCACATAGGATTATTTGTTTCTGAAGAAAAGCAGAATTCTATTTTAAAGTGGCATGCAGAGGGCAAACAATTAGGTATCAGTGTTGCCTGTAGGCTCCCTTCGGCTGATCTTTTCCCCATTATCAGCCTTGTTCTGTAATGTGTCTCTGTGTGGAGGCAGCCATTGTGGTAGAAGAGAATATGATATGATATTCCTTTATTTTCTCTTCTATTCCTTTATATTCTATTCTATGTTATTCTATTCTATTCTTTTCTATTCTATTCTATTTTTTTGTATTCTATTCCTTTATTTTCTAATCAATGTTATAGTATTTGGAAATTCTAATTGAAATCGAATTAGAAAACAATTCAAATTCGAAAACAATTACAATTGAATTCAAATACGTTTTGAATCAAATTCAAAAACGGTTTGAATTTCGTTAGGTTATTTCAGATTAGTTAAAAATCCTTGCTATTGAAATTTGGAAATTCGAATACATCTAAATTTCCAAATAACAAATAATTTGTCCGAATTTCGATTCGGAATGAAACGAACCACACATGTCTACTTTTAGGTATCATCTACACTTGTGATTGGAGGGGCAGTAAAAATGCATGACTAAACCCCCTTATGCTTCGGAGGCACTGTCACCCCAGTGTGGTGGTAGCGGCGTGGAAGGGGTTTTATACACGCTCCCATCGGGTGTAGCCACTGTGTGTGTGTGTGAAACAACCGCTGCCAATGCCATACTATGTATGATGGTAGCAGTGCTTCTGCAGCATAAGGGGGAGTGGTTGGGGCTCAGTCGTGCTTTTTACTACCCCTCTAAACACAAGTGTAGACGATTCCTAAAAGGAAGCATCTTACTGTGGTTATGATTATCATCATTATCATGATAATGATCACAGTACAGTAGCTGCTGTACAGTTGTCTAAAACAACCACCAGAACTAGGGATGGGCCGAACACCCCCCTGTTCGGTTCGCAGCAGAAAATGCGAACAGGCAATACATTTGTTCAAACACGCGAACACCGTTAAAGTCTATGGGAAACGAACGGGAAAAATCAAAAGTGCTAATTTTAAGGTTTAATATGCAAGTTATTGTCATAAAAAGTGTTTCGGGACCTGGGTCCTGCCTCAGGGGACATGTATCAATACCAAAAAAAGTTTTAAAAACAGACAATTTTTCGGGAGCCGTGATTTTAATAATGCTTAAAGTGAAACAATAAAAGTGAAGTATTCCTTTAAATTTCGTACCTGGGGGGTGTCTATAGTATGCCTGTAAAGTGGCGCATGTTTCCCGTGTTTACAACAGTTCGAGAGCAAAATTACATTTTTAAAGGAAAAAAAAGTCATTTATAAAAGTACTAGCGGTAGCACCGGCAGCTATAATGAATTGTCGGGTCTCTGCAATACTCATAAAAGTTCATTGATAAAAACAGCCTGGGGTGCCCCCACAGTGCATTACCAGGCACTTTGGGTCTGGTATGAATATTAAGGGGAACCCCAAACCAAAATAAAAAAAAATGTGTGGGGGTCCCCTCAAATTCCATACCAGGCCCTTCAGGTCTGGTATGGATATTAAGGGGAACCCCAGCCAAAAATTTTTTTTAAAAATGGCGTGGGGGTC
This sequence comes from Lithobates clamitans, assembly GCA_037952925.1. Classification (NCBI taxonomy): domain Eukaryota; kingdom Metazoa; phylum Chordata; class Amphibia; order Anura; family Ranidae; genus Lithobates; species Lithobates clamitans. Next base: position 6,506,799 of record JBBGZY010000098.1, read on the forward strand.
CCCCTCAAATCCATACCAGACCCTTCGGGTCTCAGATCTGGAAACCCGGAAGTGACATCACAACATCACTTCCATTTACTGGAGCCTTAAAGGCGATAGAATTTTAAAAAATGTCAGTATTCAAAACATCCAAACTTGGTGTTTTGAATGCTTTTAAGTGCAAAGGAGGGAGTCTTATAGATCCTTACAAAAAGATACCTGACACATGACTATTACTGTCACAAGGGATGTTTACATTCCTTGAGACAGCAATAAAATTGATCACATTTTTTTTTTTAAAGGGACAGTGTAAAAATAAAAAATAAATAAATAAGAATAAATAAATACATTTAAAGCACCACATCCCTTTGTGCTTTTGTGCAGAAGCAAACGCATATGTAATTCGAGCCTACAAATGTAAACAGTGTTCAAACCACACATGTGAGGTATTGATGCGATCGTTAGAGTGGGAGCAATAATTCTAGTACTAGATGTCCTCTGTAACTTTATACTGGTAAGCACTAAACATTTTTAAAATGTCGCCTTTGAAGATTTACCACAGTTTGTTGCCATTCCACGAGTGTGCGCAATTTTAAAGCGTGACATGTTGGGTATCTATTTGCTCAATGTAACATCATCTTTCATATTATACAAAAAAATTGGACTAACTTTACTGTTTAGTTTTCTTTTAATTTATTGAAGTGTATTTTTGCCCAAAAAATTGCATTTGAAAGACTGCTGCTCAAATACAGTGTGACATAAAATATTGCACAAACCACTTAAGAACCGATAATGAACCCCCAAACATTATACTTTTTCTTTTCTAACACCCTAGAGAATAAAATGGCTGTCATTACAATACTTTCTGTCACATCGTATTTGCGCAGCGGTCTTACTTTGTTTGGAAAAAATACACTTTTTTGAATTAAAAAATAAGACAACTGTAAAGTTAGCTCAATTTTTTTATATTGTGAAAGATAATGTTATGCTGAGTAAATTCATACCCAACATGTCATGCTACAAAATTGCGCCCGCTCGTGGAATGGCGACAAACTTTTACCCTTAAAAATCTCCATAGGCGACGTTTAAAAAATTCTACAGGTTGCATGTTTTGACAGAGGAAGTCTAGGGCTAGAATTATTGCTCTCGCTCTACCGATTGCAGGGATACCTCACATGTGTGGTTTGAATACCGTTTACATATGCAGGCGCTACTCACGTATGCGCTCGCTTCTGCACGTGAGCTCGGCGGGGCGGGGCGGGGCGCGCTTAAAAAAAGTTTTCATTTTTTTCTTATTTATGTGACCTTTTATTTTTGCACTGTTCTTTTAAAAAAAAATGGTGTCACTTTTATTCCTATTACAAGGAATGTAAACATCCCTTGTAATAAAAAAAAAGCATGAAAGGACCTCTTAAATATGAGATCTGGGGTCAAAAAGACCTCAGATCTCATATTAACACTAAAATGCAATAAAAAAAAAAAGATTTAAAAAAATTGTCCTTTAAAATTTTTTTTTTTTAAATGACCCTTTAAGAGCTATGGGCGGAAGTGACATTTTGACGTCGCTTCCGCCCTGCAATGGTATGGAGACGGGTGTGGCCATCTTCCCCTCAATCGTCTCCATGCCACTGACGTGAGAGGATCCAATCGCCTCCACCGCTGGCAACGTTCCGCTGCCAACGCACCGCAGAGACCACTATTATCGGAAAGCGGACCGCTGGCCGAAGAAGAGGATACCGGGGTTTTGTCAGCTAGCGGCTGCCATAACAACGATATTCCTCTTCAAAGTTAGGACGTATATCGGCGTGCGGTGGTCCGTAAGTGGTTAACTTGTAAGCAAAAAATTTCAGAAATAGGTCTGGTCTTCAAGTGGTTAAAAAAATGAAATGTAGGCTGTAATAGAGGGATGAAGCTATGAGCACGCAGCTTCACTGTGCTCTAGAGCAGCCATCAGCACAAGAGACATTTCTCACTGAATGTAAGTATTGTCCTTTGTGCTGATTAAAAAAACCCAAAAAAAACAGACCATCTCTCAATTTAGTAAATATGTCAGTCATATTGTGCACTAGAAGTTATGTTATTTATAATAAAGAATATGTAAAACCAACATTTCATATTTTCATGTATTTTCATACATGAGAGCACATCAGGGTCAGTTCAGCCTGCTCTACTCCAAGGTTCAGACATGTGCTGACCACCCCTTATGCAGCTGAGAACAGAGATCATGTGATCACTTACAAAAAGGGGGGAGAATGTATTTACAGTATATTTGTTATATAAATACATAAATGTTTTGCCTTTCATTTCTACTATAAACTGAATGTGTGAGGGTTTACATAAACTTTAATCTCCTTAAAAGACTATATGAGAGACTGATTCAGTCACACTACCTCTGCTGCTGCTTCAATTAAACATTAGATCAGCTAGGCAGTAAATGCTAATAGACAATCATGGTCCAGGACAGGTATGGGGACATTAATTAACTCTATATATTGGTAAATGTAATTAGTTGTTCCTTCCTATGGGGCATTTTGTATTTCTTGTTTATTGGTCTATTAAAGCTGTTAACAAGTGTCTACTTAATTCCAAACAGCAATTAACTAGATCTGTATTTTAACTAATGCTCTAAAGCAATTACATTCCAGCAATTACACTACACTGTAAAGATGCCTCTCCTGCTCCATTATAGATTTTAATTCAGTAATGTAATACAAGCTTTGATTAATTAAAGAGTAACTTTTATCCAATTAAAAGCAGTCCAACTGAGGAGTGGGCAATGGCCACTGATGGATCTAAGACCAGAAGAGAAGAGATGACCAGGACAAGAACACTGAGTTCGCACTAACAGAATCTGGGAGCCAAGCAACCACCAACAGGAGTAGTAATAAAACTATATGCAAAGGAAAAACAGCAAGGGAAAACAACAAGAATAGTCAACAAAGGGAACACTGGAAGGTTTCCCAGTCTTAAAAAAGTTACATAGCTAGTCTAGTTGAAAAAAGATACGGGTCCATCCAGTTCAACCAAAAAATTGGGAAAAAAGTGATGTTCATCAGCATCCAGATCAAGGGATCTACTCACAGTGGTACGAAGAAAATGCTAATTGCTCTGGGAAACATGGGTCCTTCCACAATGAATGGAAAGGAACCATTCTATAGACCTTAGGAGATGGAGGGTGCATATAAGATACAATTAAACCTATAGGAGCCACTTGCAAGTCTTGACCCAATCCATACTCCCAGATATCAAATGAGGGACTAGGAAAACCTAGGGTCAACAAGAGAATTAGAGGTGATATAATGAGGACAAACCCCCAAGTGCCCCACCTAAATGGGAAGGAGGGAGGTACCGCAATGGTTATGAAAGTTTACACTAACCCAGAAGGTGCAGAGTGCTTCGCTGAGGATCTAAGTTGGTCAGTCTTGCTTGGTGGTTATCAACATTAGACATCTCTAATGCCGCGTACACACGATCGGACATTCCGACAACGAAATCCTGGGATTTATTTCCTAAGGATGTTGGCTCAAACTTGTCATGCATACACGCGGTCGCACAAATGTTGTCGGAAATTCCGAACGTCAAGAACACGGTGATGTACAACACGTACAATGAGCCAAGAAAAATGAAGTTCAATAGCCAGTACGGCTCTTCTGCTTGATTCCGAGCATGCATGGAAATTTGTGCGTTGGAATTGTGTACACACGATCGGAATTTCCGACAACGGATTTTGTTGTCAGAAAATTTGAGAACTAGCTGTCAAATTTTTGTTGTCGGAAATTCCGACAAAAAATGTCCGATGGAGCCTACAAATGGTCAGAATTTCCGACAACAGGCTCGCATCTAACATTTGTTGTCGGAAATTCCGATCGTGTGTACGCGGCATAAGGCTCCAACCAGTGGAAAATTGCAGGAGTTTGGCCCTTTAGGAGAATTCTTGCTATCAGAGTCCAGAAACAAGGACCCTTTCCAAGGAAGGCCACCTAAAAATCCAACAATGGGGATGCCAAGAAAAAAAGAATTAGGGCAGACATAAAGTTCAGTGCTGTCAACAACTACCAATGTCCTGGAAGGACACTGAGGGATCAGAACCCTGCTAGAGGAGGGAGCAGTGAAAACTGATCCTGGCAGACTGTAACTCAGAAGGTACCCCTGGAAAGAGGGAATACTCTTTTTTTTAATTAATGAATCCCAAGTGCAAGTTCCTACTAAGACAGAATCCCAGCGTGCAAGAAATCTGGGGAGGTCTGGGTAAAGGCACAGCTATGTGTAGTAGCTTAGGAAACGTGTTGTAGACAAGCTAAAATAGATGCCATCTCTGCGTAATTAGCCTGTGAGCTAAAGGGAGTATTATAAGCACCCAAAAGTCAAGGAGGCCCAAAAACCAGGGACCTATCTGGTTGTGTGAACATCACCCCACTTGTGGGAGTGGGGGCACACTTTAATTCCAAAGGCTTTCCAGAGACATTAGCAGATCATGGCCTACAGTCTGTGTAGGAGTTAAGAGGATCCACAAGTATACACCGCTAAGGCATAAGAGATAGATTGACAGGGCCCTTCTGACCCTTCTGCAGATCTCCTGTGTACTAATGAAGGTGTACTGCACCGGCTGATGCATTGCTAATGACAGTGTCAGGAGCTAGTCCTAGGAGATAAGATCTGTAATAGGTGAGAGGGGTCAGTGTTCTTTGGACATCTCATCAGCGTCCCACACACATACCCAGAGTGCACTACATATTTGTTTAGACATCAGTTCTATTCGACACAAGTTCAGAGACTTGTAATAGACTGCTAAACAGCTAAAGCCAAAGTCTTTAGAAATCTGTTGCATAATACAGGGGCCTACCCCAGCAGTGGAAGGATTATCTGTGAGGACTCGGTGTTTAATCAAATCTAACATGGCTTTACAGATCAAAGTTATCGCCAACACAGGGCAGAGGATAAAATCAGTTAGCTCTAATGGAAATCCAAGGAGAGAATGAAACTCTTATCAATGTAGTCCCCACAATAAAGTATACCTTTGACCCTTTTAGTGGTTATCTCTTAATGTGGATCACTGAAACATCCACATTTGGCACAGATTCCCTATTGGTAAATTCCTTCTCACAGGGGAAATGCTCTAGAACAGTCTCAGGTGGGGCACAAGACTTTTCAGGGTGTTTCCAGTACACATAGAGGAAGTCCTCAAACACGGGTTTAGCAGCAAGATGTTTGCAGGTACAGGAGCTCTAAAAACCCAAGGCCTATAACAACAGGCTGATCCTCCAAATGGAGGGTGATACACACTGGGGGAGATTTACTAATGCTGGAGCATTCAGAATATGGTGCAACTGTGCATGCTAGGCAATCAAATTCTAACTTCAGCTTGTTAAATTAAGATTTGACAATAAAACCTGCAAGCTGATTGGTTTTTATGCAGAGTTGCACCAGATTTTGCACTCTCCAGTTTTAGTAAATCTCCCTCACTGGGTCAATTAGGTTTTCAACAAACTCTTGTATATCTAAGTTCACTGAAGGAAACTGCGGTGAACAAAAAACAGCCTGACTGCTGGAATTAGGATTCAGAAATGAAAATAGGAGCTGCAGACTCAACTTGGCCTACAGCCACAAAAGGGTCAGAGAAAGATTCTGCCGGGGTTGGCAGAAAGAATGTTTAGAATCCCTATGGAAAGTATGACCCACCAGCTGGGAACAAACTGCTAGAATTTTCCTCTGGATTTTGTCTTGGGGTGGTCTCAGTCCCTCATGACAGAGCTGTGTTCCTTTGACTAGCTTTGTACTGTACCTGACTGAGAATAATTCACTAAGGAGACTAAGGTGTTCTTTTCAGGCACTAAACTGTTCTTAAGTTTTATTGGTCCTTACACTTTGTTATTAGGTATTTTATTAAAAAAAAAATTGGGGTATTTCAGTCAAGGATCCTAAAGACAGTTTTGTCTAAACATGTTGAACACTTCAGCTCATTTTCAAATTGAATTGCAATTAATTTAAACTGGATATTCTGGGCATATAGCTTAGTATATTGTACCAGGATTAGAGGTGTCCACATGCTTGTTTGAAGACTGCTATAAGTCATTAACTGCATGTGATCTTTCACTTAAATCAACACCTCCACTGAAAAACTTTTAATTGATATAGGTCAGAATTAATTAGGCTTACTTATATGAAATGTAAAGTTATCTCTGCCTACAGCGCCCTGTTGTGAAATTCCATTAAATTTATTTTTCAATATTCTCCTTTCTCTGCTACAGTGTTGGGTGAAAATTAACTAAGAAACTCTGCTGGATTTTTACAGCAAATCTAGGATTATAACTGGAACTTCACAACATCTTAAAGTGTATGTAAACCTTTACATTACACCATTGATAATTAAGTAATGTGTTGCTTTTAGACCCCTTTCACACTGAGCCGCCCCGGGCGTCAGCTGTAAAGCGGCACTATTTTTAGCGCCGCTTTACTGTTGTTTTAGCGGCGCTTTTCGGCCGCTAGCGGGGCGGTTAAAACCGCCCCGCTAGGGGCTGAAAAGGGGTTAAATCTGTCAGCAAAACGCTGCTGTAGCGGCTTTTTGCCGGTGTTATAGCAGCGCTGCCCCATTGTTTTCAATGGGGAGGAGCGGTGTATTCACCGCTGCAAAGAAGCTGCTGGCAGGACTTTTTGTGATGCCCTGCCAGTGCAGCACTCCAGTGCTTTCACACTGGGTTTGCAGCTAAGGCTTTTTCAGGCACTGTAGAGATGCTATTTTTAGCGCTGTAGTGCCTGAAAAACGCCTCAGTGTGAAAGGGGTCTTAATAAAGTTACTGATAAATGGTCCTTCTTAAACCATTCTTATTTTCTAGTAAATACCTGTAGCATTCGGACTCCACAAAGCACAGAAGCATTTTTGTTTTGGCCTAGTTTGTGTCCCTTCAGCTTGCTGGTTAGAGCTACAGGATTTTGGATGAAACCCTGTGAGCTGCTATACAATACCTAGAAGCCGCCAGCACTTCCCACACTTCCAAATATGTGATAATATAGAATATTTTAAATAAGTGTAGCGCTATTACAAATATCAAAAAGTGCATAAAAATATATACGTTATCTAAAGTGAAATCATCTATCAAATTCAATAATCAAAAAAAAAAATGTATTAACAATAAAGTGCAATGTGCTCCATATTCCACTCAGTGTCCTTATAAATTCCAATAGATAGTGCAAAAAAACCAAACAATCCTTTCGTTGATTTGTAATATCACTATACATGGAGATAAAATCTTCACATTTGTCCACCTCTGTGCATTTACAAATATCCCCGCCACCAGTTGTGCCCTCACCTTATAGGCTTATTAATAGCGCCTTAGATCTCAATCACTCCTCTGATTGGCCTCCTTAGCTTACAATAGTGCTTTACCATTTAAAAAAAAATTATTTATAAAAAGCATAAAATAGGTTCAAATTTTTCAAATAAATAACCAAGCCTTGGTATATGTATCCACAAGTGCTGGGACAAGGTATCACCTCACATCCAGATCTGCAGCGTTCCCCCGTCTTTTACACTGGCTCCGTTTTCCTTCTGTTACTTCCTGGTTCCTTCCACGTCAGCCTCCCAAGCCCCTCCTACTAGTTTTGTCACTCCTCGTGACTTCCGCGAGGAAGATGGGGAAACGCTGATAACCGGGGCTGCAGATCCGGCTGTGCGGTGATACCTTCTCCTAGCACTTGTGGATACATATACCAAGGTTTGTTTTTTATTTGAAAAATGTGAGCTGGAACTTATGGAACTTATTTTATGCTTTATATAAATAAATTATTTTTAAAACAGTAAATCACTATTGTAAGCTTTGTACCTTGCATGTGGGTGATGTGAGTGGAGGCCAATGGTTAACAATAAGGAAGCAGTACACCTTGTGGTGTGAGATGCTAAGTAAAAACGAATGAGCTATATGAAGGAGGAAAATCTAAGGAGGCCAATCAGAGGAGTGACTGTGATCTAAGGCGCTAGTAATAAGCCTATAAGGTGAGGGCACAACTGGTGGCGGTGACACGAGTATATGTGTAGATGCACAGAGGTGGATAAATGTGAAGATTGTATCTCCATGTATAGTCATATCACAAATCAACAAAAGGACTGTGTGTTTTTTTGCACTATCTATTGGAATTTATAAGGACACTGAGTGGAATATGGAGCACATTGCACTTTTTTGGTAAAAATGTCTTTTTTTATTATTGAATTTTATAGAGGATTGCACTTTACATTACATATATGTTTTTATGCACTTTTTGATATTTGTAATAGCTCTGCACTTATTTTAACTATTATAGAGCTACAGGATGCCATGTTTTTGCTGTAGTCCTGTAGTCAGCTTTTTGGTTACGACCCCCACCCAGCACTGCTATGATTGATTGACAGTGGCAGGCTATAGCAGCATGGAACATGCTCCCGCACTCAGGAAGAGGCTTTGCAGTCAGGTAATTGCCCAATCAAGTATTAAAAAGGTACATATATGTTGATTTTCTAAAAGGAATTTAAAGTACCATTAAACACACATCAGTAAAAAATATCAATAAATGATGTATTACATGCAGTTCATACCCACTCAGTCACTATAGGATTCATTTTCTGTATTCTGCGAAAAAACCTGGTTGATCCTGCTGTTCCCTGTCTCCCCCTTCTGTTCATGTCCTCACTGCAGTTGAGGATTTTGCAGAGCAGTGTTGGCAGCTAGGTGCACATGCTCAGTTTTCAGTGTATTTTCTACCCTGAGCATTTCCTTCCTATCACATCTGAGCAGCCTGTGTGACTATAGAGTCACACATGTGGGCGTATATACAGTAGTAAATGACAGCCCACTCCCTCCCTCCTCCTCCATGCCCACTAACCAGCTAAACACAATGGGGGTGTGATAACACATCTTGATTGATGGAGGTTTCACCTCCCTAGATGTGTCCATGTCCCTGGAGTCCCGGAAGGTGAGTATATCCTGCCAGGATATACATGCCACACCATGTTATAGCCAAAAAAATATTAAAGATTTGATTTCAAATATATATTTGTATGACAATTTAAAAGTTTATTGATATGAATTATTTATTTTTACTTTGTACTCCAAAGGCTTTTTTTTTTTTTTAACATGTGACCGACAGCAGAGAACTAGAAGCCTGCAGACAGGCTGAGAAACAGCTGTACATCGCTTAGGAAAGACAGTGATTCAATTTCTCTTTAATAAAATAATTGCAGTGCCATCATCTACATACAGAAAAAGAAGGGATAAGGTAAATTAAACAGTGTGTGTTAAGTATCACTTTAATTAGTTCTGAAAAAGTTTATTTTAATAGGATAACATTCTAATTTTAATTAACTTCACACACACTTAAAACATTCTAAAGTGCCAGTACTGAGTGAGGTAAAGAAAACACACAGCAAAACGATTTCAGTTTATTGAATCAGATACAATTTAAAACCCTACTCCAGCCAAATATCTTTTTCAATAGTGGAGAAGACTTAAACTTTCAGATTTGTACCTGACAAAAAGGAAGGGCGGCCAACTCAGCCTCTCAAAACACGGACTTTGTAGGCACAGCATGAAGCAGTAAATATAAAAAAATAAAAATGCTATTGGATATACATTAGAAATACAACAATAAAAAAAGATAGGGGAAGGGATGTTAAAAAAGCACCCTCCGTCTACAGGTCAGATTTGTACCTGATCTACCTTCTTGTACTTTTCTCTAGCATCCTGGCCATTAATTACCAAACAAAAATTAGAGAATGCAGGTGTCACTGGGACAGAAAGCCACAGATTGCAATAAAAACATTATCAAGAGTTGTAACCATTCCTAACAAAACACTAAAGTGCTTGTTTGTGTCCTTATAGGAGAGGTTTACCATAAAATCCTGACCAGACAGAAGGTAAGTGGAAAACTCCCCAATGGAGGAACAGGCAGTATCAAAAACTCTATAGAAGTCCTAACCCTAGACTTATCAAAAATAAAAATAACTTGGTTTTATGGCTATATGTATATTTTTTCTAAACAGTAAAATATTTTATTGTTTTTTTTTATTCATTTTCAGGTAATTCATTTTATTTTATAATATACAGTATGACTTTGGTCATTTGTTCTGTGACAAAATACCTTAATGCAATTTACAATAAGCAAATCTACTACTTCCAATAATGAGGGAATAGTTATACCCATCCAAGAAATAGTGCTGATAATTCTTCTGTAATGTTTATATTGTTTATACAACCTTCATTGCAAATGAAAGCAGTATGTGCTTTTCTAACACATACATTTCAGGCTCATGAGTTGATCAGAGAAATATACTAGGCATTAATGGTACTGACGGTAGAGTTGCTAAGGGACTGTAAGTAATGAAATTCCTGAAACACCATGACATGTTATAAATGAGATTATTAGTTTCAAGGTCTGAGCCACATAATTATACAACATTGTTTGTTGCCACTATCAAGTGGCATATTTAAAATGGGCAAATTTACTTTCCCAGACTCAACAAATACATCAGAGCGTAATTTTTCTAAGGAATCTTAAAGAGGAATTTCACCATATTTAGCCAAAACTAAATACCCACTCTCTAATAATTGCCCCTGTATACTACACACATGCATGATGCAAAAACCCATGCTTACACAGACATGATAATTTGGAATTGGAATTTTAGTAATTTCATAAAAATAAAGATATTATTTTTTTACTTTTTATAAAATATAAAGAATTGTGTAAAAGGTGAGGAAGTGATGAGAGGTAGATCATTTCATGGGTAAAGATCTTCTTTAAAGTTTTTTTTATTTGGTTTATTATGTCAATAAATATCCCAAGGCAAATGAAAAAATCAAGCATTCTTGCTAATGCTCAGATGTCTTGCTCACAATGCTGCAGAAGTAACATGTCATTGACCAGGACCACTATGAACCCCAAAGTGGGTGATGAGTAAGGCCATCTTGTAGTGTATACCCAAGCATTAATCACAGCTACTTGGTAATAATAATGGACAGGCCCAACACTCAAATAGGTTAAGCAAGACTTATAGATTTTACCAAAAGACCTATTGCACCACCACTGTGACCTCTTCAATACCTATTTCCTTCATTAGGCCCCAGATGGACTTCTTCTTAATTATTGTTAGCCTCATACATCATGAACCTTTAGCAAAAATTCTTCTGTGTTGCCCCATGCTTCTGTGTTGTGCATGCTTGCAAAACTGCAAATACCTATTATTTACAACAGTTGTAAATATGCTTTACAGCCCATACAGGAGGACCTTGTAATCTATTTGACTGCTGGAATCTTCCTTTGTATGTCAGAGCCTTCTGCCATGTTAAAAAGAGGGAGTGTACATTGCTATGCAGTCTGTTTTTGGCCCTCCCGCTCCCTACCTGCAACTGGTGTCTGCAGCTTTAATCACCCCCATGCAGGGCCTCTATGATGTGACAGTGCAAAAAACAAAACAAAAACAATAAATACATTTCTTAAGTACTGACATAATAGCTATCCACAAGTTGTAGATAAAGCTGCAAAGGAAGAAGGAGGAATAGTTTGGTTGTAAAATTATGTGGCCGTAGAACAGCCCGGTTGTTGGTAAAAAAAATGAAAGCAGTTGCTGCAGATTAATGTTGCTATTAGCAAGAGAAAACATAAGGTACTTCCCTCTGCTGTTGCTACTTCCTTCATCAGCCCAGAGCCGAGGATTTCTGCAAGATGGTGGGTTTTTGATGAAGCCATAGGGCAAAAAAAGTTTTGCAGGTATGCATTCCTGCACATTTTTTTTCCTATATATTTTACAAGAATTGCATAAAAGTTTTGTTTTGCTTAAGATAAAACCTGATATTTGCTTATTCAAAGCAAATCAATTGTTTACTTTAATTCCCCACTTCCAGCACCATATATATTACATACCTGTCCTTTGCTCCCCCACTTCTCCACTCAAGAGAAGAAATTAGCCAGTACTTCTTATGGCTATGGACTATGTGACTCTCTCCATGTGACAGCACTGGGCCAACTAGTGCTGTCAGACAGGGGTCCATAGCCCTGTGTAAAGTTTTTTACTCCAGTGACTCATAGGCTACACAGGACTTTTCTTCACTCCTGGCAAATGATTAGAGCAGTAAGGAAGCAAAAGGATGTCTGTATAAAGTGCACATTTTGTTTTGCTATTAATGGGCAAAGCACAGATATAGTTTGATTGGTGGGCTACATGTTATAGAATGGAGATACACTGCCAAAGGCCAGAGCTGAAATATTGAGAGCAGTATCTGAACAGAAGCAGAATTAAACCCCAAATTTTCACATATTACACCTTACCACTTACTTCTTAATTACGGTGGCTATAGTAGTTTAATTTATTTAGGATTTTTTTCCTTTATTTTCACTTGCTATTTTTTTTTAAGGTTTAATAGCTCTTTAAGCCAGTGGTGTATCTCCTGACATTTTGGAAACATATCTGTGAAAGGTTTTCGGTAACACAGAAAAGCTTCTTCTTAAAATAAATATTAATAACAGAAGAGAACAAAGGTATCGTAATTTAATGATTTTTTTTCTATCTATCTCTAACCTTGAAGGTGAAGAATACTAATTCATTAGGCTGTCTACAGGAGTGCCCAAAGAACCTGTCTAAATATGTTAGCTGAATCACCTATCTTATGTACTAGTGAAATGTATTAAATATAAGTGCTGTTCTTTTGAAAAGGGAAGAGGACAAAAACCATAGTGCTAAAAGCTTCCATCTGGCATCACCTTTATAACAGGTCTGTATGCTCATTAAAGTGAACCCGCTAAGACTCCAATTTAAACTTTTAAATATAAAAGTCTTGCCAATAAGCAGATACCACAAAATTACTGCTATTACCTTTACCAGCCAACTCTAGCTAGCTTCTTCTGTGCCCCTCTCTGATTTAGCTGAATTGTGTTAAGAAGGCCTTTATTTTGTGTTAAAGATCCGCCAATTGTCATCCCCTTGTTTAAAGACGAGGTCCAGCCGCCCCCCCTTTTGAAAAATTAAAAGTCAGCAGCTACAAATACTGCAGCTGCTGACTTTTAATATTAGGACACTTACCTGTCCAGGGATTTTGCGATGTCGGCACGCCAGCTGATCTTCAGATCGACTGTTGGGTGCAGCCGCTACCATTTTTGGTAAGGGAAACCGGCAGTGAAGTCTTTCGGTTACGCGCAAATTCCCTACTGTGCATGCACAAAGGAGGAAAGAGGAGGGAGGCCGAACTTCCGAGAGACGGCACAGGGGCGCCGTCTCCAGAAGTGGGGGACGGAACCTGTCAAATACAGGTACCCATCCCCCTGAATGGTGCCAAATGTGGCACTAGAGGGGGGGGCGGATAAGCAGAAGTTACACTTTTTAGTGGAACTCTGCTTTAATGAGAGTGCACTTATTGGTTGATTTACTAAAGGCAAATAGACTGTGTACTTTGCAAAGTGTACTTGCCCTCTGCAAGTGCAGTTGCTACAGAGCTTAGTAAATAAGGTAAGTCTTAACTTTGAAAAGAATACCCAATCACGTGCAAGGAAAAAAAAACTGCCTTTTTTCTTGCACATTATTGGATGATGGAAGTCAGCAGAGCTTCTGCTCATTTACTAAGCTCTGGAGCTAAAGGCTGAACTAAAATGACATGAACAAATCAGATAAACAAACAGTACACATATAAGGGATGGATGTGTCGTGTCCTTCCATGTCTGCTCTGAACGTTGTTCATGAATCGGCACATATATCCTTACCGGCATTGTACTACACTGATTGATCCACTGTTAAACTAAATCACCTAACAACCACAGGGATATACTGCCAATAAACATCAGACACAATGGATTATAAACCTGGTGGGCAATTGATTTATAAGTAATCAATCAAAAGTTCCTCTTTCTTTTTATTGATTAAAAAAGAACTCAGAAAAGCTTTGCAAGCCTTTTAATTAATAAGAGCACACAGCAGAGTCTGAAGTAAACCTCCTGCTCTTTTAAATGTGCTAACTAAACTGATTTCTGCCTGTTTATGTTCTAGAGATGTTTAAGCGGTAGTAAGGTCCACTTTGCAATTTTTACCTACAGGTGAGCCTATAATAAGGCAAGTAAAATTAATATCTTCTAAACGTGCACCATTTAGGAGATATTCTTCACCCTGGATGGAGACCTCACCAGCACATGTGCTCTGAAGGTTTGACATACCATGCCGGACACTCAGAGTTTCGTGCCAGAACCGAGGGAGCGCCGGAGCCCCCAAACCCGGTAGAAAAGACCGGCAGAAAATGTCAGCCCTCTCAGGTGTTTTTTTTTTAAACTCTACTGTGGTTTACTACCGCTTTAAACACATCAGTGAAACTATTAAAAGTTAATAGGTCAGGGTAGGGGTGGCACTGCAAATAGGGTTATCAGCTAGCAGTTCTTTATACAAGCTGAGATTACTTTACTAGCCTAATTATAGATCCTGGGTCCAGTATAGGTGAGAACAGTATAGGTGAGTGCAGTATAGGTGAGATCAGTATAGGTGAGTCCAGTATAGGTGACATCAGTATAGGTGAGTCCAGTATAGGTGAGTCCAGCATAGGTGAGTTCAGTATAGGTGAGATCAGTATAGGTGAGTCCAGTATAGGTGAGTCCAATATAGGTGAGTCCAGTATAGGTGAGATCAGTATAGGTGAGTCCAGTATAGGTGAGATCAGTATAGGTGAGATCAGTATAGGTGAGTCCAGTATAGGTGAGTCCAGTATAGGTGAGTCCAGTATAGGTGAGTCCAGTATAGGTGAGTCCAGTATAGGTGAGATCAGTATAGGTGAGTCCAGTATAAGTGAGTTCAGTATAGGTGAGTTCAGTATAGGTGAGTCCAGTATAGGTGAGATCAGTATAGGTGAGTCCAGTATAGGTGAGTTCAGTATAGGTGAGTCCAGTATAGGTGAGTCCAGTATAGGTGAGTCCAGTATAGGTGAGTCCAGTATAGGTGAGATCAGTATAGGTGAGTCCAGTATAGGTGAGTTCAGTATAGGTGTGTTCAGTATAGATGAGTCCAGTATAGGTGAGTTCAGTATAGGTGAGTTCAGTATCGGTGAGTCCAGTATTGGTGAGATCAGTATAGGTGAGTCCAGTATAGGTGAGATGAGTATAGGTGAGTTTAGTATAGGTGAGTCCAGTATAGGTGAGATCAGTATAGGTGAGTCCAGTATAGGTGAGATCAGTATAGGTGAGTCCAGTATAAGTGAGATCAGTATAGGTGAGTCCAGTATAAGTGAGATCAGTATAGGTTAGAGAATTTACGTTGCTTTTACTAATAGTTCCATTTAGAATTTGCAATACAATACTTGTTACAGTATAGGTGAGTTCAGTATAGGTGAGATCAGTATAGGTGAGTCCAGTATAGGTGAGTCCAATATAGGTGAGTCCAGTATAGGTGAGATCAGTATAGGTGAGTCTAGTATAGGTGAGTCCAGTATAGGTGAGATCAGTATAGGTGAGTCCAGTATAGGTGAGTCCAGTATAGGTGAGTCCAGTATAGGTGAGATCAGTATAGGTGAGTCCAGTACAGGTGAGATCAGTATAGGTGAGTCCAGTACAGGTGAGTCCAGTATAGGTGAGATCAGTATAGGTGAGTCCAGTATAGGTGAGTCCAGTATAGGTGAGATCAGTATAGGTGAGTCCAGTATAGGTGAGATCAGTATAAGTGAGTTCAGTATAGGTGAGTTCAGTATAGGTGAGTCCAGTATAGGTGAGATCAGTATAAGTGAGTCCAGTATAGGTGAGATCAGTATAGGTGAGATCAGTATAGGTGAGTCCAGTATAGGTGAGTTCAGTATAGGTGAGTCCAGTATAGGTGAGTCCAGTATAGGTGAGTCCAGTATAGGTGAGATCAGTATAGGTGAGTCCAGTATAGGTGAGTTCAGTATAGGTGTGTTCAGTATAGATGAGTCCAGTATAGGTGAGTTCAGTATAGGTGAGTTCAGTATCGGTGAGTCCAGTATTGGTGAGATCAGTATAGGTGAGTCCAGTATAGGTGAGATGAGTATAGGTGAGTTTAGTATAGGTGAGTTTAGTATAGGTGAGTCCAGTATAGGTGAGATCAGTATAGGTGAGATCAGTATAGGTGAGATCAGTATAGGTGAGTCCAGTATAGGTGAGATCAGTATAGGTGAGTCCAGTATAAGTGAGATCAGTATAGGTGAGTCCAGTATAAGTGAGATCAGTATAGGTTAGAGAATTAACGTTGCTTTTACCAATAGTTCCATTTAGAATTTGCAATACAATACTTGTTACCTAAAGTGGCTAGGCATGTGTCTGTTTCTTTCTATGATGACACACCTATGAAGTAAAGGTAATGAAAGCAATAAACCACCTATTAAAGCAGTAGAATAATGGATACCAGGAAGCTCAGAAATGCTTCAACAAATGTGAATAAGTATATTAGGGGCCTCTTTATAGTGAAAAGCAGATCCACACTTTAATGGACATCGCAGTGTGTACTCCACACTGTGTAACCATTTTACAAGTAATTTATAAAAGGTTTTAAAAACAGTGTCCCATGGATAATGCTACTTTAAAGCCCAATGCCAAGAATTAGAAAAATCCCACCCTTGTTGTGACCCCCCCCCCCTTTATTCTCCTTACAATGCAAGGGGTAATTACTCATTATGTCAAGGGGTGCCAGAATAAGGAGAAATGCAGACCCCATTCCACGCTAAAGCAGGGTCCCTCCAGCAGTGATCTGCATCATCCTCTCTAAGCTGCTCATGGCAGCAGTTAAACACTAGACATGTGCAGTTTGTTTCGTGCCAAACTGAAATTCTGACATATTTTCATTTTTCAGGAAATTCGAATGTAGCCGAATTTTGAAATTGCAATAGTACCAAATTTAAATGAATCCAAAATAACAAAACAAAATTGTCCGAAATTAGAATAGATTTGAATAGTTTTCAAATCCATTTCAAAACGTTTTCGAATTTGAATAGTTTTCGATTTGTTTTCTAATTTCCAAAGAGAATAAAATAGAATTGAAAATAAAGTAATAGAATAGAAAAAAATATAATGGAATAGAAAAGAACAGAATAGAAAAAAAATATAATGGAATAGAAATGAATAGAACAGAAAAGAAAAGAATAGAATATAATAGAGTAAAACAGAACAAAATAGAACAGAACATAAAAGAATAGAAACAAATAGAATAGAATAAAAAAAAAATAATAGAATTAATTAAATAGAATATTACTATCTTCTGAAATTCGAATTTCAAGTAGACAAAATTTGAATACATAAGAAAAGAAGAGAATAGAAAAGAATAGAATAGAAAAAAAGGATAGATTAGAATAGACTATAATAGAATAGAAAATAATAAAAAAAAAGAATAGAATAGAAAGAATATAACAATTTCCAAAAATGCAAATAGAATCAATTCGAATTTGCAGCATTGTCAGTCTGAAGGGGATGGGGAGCATTATATGTACTAGTAGATTTAGAATAACAAATTGAAGTCAAACTCCAGCTAACAGTTACACCAACACATACAACAGCATGTTTTTCTTTTTGGGATCAAGATTTCTAGTAAATAAAAGCTGATCATTTTAAGCACCAATGTCAGTGTTAAATAGGTTGCCTCAATATTCTAGAGCTGGCCATACCTGAAATTGGGTTTGTTCAGCAGGGACCGGCTGAATTTGATCTATGTATTGGCAGGCTGGTTGTACACAAGTTGATCTATTGATTGACTCGTGTACAACCTTCCTGTTGGGTTTTTCTTGATCAGTGCCCCTCTCTATAGCCGGCAACACTGATACTTGTATTTTGACGGCGGAGAGGGCTGCCCACTACCAGAAAACAACACCACAGCAGGAGGGATTCCCCTGAGGCATTTTCTTTCATTCAACCTGCTGGTTGAACAAAAAGAAAGATTCATAGTGTAATTAAACATTAATCATTTCAAAACTGAATTTCTGTCTATCATTGGCTCTGCCCATCAGAGAGGCCTCATTGATCAAGATTTATAAAATTACCTTAATGTACGAAACCCCAGACTGGCCACATTCTATGCCTTACCTAAAATAAATAAACACCCAACTAAACCTCCTGGTAGACCCATAGTATCAGGCATTGGCTCCCTCACGGAAAATGCCAGTCGCTTGGTCGATTCTATACTCATGCTGCATGTATTGGCATTACCTTCGTACACTAGGGACACACTGGACCTCCTCAAACTTATTGAAGGCATGGTTGTACCTCCTGATGCCCTGCTTGTGACTCTGGATGTCTAGGCTCTGTACTCCAGCATCCCTCACGAGAAGAGCATCAGGACAGTACGTACCTTTTTGCACGAGCAGAATCATCACCGCTGGGAATACTGCAAATTCATCCTGGACCTCTTGCAGTTCATATTAACGCGCAATTGTTTCATTTTTAAAGAGTCCCACTTCCTCCAGGTACAGGGGGTGGCTATGGGCACTTGCTGTGCACCAGCCTATGCCAACCTGTACCTGGGGCATTGGGAACGAACTATCTTCTCTGATGACTCTTTATCGGATTATACGAGCCAGGCGTTATGCTGGCTACTTTATATTGATGATATATTCATCATTTGGTCAGGCACCACTGCTACACCTTTATTGATATCTTAAATCACAACCAATTAAAAATTTACAGTATCTAGTGATGTATCTAAAATTGTCTTCCTTGATCTTACCATCTTTAAGGACAGTAATGGTTGTCTGGCCTCCACACTTTTCAGAAAAGAAACAGCAGGCAACACACTTTTACATGCTGATATTGGCCACCCATACACTTATCTGCAGTATACTAGACATGTGCATTCGTTTTCGTCCGAATGCATTTTCGTCCGTATTTCAGGTATTTTCGTTATTGTTTTAACAAACGATAACGAAAGTGCAGAATCCGAAAAACAAAAGATCCGACATAAACAAATGCTTTATTTTCATTTTCGGTGCTACAACAGTTCGATATAGATAGGAGATTCGACATGATGATGACAATAACAATCTGTGTCCATCAAACCTGTGGTCGAATGTGCCTAACCTTAACTCTAGTAGTCCAAGATTATTTTACATAAAGAGAAAAGATTCGACATAGGGAGAAAAGATTTGACCTAGGGGAGAAAAGATTTGACCTAGGGGAGAAAAGATTCGACGTAGGGGAGAAAAGATTCGATGTAGGGGAGAAAATATTGCTGCTGGAATTGGGTGGGGGAAGTAAAATAAAAATAATGATGATGATGAATGTTATTGGCTGATTGTAACCAAAGAGGAGGAGCAGTAAAATAGCTAGAACTAAGTACACACGTACTTTGGCTTATGGTGTCTGTTGAAAGTTCTAAGAAGATTTGATGGAGCAGGTAAACTATACGACATCGTACAGTTTAGCTGCTCCGTCGAATCTTCTTTGAACATTCGACAGACACCATAAGCCTTCAATGACAGATTCGACCTTAATTTGGATTTTCGGACATATGCAATTTTTAACGAAAAACGAAATAAATAAAAATGAATTTCGGGAGTAACTAAATAAATGTATTTTTCGGACGAAAATGAAATTCCGAAACAAAATATTTCAGTGTGCACATGTCTACCATATGCACAGTATTTGAGGCTTCGCCAAAACTGTACGCACACTGATGAATTTAAACTACAGGCAAACATACTTTGCGATCGTTTGAAGGCAAGGGGCTACAGCAAATCTCTACTACGCAAAGCATATAACAAGGCATTGCGTCAATCACGCAATTCCTTGTTATACAAAACTAAGACTATGAAATCCAACCAAACAGTAAGATATATAACTAGATACTCTGAACATCATGCTGAACTGTGTAACATTTTGACAGCACATTGGTCCTTGCTTCGGGATGATCCTGTTCTCGCTAAATATGTTAGTCCTACTCCTGATATTACCTTTCATAGGTCTAGGTCTCTAGGTGATAAACTTACCTCAAGCCATTATTCTAATAACCGATTATGCCAATATCACCCTAATGGTATTACTAGATGTGGTAAATGCACCTTCTGTCCCTGGATTCATACAGGTACTTGCTTCATACTCTCTAATGGCCAAGTTTTTACCCCCACCTTTCATGCCGATTGTGAGACTCAAGGAGTTGTTTACTTAATGACCTGTAAATGCAAAGCTTTTTATGTGGGTAAAACCGCTAGACAATTTTGATCCCGTATTAAAGATCATGTCTATTACTCTGCGGGTGGCAAGATGGTCACCTCAGTGAGTAGACATCTCGATTTATACCATAAATTCGACACCTCGGTGGTTTCCTTTATCGCTCTTGCAGTTATCTCAAAGGACCCACGACGGCGATTGGGATAAACAAATTCTTAGGAAGTAAACTTTGTGGATAGAGTGCCTGGATGCCATCCATGCGCCTGGCATTAATGAGGCTCAGTCCTATAAACCATTTCTGTAACCCATTTGATTTTTACTCTCATCAGTCTTTGTCCTATCATGGCCGTATGTCTCCAGTCACATACTATGACCTATTCTCTAGTCCACTACAAAGTTGATCTAGATCGCATTATTAATGCTTTATATCAATATTTTGTTCATTGCTAGGTCAGTCTGTGGTCCCCCTTTTTTGGGCATTGATCACTGTTACTGCCATCTGTAATTATTGATAATTTTGTCTCTCTGTACATTTAAAATTTTGGTTATCATAGTTCTGTTGTACCTATTTGGCTATTACTGTCCAGCAGTTTGTCCCCTGTGTTTTCCTGGCTCACTCAGTGCAGATGGATGGTATCAGGGTTACACTTCAGTCACTACGCGGCCACCCAGCGTCACACCATTTATACATCTGTTGGTGTGGCGCATGCTTGGCCAGCGGGGGGGAGCTCTTTGCTCTCCACTTCCACTGACAATTGCCAGTCACTCCTAATGCTTCCCCTTCTAATGCGGCGTCATTACGTTCAGATGGCGCGATCACTGATCGGGCGCATGTGCAGTGACGTTTGGGCCGGTCCGGATGATGTCACATCGGCTTAGCCAATTTGCTGATGACGGGCGGGACGTACATACAAATAGGATAGGGTTGAGGCACTTTTCAACAGCTGACACTACTGATGGTTGCTGGATTACTCCAGCTCGCTGGTTCTGGGGGGTCCGTGTTATTAAGGTATGCTCTGTTCAATTACCTCTCTAACCTTATGGGCTGTTTGTACTCATTGCAGAGTCCTACCCTGTATACTATTCTTACCTGGTCATGCTGTTTACATTATAGGTTTTCCTCTTTATATCTCCCTTGTTCTTTTTTGTTCTATATTATACAATATACTCCGCGTCTTTACTTTGACTCTGTGCGGGTCCCCTGGCATCACTTTCCCCCTATATTTACAACATTTCTCTCTGGGTTTATCACCCAATTGATGAGTTTGTTGCAATTTATCTATTCTATTAAGTATTTTGACTATTGTCATTCTTTATTATTATCAAATGTTCTATGTTCCTTTATAGGCATTAATTAAACTAGGACCTCGTTGTATATACTTTCCCCATCACCGAGCACCTCCGTTACCATCTTGTAGGTATCTCTCCCCTCATTTTTGGTTTTAAATTCTCCACTCTAATATACTATATATAGTAAGTACTACCTTTTTTCCTATTAAACTGTAACACTGGGCTATAATTACCGACCAATTATTTTGGATATAGATAAAAATATTGTTACCACTATTGAGTATGGTATTTCTGACCATTCTTTAAAATTTCTCATATAGTAATTGCCCTATTAATTAGTCCCTTACCTCTAAATTCTGTCACAATGTTATGTATGCCCCCGTAGTGATCATATGTGTTCCCTTCTACCTATCTTGCACTGCCTGAGTTTGGTACCACAGGATTATTCGGCTGTGACGTTTTATGACATTTATCTGTGCTGTTAGATTACTCTATATTAATTGTATGTTTTTCTATTCCTGTTAGCCACAATTATTCTATGCTCCTGAAGAAGCGTGAATGCACGCGCAACATGTTGAGCACACTTCTATGTTGAAATATCATTACCACCTGTCTGCTGTTCAGCTATACTCTCGGATCTTCACTTACTATGCAATGATGCCCTTATTTCCGAGTCTTTTCATAGACGTATGGTCTCGCACGGCAGTAATTACAATGAGTACATATGTATCTAGATTTTTTGTGTTTTATGCAAATGTATATTTTTATGCTTTTTCAATAAATATTTTTGTATTAACTTCAGTGTTACTGTGCCTAAAAAGTCCAAAGTCCCCCCCCCCTTTTTAACAAACAATTTATAGGACGTGGCACCCTCTTACTTTATGTGTATCCACAGTATCACTCTGTGCTATGATACTATCTAATTGTTATAGTGTAGGGGCTGCCTTACTGATACATTTGCAGGGGAGCTTGTTCTGTTGAAAAATAATAGACTTACTGGCTGGATCACCAGATGAAAATAAAAAAAAGAAAGGCTAAAGAAAAATAAAGCAGTCATCGCATCTAAAAATTGAAAAGCTGCAATTTAATAAAATGTTTGCTTTTAGTTTTAATACAGCTTTAAACATTTTTAAAGCAGCCTTTGGAGATTTATTATAAAGCACAATATCGCTTTTATGCCTGACATATTTACTATTTTATAACAGACATTGCCACTGTTCCTCTACCAGATCTATCATTGTTATTTTGATGTGTTTATGTAGCTAATATTCTATTGACATCCTAATCCATGAACTCATCTGGCCAGTGTAGTATTTATCTTCTGTTTTATGTCAGTATATTTGATATGTCTGGAACAATATTCTTTTTTTACAGTCATTGCACCACACAGTATTATATATTGTAGCTCTGGCCTTATTTATCACTGATTATGGAAAGAACTGCCTTAGACAGTCTGTGTTGCTCTACCATAATCAGATTTAAACCTGTACAGAAAAATAATAGAAGGGTGACCATGATTGGTTGCCAGAGACATTTTGATAAATAAATTTAAAAAAGAATCCTATTACGATGAAGCATGGTTCTTGTAGTGTACTATGATGTATGAATATGCAATGCTGTCTAAAATAATTTGTGTTTCTCATTCTATATGAAAATGTTAAAGCTGAACTCCAGGCAGATAACTACAGCCGTGGCCAAAAGTTTTGAGAATGACACAAATATTATTTTCACAAAGTCTGCTGCCTCAGTTTTTATGATGGCAATTTGCATATACTCCAGAATGTTATGAAGAGTGATCAGATGAATCACAATTAATTGCAAAGTCCCTCTTTGCCATGAAAATGAACTTAATCCCATAAAAAACATTTTCACTGCATTTGTGAAGAAGGCTTCAGGGCGCCCAAGGGAGTCCAGCAAGCTCCAGGACCGTCTCCTACAGTTAATTCAGCTGCGAGATCGGGGCACCATCAGTGCAGAACCTGCTCAGGAATGGCAGCAGGCAGGTTTGAGTACATCTGCATGCACATTGAGGAGAAGACTTTTGGAGGATGGTTTGGTGTCAAGAAGGGCAGCAAAGAAGCCACTTCTCTCCAGGAAAAACATCAGTGACAGATTGATATTCTGCAAAAGGTACTGTACAGGGATTGGACTGCTGAGGACTGGGGTAAAGTCATTTTCTCTAAAGAATCCCCTTTATGATTGTTTGGGGCATCCGGAAAAAAACCTTGTCTGGAGACAGAAAGGTGAGCACTACCATTAGTCCTGTGTCATGCCAACAGTAAAACATCCTGGAGCATTCATGTGTGGGTTACTTCTCAGCCAAGGGAGTGGGCTCACTCACAATTTTGCCTAAGAACACAGTCATGAATAAAGAAGGGTACAAAAACATCCTCCGAGAACAACTTCTTCCAACCATCCAAGAACAGTTTGGTGATGAACAATGCCTTTTCCAGCAGGATGGAGCACCTTGCCACAAGGCAAAAGTGATAACTAAGTGGCTTGGGGAACAAAACATCAACATTTTGGGTCCATGGCCAGGATACTTTCCGGACCTTAATCCCATTGAGAACTTGTGGTCAATCCTCAAGAGGTGGGGGGAAGAAATAACCCCCCCCCCCCCCACACACACACAAATTCTGACAAATTCCAAGCATTGATTATGCAAAAAAAGAATGCTATCAGTCAGGGTGTGGCCCACAAGTTAATTGACAGCATGCAGAGGTCTTGAAAAAGAAGGGTATCAACGGCAAATATTGACACTTTGTCAATAAAAGCCTTTGACACTTATGAAATGCTTGTAATTACACTTCAGTATACTATAGTAAAATTTAATAAAAAGATCTAAAAACTCAGAAGCAGCAGATTTTGTGAAAATTAATATTGGTGTCATTCTCAAAACTTTTGGTCATGACTGTACACAGATGAACTATTTACATGGGAGTTGTTTTACCTACTAAAGGATTTCTGTTCAGCCACTTCTGGGAAATACAAAACTCTGCCACGCACCACAGCCCTGTATGGCAGGGCAGCAGACCTGTTTTTTTTTTTTCAACTGCAGTTCATTTACACTGACAAGCCTTGTACCTCCCCCAGCTTGTGACTGGACAGCAAAAGGAGAAGCAGCAGACTGATGAGCTCATCTGTTTTCTGCTCCATCTGCATGTTCCTTGTCAACACATTGGCACCTGACTTGTGCCAGCTTCTTGTGCCGCTTCTCCCTCTACTAGTCCAAGCTCTGCTGTATGGGGGATTGCAAGCACCTGATACCAAGTTCTGTACTGTACTGTGTCTCTGTGTGTAGGTGGGCATCTCGGTAGAGTCAAAGTTTTGTTTTCTTATTGTCAGAGCCTCTAGCAAGGAGAAGAGTGAGCAGCATAGCAGTGTCCTCACCAAATCTCACTACAAATCTGGTGAAACTAACAGACAGAAGCAGCAGTGCCTTAGATCTTGCACTGCAGATGAACAGCTATGAGGCTAAAGGGGCAGAAGTCTTTTGAAATACCCACATACTAGGGAATGCACTGTGTTTTCTCCAGACAAAAGGTAGACCGTGTGTACAGGGCATAAGTAGAAGTTCAGTGAGTGTTGATTTGCGCTTTTCATTTTGCGCTTTTCATTTTGCGCTTTTCATTTTGCGCTTTTCATTTCGCGCTTTTCAGTTTGTTTCTGAATGGTCGTTCGTCAACCAGATGTGTTGCAGAATCGGAGGAGATAACGTGTAATTTATTATTGGCCTTGGAGTTATTGCTTTGACCCAAGTCCAGTCCAGGAACAGGAGGAGGAGGATTTCTTGGACCAAAAATTGGTTGCTTTATTAATCATGACCAATTATGTCATATGCCTTTGCTGCGGGAGCTCCAGGAGAATAATCCAGATGATTTTCTGAATTATCTCCGGATGACGGACCCCTGCTTTCACCAACTCTTGGCATTGCTGACCCCCTATATTAAGAAGCAGGACACATGCATGAGGCTTTTATTTTATTTTTTGGTTGAATAATGATTTGACTTGGTATACAGTATTTTCTATATTTCTGGATGCATAGAATGCAATTTTTGGTTAAGTTCTATTGGCAGATAGCATGTCTAATTTTATTTGTTTTTGTTTTTTTAATGCACAATAAAAAAATGTGGAGAATATTACTTGGCTATGTGTTTTACTTCAAATGACAGTTTGGTAGTAGGTAGTTACATTTTAAAAAAACATAATGTAAATATGACAAGGGACACCAACATACCCTGTTTTCCCGAAAATAAGACCTAGCGTGATTGTCGGTGATGGCTGCAATATAAGCCCTACCCTGTTTCCCCAAAAATAAGCCCTACCCTGAAAATAAGACCTACAAGGACTTTAATTAGGGCTTATTTGGGGGGTAGGGCTTATATTGCAGCCATCACCGACAATCACGCTAGGTCTTATTTTCGGGGAAACAGGGTAGTTGTATCTTTGATCTTAAAAACTACGAGATAATGGTGTTGTGGTAACTTGCACCAAAAAAAAAAATAACAAGCATAATAATATTATTCTTGATATCACTAGAAAAAAAAAGCCTTTGAAAATTCATTTGCAATAACTCCATCAGTATCACCAGCAAAGCAGCTTCATTATTATCCCAAAGAAGAAGAGAACGTGCGCTGCATTTCGAGATTTCATAATTTTCCACGTCACAAATGTTAATTCTGCATTACGAACAGTGGTTTACAAGACCGACCGCTTCTGGCTCGTCCTTGCTTCTGAGCATGCGTGTTTGTACTTTGGACTTTTGTCCGACGTACTTGTGTACACACGCTTGGAAAATCGGACAACAGACCGTTGTCCACGGAATTGTTTCCCATAAGTTTAAACGCATATACTATATATTGCCCTGTCAAGAGAATTATGTATTGTATGTGGCAAGATATACTCTAGACATCTATGTGTATATATTGTATGGGGAAAATGTTACAGTTTGATAGGAGTCCCTTTTTATTCCTGATACTTACATAATGTTGATGTTTTAACATATTCTGTGATAAAAATTCTTTTGTATGATTTTTTTTACTTTTTATTTATTTATTTATTTATTTTTCCACCTTGAAGCAATTGCAAGTTTTCTTAACAGGTTACATATTTTCTTGGTGATTTTTTAACTTTGTCTGCATGGTAAAGTCTTTTTGGAGGTACGGGGAACATCCCTTTTTCCTCGCACACCATATTTTTGTTTCCCTGACTGACAAGCTCTTCATTGATATCACCCTCCTGCAGGACCTCTGGTGACTATGTACCTCTCTCTGTACCTATTTACTATTTCAGAAGGTCAGAGTACAAAAATATACAGGATTCGGTTTCCCTATAGTACAGATACAACTTGCAGCACTTGTTCTGCTACTGTACACAGGGAAGTCAGTCATTATTTGCATTCCTTATT
Source organism: Lithobates clamitans (assembly GCA_037952925.1). Taxonomy (NCBI): domain Eukaryota; kingdom Metazoa; phylum Chordata; class Amphibia; order Anura; family Ranidae; genus Lithobates; species Lithobates clamitans. Next base: position 6,533,569 of record JBBGZY010000098.1, read on the forward strand.
TCCTGCGCTTCAGTTTTCACAAGATGCGTGTACCAGACAACTTGTTATATTTTGTTCACAATAAAACATTTATCTTCATAACTTTTCTGTGAAGGTTTCTTTTTTGATATATTTTCTTGCATTTCAATTTCTTTAGCTTGACTCTCAATACTTCCTACATAAATGTATTGCCAAGCTTATCAAACTATAAAACTCAATTTAAGTTGAAATCTGGCATATGCACATATTGTCTACGTGCCAGAGGTATATGTATTCTTGCTGTATTCTAATGCCCCGTACACACGATCAGACATTGATCGGACATTCCGACAACAAAATCCATGGATTTTTTCCAACGGATGTTGGCTCAAACTTGTCTTGCATACACACGGTCACACAAAGTTGGTTGGAAATTGCGAACGTCAAGAATGCGGTGACGTACAACACGTACAATGAGCCGAGAAAAATGAAGTTCAATAGCCACTGCGGCTCTTCTGCTTGATTCCGAGCATGCGTGGAACTTTGTGCGTCGGAATTGTGTACACACGATCGGAATTTATGTGAACGGATTTTGTTGTCGGAAAATTTGAGATCCAGAGCTCAAATTTTGTGCGACGGAAATTCCGATGGAATATGTCCGATGGCGCCTAGACACAGTCGGAATTTCCGACAAAAGGCTCCCATCGAACTTTTTCCGTCGGTAAATCAGACTGTGTGTATGAGGCATTAGTGTGCTTTGTGTATTTCTTTCAGATCTGTGCAGTATTCCAGCATTTAACTTCTATTCTCTGCAGAAGCTTACTGTATGTAAGATCAGTCACTGCTAGTCTCTGTCCTTATGCAGGGTGTCTGGTCTTGTATCCGCCCCCTTGTCATTTTCTTTAGGTGTCCTGTAGTGGGTGGATCTAATGGGTCCCTCCCACAGCTCTGGTCTCTGCACGAGTTATGTACAACATAGTGAGTACGGTAAGTCATTGAGTTTGCAAAGGCATCAGGTGCACACTATGTGGGTTTATATATCCTTAAGTCCCGGTTCACATATATGCGATGTGGGAACCAGCGTGATTCCAGTGCAGGTTCCCGCATCACATGTTACCTGCCGGCGGTTCACACTGACATCTGCAAACCGCTGTTGATGTCAATGCAAAGTTAATGACACCCTCAGATCAGTTCGCAGTGAGAACTGCCAAAGAGTGCAGGAATCGAATCTCATGGGTGTGAGCACCCATACAATCTGATTCCAATGTGGACCAAAAAAAGGGTCCTGCACCATTTTGGTACGAATGCGATGCAAATTCAGCCATACAATTTGTATGGCTGAATTTGAATCACACAGACATCGCATGTGATCTGCTCAGCAGTGCGGTGCGAATTACATGCGATGTCTAACATTGCACCAGTGTGAACCCAGCCTTATGGCTTTAAAGAAACATGTTTTAAAAAAAAAGTTTTTATGCCTGGAGTTCACCCTTAAATGTCAAATATAACGATTTGTTTACTTTTCATGTAATAGTGTGCCTTTGTTTGTAATCCAGGTGCATAATAAAAACCTGAGATGCAAATAAGTGCAGATTGTTATCTAATTGTGTAAATAAAACATTTTAAGAACAACTTAATGTGATTCGGTTGCCTTGTGTAAGAACAGAGTGTTAAAGAGAAGATGGAAACTGTTAAATTGTTAAAGCAGCCTTTCATCTATAAAGGGATTTTCTCTCCACCCCGCCTCTTACAGAATTGGGTAATTTCCCCCGACTATTTAGAAAGGTTTGTTGAGTTCTTTGTGCTTCACCACAGCACTTCATCCTTCGTCATCTAGGCAAGAATGATATTGGGCCTCCACTTCCTCCTGGGATTTACATCACACATTCCAGGACACATCCCTTTGCTGAGCAGCATTTGCATGCCGCAAGATTCTTTGCCTGTATGCACATGTCATGCATCGTTGGGGCCTGTGGCACATTTGTACACACACATTTTGGTCCTGCGCATGTATATACAAGCCACAGGTTTGTACAAAGTCCTATTCCAAAAACCAGAAGCACATGTGCACAAGTGCAGGAGTACCCCCACACATGTGAACATGTGCCACAGGTCCTGGCCAGGTCCCAAAGACCTGGTAGATACCTGTTAAACATCTGTGCACATACAGGATATCCAAAGATGGCGGCATGGAAAAATTGGGGTGGGGTTGCCAATAGTTCTTTTTTAAAATTTATGCAGTTTGTTTGTTTTAACTGGTTGTTTTAACTACTTAAGGACCGGAAGGAATTGCCCCCTTAATGGCCAGGCCATTTTTTACGATACGGCACTGTGTCGTTTTAAAGTGGTTGTAAACCCTGTTACACCACTTTTACCTACAAGTAAGCCTATAACAAGGTACCTTGAATATCTCCTAAACTTGTACAGTATATGCGCTGCTGCCGACGTCATCGGCGCATGCACACTGAAGAAACGGGCCGCAGTGCAGCTTCTTCAGGAGTCTTGCCCTGACCAGTGGCTCCTGCGCACGCGCGGGAGGAACGTCATTGCAGCTCAGGCCGATCACAATGCCAGAGCCGCGAACCCGGAAATAACTCCGGTGGAAGATGTCCGCGCTGTACTTGGAGGGCCGACTCCGATCCAGGGCATCATTCTAAGGTAAGTATTTCATAATGCGTTAGTATGCAATGTATACTAGCTCTTTATGCCTTTGTCTTGCAGGGTTTGTTTTTTTTGGGGTTTTTTTTCCAAGGTTTACAACCTCTTTAACTGACAATTGCGCGCTCATGCGACACTATACCCAAACAAATTTTATGTCCTTTTTTACTCACAAATAGAGCTTTCTTTTAGTGGTATTTGATCACCTGTGCGTTTTTTTTTTTTTTTTTTGCCCTATAAACAGGGCCGTCTTTAATATTGATTGGACCCTGGGCAAATATTTTCTTGGGCCCTCCGAATCCACTTATCAACTATTTGGGGGCAGTGGGAGCCCAAGGAGCAGTTGCTTGGGCCCCACAACAAAGTCTGGGTCAAATAATATCACACTGCAGTGGCTCATGGTGCAGGACGTATGCTACAATTTTTTTTTTAGGTCTTTAGGACAAATAGGTATGTTTTTCAAGGTAGTGCTCAGGAATATTTAGCAAATATAGATACTCGCTATAAGGGCAGGCTCACATTATAGCAGAGAGATGCGTTGTTCTGTAGAAGAAAATCTTTTGTTTTCTGTGTACCCTGTTCACGCTTTAACACAGCGGGGCATAGCGATGCTGGAAAATACAGACGTGTTGCATTTTTCCACACCGTTCCGCAGCTGCCTGCGTGTTGCTGCATTTCTATGCATGGCAGATGGGCTGACCTACAAAGAAATTAATGGAATGTCACTTTGGGGTTTATTTACTAAAGCTGGAGAGTGCAAAATCAGGCTCACTTCTGCATAGAAACCAATCAGTTTCTAACCTCATCTTGTTCAATTAAGCTTTGGCAATAAAACCTGGAAGCTGACTGGTTTCTATGCAGAAGTGAGCCTGATTTTGCACTCTCCATTTTTAGTAAATAAACCCCAAAGTGACATTATATTAACCACTTCAGCTCCAGAACTATTTACCCCCTTCCTGACCAGAGCACTTTTTGTGATTCGGCACTGCGTCGCTTTAACTGACAACTGCGCAGTCGTGCGACGTTGTACCCAAACAAAATTGATGTCCTTTTTTTCCCACAAATAGAGCTTTCTTTTGGTGGTATTTGATCACCTCTGCGGTTTTTATTTTTTGTGCTATAAACAAAAAAAGAGCGACAATTTAAAAAAAAGCAATATTTTTTACTTTTTGCTATTTCTCAGTTTAGGCCGATATGTATTCTTCTACATATTTTTGGTAAAAAAAAAAAAATCACAATAAGCGTATATTGATTGGTTTGCGCAAAATTTATAGCGCCTACAAAATAGGGGATAGTTTTACGGCATTTTAATTATTAATTTGTTTTATTAGTAATGGTTGTGATCTGCGATTTTTATGGTGACTGCGACATTATGGCGGACATATAAGACACTTTTGACACTATTTTGGGACCATTGTCATTTATACAGCGATCAGTGCTATAAAAACGCACTGATTACTGTGTAAATGACACTGGCAGTGAAGGGGTTAACCACTAGGGGGCGATGAAGGGCTTCAACACACATGACAGAGATCACTGCTCCCGATGACAGGGAGCAGTGATCTCTGTCCTGTCACAAGGCAGAACGGGGAAATGCCCTGTTTACAAAGGCATCTCCCCGTTCTACCTCTCCGTGACACGATCACGGGCACCCGGCGGACATTGAGTCTGCGGGACCCGCGGTCATGGTCATGGAGAATGCGGCGCCCGCAGCACCGCTTCTTAAAGGGGACGTGTACGCCCTTTTGCCCACCCGTGCCATTCCGCCGTCGAATATCGTCGCGCATCGGTCGGGAAGCGGTTAAACAGGCTATTTTATTTTAGCAAAGCAGTTAAGTGGAAAATAATTTAACATGTTGGCTGTAATTATATATTCATATACAATTTGTCATTTTGTCTAAGTTAAAAAAAAAAGAACAAAAAATAGGCTATGAGGGGAAGAAGAAAAAAAACACTCCAGAATTTGAACCCAGCATTTTAAACATTGCCTTGCAAGTCTCCAAAATGAACTAAGCAATCAGTACAAAATCCGAAGGGGCCTCAAGCTCTTGACCTACTGAAGCAATATGCCCAATTATATAATCGCCTACCAGTGTCAGGGTGCTACGCAAACTTCCTCGTGTTTTACTGGAAAATCTCCACAATTGAGAAAGGATCATTCGCTTTTCATCACAAAATGGCAAAAGATCCTTCTGCTGAGCTTACCTTAGTCACATTAAATGTTTTTGTGGTTTCTACTGAGTGGTGATAACAGAAAAGATGGGATATTTCTCTTCTGCCATTATTCTGCCTGTCTGTAGGAAGCATAACATATTTTAACCCTCTAGAAATGGCAGAATGTGAATTTGGCTGTCACTATAAAGACAGGGGTATGTTCTAAATTTGTCAAGAGAGATAAATGCCTAATGTGTAATGGTTGCCCTGACTGACAGCTTTGACTATAATGTAAATCTGGTTGTGTTTCAATATGTAATTATTAGTATGAAGGGAGGGATCTGGTAGCAATTTGTCATTCAAATCACAGTATAGAAACACAAAACAGAGAAAAGAAGTGGAAGGGGCCGCTGCCTCTAATAGCCAATTAGTCAGAGCAAGAAGATCGATTAGCAGGCACGCTGTGTCATTAGCACAACTTGGCCAGCGCATTTATTGATCTGTCATGCATCGATCTGCCACACCGTCTATCACAAGATATTAGCTATTTCTAGCACTGCTTATTTCACTGAAGCCCTGGAGGCTTTTCAGATGTTATGTAGATGGGAAACATCGTGAATAAAGTCCGTACTTAGCACATGTAATGGAAGTAAAGAATGACAACAGTCTGTAGTGTACTGGCTTCAACATGACTTTGTGTTTTCAGCAGTTTGGTGAAAAATTCACATTATCAAGCTTACAGGCAGAATCTGACAGCAATTTACTTGTGACCTGTAATATTGCTTTTGGTGCTGCTCAAAGGAGAGGTGAAAGTATACTGTATCCCTGTGTCCCAGAGCATGGGGTGCAGGCTTGTCCTGATACCAATCCAGAGGGCTAGTAAATGTAAAGAGGAAAGGATCGCTGTTACTGCCTGGAAGAACATTTTTCAACTAACTAGGTTAATTGGCAACAGGTCAGTAGCATGATTGGGTATAAAAAAGAGCATCTTAGAGAGTCAGAGTGTCCCAGAAGTAAAGATGGGTAGAAGTTCACCAATCTGTGAAAAGCTGCATCTAAAAATCGTTGAACAATTTCAGAATAATGTTCTTCAAGGTAAAATTGTAAAGACTTTAAATATATCATAATGATCAGTACATAATATCATTAAAAGATTTTGAGGATCTAGAGAAATCTCTGTGTGCAAAGGACAAGGCCAAAACGCAATATTGGATGCCTGTGATGTTCGAGCCCTCAGATGGTACTTCATCAAAAATAGGCATGATTCTGTGATAGACATCACTGCATGGGTTCAGGAATAATTCCAAAAATCTGTGAACACAGTTTACAGTGACATCTAAAAATGCAAGTTAAAGTGATTGTAAAGTCTTATTTTTTAATTAAAATAATAAACATGTTATATACTTCCCTGCTCTGTTGCAGTGGATTTGCACAGAGCAGCCCAGATCCTCCTCTTATCTCAGTCTTCCTCTGTGCTCCTGGCCCCTCCCTCCTTTTGAGTGCCCCCACAGCAAGCAGCTTGCTGTGGGGGCACCCAAACTGAGCTGCAGTTCCCTGTGTCTCCCTTTCCCCCCCTCCTGATTGGCTAACCTACTTTGATTGACAGCAGTGGTAGCCAATGGTGCCGCTGCCTTGTCTCGGCCAATCAGAAGGTAGAGTCCCAGACACCTGACACACTTGTGGAGATTGCTGGACAGAGATGGGGCTCAGGTAAGTATTAGGGGGGCCGAGGAGGGTTGCTGCACACAGAAGGCTTTTTATCTATAAGATAAAAAACCTTCTGACTTGACAACCTCCTTAAAGCTCTATCTATCATGTGAAGAAGAAGCCACATCTGAACAAGATTCAGAAACACCATTGTCTCCTCTGGGCCAAAGCTTATTTAAAATGGTCTGCTGCAAAGTGGAAAAGTGTTCTGTGGTCAGACAAATCAAAATTTGACATTTCTTTGGCAACGATGGCCACTGTGTCCTCCCGACTAAAGAGGAGAGGGACCTTTCAACTTGTTATCAGCACTCACTTAAAAAAACCTGCATCTCTGACAGTATGGGGGTGTGTTAGTGTGTATGGAATGGGCAGCATGCACATCTGGAAAGCCACCATCATTGCTGTAAGATATATCTAGGTTTTAGAGCAGCATATGCTCCCATCCAGGCACCATCTTTTTCAGGGATGGCCTTGCATATTTCAGCAAGACAATGCTAAACTGCACACTGCATCCATGACAACAGTATGGCTTTATAGTATAAGAGTTCAGGTGCTTAACTAGCCTGCCTACAGTCCAGACCACTCACTAATTGAAAATATTCAGTGCATTTTGAAACAAAAAATATGACAAAGAAGAGACAGGACTGTTGAGAAGTTAGAATCCTATATCAGGCAAGAATGGGATAACATTCCTCTCCCAAAACTCCAGCAACTGGTCTCTTCAGTTCCCAAATGTTTACAAAGTGTTGCTAAAAGAGGAGGGGATGGTCCATCGTGGTAAACATGGACCTGCCCCAACTTTTTTGAGACATGTTGCTGTCATCAATTTCAAAAATACCTTATTTTTTCCTAAAATTGTAAATTTTCCCAGTTTAAACATTTGATTTAGGAAATTTTCAAATCATTGCATTGATTTTATATAGATTTTACATAGGGTACCAACTTTTTTGTACTTACAAGTTACACACTAACTGTTCATTATAGTTGTATTCCTGTCCTACTGTCCATCTGCACTTTCATTAAAGCTGCTCTCCATGCATGCAGCTAACAAGTTGAAGTATTTTTTTTGAACAAAAGTTATATTGGTGCAAGTGTCCATATAGAGTGCCACATCCAAATTGACTAGACAAAAGAAAGTTTCCCTAAGTGGACTTTTTTTATATTGTAATCATTCCAATATATCCTGTTTTTATTGTGTTTATTATGTTTATTAAAATACATGTTTTTTTCTACAAATTATGTCAGTGCCTTAAAAGTCCACTTAAGGGAACTTTCTTTTGTCTATTTTTTTTCTGGAAGAACATGTGCATGCAACAGAGCCTGATTGGCTTCTCCTAGTATAGACCACCTTCTTCTAGTTGAAGTTCTACTGTATGCAAGATTATAGGAGGCTCAAATCAAGAAGATTTAATGATTTTAACTAAACTGGTTTGTGACATCACATCAGCTGAGTCAGCTCTGTACTTATGGGATAATTTAGATCTGTGGCTTTGTATCTGCGCCTGCAGGTCTGATGAGTGTCAACTGTACCCCATACTTTGCTTAATAATCCAACATAAGGAGTGAAAGTACAACAGTTTATTTCTTTAAAAAGGACCTAGCAATACATTGTAAGATCTGCATATAAAATAGTTATAACAGTTAAAGAATGTACCTGTAAAGAAAAAAGCTAGATATTATACTGACCTTACCTCAATGTTCCCCATCACTAGGCGAGGCATTACCATCCTTCTGGGAAGATTCCCGGGGAATGCAGAGCAGACTAAATCTCATGAGAAGACACTCTGGTTCACTGCAAGTGTCTTCTCTCTAACTTTTGGCTGCTCTGTATTCTCAGAAATCTCGCTGTAAGGAAAGGCTTGCCAATAGACGAGCGCAGGCTAAAACATGTTTACGTTCGTGCTCACAAGAGTTAGACACTGGTTAATGCATATGTGCATACATGTGCCGCCGAGCATTGGTGTGCACCTGTGACAGATGTTGCTGCCAAACGAGCTATTCAAACTCAGACAGTGCTCAGGATCAGTGCTGCTTTGTCTTCAGCTTCCTGTGTATTCTGTGCTCCTGTGATTCCGTATCCTGGCCCTGTTGTTGACCCGGCTTGTCTTGACCACTCTCTGAACTTCGCGTGCACTGACCTGGGCTTGTCCCCTGACCTCCACTTTGGTCTGCTCCATTGGTTCCTGCTTCTCTGATCGGTTCCAGACCCAGCTTATTTCCTTACCATGCTCCTGCCTGTGCCCTGTACCCGATCCATCCTGCCTGACCCTGCTGATCCACGGCCTGCCTGACCCTGCTACTCTGCCTGCTGTCATTGGTACCTGCCTAACACCCTGCTGTTTCGGCTGACCTACTATCTGCAACCAGAAATCGTCTCAGCAGCCTGATGTCACCCGTGCCAGACTGCCTTAGTCTACTACTTCAGCTGCCCACACACCTGCTCTGCTACTAGCAAGACTTACAGGAACTCGTGCCACTCTGCACTCCTGTGCCTCCTGCCTACACTATCAGAGGCCTTGTGTCAGAGGTGTAAGAGAGGCCTTCCTCATCATTTCAGGCTCTGCTACCAGGTAGGTGATACTTGCCCGAAGGAATATGATGTCATCCTTGCCTAGGCACAAGGACAGAAAACAGGGTTAGGGCAAGTTTAAATGTCATTTTTTCTTTATAGGTACTGTACATTTTCGAAATATTAATATTAGGTGATTTTTAATGGGAGGAACCCTGACAGTATTAGCAGACTTTGCTTTTTATTTAATTGCATCATTGTAACCTTCAGTTGTGTGAAAAAGTATTTGCCCCCTTTCTGATTTTTTTTTTACTGCATATTTGTCACACTTAAATGACTCAGATCATCAAACAAATTTTATTATTACACAAAGATAACCTGAGTAAATACAAAATGCAGTTTTAAATTATGGTTTCGTTTATTAAAGCGGAGTCCTGCTTAAAAATAAATAAAATAAAAGTCAGCAGCTACAAAAACTGCAATGTAGCCAATCATTGGAATTTGGTACACCAGAAAAACACTTCGAGTTTAGTGATCCAGGTTGTTGAAAAGATATCTTTGCCAGACAGAGGCGGGGACAAATTTAGAACATTATGTAAAAGAAAGGTATACTGGATCTTCTTTTTTAACACCAGAAAACCGGGGGGAATGAATCATGAATGGGATATTTTATTCTCATGCGAATATGGAGGCCTTTAATTACTGTATCTATAATAGCCGTATGTTGGAGAGTAAAGTGGAAGAAAATAGGTGGAAGGCGCGTGATCAAACGCTTGGATCAAGATAATACAATTTATTCATATACAAAAATAGATAAATGCATATAGAAAGAATTCCTACGTATTCATAAAAGCTAGGTTACAAAATATACACATTAGAAATTAAAAGTCTAGAAGTGGAAGATGACCATGCAAGGGCAAGTACTCAAAGGTGGGCTGCTGCATTTCTATTGGTTCCCTCTTCATCAGAGCCTCGAAAAAAGGAGAAAAGTCTGTACAATACGGTAGACCAACAAAAAAGGGATGGCTAGTTGGGAGGTGTATCACATGGTAAGTGATCCATTCTCCTTAGCTCTAGACCTGTCCACATCCCAGCGCTCTATGTGGTCTAGAGAGATGTGTTTCTCTTTCTGTGTGGGTCTGTCAATTGTACCTGCATCCAAGATTTGTGGGGGAACTGCAGCCTGCATGCATCAGTGAGAAAGTAGGAGGCAGCTGCTTCTGTGAGGATTCTGAATGCCTCTTGCCAGAGAGTTGCCTTTTGCTATGAAAAGTTTTTGGCTGTCTCCATCATATGAGACATCAGCGATCATATGTTGGAGAGTAGTATGCTGTCAGTCAATGACATCCAACTGAAAGACATCTAAACAGTCGGTATAGGGTTATATAGAATGTCTAAGCAATCCTGTCTTATTAATTTTGGATGGAACAAACAGATAATCAGTTCCAAAAAGATTAAATGGAATGTTTCTATACATATGTCTTTGACAGTTTCTTCCTGACATGATTACATCTATCTGCTTCCTTGCATGTATTCATTCTTTCTAGAGTTTATGTTGGAATATGTGTGTTTGATAGGTGATCTTGATATCTGCAGGAGGTATATTACGTATATGTACCTAATTGATTGAATCATAACCATGAACATTAACCATGAACATGTCTTTTTGTCATGGGGTTAATAGCAGTGTTTTCATGCTGAGCTGTGTGATAGGAATTCTGTTTGCCTGTGGGGTTTTCTGACAGAATTTGGGTTTACCTATCCATGCATGCGCAAGAGCATTATTTATATATATTTGTCTTGTCAGTGTAGCCTTGTGAGTGTCAATCTGCAGCCTTGCCCCAGTGTCATTTGCAGAGCTGCCGTTTAAAAATGGCGCCGCCGCTCTCGGCGGCTTTCGGCCGCTCTCGGCCATTCTCGGCATGTCTCAGCCGATCTCGGCCGCTCTTGGCCATTCTCGGCGTGTCTCGGCGGCTTTCGGCCATTCTCGGCGGCTTTCGCCAGCTCTTGCGGGACTGCGAGAGCCGCCGAGAATGGCCGAAAGCGGCCCAAAGCCGCCGAGAGCGGCCGAGAGCCGCCAAGAGTGGCCGAAAGCACCCACGATTTTCCCCTGATTTAAATTTTAAAGTGCATGTTATACGCCGATAAATACGGTAATAATTTAAAAACCGCATCTTGGATTTACTCGGGTTATCTTTGTGTAATATAAAAAATTGTTTGATTATCTGAATCACTTAAGTGTAAGAAATATGCAAAAAAAATTAAAAATCAGGAAGGGGGCAAATACTTTTTCACACAACTGTATGTATTGACTCTTGTTCAATATTATAGGTCGATTTTGGACCTCTCACTCCTGAGGAAGGAAACTCAATTCCTGTGAAATGTGAACATTATAAACAAGTTATACAAACTCAAGCAACTAATGTCTAGCATAAATTGATATTAAGTAAGATTTTCATAGAGGTCTGTTATATACTCTATAAAAAGCGTGCTTTTTACAAATTTGTATTCGGTTTTGTACATTAAATTTTACATGCAATTCTAAGTAATAATAAAATCTAAGTTTTACATAGTTGTGCGATTATAAAAGTCCAAATTTGGGTTATGTGTTTTTGATTATGGGGATGTAAGTACCTGAGATTACAAACTACCTTCATATTTCAAGAAAAGTAAACTTCTACAGGCAGGAGTAAACAAACTGATGGCAATGTGAATAAAGCTCTTTGGTCTGAAAAATATTTAGTAAACTACACACTATGCCCAACTGTTAACCATGAAAAACTGCTATAACTACACCCTTTTGGAAATGCATATTTAAATTGGATTTGGAATTATGCATTTAAGCAATGGCATTGCTCTAATTACATCAATGCAGAGGAGTCTAAATGTGGTTTATGTACTGCAATTTAAATCAGAACAACAATATAAAGAAATCACATTATACAAAATCCAAACAAAATTAGTTTAATTAATGCAAGAGCAGATGAAAATTATTTACTGGCGCCATCCTGTTATAATAATGAAAAAAAAAATGAACTCTGTGTAACACTAGAATGTAAAAATGGGTGATCGACAATTGCACTGAGAACCGACAGCCCCGAACATGAGATCTGTGCGAGTGTGACTGCTTGTAGTATGCTGTATGTAAAAAAATAAAGTCCTAGTAAAAATAAAATATTCAATAATAATTTTTCAATGTTTATAACTGCCTTTTGTCTACTGATGTATGATATGAAAAGTATTGTTCCACAAAGTTTAGTGTCTGGAACAATTCTATTTAAGACAAGCTATTGTTGTGGACACATCCTAGCCGTTTCACACAATGCTACTTAAAGGATCACTAAAGCTGATTTTTTTTAAATAACAAGCATGTTATACTTACCTCCACTGTGCAGCTCGTTTTACACAGAGTGGCCCTGAACCTGGTCTTCTTGAGTCCCTCGGCGGCTGTCTCGGCTCCCCCCCGCAAGGACTCAACACTTTCATGCGAGCTCCCTCGCATTGTGTTGAGTGCTTGCGGGCTCGCTCCCGTGATACAGCCGGTGGCCATAGCGGCTCACTGTATCAGTCGGCCCCGCCCCCCGGCGCGTCGCATCATTGGATGTGATTGACATCAGCGCGAGCCAATGGCTGCGCTGCTTTCAATCCATCTGCTCTAGCCAATCAACGGCCAGGCTGAGCAGTGAAGAGGATGTCGGGAGCGAGCGCGGGACTTTCGAGGGGTCAGGTAAGTAAAACAGGGGGGCTTGGGGGTGGGCAGTATTGTCGGATGTTTTTTCACCTTAATGCATAGAGTGCATTAAGGTGAAAAAACTTTTACCTTTACAACCCCTTTAATCAAACATACGCATCAAAATGCAGTATATTAAGGGTAAAACCCCAGAGAATCCAGTGGTTTAAAGATGAGTATTTTATTCTCCGTTGGACATGTGTCATCACTTATTAAACTATACTTATAAAAAGAGAAGAAATATTGAAAAAAATAGTGAACATTATACCACAAAAAAATTTTTATATCATCTGCACATACAAATGTTTTATTACAATACTTTGTAAAAAATCTTATTTCAGAAAATAATACTGCACACCTTTGCATCTACCCAATTAAGACTGACAACGTTGTCAATATGCCTGTGAGCATTATGACCGCCTCCCTATTCAAGCTAAGCAGGCATTAGCAGTTGTCCTATCTGTCCAAGATGACAAGCATACATATCTAAATAGGAAATCATAAGTCCATATGCACAGAATCAAAGTCGCTCAATTGCAAAGGCCAATGTATAAAGTTTAAGGGTAGAAAACAACACACCATTTGGTGCCACAAATTGGATGAAATATAGATTTTCGTTTCAATAGTTCCAACACAGGGTCAAAGGATGATCCATGGACAATCAGTAATAAGCTTCAATAACCATTTTTCTTGGAGTACAATGCTGACTGGATAGTTGTTAGAATGTTATGTTTGTGGCATGGGTCTCTGATATGCAACAGAATGACCCGGGTTTACTCCATCTTCCCCTTTGGATTTGTGATGTCTATGATGTCTCTATTGCACTATTCCCTGAGCAGGGAAAGTATATTGTGCAAGTGTGTACAAAGATATGAGAAAAACACTTTAGTCAATTGCAGAGAACCATAACTATATGCACCAATTGCATACCTGGACTTTTCCTGCTGGCAACCCAATTTGTACTCCTAATAAAGGAAGTATTGCAGCCATTATTTTTAACCAAGTACACCTAACCTAATAGCATATCATTGATTTTTTTCTGATTGGAGTTCTCTTATAGAAATAATGATTATATGCATGTGTTTTAAATGCAATAAGTATTTGCCTGAGTTTATCTTTAAATCAACTCCCTCTAATTTCCTGTACAGAAGGGGGTGGGAAGCCAATTCTGTTAAAATGTACTGTCAACCTAATATAGGGAGCATGCTGACCAATAGAAAGACCACAATTATGACACACACTGTAATGCCCCGTACAAACGGTCGGACTTTGTTTGGACATTCCGACAACAAAATCCTAGGGTTTTTTCCGACGGATGTTGGCTCAAACTTGTCTTGCATACACACGGTCACACAAAGTTGTCGGAAAATCCGATCGTTCTAAACGCGGTGACGTAAAACACGTACGTCGGGACTATAAACGGGGCAGTGGCCAATAGCTTTCATCTATTTATTCTGAGCATGCGTGGCACTTTGTCCGTCGGATTTGTGTACACACGATTGGAAATTTCCGACAACGGATTTTGTTGTCGGAAAATTTTATATCCTGCTCTCAAACTTTGTGTGTTGGAAAATCCGATGGAAAATGTCCGATGGAGCCCACACACGGTCGGAATTTCCGACAACACGCTCCAATCGGACATTTTCCATCAGAAAATCCGACCATGTGTACAGGGCATAAGTGTGTTACTGCTCATTTATTGGCTTATCAGTAGGGTGCTGTGTAATCTGGACCATGGTGGAGGTCCAGGACCTGGCAATGCTAGGAATGTCTGCATTACAAGATGGGCTAAACAAATCTTTTGACAGAGAATATTTATCATATTTGACAGATCATATTTATATATCTGTGTATTTGTGTAAATGTGTTTTTAGCTGCTTGCCTTGAGTTCAGCTTAATGACTTGTCCACACTAGGATGAGTTGCCCTGCAACATGCAATTTCCACTAACATGAAATTAGCAGAAGGAGCCCAAAGGGTGGCGCTAATGAGCTGAAAAACCACGTAGTACGTCTAGTACGTCACTACTTTCGTAATTGTTGGCCAAAATTTGTGTGACCGTGTGTATGCAAGACAAGTTTGAGCAATCACCCTTCGGACAAAATTCCACTCTTTTGTTGTCAGAAAGTCCGACGTGTGTATGGGGCTTTACCTGACACCTCTCACCAAAGCAGCACTGTCCCGGCTGCAGCACCGCTCTTCTCACAGGTGCCACTGACAGCAGCAGGAGCCATAGGCTCCTGCTGCTGTCAGTCAATCTCCTGTAAGAATGGAGTGGAGAATGGCTTACTGGTGTGTGTGTGTGTATGGATGGTGCAGTCCGGCTTGAAAGCCCGAGTGGACAGGTGCCCCCCTTAGCATCCGGCTTGCTAAGGGAGCACCCAGAGGAAGAATGAACAGACAGTGCATGTTGGGAACTGCCAAAGAGGAGGTAAGGAACTGCTCTGTGCATTATCGCTGCACAGAACCAGCAAGTATAACATCTTTTTTTGTTTTAAAGAAAATAATGCAAAAACATATAGTATCACTTTAAAGTTGACTGCATACTATAGAACCAATCATATGCCATAGTGAACATAAATGTGTTGCCATAGGGAGCTAACGCAGATGTCTACTTTGTCAAAATAGGAGTTGATTCATTTAGTGAGCTTTTCGATAAACAAAAGCTTTTAAGTGAAATTGGAATTTTCTTTGTTAACTTTTACTAATTTACCTGTGAACTCTGTCTACACTACTAGATTGTCCTTGCTTTATCACAAGCAAATGACACGTTTCTCTTTATAGCCCACACTAGAAAGGTTAAAACCATTATTTACATTTTCCAAAATGTGCATTAATTCCACTCACAAGTTTTCATAGCCATGTGTTAATATATAACTACAAGGTCAGCAATCTCATTTGTCTGGTGAGCTGACAGAAGATTACAGATCTTGATGGTTTCAATTGACTCTCCCACATCCATCCCACACGTCAGAGAAACTCAGCCCCAACTAGATCTGTACACACAATACAGAGAGCTAAGCATGTTAACCTAGGATTGAATGTTTCAAGAAATATCCATCCATTCATGAAGTCATTAACACTCACTGATTTATCAATGGACCATACAGAGGAAATGGTTAGGAGAACATATTGAGTTAATCGATATCTGTCAAGATAATAAAACATTTACATGTTTATCTGTCAGATAAAAACCACTCTAGGGTCACTGTCAATTTTATTGATGGATTCACTTTAGATTTGTTAGTAAGGTGGACTTAAAGCATAGTGGTTTTGTATATATATATATATTATATCTGTTCTTTATTTATTGGGTGCACTACCAAAATATAATTGTTTACATATATTTTCTTGAGTTTAGTCAGCTCACAGGTTTACCTGACTATTATTAGCTGCTTTGCTGGAAACAATGTTATTTATGGAGCTCTATAGCTCAAATTTCAACTTACCTACACGAATGAATAAAACAGAGCAGCGACCCTCCCCATTTTCACAAGTAGGAAATTTCAGTCGGTGCTAGAAAACCCAAAATGATCTGTGACGCCGGCCCTTTTTCCCTAAATCAAGAGGCAACAGCACCTCAGAACAATCCTTCCTGCTCGACATAAGAATAAGGTAAATAAGCATTAATCTTCCAGCCAAAGTAAAACACAGGTAAGTGCTGAATAAATCAGTCTCACTAATTATCAATGTTAAGGGGACCTGCATCAGGGTAATAAGTTATCAATGACCATTTAAAGGGGACTTTATGAAGGAAAGGAACATAGGGCAAGGCGAAAGAGGCTTTTATTAGGGGCACTACAATGAAGGGTAAAAAACACCAATGCAAAGTTCCAGGTGTCCTAGACAAACTCCTCTATTGGCCCTGAGAGTTTCATGTATACCCTTGCTATCATCCAATTCATTATTTATGCTTTAAAGTTAGTTAACCGGGTTCCAGAGTCTGTGTGTTTTGGGGGGACATGGAGCTGAATCCAAAGTAACACCAACCCCAGGGTCCCCAGGAATACAGCTCACAGAGAGCACCATTCCCCCAAATGCTAGGGCCCATAATCGGTGGGCAAGAGGCTTGGGTTCAGTCCCCTCCAATAGCCTCTGTCCCAGGTGAGTTTGTCACACCCTTGCTATCATCCAATTCATTATTTATGCTTTAAAGTTAGTTGACAGTGGTTTAAAATGTTGAAATAGTAGTGCCATGTGTATGGCCATCAACATTAGATTTGATTATATGGTGTTTTGAAAACTAACTTACCCCAGGACACAAAGTAAAAGTAATAATAACACACAACCACAATCCTGCATTACCGAGCACTAAAGCAGGCAACACATGTTGCTTGCTATAATTTAATGTCCATAAGTTTTTGCTTATATATTTAATAATATATACAATCTTTGGTTTACAGGTAAACATTTAAAGCACGCCAAATGATTACCAGAGCACTATGTCAGTATGGAGACAGCACAGCAGTAGCAGCTTGCCTTGAGGGAATTCCAAACTTTGGACCAAGCCATCCAATGAGGGTGTTGTCACTAGGGAGAACCACTGCTGTAAATCATACATATACATATACACATACACTGTATTACCAAAAATATTTGGATGCCTGCCTTTACACACAGATTACCTTTAATGGCACCCCAGTCTTATTATGAAGGGTTGAATATTGAGTTGGCCCACACTTTGCAGCTATAACAGCTTCAACTCTTCTGGGAAGTCTGTCCACAAGGTTTAGGAGGGTACCTAAGGGAATGTTTGACCATCCAGAAGAGCATTTGTGAGGTCAGGCACTGATATGGACGAGAAGACCTGGCTCGCAGTCTCCGCTCTATTTCATCCCAAAGGTGATCTATCAGGTTGAGGTCAGGACTCTGTGCAGGCCAGTCAAGTTCCTCCACCCCAAACTCGCTCATTCATGTCTTTATGGACCTTGCTTTGTGCACTGGTGCCCAGTCATGTTGGAACAGGAAGGGGCCATCCCCAAACTGTTCCTACAAAGTGTCTTGGTATGCTGACGCCTTCACTGGAACTAAGGAGCCAAGCCCAACCCCTGAAAAACAACCGCACACCATAATCCCCCCTCCACTAAATGATTTGGACCAGTGCACAAAGCAAGCTCATGGATGAGCGAGTTTGGGGTGGAGGAACTTGACCAGATACAGAGTCTTGACCTCAACCCGATAGAACACCTGGGATGAATTAAGAGTGGAGACTGTGAGCCAGGCCTTCCTGTCCAACATCAGTGCCTGACTTTGCAAATGCACTTTTGGAAGAATGGTCAAACACTCCCATAGACACACTCCTAAACCTTGTGGACAGCATTCCCAGAAGAGTTGAAGCTGTTATAGTTGCAAAGGGTAAGCCAACTCAATATTGAACCCTACACACTAAGACTGGGATGCCACTAAAGTTCAGTGGAAGAGGTATGAAAACAAAAAAAAAAAAATGAATAAAGTGTAAAGTGTGCTGTATACATAGCCAAAACTGTTTTTATATTCTAGCTAGAGTAGAGAAGCCTGTATCAGACTATTTTTGATATCTGTGAGATTTCACATCCATCCTGTCCTGGAGATACAGCAGGAAATGATAAGAAATCTCCCCAAAGTGAGGGGAATTCCTACAGAAATATATTTCACATCACCTCTTGTTCTGGTGACATTAATATTTTGGATTTCTGTCCTCAGAAAAAAAGTGCCCCCAATAGTGTCCTGGGAAGAGTGCCTCAGTACCTATCATTTCTTTCTCTTGAGATGACTCAGTGATGGGAAATCAAATTTTGTATTATGCATTACTTGTCTGAGCAGCAATAGTCACAAGGACAAATAAAAGGTTTAAAATGTCCAGCCGGGACACAGATGGCAATAAAAACCTGACAGATATGCCTTTATATACAGTTTAAATAACGTAAACCATATTGGATGAATGGATATGCTTTAAAAAAAATCTGCTCACCTCTACAGACAAGTAATACATAACCCCCATCACTTAATACAAAGATAAAGACATTTAAAAAAGTACTTCCTGACAATCTTTCAATTCACTAGGCATCTATAGAAAATTAAAAAGAGCCTACATTTTAATAAGCATATTTTATCATAACTTTATTTTCCTATCATTTTTAATTCCTCCAACTGTTTTATTTCAAGGAAGTGTAATAGAACAGAATTAATTAATGTCAGTACTGCATAGCCCTTTGTTGCGGATACCTGAGCCATTGTAATCTTGGTGCACAATATCGCCTAGTTTAAGGGGAATCTGATTTGCACAGTGAGGACTATTGATGTGCACACAAGACAACCTTGAAACAAAAGTATGCAAATGTGTTCGCACTGTGGAGCACTCATGCCGAGGAAGAACTGAAGTTTTTGTTTGAAGAAAAACTTACAGGGTCATAAGAAGTGAGTGAGATTTTTGCTCATGGCAACCTATATATTATGCAGTAACACTGACTTCAAAGTGCTCTATATCAGTACGCAAAACACAGATAAACTTTACAAGCAAAATACCATCAATCTGCCCACACCTACAGTGCTTGATGCGCCTTTCCAGACAAAGTCCCCAATGCAGACTATATGGAAGGTTTTTATACATTATTACCATCATAAAGCCTTGTTATGCTATTATTTTGTGTGAAGCTGAAGAACCCTACAATACAGAATTGACAGCATTGACAAATAAAATAATAAACAAAGCTATATAACATAAGAAGGTCTTCTTTTTTTTTTTTTTTTTTAAAAAGCTGTTCAACGCAAAATGTAATTCTTTGGTCTGTCAGCCACTTGTGGAACTATTTACATTAGTGGTGGATGGAGACACCAAAGGAGCCCTTGACCCCCCATTCATCTACTGGCCAAGTAAAAACATTTATTCACTGTGTATCATTTGACAGCTAGGCATAATTGAGCCATTTCCAGTTCTATGTGATGGGAGGGCTCCTATAGGGTAAGTCACAAAGAAAAATGAAGCATTGTTAATCTTACCTAACTTATCTTTTTCAGAACAATTATCCTAAAATATTACCAGGTGCACTTAGCCTTGGTGGGGGTGGTATAATCCATAGCGGGGCTCCTACAGCCTATGGCCTTTAGTGGACATGGCAGTACTTCTACCACTGAATGAAAACATCTAGGCACCTACGCAATATGTTGTCTTACAGTTGTAGATGACTGCGTTCTCAGCATGCACCGCCTGTCCCAGATTGGGTGTCTAGGTTGCTTGTTGTGACAATTATATAAAAAAAGAGACATTTCATTCTTCAGTACTCTAGAAGGCTGTGTCTGTCTTTTGTTTAAAAGCCTTCTACACAAAACAAAAGAAAGCAATTAATGATCCAACAAAACAGCCCCCATTATAAAAGAGCTTATGTCATGTGCGACAGCTATGGTACATCAATAACAAAAGGACAGCTGCCCTTCCCCTACCCTTACCCAGAACGTTATGCCCTATGGAGCAGTAACACAGAAAGCCCTGTAAAGAATTCAATTTGCAAAGGCTGCTGTGTTTGCAGATGTGACGCTGGGACTGAACAATTAACCTGTTGTCATCTGAAACCTCTGTGAGGTTACACCTGAATGAGTGCATCAAACGAGGGACAATGACAGCCTGCTGCGAATGTTAAAGTGAAGCACAGACAGAAAAGAACAAATAGACAGAAAAAAATACATCCAATAAAAAAATGTTCTAAAAATAACCGCAGTAAACTTTTTTTTGTCCAATCTTTTCACCCCAGAGAAACCCTTATAATAATTTTGAAATCTTAGGGAACCCCTTCTAAAAAAAATGGGGGAGATTTACTAAAGCTGGTGCACACAGAATCTGTGTAAATCTCTCCCTATATCTACAGGTCACGGTACATAGTTACATAGTTAATAAGGTTGAATAAAGACACCAGTCCATCCAGAGTGAGTGTGGGTGTGTGTCAATTTACACAGCACTCCACACATACATCGCACACTCACATCGGTCCCTACCCTCAAGGAGCCCACAATCCAAGGTCCCCAGCTCACATTCATATACTTGGGCCAATTTTGGACAGAAGCCAATTAACCTACCAGCATGTCTTTGGAGTGTGGGAGGAAACCTGAGTACCCAGAGGAAACCCACGCAGGCACAGGGAGAACATGCAAACTCCAGGCAGGTAGTGTCGTGGTTAGGATTCAAACCAGCAACCCTTTTTACTGCAAGGCAAGAGTGCTACCCACTACACCACTGTGCCGCCCATTTGGTACAGTGGTATAGTATGATCAGTAAGTTGTAGAAGAATAAAGCAAATGGCATAACAAGAGTATTTGATATCCAAAGCAGATTATTTTACAATCCTCCCCTGCTCCATGCAGCAATAATAATGAAATTAAAAAATAATAATGGACACAAAAAACATAAACTGTGAAAATCACAGTGCCCCATCACACTAGTCGTCAGTGGAAGCATTCTGTAAAATCGGTGGCAATGTAAATATGCCCCCTCACATTGGTGGTCAGTGAAGAGAAGCCCCTTTACATTGGTGCTCATTGTAGGTAGAACATAAATCTGCCACTGTTCAAGGGACCCCTAGCAACCTCTAGAGAAATTCCAGTGCTCCATGGAATCCTGGTTGGGAAAATCTCAGTTTATGGCTTATAATGAAAAAAACACCAGCAAGAAAATTAAATTATATGAACAGTATACCAAAGAATTCTTTTGTTACTGTAAATAATGCAGGGATTTGTTGCCCTCTATGGACTGAATTTGTGCTCTATGGTCTGAATTTGTGTATGCCTGTAAATATATTATGTATGCACTTTCTGCCCCTGTTTGTTTGACTTTGGAACCCTAGGAGTGAGGAAATGGAAAAAACGAGAGAGACCGTCGGCCACGAGCATCGGTACCACCGCAGTGCA
Organism: Lithobates clamitans; assembly: GCA_037952925.1. Classification (NCBI taxonomy): domain Eukaryota; kingdom Metazoa; phylum Chordata; class Amphibia; order Anura; family Ranidae; genus Lithobates; species Lithobates clamitans. The sequence goes on from JBBGZY010000098.1 coordinate 6,555,161, forward strand.
GCAGGCACGTGCGCGCGCCTGCTTTTCCACTTAAAGGAGCCGACATATAGCTACGATGGCTCGAGGGAACATGCCGACCTGCTGCAGTATAATGATGGTGGCTGGTCAGCAAGCGCTTAAGGTAGACAATTATGTATTCATCAAATTAAGTGATGCTGCTAAATTTGGTCTGGGCATCTAGGTTGAAAAGACATCTGCTAACAAAAGTTTTTAAGGACAACTGTACTTTCAGATAAAATTCAAGTTTCCTTTCTGCATGATCCCCCATGACCTAAAGTAATCACCCCAGATGTATACTTACCCAAATCAGAGAGCCGTGGCCTGCAGTTGTCTTCTGATCCTCAGATGAAATCTTCTTTCTATTGGACATACCTGCATAGCTGGTCTTCATAGATTTCTAAGGGTCCTTCTTCTGTTAAAGCCCTACAGAAGTCTCTGGGGAGGAAATGAGCAGAAGCCACTAGAGAAAATAAATATTTTGGCCAGAGGATCTGAAGACTGCTGCAGACCACAACCGTCCTATTCAATGTATCTAGCCCAGAGTAGGTGGTTACCAGAATAGCCAGATTTAGGCACCTTTCACATGGGGGGGGGGCTTCGTTGGAGTCTGCCTGCTCAACGGAGAATCTGTCCACGGATCCCCGCTGAGCAGGGCACAGACACAGCCTGCTCTCTTCTACGGGCGGTCGGATGTAAAGGGAACGCCTGTCCGTTTACACCCCACTGCCACCCGATCCAATTGGCAGATGGGGAATGGTCCCCATCCGTCTGTTTTTAGCGGATAGGATCGTATCGGATGTTGGCGGGTCTGTTGACACCCGCCGCTCCATAGAGGAGACTGGAGGGTCCGATTGGGTCCGCCTGAAAAACTGACAGGGGGATCCATTCGGTCCTCTGGTGTGAAAGGGGCCTTAGACAAGAAGCACTAGTAGATATGTGAAGGACTAAGAAAAAAGTGCAATAATAATTTTCACTATCTTTCTTGAAGTATCTTTTTTTCAGGGTTTTTTTTTTTTTTTTTTTAAACAATGCTGTTATAAACCTGTATATTCTAGTACATACATTTAGACACAGATGAGGATATATGTCACAAATACAGGGCCTCAGTTCTGCTTCCAGACATCTTTCTTGTCCGCGTCACCTTTCTGGACATCTTCTTGCATCCTTATTGCTAGAATTTTGTCAGAATGATATTTATTGTGAAATGTTGTGTGAGCATGACAGGAAGAAATACGGCAAGGGTTCCCAAACTCATTTCCCAGATTTTGGATGACAACAGTTAAGTCATACACTAGCAATGTCTGGGGGATGCTGACTGCTGGGTGACTTCCAGTGCTTCAGGTATTATGAGATACATAGCAAGCCATGGTGAATAAGTCATTGTCTGATTCGGCTTTGTATAGTGCTCTTCATAGCATGAGTAATAAATCACTATTCATCCTGGCAAAGACTATTTATTAAGTAAAGAATGTATAACAGGCCCTGGGAACCTGGCCAGCTATTGTGGATCTACAGGTTTCCAGGGCACATGAGTGGCACAGGAACAAAGGTATAAAGGTGGAACAGAATCTAGGTTGTACTTTTAAATGTTCATATTATGATGTCATTACAATTTGAAAGAACGCAAAAATGCTAGTAGCCCAGAACTTGCAAAATTTGCATTTATTTTCTTGTATAGTGGTTGGTATTTGCAAGAGCTTTAGGATCTAGTAAGGGAGGAATCACATTCATTACTGTACATTGTGGTTACTTTGTACAGTGCAATACTGGCACATGGTTTAATTCCCTACCAATACAAGTGATTAGTTAATACTTAGGCTGGCCATACTTGGTCGAATTTCAAAAGATTTTTCTTTTGAAAATCAGAAAATTTGTGCGTTTTGTGATCCGATGGTGCCACCATTGATTTCGAAATTCGGCCAACCAAGCCTTCAATTACACCTCATGTTGCTACAGAAATTAATTTTTGTGGCTGGGAATGTTCTTTTCTTTCCTGGAATTTTCTCTTCTTGCACATGCGCATTCTTTTTTCAATGATATTTCTCGCACGATTCTCCCATTATTGATTAGAAAATCGTTCGCTTTTCAAAAAATTTCCAACATGTTCGATTACTCAAATTTGAGTGCCGCACGAAAATCGTCTGTTGCTGCAATCCACTAATGGTGTGAAATACGAACGAAAATTCTTAGATAAGATTTTCAAAAGAAAATTCTTTCGAAATTTGACCCATGTGGCCATTATGCCTTAGTATGCCCCCATGGAACTTCATCTTAATAGTAAAGGTCATGAGAAGGTAGAGCATTCCAAAAGGTATGGCTAATGATGGATCTTGGGGCCAGCGGTGGCACAAGGCTAATTTGGTCTTTCTATGATTAAAATATGGAATGACTTAAAAGGTTTCTTTTTTCTCCCCCCCCCCCCCCCCACACACACACACACACACCTGGATTGTGTGTTTTATACAACTTATGCAACTGTGCTCATGAAATCGTTAATCCTATATTTTTTTTTGTGTACAGCTGGGTAGATTTATTAAATGGTTTTATTTGTACATTGTAGTGCAGATATGGATCTCCACAAGAGACCCATTTAGAACTTGAAAATGTATATGATTATTATTTTGTAGGAATACTATTTTTTCTTAGCAAATATTTGTACATATTTTATAAAATTAAAGTGAGTCTCTAGCCATGAACAAAGGATTAATGTTGCAGTGTAATCTAATTCACTCTGGGTGCTGCCATTTTAAATAATTATCTTAAGTATTCCGACACAAAGCAGTGCTGAGAAATTATGACTCCATGCAGTTTCTGCCAGTCAAAGATTTAAAAAATAAATGGTGTTCAAACGGTTGATTTTTTTTCATTGCTATTATCCAGCATCAGCATTGACAACATAAAAATACAATTCCAAAGCGCTTTCTGAATTTTTTACAGTCCGATGGACCTGTAATGTTGCTTTACTTTAAAGAATAGGTGTGGTCACACACGGATGTGCCTGGGCACACCCTAATCACCCTGTGCGGTGCAGATTTTCCTGTTGCCCGACCCCCGCCTCCATAGCCAACTTTCCTACTCTCCTCTTCGCCAGCTGCTGCGGGGATTATTTCAGGATGGAGAGCGGAGGAAGGAGCTGGTAAATATGTAATTTAAAGGGCGTTCCTTTTCTGAATGAACACAGTGAATGGTCTGCACTGCTCAGCACAGAGCACTTCTCATTCACTGTCCAGTGCAGCTAAGGCTGCAGAGAAAGGGACTGGGGAATCTGTCCTCAGTCCCTTTTTCTGTCTAACAAATTGAGACATCAGGGGTTCAGACGCCTGATATTTCAGCAAAGCCCCCCAACGGGGCTCCTAAAAAAATTGTAAAAAGTAATAAAAATGAAAAGTTGACACCAAACTCTGCCCTTCTGGCACCATCTGACACTGTCCTGTGCCCTACTGACTGACACATCTGCTGTCCCACGGAAACATTCATTTTTACAGTTAAAAAAAAAAAAATTATATATATATATATATATATATATATATATATATATATATATATATATATATATATATATATATATTGTAACCTGGGGGACAGGTGTAGGTGGTACAAAGCTCCCTGGGATAAGCAGTCTTTCAAGCACAGATACCAAATCCAGTGAGGTAGTGACAAACAGTGCCGTGTTTATTGGTGATGTATACAAGTCTATATACAGGTGCTGTACAGTGTTCCAAAAACAAACAGAACAAAAATAGTCAAACAAAAACCTAGCCATGTCTCGACACTAACTACAAAATATATAGAAGTGCTAACTACCAGGCTGAGCAAGCCTACCGCTTGTCAGCTTCCACAGATGCAGCTTAACAGCTTTTTACCAACCTTTTGCTGTCATAGACCAGTGTTGTCTGTGTTTCCCAGGCAGAGAGCGAAGGCTGTCTGTCACAGGTGAGTTTAAATTGGCCTGGGGAAGAAGACCAAGATCCGAACTGGATCGTGGGTCAGAGATCCCTGAACGTGTATGAGAGGAGCCTGGGAGACGTATAAACCCCGAACAGGACTTTTCCTGGCTCTCTCTGGGACGCTCTGCTACAATATATATTATATATATATATATATATATAGATATTATATTACAATATCTCACAAAAGTGAGTACACCCCTCACATTTTTGTACATATTTTATTATATTTTTTCATGTGACAACACTGAATAATTGATACTTTGCTACAATTTAAAGTAGTGAGTGTACAGCTTGTATAACAGTGTAAATTTGTTGCCCCCCTCAAAACAACTTAACACATAGCCATTAATGTTTAAACCGCTGGCAACAAAAGTGAGTACATCCTTAAGTAAAAATGTCCACATTGGGCCCAAAGTGTCAATATTTTGTGTGGCCACCATTATTTTCCAGCACTGCCTTAACCTTCTTGGGCATGGAGTTCACCAGAGCTTCACAGGTTGCCACTGGAGTCCTCTTCCAACTCCTCCATGACGACATCACAGAGATGGTGGATATTAGAGACCTTGTGCTCTTCCACCTTCCATTTGAGGATCCACCACAGATGCTCAATAGGGTTTAGGTCTGGAGACATGCTTGGCCAGTCAATCACCTTTACCCTCAGCTTATTTAGCAAGGCAGTAGTTGTCTTAGAGGTGTGTTTTGGGTTTTTATCATGTTGGAATACTGCCCAACATTGCACAATTCCCGTTGGAAAATCCGATCGTGTGTATGAGACTTAAAGCGGTTGTATAGTCTTTTTTTTTACTTTTACCTACAGGTAAGCCTATAATAAGGCTTACCTGTAGGTAAAAAAAATATCTCCTAAACCTTTACGGTTTAGGAGATATTCCCCTTGCTATGCGCCGCTGACTGCAGCGGCGCATGCGCAAAGGGGATTCTCGGCTGAAGCCCGGCAGCTGCCGGACCTTGCCGAGTAAGAAATCTCCCGCGCGCATGCGCGGTAATGATGACATCGCGGCTTATTATGCCTTTTGCTTTACAGGGTTAAAAAAAAAATAAAAAATTTGCGGGTATACAACCGCTTTAAGGATCAAAAGCAAAACTATTCTCCAGTCACCGTGTTCATCACTGCCATTCCTGTCATTCAGTTATCCGATGGCTTCAGTAATATCCTCCACCACAACACATGCGGTCTAATTATTAGGTACATTAGGTATTAAATAAGTCTCATCATCATAATTGGGGTGGGTCTGAACTACTTTAGCTTAGAAATAAATGTAATGATATAAAGTAACCAGGTTAATTCTGCCACATCCATAAAATGAACTTCAGTAGGTTACACTTCAAATAAGTTATTATTGTGATCAAGCCTGGAATTGCAATCCCGCAATCTAAAAATGTCTGAAAGCATTTCTGCACCTGCGCTCACCTTTTGTAGGTCTGAAAGCTTGTTTTAACCCCTCTGTGTCTGTAATCTGTGGATTATTGCTAATCATAGTTCTACCATTCAGTTAACTTAAGCATACCAGTACTGCTACATTTGATCTGGATATCTACACATCAATAAACACTGATCCCAATAGAGTTAGGCCAGATCTTGCCATCAAATATGTGCTGCCTAATGGCAAATTGATGTCTAAAGAAAAATATTTATATTCTAAAACGTCAGACAAATAAACTGAAAGTGGCTTCAAAGAACTTAGTTTGCTTCCATTGAAGTCAACAAGAGGATAATTGAACAGAGATTGATATTGATGGACCTGCACTAGTACTCTCTCTTGCTAACAATGTTCCTATGCTTGGAAGTCAGCTCTGTATCCATTATGGCAAGTTAAGTGTAATGTGTTTTGAAGGTGTGTTCTTTGTCTGCAATGACTTAGGCAAATAAGTCTGAAGCCAAAAAATGCTTTCATGGGGGAGTAGTCCCAAAATACAGCAAACCACAGATACATTCTGACCTATACAGTGTGGGTGTAGCATGGTACACACATGTGTAGTGTCTACTCTACTCTAGTGTCTGAATAACATCACGTGGAGATAACATGTTCTTTTCTTACACTGCTGAACTACCTCAACTCATCGTTAGAAGATAGGATATGTTACACAATATGTGCTGGTTTACTGTTTTAAAGGTTATGTCAATCCCTTAACACATTTCAGTAAGTCCCCCACAATAAATATCCTTTATAGATGTAATTAAAGTGTATTTCCAATTTTGCAGCCAAATTGGGATAACATCTGCTTAATATTTGATATATGCCCCCATTCACATAGCATATCTTAAATAAAATATAAAAAAACAGCTTTTTTACATGCTCTATCCAGGGCCCTGGGTCCTAGGTAATTTTCCCTGTTTATGATCGGGCTGGGTAGCTGTATTTGCCATTTTAAACCCTGTCTGTACTGTGCAGGCAAATTTTCATTATCAATTGTAATTCGATTTGAACACTGTCTGTCCTAATAAAGGGTTAAAAGTTGGGAGGCCGAGCTTCTTTTTTTGTATGTTAATGAAGACAGACTTGGGACAGACTCAATACTCACAATTAGCTTAATCAGGAAAATGAGAATCTAACATATGGAAAAAAAAATGGTACATATTACAGCAGGCATGTCCAAAGGCCGGCCCATGGGCCAATTGTGACCCGCGTTCAGGTCAAATGTGGCCCCTCTGGTCATTTGGATATATATATATATCTTTTGTGGCCCACAGGGAGGGGACAGGGAGGGGGCAGGATGAGAGCCGTCAGATTACATACAGGAGAATCTCCTGTTTACTCGGCGGCGTTTGTAATAGGAAGTCTAGTTTCCTGGGCTGGAATTGGACGTTCTGCGTATCATAGGAGGCGGGACTTTGTATTAAAGAGGCCTCCGTGTAAACAGGAGATTCTCCTGTATGTAATCTGTTGGCGCTTGTCCTGCCCCCCTCCCTGTCTCCTCTGAGGCTGCAGATGGGCATCAATCAGGCTGCACTGATGGCAATGGTAAGGCTGCATTCAGAGGCTGCATTCATGGCAATGGTAAGGATGCATTCATGGCACATGTGAGGCTGCATTCAGAGGCTGCAATCATGGCAATGGTAAGGCTGCATTGCTTGCAATAGTAAGACTGCATTCATGGTAATGGTGCGGCTGCATTCATGGCAATGGTGAGGCTGCATTCATGGCAATGGTAAGGATGCAATCATGACAATGGTAGGACTGCATTCATGGCAATGGTAAGGCTGCATTCATGGCAATGGTGAGGTTGCATTCATGGCAATGGTAAGGCTGCATTCATGGCAATGGTAAGGCTGCATTCATGGCAATGGTAAGGCTGCACTCATGGCAATGGTAGAACTGCATTCATAGCAATAGTGAGGTTGCATTCATGGCGATGGTGAGGCTGCATTCATTGCAATGGTGAAGCTGCATTCATGGCAATGGTAAGGCTGCATTCATGGCAATAGTAAGGCTGCATTCACAGCAATCGTAAGGCTGCATTGATTGCAATGGTAAGACTGCGTTCATGGCAATGGTGAGGCTGCATTCATGGCAAAGGTGAGGCTGCATTCATGGCAATGGTAAGGCTGCATTCATGGCAATGGTAAGGCTGCATTCATGGCAATGGTAAAACTGCATACATGGTAATGGTGAGGCTGCATTCATTGCAATGGTGAGGCTGCATTCATGGCAATGGTGAGGTTGCATTCATAGCAATGGTGAGGCTACATTCATGGCAATGGTAAGGCTGCATTCATGGCAATGGTAAGGCTGCATTCATGGCAATGTTAAGGCTGCATTCATGGCAATGTTAAGGCTGCATTCATGGCAATGGTGAGGCTGCATTCATGGAAATGGGGAGGTTGCATTCATGGAAATGGAGAGGCTGCATTAATGGCAATGGTAAGGCTGCATTCATGGCAATGATGACGCTGCAGATGGGCACTGATTAGGCTGCATTAATGGGCACTGACCCTTATTTTGCTTCACAGTTCTTTATTTAAAATATTTTTTCCTGAAACTTCCCTTTTAAAGTGAAGGTGCGTGTTATACGCCGATAAATACGGTATATTCAAATAACACGCCGGAGCTCATTCTTAGTCCTGAGCGGCGCTCGGGGATTCGTTGGGGCCAAAAAAGATATATATATCTAAATAACATGCCAAGCTCATCTCTTCACCACTCACAGCCACAATGGCAAGAGAATTCTTGTTGGGCAGTGTATTAGTGCTCGGATGAACCCACTTAGACCGTAATTTAATGGTTCAAAGAATGTCAGGCAAAATGGTCCGCCCTCACGCATGTTCACTTCATCAAATCTGGTCCTCTTTGAAAAAAGTTTGGACACCCCTGTATTACAGGAAATGAAGTGTGAAAACTACATAGCCAACACGTGGGAGTGCAACATGTGAGTGCAGCATAATTATGGTGAATGATGTGCCTGCGTAGTTTTCACACTTCTTCATGTACTCTAATGTTCATATGTACCATTATTTTTTCTATATCATCATGAAACGTGTTGAAGAAACTACTGAATAACTACCTTGAATAATATTATCTATGAACAAATTTCAATCATTTAATAAGTGATGTATTTGCATAGCAACCATACAAATAACTTTTCTAATGTGCGTTGATGATGACGACTACCATTTACAGTATCTTATAGTGATATATTTTAATGAACAGTATATGTTAGAATACAGAAATTTTTAAGCAATGTTTGAATGTTTGTATTCATACTGTTGGCATCTTAAAAAGTTCCACATATGACATATGTTCCTCAATGCTTGTGTGAATGGGAACATAACAAACATATAGTGGAGTTTTCCCAAATTTGATTGCAAAAGTGGAAGTACGATTTGAAGCACTTCTGTCACCTGGTCATAGAAAGCCAGCCAGATCCCCCGATCTGCTCACATAGCAGAACCCAAAGCCAACTGAACAAATAACTATAAGATAAATTCAATAAAATGCATGAGTATACTGTATTTCTTATTTTATTTTTTGAACAGAAGGAATGTTTATTGAGATAAAACATCCGTTTACATGTGAATAGCAGTAGATATTACAAGAGAACGATGTACTGCATCTAACATAGATTGGCCTACTGTAAGTATCTCAAGGACATTAGACAGAGATTCAACTAGTAAGAAACATAGGATATAAGAGTTTCTAACTCTTCTGGCAAGTATAAGGACCAGCATCAGCACAGCAAATATAATCGTGGGAGGAGAAATTCTAGTATTAGTTCAGGCCAGGGGAGATGGGGGGGGGGAAGAGGGGGGAACACGAGGAAGGAGGGGGGGAGCAGGGGCCGCAACACAAAACTACACCGTAAGGTGTCTGGCCTCCACCCATGCCAACCATATTTTGTATTCCTTATTTTACTTGTGGATCATTTTCTCATAAAAACTTTTAAAACACAAACATAATCTATAGGTGATTAATTACTTTTTTTTTCCATTCACTGGATACTTAAACAAAATGTATCTTAAACTGTCAAAACTATGTATTTTTTAGCTTTAGTTAGTGTGGTGAGAGTTTAGAGCCCCTGTCTGGTTTTAATTGTTGACTCTGCCCCATCTTGCTTTCATATAGGGGGGTCCAATCAGGCCCAACTGTCAGCATTTTGGAGGGCTACATGTTTTTCTATGGGCGAGTGGATGTAAACGGACTTGAATCCATTTACATTCAATAACCTACAAATTCATCCAGGTCCGAAAAACGGAAAAGGTCTGCATCCTTTTCTGCTTTTTTGGACCTAAATGTGACAGATCTGAGATAGTCTGATGTAAACAGACGCAAGTCTATTCACATCCAGATGCCCATAGATCTAATACAAGTCCAGAAAGCTCCTGTTTTTATATACAGCAAAAAAAAAATAAAAGAACAAAAACATGTTTCACAAAACTAATATCTTTTCTGCACCAATTCAGCAGGTGCTCTGTTAAAAGATCCCGTGCAGACTGGACCAGACATGATCTGTATTAAAGGGGCTTTAGGTTGATTTACTCCTGTTATTTGATCTGGTGACCATTGTCACTGGGACTGAAAATCCAAAGTTGACTTTTCCCCAAAAACAGAAATAGAGGAAAATTTTCTAATGAGGACAAATGTTTCAGTGATTTGCGCTCTTTCTATAGTGCCCACTGAACTGGAACTGAAGGAAAATCTCCCCAATTGCAAAAAAAAAAACCAAAAAAAAAAAGGATGGGTTTTGACCATTTACTGCTGTAGGCAAAACTATAAAAAAAATGACGTTAGATATACTTTAAGTACTGAAAGCCTCCATTTCTCATGGAATATGGATCTCATGAATTAGTATTAAAGCTCACGTTTAAAGGCTTTTTTTTTGTGTTCCTCAATAGACACTTCCTAAAACCTCACAATTGTTGCCATGCAGACGCTAGTGGTATTTTAAGGAGTGACAACCTTTATGACAAACTTTTTTTCCAGAAGTGTGTAAACATCACACAATAGTAAGATACTACAAGGAATAGCCTATGAAGCATATGCATTGATAACATGAAGTAATTGCTTTTGTGAGTAAGCTAAGGCCATATTTCCATACAGATGAAGCACACAGAATAAAGCTAAGAAAAAAAAAGTAAAGCTCTCTCACATGGTATAGCTCCGTGAAGTTATCATGTTTTAACACATTCTAGAATACGCACTTACCTTCATGGTTGGTGGTGCTGTGGCTGGTGGTGACACTGGACGATCCGGCACTGTGACTTCTGAAGAGTTTGATAGCTCTTGTTTTCTACTGATGTAAAGGAAACACATATTAATAAAGTTATATAATACATTTAAATATCATATATCTGTATGTATTTTGAACAGTTTCATATTCTCCCCATACTACCCCATACTATCTCTACTTTACAGTAAGTAATACAGTATATACAATTATAGCCACTATTAACTGTTCAAACTAAAGACCTGCTTGAATAAACACTTGAACACAGTCAAGGAGCACTATGAAAATTATGCTAACCCATTGCAAATCAATCAGAATCTATATTTCACTACCATCAATACAGTATACTGAATTCTGATTGGTTGCTATTGTATAATGCATTTTTCATATGTTTATTATTCTGTGCATCACCTAACTGAATAATCCTAATTGATTAAATGCAAAACACGACATCTTACCCCAATTCCATTGTGACTTCGGAAAGTGTGTGTCCTATAGCCCAGGTGATGAAGGTAAAACTAATTTCAGGTGCCTAACACCCAGGAACTCACAGATAGATTTGCGTTGTCATGACAACCTCATTACGCCAAATTTCCCTTGCACCTCCCTCCTCTATTCTCCCATCTGGCAATAGCCTCTTATAAAGCATATTCTATTTGTCTCTGGCTTTCCTCTTTGTAGAATGAATGATTACACAAAGTGCATTTGAAGGGATAGAAGCAGAAGACCGACTATATATAATGAATATAGAACCGGATGCACTGTTGTATTATTGTGCAATCAAAATCAGTACAGGAAAAAAACACAAGGCCATAGAAAATAATAGATAGAAAAATGCTTGTAAAGTGAAAAACAAGGAAACAAGGTCACTTTCTTGGCATATCAAGTCAAAGGTTAGTCAAATAGGAGTTTGTAATAAACAGGTTTTCCTTTACACCATGCACACAGTAGGCTAACATGTGCCTGAAAAGTACAAAGATGATGCACAAAACACATTCATCTAATCTATAGAAACTAGATATCATCTATAGAACTGCCAGGGCAATCAAATTCTAATGGGGAAACATTTCTATGGGTTATTCTATTTCTGGCGAACTATACATGCACCAAATAAATCTAGAAGCTGTTCTTGCTGGCCACTTTCTGAAAAGGCTAGTTGCAATGCTCTCGGAGACAGTGACATAATTAAGAAGTATGCCAATCAAAAAGTCAGAGTAAAAGATCTCCTGATTTACATATTTGTTCTTGTGGTTCACTACCACGGGAAGCACTAAATGCATTGGATTAGCTTGATAGCTAGGAATTATCCCTAGGAGAGGTCAGCGATGGCTGACAGAATAACAGGGGGGTCTAATAGTTTATCACTTTCAACTGATCCTGTTCTGTAATGCTGAAGACATTTTGTAGCTTACCAAGCCACTTTTTCATTTACCAGAGGGTCAGAAATATACCCCAGCATATCTATTCTCACCTTGGGACATCCTAATCAAATCAGCATGGAATGTGTAAATGTTGATAATCCAAGTGCAGTTTGGCTGGTCGGGGGTGAAATTTGTGGTGCCATCCTATCCCTAGTTTTACATAACAGTGATGACAACACTTATGTGGGAACCCAATAGCTGTTACAGGAAAAAAGGTAATAAACTGTTTCAACAGTTAGAAAAAAGTAAATACAGTTGTTTGTAACAGCTCCAAAAGCTAAAAGCACTCTATTAGACCTTGTACCACTGTCTCTATCCAGGGAAAGCTACACCATGTCTGTATGGAGGTGCCCCTCTAAGACCGATTGTCATCAGCATTAACTTTGTCATGTATAAATAACATTGCTAGGTATCATCTAAGTCAGGCATGTCCAAAGTCCGGCCCGCCAGCCTATCGCGGCCCACGTTCTGGTTTAATAAGGCCCCCCTGGTGATTTAGATATATATATATCTTTTGTGACCCTGGGGGCCACAGAAAATATATATCGTATTTATCAGCGCTGCCTCGGAGGGGGCAGGATGAGCTCCGTCAGATTACATACAGGAGAATCTCCTGTTTACTCTGCGGCATCTGTAATAGGAAGTTCGGAACTTTGTATTAAAGAGAGCTGCATTGATTGCAATGGTAAGGCTGCATTGATTGAATTGGTAGAGCTGCATTGATTGAATTGGTAAGGCTGCATTGATTGCAAAGGTAAGGCTGCATAGATTGCAATGGTAAGGCTGCATTGATTGCAATAGTAAGGCTGCATTGATTGAATTGGTAGAGCTGCATTGATTGCAATAGTAACGCTGCATTCATGGCAATGGTGAGGATGCATTGATTGCAATGGTAAGGCTGCATTGAATGAATTGGTAAGGCTGCATTGATTGAATTGGTAAGGCTGCATTGATTGCAAAGGTAAGGCTGCATAGATTGCAATGATAAGGCTGCATTGATTGAATTGGTAGAGCTGCATTGATTGCAATGGTAAGGCTGCATTGATTGCAATAGTAACGCTGCATTCATGGCAATGGTGAGGATGCATTGATTGCAATGGTAGAGCTGCATTGATTTCAATGGTAGAGCTGCATTCATGGCAATGGCAAGGGTGCATTGACTGCAATGGTTAGGCTGCATTGATTGCAATGGTGAGGCAGCATTGATTGCAATGGTGAGGCTGCATTCATGGCAATGGTGAGGCTGCAGATAGGCACTGATTAGGCTGCATTGATGGGCACTGACCCTTATTTTGCTTCACAGTTCTTTATTTAAAATGTAAGTTTTTTCCTGAAACTTCCCTCTTAAAGTGATGGCACGTGTTATATGCCCGTGCGTGTTATTCGCCGATAAATACGGTATATCCAAATAGCATGCCCAAGCTCATCCTCAGCCCTGAGCGGTGCTCAGGGATTTGTTGAGGGCCACAAAAGGTATATATCCAAATAACACGCCTGAGCTCATCTCTTCACCACACATAGCCACAAAGGCAAGAGAATTCTTGTGGGGCAGTGTATTAGTGCTCAGACGAACACACTTAGCCCAAATTTTAGTGGTTCAAAGAAAGTCAGGCAAAATGGTCGTCCCTCATTCATGTTCACTTCATCAAATCTGGCCCTCTTTTAAAAAAGTTTGGACACCTCTGATCTAAGTATTTGTTTGGCAACACAGTGCACCATATTCAGAACTCCAAAGAATTTGTCAACATGGTGCATAGACTGAAGACAGGGCTGGATTGACATACGGGTATTGGAGCTGCAGCTCCAGGTCCTTTACTTTAAGATAGGCCCATTTGACAAGAAAAAAAAAATCACAATAAAAAAAAAAAAAGAAGGAGATCTAGGACTTCCTAGTCTATGTTTGCTAAACATGGTTAGGCCCAACTCTGACTCAGTTGCTGAGGCCAGGCTGAGTCAGAGTTGGGCCTAACCATGTGCTAGCTGTGCCTGCAGTAAATTGTTGTGCAGGAGAGAGAGTGATGCCGCGTACACACGATCGCACATTAAGACAACAAAATCCATGTATTTTTTCCGACGAGCCCAGAAAAATGAAGTTCAATAGCCAGTGCAGCTTTTCTGCTTGAATCCGAGCATGCGTGAACTTTGTGCTTCGGAATTGTGTACATACGATCGGAATTTACGACAACGGATTTTGTTGTCAGAGAATTTGAGATCCAGATCTCAAATTTTGTTTGTCGGAAATTCTGACAGAAAATGTCCAATGGACATGGCCTACACATGGTCGGAATTTCCGACAACAAGCTCCCATCGAACATTTCCCGTTTAAAAATCCGACCGTGTGTACGTGGCATTACAGTCTGCAAGCAAGAGATGTGCTGGAGGAGATTGGAGTAGCCAAGTGTGTATAGTTGTCCCAACTGATTGATATACATTCAACCAATTGTTTGTTCTACTGGGCATCCCATATATTCTTATTCCTATCCAAGTTTAAATCCCTCAATCAAAATACAGAAACAAGCACATGGACTGTACAGGGTGACAGGTGGGCCACATCATTCACCAGCCCCTGTGGGGGTACCGCTACATGAAGATGATGAAGTGCATCATCTTCGTGTTGCGTTTTGAAGAGAAAGGACAACTGGTTTGCATGAAATACAATTATCCCTACGGGGCGGGGGCCTTTGTCATGATCATTCTTCCACATATAATGCGTTTTAACATCTGTACCCTGCAATTTGATAGTAAATTGGGAACTAACAACTTTCCAGACTTCCCAACACCGAATGGGATTATTTACACAGGACAGGATGGCACCAAAACTTTCAGACCTTGCATCCCTGAAGAGGGGTGGGGGCCTTCATCATTATCTTTCTTCCACATGTAATGTGTTTTATCATCTCTACCCTGTGATTTGACAGCAAATTGAAAACTAACACCTATGCAGGCTTCCTGACACCAACGATGGTGTTATGTAACAAGGCCAAGATGGCACCACAACTTTCACAACTCCCATCCTGCTCTTGGACAATCAATATTTATACATTCCATAGTGACTGGATTAAGTTGTCCTTAAGTAGTAATACAAATTCTGGGGTATCTTCCTGACACCAACAATGGGGTTATGTTACTAGGCCAAGATGGCATCACAACTTTCACAACTCCCATCCTGCTCTTGAACAATCAACATTTATATATTTCATAGTGACTGGGTTATCCTGAAGTGGAAATACATATGCTGGGGTATCTTCCTGACACTCTAGGAACTGAAGAAGTGTTTTGGTAACCTACAAAATGAACAAGTATAGCTGAGTGTAACTAACTACTACTAGATATACCATGACTTGGATGAATGAGAACTTTCAGAGACATTACGAGGAAGGATTATAGGGAGGTCTAGTGTGAGGATTACAGGAAGAGTTAAAAGAGAAGTATGTTTTTTGTTTCTTTGTTTTTTTTTTTTTAAATAATCATACTTACCTAGGTGGATGCAGCATTGGTCCAGTGCTGCAACTGCCCCCCCGCTGGCTCTAACACTGAAAACCGAGCAATTAAACACCACTGATCGCTCAGTCCTCAGGGTTCCCTGAGCAGAGAGCTGGTGATTGTCAGTCATCGCTGTCTGCTTTGCCCGCCCCCCACCCCATGCTCACTGGAGAGGTGGGCTGTGGAGGGAGCAGCTGGCTCAGTCTCTCAGCGGCTCGCTGAGAGGCTGAGCCAGGTGCCAGTCCAGGCATGTGGGCGGTTCCCGGCTTCATTGTCGCGATCTTGGCCAAGCCTGGACTGGCTCTGTTATGTCAGCAGATAACTGACTGTCTGCTGCAAATAGGTGACAGGAGTGCAGAATGAACTGTGGATTACAGGAGTGCAGAATGAACTGTGGATTACAGGAGTGCAGAATGAACTGTGGATTACAGGAGTGCAGAATGAACTGCACTCCTGTAATCAGGAGAAGTACAGCCAAACGAGCTTTGGCTGTACTTCTCATTTAACACACGATCAGAAAATCACACAAAAAATACCGATTTCGAAGCAATTGTATGATAATCTGATCGTGAGTACACAGCTTTCGTCCGAAATATCTACAGGGACATTCACATCAGTCCCTACCCTCAAGGAGCTTTGAATCTAAGGTCCCTAACTTTCACACATACACATGCTAGGGCCAATTTGGTCAGGATCTAATTAATCTATCAGCATGTCTGTGGAGTGTGGAAACACATACAGGCAGAGGGAGAACCTACAGGCAGGTAGTGTCTTGGTTGGAATTTGAACCGGCGACCCTAGTATTGATAAGCAGAAGGGCTAACCTCTTAGCCACTGTGCTGCCATGGGAGCATTATGGAAGGATAAGTGTTAGATAAGTATGAGTCTTGGGGTTACTGAGAATGTTAGGAGGTCACACTTCATTCATTGATAGAGGGGTACCAGAAATATTTTCCACTTCCCTGGGAATCCTCTGGTCCAAGCAGGCATAGTAACAGCTCAACAGAAGTCTTTGTCACAAGAATGTAATAATTAATGCTATACGACAGCAATATCCCAAAGACATCAGTATGATTTCACGTGGTTTTGATAGGTCACCATAAATGTTTTTCAATTATGGTAACTATGATAAACTAATTAAATATATACTCATAACTATATATTTATAATCTGACTGCTAGAATATGATTATAAGATTAAGTCAATACAATGAAAGATTTATAAGCCCAGCGTCTGTCACAGATCATGACTGTAGCCAATTTCTCAGGAGAAAATGTGTTAACGCTAAGAAAAAAATACATGTTTTGTATAATTAGATTGCTGCAAACCATAATAATGACAAGGTCTTGTAAAAAAAAAAAAAGCCATTTCAATTTTTATTATTATATTTGCCAAGTTCAGTAACAGCTGGGCTTAAATGCACAACTCTTATCACACTGCAAACAAGGCAGGTTGCTATGGCAACCGGCCACATGGTTCCTTAGCACCACTGAGTACCGTTGACCAATGTACCCAGGAGGATGTCAGTAATTAAAGACCAAAGGAAAAAAGGCACAGTGATTCACACAAGTCATCATCCTAGAAAACGATTCCGCCACCACAGATCTTAAACACATTGGTAAAATGTTCTCAAATAGAAAAATGGTGCATCGACCTATCGTTATTCTCTTAAGAAAGCACTGATCTCAGTTTATACTATGCTACAGAAGAGGAAAACTAAACAACATAGCACTTTCTACAAAATGCTGGTGGCCTGGCTGTCAGGGTGATCCAGTGACTTCAGTGCATTGTGGCTCACTGACCGGAGTACAAGTATGCACATTAAGTGCTAGTTCACACCAGATGCAGTTCCGTGCGCTTTTTTAATGCACTAAAAATGCATGCAGTGTTTTCCATGTATTTCAATGGCTCTAGTTCACACCAGTGCAGTCAGTTCCAGTCAGTTTCCGGTGCAGAAAAAAAAAGTAGAGCGTGCTGCTTTATTCTGCACAGAATTGTACTAGAACCTAACAAATTGTATCAAAAATGCACTGGAACTGTGTATGGTGTGAACTGTAAGCAAAAACTGATCCGTAACGTATCCAGAGTGCATTTTTGTGGTGTGAACTGGCCCTAAAAATGCATGAACAGTGTTTTCCATGTTTTCCAATTGCTCTAGTTCACAACAATGCAGTCAAAAAACACGCACGGAACTGCATCTGGTGTAAACTGGCCCTGGGTGTTTCAAACGTCCTATGACTTCAATAGCTGCGGGCTTGTTCTAATAATCTGCCAAGCTAAGCTTTAGCCCAGGTTCACACTGCTACGACATGAAAGTTGTGCAACTTCCGATCCGACTTTGCCCTGCAACTTCAGTCCAACTTGGATCTGAATTAATGTGACTTTTTACACTCTATGGCATTGAAGTCGTATCAAAATCGGACCAAAGTAGTGCAGGAACCTTTCCTAAGACCCGGTTCACACTGGTGCATCATGACAGCCGTACAGCTGTCCATCCGACTTTGCCCTGCGACTTCGATCCAACATCGATCCGACTTTAATGAATGGGATACGATTTTAATCTGACTTTGAGATAGTCTGACTTCTCCTTTGACCACTCAAAACAATCCTGGTGTGACATAAATTCCTTTTCCTGCTGTTGTAATCCATGTCAGATGTCGCAAGTTGGATAGTTAAGATGGTGATCCGACGTGGATACGACTTCAATGATATTTTATGGGCTCAGATCGGACCAAAGTCAGATCAAAGTAGTGCAGGAACCTTTTCTAAAGTCGGACCGACACAAGTTAGACCAGTTAAGATGGCTCTCATAGGGAATTATTGATTTATACATGTCATGCGACACTTGCTCTCAAAGTCAGAGCATATGTCGCACCAGTGACTCTTTAAAGTGGAGTTCCACCCACTTTTACAACTCTTCAGCATCCCTCACTAAACTGTGCACTGTAAACAAATTGGATATCTTTTTTTTTTTTCTCAGCATCTACTGTATATCTGCTGTATTCATTTTTCACTTCCTCCTCCCTGGCCGCGGCCCATCGCATCATTTCCTGTTTGCAATGCCTTCTGGGAAGGGGCGGCAACTTCCTCTGAAACTGCCGTTGCTATGGAAACCTGACCTGAAACCTATTACACTGCTTGTGCTGCACTGAGCATGTACGAGATCTGCAAGGATGAGATCCAGGAAGAAATACAGTCTGGCTTCAGATGCCCAGACTTAAGATGGCCACGGCCTGCTGTAAGTTTATAAAATAACAAACTACTGCTATAAACTAACAAAACAGACCTTGTGTATTATAGGGGTATTTTTATGTAAAAAGTATAATTTGGGCCGGAACACCACTTTAAAGACATACATGGTACCACTAGATTGGTGCAGGGCCAATGTGATGCCTATATTTAAAAAGGGATTAAAGTCTTTGCTAAGTAACTATAAACCAATTAGGTTTACTTCTATAGTCAAGAAGACACTTGAGAGCTTGATAAAAAACCACATAGAAGAGTTTTTGGCTAGAAAATAATAATTTAAGCAACAGACAGTATTCATTCATGAAAAACTAAAGCTATCGAACAAATCTGCTTTTTTTCCATGAGGAAGTAAGCAAAAAGCTAGATAAAAGAGTGGCTGTGGATATAATACATTAAAGCTGACCAAAATTCAGCAATCACATTCAAACTCAGGGACTGGCCAAATTTCGATAAATGTATGGGCATTCTATCCGATTTATCATTTGATGTTCGTACAACACCTTGTTGGTTTTTTTCTGAACAATCAGTGCTGTTGGCTAAAGCCAGAAACACTGATCGGGGAAGGTTTGTTTGGTTGAACCACAAAGAAAAAGCATAACGTATGTCTTTCTCTCTTGAGAAGAACCATTAAGGGGGATATTAACTTAAAAAGCATTAGAAAGGACAAGAGGGGACGCTTTACATCTGGATGAAAAGAGATTTAACCTCCACATACAGTACAGAAAGGTTTCTTCACAAGAGCTGTGAATATGTGGAATAGACTCCCTCAAGAGCTGGTTCTGGCCAGCTCAGCTTTAAAGATGCATTCCTAGATACACACAATATATCTGGATATTAACAGTTATAGGTAATAACGCAAGAGATTGTTAATCCATAGAATATCAGATTTCCTTCTGGGGAACCAGGAAAAAAATGTATTTGCCCCGATGAAGCAAACTGGATTATGAAAATCAAAAATTCAAACACAACAGCACTTTAAAGGTGGCAGAAACAACTACTTCACCGTTATATAGAGTTAATACAATGTCATTTTATTACATATACAAAAGTTAAAATATCTTTGAAAGTATAAAAACCACCACAAAAGACTATGCGGTTTCGAACAGCAGTGCAGCAGCTTTTGCTCTACATGTTTCACCATATAGGTTTCCTCAGGAGTCTTATAAATGCTGCATATTGCTGGTATCACACTGATTTCAATATTCCATGAGCATTCTGGTAGGCCCGTCTTCCCAACATGATTGATATTCGGTTTGCACTATTGATTGGGCTATTGAAACAATTGTAATACATATACAGTGGATATAAAAAGTCTACACACATCTCTTAAAATGTCAGGTTTCTGTGATGTAAAAAAAGAGACATAGATAAATAATTTCATAACTTTTTCCACCTTTAATGTGACCTATAAACTGTACAACTCAATTGAAAAACAAACTTAAATCTTTAAGGGGGAAGTAAAAATAAAAAATTAAAGTAATGTGGTTGCATACGTGTGCACACCCTCTTATAACTGGGGATGTATCTGTGTTCAGAATTAAGCAATCACATTCAAACTCATGTTAAATAGGAGTCAGTACACACCTGTCATAATTTAAAGTGCCTCTTATTAACCCCAACTAAAGTTCAGCTGTTCTAGTAGGTCTTTCCTGACATTTTCTTAGTCACATCCTACAGCAAAAGCCATGGTCCACAGAGGGCTTCCAAAGCATCAGAGGGATCTCATTGTTAAAAGGTATCGGTCAGAAGAAGGGTACAAAAGAATTTCCAAGGCATTAGATATATCATAGAACACAGTGAAGATGGTCATCATCAAGTGGGGAAAATATGGCACAACAGTGACATTACCAAGAACTGGACGTCCCTCCAAAATTGATGAAAAGGCGAGAAGAAAACTGCTCAGGGAGGCTGCCAAAAGGCCTAGAGCAATATTAAAGGAGCTGCAGGAATATCTGGCAAGTACTGGCTGTGTGGTACATGTGACAACAATCTCCCGTATTCGTCATATGTCTGAGTTATGGGGGTGCAGTGGCAAGACGGAAGCCTTTTCTTAAAAGAAAAACATCCAAGCCCGGCTAAATTTTGCAAAAACACATCTGATGTCTCCCAAAAGCATGTGGGAAAATGTGTTATGGTCTGATGAAGCCAAGGTTGAACAAAAGATATATTTCCAAAAGATATGTTTGGTGCAAAAACAACACTGCACGTCACCAAAAGAACACCATACCCACCGTGAAGCATGGTGATGGCAGCATCATGCTTTGGGGCTGTTTTTCTTCAGCTGGAACAGGAGCCTTATTTAAGGTGGAGGGAATTATGAACAGTTTCAAATACCAATCAATATTGGTACAAAACCTTCAGGCTTCTGCTAGAAAGCTGAACATGAAGAGGAACTTCATCTTTCAGCATGACAATGACCCAAAGCATACATCCAAATCAACAAAGGAATGGCTTCACCAGGAGAAGAATAACATTTTGGAATGGCCCAGCCAGAGTCCAGACCCTATATCCGATTGAAAATCCGTGGGGTAATCTGAACAGGGCTGTGCACAGGAGATGCCCCCACCGTCTGACAGATTTGGAATGTTTCTGCAAAGAAAAGTGGGCAAATATTTCTAAGTCAAGATGTGCCATGCTCAGGGGCGGACTGACCATTGAGCCTCTCGGGCACTGCCCGAGGGCCCTGGGCCACTAGGGGGCCCCATCAGGGTTGCCAGCCTCAGTAAAAACCAAGGTCAGTATGCATAAATCTGTGTTTTTTTTTACATCTGTCTGTGTATACTGTGTGTACATGTATGTGTATACTGTGTGATTGTATACTGTGTGTGTGTATACTGTGTGGCCCCATAATCTCTGATTGCCTGGGGGCCCCATGATCTCCTATTGCCTGGGGGCCCCATGAGTTATCAGTCCGCCCCTGGCCATGCTGATAGACTCATACCCAAAAAGACTGAGTCCTGTAATAAAAAAATATTCACTATATATGTTATTATCACTTATGTATGCACTGTTTGTTCTTCTACCTATAGTACCAGCAATATGCAGCATTCATATGACTCCTGAGGAAGCCTATGCAGTGAAACATGTAGAGCAGAAGCTGCTGCACTGCTGTTTGAAACTGTATAATCATTTGTGGTGGTTTTTATACTTTCAATGATATTTTAACTTTTATATATGTAATAAAATGACATTGTATTAACTCTATATAATGTGAAGTAGACATTTCTGGCACCTTTAAAGTCCGTTGTGTTTAAATTTCTGATTTCCATAATATTTTAGAGATGTAGGGCCTCTTGGCCCTCCGTTGCCCGACATACTGAGTTGAAAACTGGATTATGCTTTATTGTTTGTTTTTTTTGCCTACCTCAAGATCAACTATGTGCAACTGAAGGGGTAAAAAAAGCCTAAAAAGAAAACTAATGCAGCCACTACATCTAAGGTTTAGTAAGCAGCTATCTATTACATTTTTGGTTTTGGGTGTATTACTGCTTTAAAGAGAAATATTCCAATGATTACACTAGTTCCTATGAGAACTGTCTAAGAGATTTCCCTTACTGTGATGAGTTTTGAAGTTTTCACATTAGATATACTTTAATGAATTCTAATTAATATACTGCAATTGGCTAACAAAAGTAAAAATGAAAAATAGCATACAAAAAGTGTACATAAATATAACACAATGATGAGTGATAAAGACACAACCCTGCTGTGTATGCTGACACTCAAAGTAGTCAAACCAAGTAGACATGTCTAACCATCCATACCCAATAAAAGAGATATGTTTCGCTATGTCATACACATTACATGATTCATCCATTCATTTTTTAAATGACTTATGCATGCAAAGTTAGAAACACCCCCAGACAATATGAAAATGTATTTCCCAACTAAGCTAAAATGTACTGTACATGGGGCTTAAAGTGTTACTAAACCCACAACAGTATTATCAGCTTGTATATGCAGTAAAGTGTGCTTGTTATACTCACTATGGATCCTAAGGGGTTAATCCTCCGTATTGTGTAAAAAGGCTGTTTGATCCTGTCTTCTCTGATATTCCCCTTTTTCCACTGTCCCTAATCCATCTCCTGATAAGACTGAGCCATTGAAGTGCTCTGCACATGCTCATTTTGGTGTGCTAGAGAGTTTTTTTTTATTTCCTTGGGAGTGTGCATGTGATCAGTCCACATTCCTGCTGCACGGTGTGAATGGTCCTGCATACTTCTGGGGCCTGTAATGTGGGAAGCTGCAGGCAAAGAGAGGGGGACCAAAAGTGGCAGCGAGTACTAGTATTAAAGTAGGTACCCACTTCCCTAAAGAAGTTTTATTGTGCTAAATGTGGTACGGGAGGGGGGGGGGAGTATATAAAGGGGAACTTCTCCTATATGTTTTGCTTTAAGCAGAACACCAGCCAAAAATAAGAAAAGATAAAAATGAATAGTCCACTGAACAATAAAATAACAAAGCCAACTTCTTCTGCAATAGTCACCTTGAAACCAGAGATTTACCCCGCTGTACTTTTTATCTACAGCTAGATGTGTTCAGTCTGAAGGTCAGCATCACTGAACTAACTTGCTTTGAACTCATCCCAGCCTGTGACTGGACAGTGAAATGAGAAGCAGTACAGTGATGAGCTCATCTTTCTGTCACACTGCTTTTTTCTCCTATCGGCTTGCTTCTTATCATGTACTGATTGGCTTATTGTACTGCTTCTTTCTCTCATGCTCCAGCCCTACTGTACAGACTGGATGAGGCTAATCCCAGATCAAATTCAGGTACTTACATTGCTTGCATTTTTAAATACATTTATTGATATATTAACGGTGACAAAGCTATTTTATTATTGAAGTTCTGCTTTACAAGAACATAACTTTAGAACTATACTTTTACTTTGCTAGAGCTTGAACCGTAAACATATCTTCTCAAACCAAATCCTAAAAGTCTATACATATAAAATATTAGTAGTGAAGTATATCTTCAGTATAATTTTATAGAGATCCAATAGCTTGATATGTGAAATGTCTGATTCTCTTAATTAATAAATAATATGGTTTCAACTAGATTACCATCCAACCAGTGACTACATTCCTTATCATAAAGTGTATCTTTCATAGACTGTTATTTTGCATAAGGCCAACCTCTGTAAGTACTTTGTAATAAATATTTATGACACTTTTTTACCTGCCTATTCACAGAAAATTCTTAGAAAACAAGTGATACCTGATCATGGAAGCAGTATGTCCTCCTCCATTTTTTCAGCATTGCTAGGCATACCTGCCAACTTTTTGAGATGGGAACGAGGGACACCCAGGGCTTTTTTTCAGGGGGAACTTGGTGGAACTCAGTTCCACCACCCCTGACTCAGACCCTTGGGGGGGGGCTGCTCACCACAATCACTTGTAAACACAGAAGTTCGGTTTCTGTGTTTACAAGTGACAGCTCTGCACTCTGTGTGTAACCCCCCTGAACTCTGCACTCTGTATGTAATGCAATCCTGGTATTTAATGCCCCTTTAAGACCCTCCTAATGTTCGTGAAATTTGACTGACCACACCCACTATTTGATGTGATTTGGAGGGTGTGTGTGGGTGGAGGGGTTTTGGGGAGTCGTGGTTAAGTTCCAGCACCTATTGTTTGAGAAAAAAAGCCCTGGGGACACCTATTATCAAAAGTATGTAGGCATAGGACACACCCCCTGGCACGCCCCCTTAAAGGAGAATTGTACAAAAAAATGATTGGTTAGAACCCAAAAGTGCTTTTTTTTTATCACTACTATTCCTTTATATTACCTTTTTGATAGATAAAAAGTGCATTTTATATACAATTATATAGATCAGACCAAAATGAGGGACAAATAAAGAGGAAAAAGGGACAGAGGGACATTGCTCCAAATCAGGGACAGTCCCTTCAAATCAGGGACAGTCCCTTCAAATCAGGGACAGTTGGGAGCTATGCTGTTAGGCAGTATAGGTAGGAAGCCTGTCTGCAATCTGTACACACACTGCCAACTGAATGTTGTAAGAAAATCTGTACTTCCCTATAGTCTCTAACAGCACAGAACAAATGAATGGAAGCAGGATATTTAAAAATTCTGCAGGATAAAATTGTTTATTATTTAGCCTTTTTTTTATGAAGGGAGCATTTCAGCCTGAACACAATTCTAACTATACAGCTAAAATGCATACAAGTGAACTGTCTTGTATGCCAAAGTTTTTTTGTATAAATCTTCTAAGCTAATCTTGAGATATAAGCATATGTGCTAACCCATCTAGAACTCATCTTAGCCCATGATGAGACAATGAAAGAAAAGCAGCACACTCATGATGTCACACTTCTGCTCTTTGCTCCTTTGAGAATGTTCACAAAGCACATTGATATCACTGTTTAATGCAGGGGTCTCCTATCATTTTAAACAAAGGGTCAATTTACTGTCCCTCTGACTTTAGGAGGTCCGGACTGTGGCCAGTGGGAGAAGAGAATGCCCGGTGTTAGTGGAAGTAATCAATGTTCCATCATTGGTCTTCGTGGGAGGAATAACGCCCCTTTGTTGATGTTAGTGGAGAGAATTGATGTCAGCGGGAGGAAGAGTGCCTTGTATCAGTGGGAAAAGTAGTGCCCCAAGGGCCAGATAGAGGCAGGCAAAGGGCCACATCCGGTCCTCAGGCAGCAGTTTGAAGTCCATGGGTTTAAAGCAATAGGTCCTCTACCTTTACTGCAGCAGAAACAGCAAAGCTCTGTAAAGAATATGCTCTTAACCTGCTAACTGAACAATAAAGGACCAGCAGCACACTGAAGAGGTCATCAATTTGCTCACTCTACTCTCTCTTCCTAACAGCTTGTGCCCAGTCAGCACATGCTGCAAAACCTTATTGGCTCATGGTGCTATACGTCCCAGTCTAAATTTTGCTGTGCAAGGAATAAGGAGGCGGATATCAAGACAGATTTGGATACTTATGCTGATTGCAAGAAAAAGAAACTTTTTAATAAATATGTAACTGCATTAACTGATGTCTGTGGTTCAGTTTTGAATAAGCCTATAATATAAAAAGCATAATTACTACAAACAGAATCATGTAATTATCTCAAAATTGTTTTCATACAATATAAACTATGCAACTGGCTTGTTTACTTCAGCAAATATTAGGAAAAACAACTCATTAAAATCTTACTTTAAGCCCTGGTTCATATTGATGCTACTTTGAAATTGCACTACATCACTTGAAGTAGCACAATTTCAAAGTAGCTAGGTCAACACGATTTCAGGTGCTACTTGATAGACATCTGTGTAGCTTCATGCACAGATGTCTATTAAAGTCGCACCTGAAATCGGCAAAAGTAGTACAGAAACTACTTTTGCAAATCTGTGCGGCGCCGCAAAATCAGTTTTGTGCTAATTGGAACAGTTCCGTTGCCTCCAATAGGCTGTGACTTATCGTGCGATTTGATCTCTCAAATCACATGACAAATCAATCCAATGTGAACCTAGGCTAAATCAAAATTGTGTAAGAAGTAAAATTGTTAAGTAGATTTCTAATTACTATCAATAAAACTCTGCAACATTTTTAAATCAGAAAGCCCACTAAATTCACCCTACACTGACCCAAACAAAGCACTCACATGATCATTTGAAAATGAATTTTTCACATTTGATTTGATATGGGATTTGTACTGCGCCGAATGCGTTCCGTCAGGAGCGCCTTCTTCTATGCTTGAGGAAGAAGGGAAGTTACAAAGCTCTAATGACTGTCAAGAGGCTGCAGTCCTGCCCAGAGGAACACTTCGCCTTTTACTCAGTCTAGCTGGAATGGATAAAGGAAAAACTAGAATTGTGGAATCGATTATTGGAAATGTGTGCTAACAGACATTTGGACATGCAGGCACAATCCTACCTCTCCTAGGCTGCCAAGCCCTGAAGAGTGCCTAATAAGCATGTATGATGTGCTCAGTTAAAGCAGAAGTAAACCCATCCATAAAACAGTTTCATTTCTGGCATGTGCTGGAAATATAACACTCCCATTGGTTGTGCTCTCAACCAAACTGTCAAAACCATCCAATGTTGGTGTCATAACTGTGCAGCATCATGGCAATTGTAGATTAAACAGAGGCAAAGATGGCAGCTTCCTTGGCTGAAATCGATAAGGGGGGGGTTTACTTACACTTTAAGTGCACACATAAATTTAATTGGAGAAGGAGGTGCCAAAGAAAGGAAAAGCAACCTGGTGCTTGGAGGGCTGCTTATCTCAGTGTAAACAACTACTAATGCCTTGTACATACGATCAGAAAATCTGATGGAAAATGCTGTGTTCAAAGTGATCGTACGATAATCTGAATGTAATGCCCAGTGTACATGATCAGAAAAGCATCCTGGTGCATGGAGGGCTGCTTATCTCACAATATACAACCACTAATGCCTAGTACACACGATCAGAAAATCTGATTAAAAATACAGTGTTTAAAGTCATTGTACGATAATCTGAACGTAATGCCTATCAGAAAATCGGACGAAAAATAGTGCTATCAAAGCGGTTGTACAATAATCTGATCATTAGTGCACAGCTTTCAAGAGCTGATCAAGACAGTTCATGCAAATTTATCCAAAGGCAAAAAAATTCTCCTACAATACCAGAACAACGTTCGTTTAATCAGTACAGTATTCATCTGAAAAAAATCAGAAGACCAAGACCACTCATACTTGGAAACTAAAGAATACATTACAATGCAATAGAACACATTACATCGCTTCCGAACTTGTATTCTGTCCTACGAGAATTTTCGTAACTTTAGTAACCTCTTCATTTTCAATATGAGACTAGCATGCAAAAAAACCAGACGATCATTCATCTGATATTCTCATCATGTATACGAACTAGCCTACTACATGGATCATTCCTTGTCCATTAGCAGGTGACTGTTACAGACATGAGATTGAGAAAAAAGTGCCCATAGATTGCTTGAATTTAAGCCGATTCCTCCAAGCAATACCTGGCTTGACAAAAGTTGATTTAAAAATTGAGTCAGGTGTACGGCTAGCATAAACAACTATCATGTCATACCTATGCATAGCTCCCATTCTCCCTTATTTGGGGACATTGTTTCTCTTTTGCAACCAAATTTCCCAGCCCCTTTTCTTTTCCTCAGTTGTGCCTCTTTTTGGGCTGATGTGTAGACCTCTCTAAAAATGTACAATTTAATTACTAAAAGGGCACTAAACCTTTCATCTATCCTCCTAAATAGGAGGCAGCCTAAGGAAGGTGTGTCAGGGCAGGCATGTAACACCATTCTCAATGGCAAGCAGAAGATCCACATCTACCATGACAGCAGGTTAAGATCAGCCTACTAGAAAATACTCCAGTTTGCCCCTGCTCCCTACAAAGATAGTGCCACTGCCATAGTTGTAATTTACAGCTATTCGCCCACAGCCTACCTAGATCCATGACATTTCAGAAAGGCCTGCCTGATATCAGTGCTGTTCAGCTGCTGGTCCTACTCCTATTAGCTGCATAGGCCTGCTTGCAGCTGCAGACATTACATGAGGAAGACTGCCCGCCTACTCTGCTAGCTGCAAATTAGGCAGGTATGGATGTAAAACACCTGCATTTCTGATGGTGCAGAAATTAGGACTAATCTGAGGTGTAAAGGTGCAGGAATTGGGCTGATCTGAGGTCTGAAGAAGCAGGAACTGGGCCTGATGTGAGGTCTGAAGGTGCAGTAATTGGGGCTGATCTGAGATCTGAAGGTGCAGCGGCCTAATTTGAAGTCTGAAGGTACAACATCTGGGTCTGATCTGATGTCTGAAGATGCAGAAATTGAAGCTGATCTGAGGTCTCAAGCAGGGGTAATTGGGTCTGATTTGACATCTGAAGTGAAAGAATAATGCCGCGTATACACGGTCGGACTTTTCGGCTACAAAAATCCGACAGCCCGTCCGACAGACTTTCGACGGACTTTTGGCGGACTTGCGGCGGACTTTCTAACGAACGGACTTGCCTACATACGATCACACAAAAGTCCAGCAGATTCGTACATGATGACGTACACCGGACTAAAATAAGGAAGTTGATAGCCAGTAGCCAATAGCTGTCCTAGCGTGGGTTTTTGTCCGTCGGACTAGCATACAGACGAGTGGATTTCTGGGTCCGGCGGAGTTACGACGTAAAGATTTGAAGCATGTTTCAAATCTAAAGTCCGTCAGATTTGGGGCTGGAAAAGTCCGCTGAAAGTCCGGGGAAGTCCACACACGATCGAATTGTCCACCGGATTTGGTCCATCGGCGTCCGTCGGACTTTTGTAGACAAAAAGTCAGACCGTGTGTACGCGGCATTAGAGCTGATCTGAGGCCTGAACATGCAGAAATTGGGTCTGGTTTGAGGTACAAGAATTAGGGTTGATCTGAGGCCTGAAGGGGCAGGAACTGGGCCTGGTTCAAGGTGTGAAGGTGCAGAACGGAACTGATCTGAGGTCCTAAGGTGCAGAAATTTGAGACTGATCTAAGGTCTGAAAGTATAGGAATTGGCCAGCTGAGCTCTGTAAGTACAGGAATTAATCTAAGGTCTATGACATAACACTATTCACTAGCACAACCAATGTCCAATGTTTGTAAATTATCACTTAATGTGGAAAAGGTTGTTGACCCCAGCTCTAACTTATCGCATTTGCTATTTTGAAAAATGAGTGTAAAAAAAGTAGTAGTGAAAAAAAAGACTTAAGAGGTTAACCAATCATTTGACGGGGGGAGCCTCCTTTAACTACATGCTTTGTGGGTGATTTACTAAAACTGTATCGTGCAAAATCTGGTGCAGCTCTGCATTGAAAACCAATCAGCTTACAGGTTTTATTGTCAAAGCTTAATTAAACAATCTGAAGTTGGAAGCCGATTGGCTACCATGCACAGCTGCACCAGATTTTGCACTCTCCAGGTTTAGTAAATCAACACATTTGTGTTAAAACATCGATCTTTCTCATGACAGAGCATTTAGGGCCATATCTATAGCCACATCAACATTAGCAGTTCACCTAAATGGAAATGGCATGCCCCACAGGATATCCTACAATTTATATAGGTTTATAAAGCTGTGTGTAACCATCAAACTACATTTACGCCCCTTCTAAGAGATTATAGATCAGTGGCAATGTTTAAAGTTAAGAGCCAGCTGAAGCTTTTTTTCTGAAGCTATGACATAGCATTCTGAGAATCTGTCTGCCTAATGACTCATCTGGGCCAAGCCTAGGTTATTGTCACACTTCAGCAAAGCTACAGCTCAATGTGAATATATTCTCACTGCACCCCCCACAAACACACATCCCTTCTGTCTAACAAAACCATATCTTTGGTCATTATGTACTCTAATCATTTTTTTCTCTATCTCAATAGCAGTCACTGAAAACAAACGTATTAAAATGTGAGCTTAGTCTTTTCTAGACTTAATTTAACTATGTAGTTAAAGATTCATTTTCTAGTAAATGACAAAGAACAAACTGCAGCATGAGCAGCCATCCAACAACCGTCTATACAGCAAGATTAGGTCCACTTTAACTAAGGAGATATACAGTAAAGTAGATGTAAATCCTAATTTAATTCGTTTGTTGACGTACTGTGCATTATACATATTTTTTTTCTATTGAGAAAATATTTTTTTTACCTATTTCCATGTTTCATCCGGGTGCTGCTGATTAGGGATGAGCTGTTGGTTCAGTTCTAACCTAGGTTAGAACCAAAATTTTCTTATTCAGAGGTTTGTTAAATGGCCAGTTGGGCTGTGTCAAAGCTCCAGTAGCAGTGGGAAACATTTAGCAGTGGTACTACTATTCTTAAAGTGGGCTCCCAAATTCTGATAAACTGCCCACCTTCAGAGCCCCGCAACCACTGAGCCAAAGTTGTGGTTAAGAGGCCCTTGTTCTTATCAACATGGGGACGAGATGCTTTGCCAGGGGTATCCCCTCTGACAAAGTAACCCTCTCATATTGAGGGTGTGTGGCTTAGTATGGTATGGGGTGGGCACAGGCTCGTCCCTCCCCTATGGTCAGATACGGGTCTGGTATGGGACATTTTGAGTTTTTTTGCATGGGGTCCCTTTTGTCATCCATACCAGAGTCTCACTAAAAATAAAGCCTAGTACACACGGACCTAAAGTCAAGTGAAATCAGGCAATTCAATAAAAATCAGCTGACATTTGGCGACCAGCTTCTGTCGAACGTGCATGCTGGAAAACCAGTGGCCGACCAGCTCCCGGTCAGCGCTCTCAGCCACTGGCTTAGAGAGCTGACTGGAGTTTTCGCATTGAATAAGGGATAGATAAAGGGAAACCCCAGCCGCTTTACTTCTGGTTGTAAACAAAGCGCCTGGAGACTCCCTTCAATAATCACTTAAAGTGGTTCTAGGTAGAAGGTTTTTGTATTCTAATGCATTCTATGCATTAATCTCCCTGGCGGTATGATTATTTCAGATTTTTGATGCTCAAAGCGGTACAATTGTTTTGCATGGAAATTTGGCGTTTTATATTGGCCTGTAATTCTTAGGAATAACTCACTTAAATCTGTCCAAACAAAAGTCTAGTAGACATCCCGATTATGATAGTTTGAAGCACGAAATCATAAATTGTAGTATAATAAATAACTATAATTAATTATGACAAATAATAATATAATAATAATAAAAATTATTCAATAATGTAATCAAATCAAAAGCACAAAAATTTGCTCAGTTGCAGAATTGTCGCTGTCATTACTTTCAGCATTTGATGACGGATCTCCCCACAAATCACTATCACTCAATTCTGCAAGTGATTCTAATTTATTATCACTGTTTTCTAGCTGGTCTAAAACTGCTTTTGAAGTAAAGGGATGCTTTTTGGTTGCTATGGACAATCTCCAGTTTCCAGGCTGGAAGAACAGTATTTATAATATAAAACTGCATGCAGGGCACTGGAGAAACCACTAGGGACAAAAGGGAGGTGAAGTAATGTAATACAATAATGTAATCTTTAAGATTACAGTATACTGTATGTATTGTGTTTTTCACTTTTTGAATTTGGCGTCGTGCTTATGATGATAATTCAAAACATAAGTCCATGTACATCTGTGTCATAGGAAATCCTCACCGCAAATTTCTATTCCTCCAATGTAGTAACTCCACGTGATAGTTCAAATTGATCCAGTGCATTCCGTGACCACCAGCAATAGACAAAATGCCTCCTCATCTCCCAGCAATGACCCTATTACAGAGTCAAATTCACCTGACAAGATGACTTTTGGGATGATTTTGGGATACTCCTGCAGAGAACACCTAAGAAACCCTGTAATTCCACTTCCACACATTCATCCGTGTAGTAACATAAAAACAAAATGTAAAACCATAGTGCTCTCTGCTACAAATCATTTATTAAAACCGAACATTGGGATTAAAAACACTCCCTGAAAATGTCCAAAAACCTTCATGCCATTTGTTTGTATAATTTTAAAGGCTTATATGCAAGTTATTGCCATAAAAAGTGTTTGGGGACCCGGGTCCTGCCCGAGGGGACATGTATCAATGCAAAAGATAGATTTTAAAAGCCGTTTTTTCAGGAGCAGTGATTTTAAGAATGCTCAAAGTGAAACAATAAAAAATGAAATGTTCCTTTAAATATCGTGCCTGGAGGTCCCCTTAGTCTGCCTGTAGAGTAGCACATTCTTCCCATGTTTAGAAAAGTACTGCAGCAAAATGACATTTCTATGTCATTAAAAATTGCTCACGGCTGTAATGTATTGCCAGATTCTGGCAATATACATAAAAAATCATTTAAAAAAACAGCGTGGGCCCCCCTCCCCAGTCCATACCAGGCCCTTCGGGTCTTGTATGGATATTAAGGTGAACTCCACACCAAAGGGCCTGGTATGGATGGGGGAACCCATGCCGTTTCTTCTTAATTCTGTCATAGGGCCCCCCTTAACCACTTCAATACATTATATTATATATTATACACTGCACTATATACCCTGCACTGTATTATATATACTACACTGAGTGCACTATATACTCTAAACTGCAGTATATACACTATACGGACTGCACTATATACTCTGAACTGCAGTATATATACTCTATGGACTGCACTATATACTCTGCTAAAAATTGGGTCCTAGGTGTTGTGATGGCAGGACACGGTAACCCCTCACAGTTACTCTTGTTGGGCGCAGGAACGGTCCCTGCTGTTAAATATTATTTCAAAAATTGTAATTACATGCCCCTGTTGAACAGGGGTAGAAACATTGGGCCTTAGGTGTTGGTGGTGCCAGAACACTGTAACCCCTCACAGTTATTCTTGTTGGGTGCAGGAATGAATGACTGTATATATATATCAAATACTCTGCCTGTACTGACTGAATATAGAGTTTACACTGTATATATCAATCAAATACACTGCCACTAACTAACCTGCCTGCCTAATGTAGCTCAATCTCTCTATCTCCGTCCACTATAACACACTATACGGGTGCTGTGTAAGCAGCTTTATATAGTGTGGGGCGTGGACTTAGTCCACCTGAGCCATGATTACCTTTGGCCAATTATGGCTCTCACTGAGGAGCATGCTGTAATTGGCCAAAGCATGCAGGTCAGGTGTATGCTTTGACCAATCATCATACAGCAATGCACTGCGGTCTTGCAGTGCATTATGGGGTGCTCGAATTTGCTGCGAACGCCCCATTAAATCCGCAAACACCCGATGTCCGAGTAGAACTTACGTTCGACTCAAACTCAAAGCTCATCCCTAGCTTTCATATTAAATATACTGTAAAAGGCAGTCTTAGGGAGTAAAAGGCAAGAAAACTTGCACTATTAATGAAAAAACAATTCCCCTGGCACACGGGGCACTACTGCATCTTAAGATCACACAACCCAAGGTGGCTTCAGGAGTAAAATGTTCTATTTGAAGTGGTTGTAAAACCTTACATGTGTACATCTATATAGCCAGACTACTACCAGGTAATACACAAGAGAAGAAACAAATCCTCCTATATAAATTGTACCTGTCTATCTGCAGTCTTTTCGTCTGTACATCTCTACATATGCTGAACGTATAAGCTTATCTGAGAGTTCAGAAAAAAATGGGACGATAGCTGAAATAACACTCTGCAGAGCTCAGTGTGGAGAGCTCAGAGAGCTGATTGGAAGGGAGGGACACCCCCCCCCCCCCCTTCACACTGCACACAGGAACAGAGCTGAGGCTGTCAATCAGCTGGCGGTCCCACCCATGTCATATTTTTCTCTTGGTGTCAGGAAATCTTGTCAGAAGTGATTCATGCTGATAGCAGAGGAACAAAGCAGTAGACAGAAATGAAACACAGTGCTTATAATTGAAACAAGTACACACTATAGAGGGATATGCTTTGTTCATATTTCATGTCTGAGGTTTACAACCATTTTAAAGAAAAGCAGAGGGACACTAAAATATCAACAACATAATGGCTATAATGCAGTTTTGTGTGGGAACAACTATGTTCTAATGATCTGGTCCACTCAATCTGAAAGACTGCAGTCAAATGTACATGCATTATGGCTGAGCAAACTCACTATAACTATTAACTGAAATTTGATTGGGTGCCCAGTCAATCCACAACACAAGGAACATTTTAGGGCCAAATCACATTACTGCAACACACATTAACACATTGATGTTCCATTACTTTTGAATAGCACCCCAATGTACTAAGGCAATGCAGCTTCAACACACATGTGTTGCAATGCACCACAACGCATGGTAATGCATTACTGTGCATTGCGTTGCACTGCGTCACAAAAAAAGATTGCATGCACTTTTTTAGTTTGGTATACTGTGTTGGCAGTCAATTCAAAATGAACTGGCTGCCTTAAAGAGGAAGTAAACTTCCCTCTAATGTTTGTACCTCTAGGTAAGCCTATAATATAGGTTTATATAGGTATGCGGTGCATACTAGCACATTATGTCTTTACTTTGTAGGTGACCAACAAAAAAAAGGCAGTGTTTACTTCCTCTTTAACTGTTTCAGCCCCGGAAGATTTTACCCCCTTCCTGACCAGAGCACTTTTTGCGATTCGGCACTGCGTCGCTTTAACTGACAATTGCGTGGCCGTGCAAAACAAAATATGATATGATATGTGTATCAAATATTCTTCTACATATTTTTGGTAAAAAAAAAATCGCAATAAGCGTATATTGATTGGTTTGAGCAAAAGTTATAGCATCTACAAAATAGGGGATAGATTTATGGCATTTTTATTATTCATTTTTTTTTATTAGTAATGGCGGCGATCTGCGATTTTTTATCATGACTGCGACATTATGGCGGACACATTGGACACTTTTGACACTATTTTGGGACCATTGTCATTTATAGATCAGTGCTAATGCACTGATTACTGTGTAAATGACACTGGCAGGGGAGGGGTTAAACACTAGGGGGCGATCAAGGGGTTAAGTGTGTCCTAGGGAGTGATTCTAACTGTAGGGGGATGAGCTACCACTGACATGACAGCGATCACTGCTCCTGATGACAGGGAACAGTGATCTCTGTCATGTCAATAGGCAGAACAGGGAAATGCCTTGTTTACATCTCCCCGTTCTCCGGCTCCGTGACACGATCGCGGGACACCGGCGGACATCGAGTCCCCGGGACCCAGTCACGCTGTACATGGCGGAGTGCTCCCACTAGCCCCACTAATTAAAGGGGATGTACAGGTATGCCCATTTGCCCACCGCTATCATTGTGCCGACTTATATCGTCATGCAGCGGTCGGCAAGTGGTTAAAGGCAATGCAGGTCAATGCATGATACAGCACACATTAATGCAATGTCCAAGAATGGCAAAGTGTGATTGGAATCTTAGGCCGCTTTCACACTGCTGTGCTGTGGTTTGGCCACAGCGCTGGTGTACCCTTGGTTTTTGTTTGGGTTACCCGTAGGTTTTCCATAAACTTTCTATTATGTCCTGCATTTTTGGCATGTTTTCTGAAAGTGCACAAAAAGTTATGCATGTGGCATCTTTGATGTACTTTCATTAAAAAAACGCCAAAAATGCAGGACATAATAGAAAGTCTATGGGAAACCGTGGGTAACCTGCATCAAAACCATGGGTACGCTGCGCTGCTGCCAAACCACAGCACAGCAGTGTTAAACCTCTTCTAACTTTTTTTTTTTTTCAATAATTGCAACATTACATAATTCTTTCACATAGTTTCAATACATTCCTTTGAAAACAACGTTTCTTTTTGAAACGGTCTTTGTGGTAGTATCCAAATCTTCTCCGGCTTCAAATTTTCATCATGTCATGAAAGCAATGCAAACAAGTGGCCACATCAGTATTCAGGAAATACAATTCCTATTGTCCATCCATCCATCATCTGTCATTTGTAGCATGCTATAAGCGCAGTGTTTTTTACCATTATTGGCATATGAAAGTTGTTCTCATACGCCCCCTAGTGGAGCTGCAATGCTATCTTTATTATGATCCACATGTTCAAATTTACTAGGCAGGTATTAGCTTGCGTCATACATATAGAGAAAAATAAACATTTTACTAGGCTATATGCAAATTAATGAGTAAGGTAATCATTTGGGGAAAACTGCTGCTAAAAATAGAAAGATACATTGTTGTCTGGATTACATTTGCTATGAACATAGACAAAAAAAAAATACAACCTCATAAAACAAGAGTTCAAAAAACTGTTTAAAGTTAAAGATTGCTATGGGTCACAGCAGTTTGTTCATCACCCCTTTGTTTCTGCCCTTGTCTATGGCCTGTAGGAAGGTTGGAAACCCTTCTGTTTTAAATATCAGTATGGAGCAGCACGCAATGCATGTGAATTAATAACAATGAGGATGAGAAGCTGGAGATGACAGTACCTAGCTCATCTGGTAGTTGTACATAATGTATGAGAAGAACCTGAACTGTCACATTTAATGTTGGTCAAAGAGTTCAATGTATTTATGTAGTCACTTGTTATTATGGTTAAAAAAAATATATGACTGTGTTTATTTTTTAGTAATGCTTGGGGTCCGAATAAAGGGTTAAATGCGCCCGTGTAGCGCCGCTGTCGAATCGCTTTTCAGGCCCCATTTTTTAAATTGACAAATTTTTTCTGAAAATACATTTTCACTTTCTACATTTTCCAAAAAAAAAAAAAATGAAAATATCAAAAGACTTACTATGCCTTTTTGAAAATAACCTGGGGCATTTGCTTTCCAAAATGTGGTCATTTTGTTGGTGTTTCCACTGTCCTGGCACTCCAGGAGCTCCAAAAATGTGATAGGTAGCAGAAAATTAGAAACGTAATGTATGCCTACTGTATACCTGAAAGCGATCCTTGGATTGTGAGCCTCTATATGGCTAAGCTGTGAAAAAGTCTTTCATATGTGCCATCCCCAAACACGGGAAGAGTATCAGAATGTGATTGGGGTTTGATTCTAAGTATGCCCATGCTACCTATTAAGAATATCTTATTATTTCAGAACTTTTTCTTCAAAAACTCACCTTGTCTCTTAGTAAATATGTCGGAGGGTCTCCCTTGCAAAATGTGGTCACTTTGTGGGTGTTTCTACTGTTCTGGCACTTCAGGGCCTCAAGAAATATGATAGGAAGTCAGGAAATCAGATGTGTAATTTATGCCCCTTGAAAGCCTGAAGGTGCTCCTTGGATTTTGGGCTTATCTATACGTCAATGCAGTGAAAAGGTCACATGTGCATCGCCATACTCGGAAGGAGTTATTTTTCACAAAGTTGTCATTTTCAGGTTAATTTCAAGTGATATATATATATATCATAGTTTGTAGACTCTCTATTGTTTACACAGTCTAAATAATATACACTTTTTTTCACCAAAGAAATATAGCAGAACCATTTTTTGGCCTAAATTTATGAAGATCATTTATTTATTTGCAAAGTTTTATAACATAAACAAAGGGAACATTTTTGTTTCAACATTTTTAGTCTTGTATCCTTTGTATAGTAAAATATCTCCAAAAGAAAGCTTTATTCGTGCAAAAAAATTAAATAAAATGAATTGCCAGTCAAATTATCACAGTACTGAAAACTGAAAAATGGTCTGGACAGGAAGGCTGTTTCTTACGCTGGCCTTCAAGTGGCTAATTAGCATGCTATATGGTCCCTACATTTTTCAGTTAAAATAGAAGCGATATTAAAAGGCAGATTTGATTTATTTCTTTTAAATAACAAACAGGTCATACTTATCTGCTCTGTGCAGTGGTTTTGCAATGAGCAGCCCCGATCCGCCTCTTCTCAGGTCCCCCGCCAGTGCTCCTGGCCCCTCCCTCCTGCCGAGAGCCCTTAAAGCAAGCAGCTTGCTATGGGGGCACCCAGGCAGGCTCACTCCCGAGCTGCTGCTCTGTGTGTTTATTCATACACAGAGCACAGCTCGGCCCTGGCCCTGCTTTCTCCTTATTGATTCACTAGCTGTGAATGACAGTAGTGAGATTCAATGGCTTCCACTGTTGTCTCAGCCAATAAGGAGGAAGAGAGCCGGGAGAGCTGCTGCACATTGCTGGATCGAGATGGGGCTAAGGTAAGTATTAGGGGGCCTGCTGCAAACAGAACGTTGTTTACCTTCATGCATAGAATATATGAAGGTAAAAAACCTTGCGCCTTTACAACCACTTTAAAGGCTCTGAATTAGCCCCAAATTAAAATGAATATGATTTTTGGATGGTAATAAAGCTTAATAATTAATTATTACTCCAATATAAAACACTACTCTGGCCACTTCCTGGCTGTGTTAATGAAAGTAAAAATGCCACAATGATAAATATGTTAGCTGTCCGGGATTGCAGGTGCGATGACTAACACAATAACATTCTGCTAAGTGAGAGACAGCCTAGCTTGCAAAAAAGAGGTGCTTGATTCTGTCAGCAATGTTCTTGATAAATCCTCCACCTTGTGTTCTATCACCCACTGACACAATCACATTCCTTAAATTACCGATCAAGAATCAAAAAAGGCACAGCAGGCTAACAACATGGTAATTTCTGTGCTTTACAAAGTACTTTAAAAGTATACAGTTTTGCTAATTATTTACCTCAATAAAAATAGCTGAGTTGCATTTAGAAAATAACATGGGCTTTGAAAAAAAAAATATGCAAAGTATGAATATTTTCTGCCAGAAGTTTTATAAATGTCCCCAAAGTATTCCTACATTAATGCAAAAACTTCTTCACAAATTCAATACCAACTCCAGTCCTCATTTAATTTTTCAGATGACTAGAAATTACCCATAATTTGACACATGCAACCCTTCCACATTTTGGGGTTTGGTAGTAAGCACCCATCATGCCTTTGTTACAATTCACGTTTCCTCTGATTATCCCCATGCAGTTTAGTGGAAGAGCCTTTGCTACGACTCTGGTACGCAGGATCAACAGGAACTTTTTATTATAAAGTGGATCTAAAACTAAGAACAAAAATGTAAGGCACTGCAGCTTACCAATTATTAGAAGTGATGGCTGCATTAGTTTTCTCCTTTCAGGCTTCTTATTTTGTAATTTCACCTGGTGATCCTGCCAGTTACATACTTATTGTCCTTTAGAGACGACAGTTAATCTGCTGCATCTAGGGAGGATTAAAATTGTCACCTGAGGCCAGGGGTGTTGCTAGGTCTACAAAAGATCTGGAGCTAGAGCCCATAGCAGCGTATTAAAGAAAGTCAAACGCTTGGGCGGGAATACACGTGTATATACAGTAATATACGTGTATGTGTGTGTGTGTGTGTGTGTGTGCGTGTGCGTGTGTGTGTGTATCCCCGGAGAGCCCCCCCACTTACATCAGGGTCCCCAGAGAGCCCCTCCTTACATCAGAGTCCCCAGAGAGCCTCCCCTTTGCATCAGGGTCCCCAGAGAGCCTCCCCCTTGCATCAGGGTCCCCAGAGAGACCCCCACTTACATTAGGGTCCCCAGAGAGCCTCCCCCTTAAATCAGGGTCCCCAGAGAGCCTCCCCCTTGCATCGGGGTCCCCAGAGAGCCTCCCCTTTGCATCAGGGTCCCCAAAGAGCCCCCCACTTACATCAGGGTCCCCAGAGTGCCTCCCCTTCCCTTCCCTTCCCTTGGGGCCCCCTGCAGAGACTCAGGGCTATGGGCCCCAGATTCGGGGCTTTAGCCCCAAAAGCCACCCCCTAGCGACGCCACTACCTGAGGCCAGGAAGTGTGTTGGTATGCCAGAACACTTCCCTTCCGTTCCATCAACATAACATAGGTGGGAGGTGTTCTAAAGGTTTGACCTGGACAGGGCTGACTCCTTGAGATAACACTAGTGAGTATACTGGGAGGTGTATGTTCAATGGATTTCTAGCAGGAATAACCAGTATTTTCTGAACTTATAGTACTTATAACAAAACCCTTTCAAGGGTATATTTACCAGACCAAAAAGGATCAATTAGAAGAAGATAATTGTCAGGGTCTGTAATCACTTTAACCTAATCCCTGTAATTGTATCAATATACAGTAGCTGTGAACTTTAATGGATAAATGAAGTGGTAACATTGAACTGGGTGAGGTTGCTGAAGCCCTGTACACACGGGCCGAATGTCGGAAGACATCAGACGGTTCAATAAAAATGGGGTGAAGGCAATGATTGTGGGGGGAGTGGTATGACATGCAGAGTAGGGTGGCCATACTCTGCATATCTGAATCTTTAGGGTCAGGTATACACTATTTTGGCTGCAAGGACTATCAAAATTTGAGGGGGTGGGGCAGTATGACACCACATAAAAAGATACCTGCTCGGTGAAATTCCAGGGTCTGGAGGTGTAGTATGACATTGCCAACAGTAGATAATAGAGGAAACTTTAGAATAAATACCAACCAAATACCAGTATCCACTCAATCCATGTTATTGTATTAATAAAGCAACGTGCTATAGTGGGGGAAAATTGTTTTTTATTTTTTTTCATTTATATACTTTTAAAATATTTTCCTGAAATTAGTATTGGCAGCATTGTGAAGAGCACCTCTGTGCCCAGAAAAAGCTCAGTGTTGCATACAAGATGTATAGACAATTTAAATGCTTACGCTGTGCATTGCCCTGTGCTTTTCACGCCCAAAATGTTTGGCAAGTTTACTCCAGTCTGTCAGCTGTTAGAAATGCAGCTTTACTGGCAAAACGCACTACCAGGAATTTCTGCACAATTAACTTTAATACTCATCTAACCCATGAAACGATTACACTTCACAGCTAGAATGTACCACTGTGCGCTAGAAAAGGACAGGAAAGTATATTTGATTCCCATTATTTTTCTGTTTATTTCAACATTATTCAATAGAACTTTTACCTTACATGTAAAGTATCACTCCTTTTCACTAAGAAGCAATGCTTTATAGATTGTGGATTACAACTAGTGAGGAGTCTGCTTTTATTTATTCACATGCAAAAAACAACAGGTGATAGGAACAAATGACTGCAGAATTCAGGAGCGAGCCAGTCCAATAGAGAAGCCAGGGGCAATATAAGCAATATATTAACCTGAAAAGGCAGGCACAGCTGGATATTGTTTTAAGTGAACTATGAGTAAGGCCTTTATAGGGTGAAACACGTTAGTATTGGCTCGCTTTGGAACATGTGTGCTCCT
The DNA here is from genome assembly GCA_037952925.1 of Lithobates clamitans. Lineage (NCBI taxonomy): Eukaryota > Metazoa > Chordata > Amphibia > Anura > Ranidae > Lithobates > Lithobates clamitans. The sequence continues at coordinate 6,596,525 of JBBGZY010000098.1, forward strand.
TGGACAAAATAAAGAGAAATTGTATTTAGTAAACTGTGTGAACTACGCTCAGTTATGAATGGACACAGGAATGATTGGTACCAATCGCTCACTGTGTCCAGTTCAGAAAAGGAAGGGGCCTGTATATTACATATTTACCGGTCCCTTCCCCCACTCTCCATCCGCCTGTGCACCCCCAGCTGCCAGCGGGAGAGGGAAGCTGGCAGCGTTGTGTACAATATTGTGTATAGGTTCCAGTTCACGGTACTGGCTGGAACCTTTACACAACTTTGTAACCAAACAATTAATAGAGCACTTAATATATAAACCTTTTTGGTATAGTATATAGGGTGAGAACCCCTTTGAATACACTAATTTCACACATTGACATATCTCACCGCTTGTTACTTGGTAAATTGCATTCTCACCTGAGAAGAGTGACCCACTCAGGAGGTTCACTTTTCAGGTGACGAGCAGCACCACTCACCCCTATACTTAAATATTTTTATGCACTGTGTTTGTGTCTCTCCCTCCAGCAGCTGACAGCCTGCGGCAGAGAGAGGGGGAGAAATCAGCTTTCAACTGCTGGAGAGAGAGACACATCATTCTAATGCATCATTCTAATTTCTGTGCGACTGCTCTCAGCCTGCTGAAAATTCCAAACATTTCCTTACTTCTGTTATGGTTATTCTGTGAAATTTTGTTTATACAAACCAAGTTTTACATACATTGTACTGTACATTTATTTACAACTATCTAGATAGAGAACACAGGTCTGCCAATCCAACAAGCTTGTGTAGAACCACAAACCACGTGCCACCAGCCTGGTATTTACTACAGATGGCAATGTGCACAGAGTAGCAGGGAAGTAACTGCCAAGAGTTAAGCGTGCCATACAAGGATCACATTTCATGTATTTTGGCGCTGCTGGCATCACCCAGCTTGACAAACTTTGAGAAACTGAAGGAGTTGGGTGGAAATAAGTTATCCAAATACTGACTGTAGCTAAAGATGCCAGCTGCCTCAGATCTAAAGCAACTGCACTTCCAGTGCAAAGTGGATTTGCCTTTAGTAAATCAACCCCTTAGTTTCTAATTAGGATACGTCTGTATTTTCAAGCAGACTTATCCTGGTGATGAATTCCCTTTAAAGTAAACCTGAGGGAGCATATAAGTTTCCACTGCAACCCAACTAATGACAATTCAAATTGCCTGACTCACTCACTGGGTGCAGTATTTAAATCACAAAAATGGTATAGTTACTTGCTCTTGCAGTGGTTTTGCACAGAGCAGCTCCAATCCTTTTCCTTTTGGGCTTGTCTCCCTCAAGCAGTGCCCCCAGAGCAAGCCGCTGCCCCTGGGGCACCACTGTATGGTCGCTCCTGAGCCACTGCTCTATGCATCCATAAGACACATAGAGTAGTAGCTCACCCACCCCTCGCTCTCTCCCTATAATTGACAGCAGTGGGAGCCAATGGGCCAATGAGGAGAGAGTCCCAGGACAGCTAAGGCTATTGCGAACATCGCTGGATCGGAGGGAGCTCAGGTAAGGATTGGGGGGTTTGCTGCACACAGAAAGTTGTTTACCTTCATGCATAGAATGAAGACCAGAGACTGCTGCTGGGCACTACCATCTTTGATATGACATCAGCAGTCCCAGGTAGACTCATATTACACCCTGTAGTATTTCCCTGCCATCTTTTATTTACATTTGAGGCAAAGTAAGTGGTGTCTGATGATGGGGCAAAAAGGCTGATAGTAGGAGTTCACACACAGCAAACCACTGAATAATGGCAGCAGAGACACAAGGTGGAGAAGTAGGGAGGCAGGTGGTGATGAATACAGAGAGGTGTTCTCTAACTGGTAGTAGTGTCACACGGGCCTGTGGTTACTATGCAGAAGGGCAGCCACTTGGCACATGACCCAGCAGACTGGTGCTATCAATGTAGTAGCTGAGACTACTACAGTGATTTGCAGCTTCCAAGTGGATCCGTCAAGCATAGGATATGCATATATAAATTGGTCCAAGTTGGACCAATGTATCTATGCTATAAAAATCATACCTAAATTTCAGCTTTGTGTTTGAATGAAGTCAGAATTTCCACAAACTTGGTTAGGGTCTATTACTTAGAAACTACAGAAGCCTTATAATCAGACATCTTGTTTTTACAAACGAAATGGTGAGCAAAGACAATCTATATAGTTATCTCAACAAAGGTTTTTTTTAAGCAGACCTTTGGAAAAGTGGCGTTTGCATGATAGCACCCCACAATAGTTAAACACACATCCAGATAAATTAATTGTAATAATACTGTTCCGCCACCCAAATGCATATACTGTGTGCAGAGGAGTAGTGCTTAAGGCCCTATAAAACTTCTGTACGTATAGTCTAACAAAACACAGAAAAAGAGGAGAAGCAAGAACTATTTACTTTTCAACGGTTGTAGCCCATAAAGGAAGAGACAGACAGCGAACCCTTCAGTTTAAAGGACATACACACACCCATAAGATCCATAAGTACATAGAAGGTTTCTCAAGGTGCTAGCTTCTCAGATGACCCTAATATAGTCATATTGTGATGTATAATGTACATGTGAGTGCATGGTTTGTTTTCTACCTTGAGGTTTATATATATATATTACTGTTTTTTTAAATGTATGAGAAAGTCAATGTGTATAGTTTCCATTACCACGTTAGGAGACCAACACAACCCCTTCTATGCTTGAACAGTGTGGATTTTTTATGAGTTATAATCAGGGGTCCAAGAGTTTGGTGAGTATCTGTACTCTTCAAACTCAAAACTTTTCATTAGCACAGGATCTTAAATGCTTCATTAATTTTTTATTAGACATTTGAATGTCAGTGCCTATTTTACTATTACTTTTCATTTAGTACATTAGTAACATGCTGAAATGTTGTGCTTCCTGGGTAGTAATAATATATCCACATTTGGTCAAAGGGTAGGATTCATGTTTTGAAATGAAAGTGTATGTCTGTTCCAGTTCTGGAACTTCACTCTCGCTTCCTGTCCCAGAAATAGGAAATGAAGGGAATTTTCTCTACAGGGATGCAATGGTAATAAAATATATTTTTATTAGTTCAATGATGGAAGACAAGTTTCCTAAGAAGAAATGGACACAAAAAAAGATACTGACCGGAGTTCTCTGTTAGGCTCCATGCACACTACTGTTTTTTTTTTAAGCTCCCTAGAAGCTGTTATTAGCATTTTTTGTTCATCTCCTAGAAGCTAAATAGTGTTATCCTATGTGTCTATGCAAACTTTAGGCTAATTGCATTTTTTGAGCTTCAGCATCTAGGAGCAGAAAAAATTGTTTTTGTAGAGTTTTTTGGAATGTTTTTCCAGCAGAAAAAAACACTACTAAAATGCTACAACAGCTTTTCCCTTTTTTTTTCTTTCATGTACTGTAAAAACGCTAATAAAACACGAACGCTCCTAAAAGCTTCTAAAACGCTACTACAAGCCATTTTTCATCCAGCATTTTTTTCAGAAGTTTTTTGAGCTTATAAAAAACGCTAGTGTGCATGGAACCTTAAAGCGTATCTCTAGTTTTAGCTGGAGATAAAATTTAGATCGAGATAAGGTAAATACAGATCCAGCATACTTAAAAAGCAGGAATGTGCTGTGACCTTTTCAAAGCAATTCTAGCTTGCCTAGAGGAAGAAAGGTATTTCACTTTTATGTAGAACTACATGGTCACATTTAACTTAATGTTCAAATCAATGGCTTTGTTTTGTTTTTAAAAGCAGGACATTGAAGTTAATAGTTGATCTATAATCAAGAGAACTTTGTGTTGGCAAGAGCTGAATTCTTGATGAAATTGTAGAATGGCATATGTTAGCCAAATACTTTAAAAGTTATTATTGAGAAGGCAAACTTTGCAGTCATTACCATGCACACTGTATGCCCCCATTAACCACAGGTTCACAGGTTTAACTAATATGTGCTCAACTGGACAAAACTCTTATTTCTACCCTGCAGAACAATGCAAACCAAGATCATACAGTATTTGCTAAATACATTACACACTTCTGGCACTTACAATAAATTGGTGTGCCTGGGAATATACATTAAAATAGGTATTTTTTTAAATGTTTAAAACAATTTAAAAAAATACTGCTCCGTTTTTAGAAAATGTTAATAACTATGGAAATTTGTGGATTATATGACAGAACTACATGTATTCCCTATAAGGTTCTGAATTGCTGTACAGTATGTCTTTTTTTGAAGGCGGAAGTAAAATACGTTTTTAAAAAAACATATAAGGTAGAGATTTTTTATGATAAAAGGCTCTTCTGTCATTGTTGCTCCACTCTGCCAGTCAACGTTTGTATACACTGAGTCACGTGTCACGCATGCAGTTAATGTATAGTTTTGTGCTGAGACAAAGTAATTTCCCATGCGTAAGAGTTATGTCTTCTTGGCCTTGCCAATCAGGAGGCCAAAGACTCCCAACCATAAAAAAAAGTGTCAGCGCCAGAAGGGGAGCAATAACATTGCAGCACCAGAGGGGAATGCTTGCAAGGTAAGTTTGCCATAGTGTTCTAACATGCACACTAACAAACCAGCATATTATGGCAAACAACTCCTGGAAGCCCAACATTTCTCTTTTGTGGTGATAGTTTACATCTGCTTTAACACATGGGGTTGATTTACTAAAACTGAAGTGCACAAAATCTGATGCAGCTGTGCATGGTAGCCAATCCGCTTCTATCGTCAGCTTGTTCAATTAAGCTTTGAGAATAAGGCTGGGTTCACACTGGTCCGACAAACGCTCCGACATTGGGAGCTCATGTCGCATGACGTGTGAAATTTAATGTTTCCCTATGGGAGCCGTCCTAACTGGTCCGACACAAGTCGTTCCGACTTTAGAAATGCTCCCTGTACTACTTTGGTCCGACTTTGATCCTACTTCAGCCTATTGACTATCATTGAAGTCGGATCAAAGTCGGATTGCCGTCTTGCATGATCCGACTTCGGCACGCGACTTGTGCTCAGATGATCTTGAGGGGGAACTCCGCGCCAAATTTTAAATAAAAATCCGGCATGGGTTCCCCCTCCAAGAGCATACCAGGCCCTTGAGTCTGGTATGGACCTTGAAGGGAACCCCCTACGCCGAAAAAACGGCGTGGGGGGTCGCCCCCAATCCATACCAGACCCTTATCCGAGCACGCGGCCCGGCCGGACAGGAATGGGGTGGGGACGAGCGAGCGCCCCCCCCCCCCCTCCTGAACCGTACCAGGCCGCATGCCCTCAACATGGGGGGGCTGGTGCCTTGGGGGAGGGGGCGCGCTGCGGCCCCCCACCCCAAAGCACCTTGTCCCCATGTTGATGAGGACAAGGGCCTCTTCCCGACAACCCTGGCCGTTGGTTGTCGGGGTCTGCGGGCGGGGACTTATCGGAATCCGGGAGCCCCCTTTAATAAGGGGGCCCCCAGATCCCGGCCCCCCACCCTATGTGAATGAGTATGGGGTACAGCGTACCCCTACCCATTCACCTAGGAAAAAAGTGTCAATTTAAAAAAAAACACTACACAGATTTTTAAAGCATTTTATTAGACAGCTCCGGGGGTCTTCTTCCGACTTCGGGGGTCTCTCCGGTTCTTCTCCACGCTCTCTGGATCTTCTGCCGGGCTCCTCCGCTCTCTTCTGCTCTTTTGCCGCTCTTTTGCTAAAGCGGAGGAGCCTGGTCTTCAATCTTCTGCCTTCTGCCCTCTTCTCCTGATGTTGACACGACGCTCTCTGGGGCTAGAATGCTCTCTGTGCGCTCTGCTCTGATTTATATAGGCGGTGACCCCGCCCCCTTAAGCCGTCACAGTCCCTGGGCATGCTGGGACTATGACGGCATAAGGGGGCGTGGTCATCGGGTGATGACCACGCCCCCTAAAACGTCACAGTCCCAGCATGCCCAGGGACTGTGACGGCCTAGGGGGGCGGGGTCACCGCCTATATAAATCAGAGCAGAGCGAACAGAGAGCATTCTAGCCCCAGAGAGCGTCGTGTCAACATCAGGAGAAGAGGGCAGAAGGCAGAAGGCAGAAGATTGAAGACCAGGCTCCTCCGCTTTAGCAAAAGAGCGGCAAAAGAGCAGAAGAGAGCGGAGGAGCCCGGCAGAAGATCCGGAGAGCGTGGAGAAGAACCGGAGAGACCCCCGAAGTTGGAAGAAGACCCCCGGAGCTGTCTAATAAAATGCTTTAAAAATCTGTGTAGTGTTTTTTTTTAAATTGACACTTTTTTCCTAGGTGAATGGGTAGGGGTACGCTGTACCCCATACTCATTCACATAGGGTGGGGGGCCGGGATCTGGGGGCCCCCTTATTAAAGGGGGCTCCCGGATTCCGATAAGTCCCCGCCCGCAGACCCCGACAACCAACGGCCAGGGTTGTCGGGAAGAGGCCCTTGTCCTCATCAACATGGGGACAAGGTGCTTTGGGGTGGGGGGCCGCAGCGCGCCCCCTCCCCCAAGGCACCAGCCCCCCCATGTTGAGGGCATGCGGCCTGGTACGGTTCAGGAGGGGGGGGGGCGCTCGCTCGTCCCCACCCCATTCCTGTCCGGCCGGGCCGCGTGCTCGGATAAGGGTCTGGTATGGATTGGGGGCGACCCCCCACGCCGTTTTTTCGGCGTAGGGGGTTCCCCTTAAGGTCCATACCAGACCCAAGGGCCTGGTATGCTCTTGGAGAGGGAACCCATGCCGGTTTTTTATTTAAAATTTGGCGCGGAGTTCCCCCTAAAGATTCATACCAAACACAATGCCGAGCATTGGCGGGGATCCAAGTCGGATCCCCGTTCATTGAAAGTCGGACACATGCCGGCTTCATGTCGCAGGGCAAAGTCGGATCCAAAGTAGGACGGCTGTCGTGTCGCACCAGTGTGAACCCAGCCTAAAACCTGAAAACAAATTGGTTTCTATGCAGAACTGCACCAGATTGTGCATGCTACAGTTTTAGTAAATCAACCCCACTGTTTCCTGCAGTAGTTGTTTACTTCTGATTACATACAGAGCTAATTAAAAATGCAATTTCGACAGGGATGCCCAAACATTAGCATGGAACTGTATGTGCAAATGGCTGTATTAGAACAAGTGTACTATAGTTTAAAATAGCTTTATTTTGTGTTAAAGCTTAAATTTAGTTTCAAATGAACAGAATCATTTGTAGGAATCTAATATTATTTTGGGGTGTCTTATGTAATTCTAATAGCTACTGATATATCTATAGGTAAAATGCAATACATTCTTGAATAAAACATACAGGTGAACTCATAGATAAGGTATTATGAAAAAATGCTTTAGCTCCATCTTTAATATGAACTGACTATAGTTTAACATACTTTAACAAGTATTTCTCAAGCAAATGAGAAAATGTAGGCTTTTCATTACATGTGCAAAGTATACCACCCAACCCTTAGAAACACTGATAGCAGACTTATGCTGGCCATACACATTACAATCTCTGTAAAATTCTCTTTAGTTTATCTAAACTCTATAATAGGAGGACAAACCTGAACAACCCATTCAATTTGTATCTAACCACCCAGGTCCTTGCACTGTATAAGTATATGATCAGCTTTGGGATTATTTTTATACCTGACTTTCCAAGATTTTTACATATAAACAAGTCTGTCGATTCACATCTATGCATGTTGCTTTTGAGTGTTTCTGCAGTGCTTTTTGTGGTGCTTGCCGCATTTTTGGACAAGTGTTTTTACCGTGATTTTACAGGGATTTTGCGTTTGCGCCTTGCGGGAAGCCGGCCACCGCGTCCTTAATAACCGATGATTTGAAAGTGAAAAAAATTGCCGGCTAAAAAAAAAAATTGCGAAAAAACAGCGTGGGGTCACCCCCCAGGTCCATACCAGGCCCTTGGGTCTATTATGGATTCAGAGGGAACCCCCCCAAACACCAATTTAAAAAAAAAAAATTACGTGGGGTCCCCCCCAAAATCCATACCAAACCCTTATGCGAGCATGCAGCCCAGCAGGTCAGGAAAGGGAGGGGATTAGCGAGAGCCCCCCTTCTGAACCATACCAGACCGCATACCCTCAACATGGCGGGGTGGGTGCTTTGGGGCAGGGGGGGCTCTGCGCCCCCCCACCCCAAAGCACCTTGCCCCCATGTTGATGCGACAAGGGCCTCTTCCCCACAACCCTTGCCCGATGGTTGTCGCTGGCTGCGGGCGGGGGGCTTATCAGAATCTGCAAGCCCCCTTTAACAAGGGGCCCCCTAGATCCCGCCCCCCCATGTGAATGGGTATCGGAGACATTGTACCCCCACCCATTCACCAAAAAAAGTAGTTTAGTGTGACAAAAGACAATAGACAGTTTTTAACAAGTCCTTTATTAAAAATGTCATCTTCTTCTTTGCTTCTTCCTCCTCCGGGCTTCTCCTAATTCTTCCTCTGGGCTTCTCCTGCTTCTTCCTCCGGTCCTCTACTTCTCCCACTTCTCCCGGTCTTATTTCTCCTGTCTTCCTTTTCCAGTGTTCTTCTTCCTCCACCGCTGCTCCCGCCGACGACCCTCCTTCGATGCTGAATCCCACTGATCTGTCTGCGCCGATGTCAAGCATTTCTTAGATAACTATGGGGCATGGCCATCAGATGACGTCATCCGTAGGCCCTGCCCACTCGTGACGTCATGGATCCATTATGCCCTGGGCGGTGAAGTCACGAGTGGGCAGGGCCTCCAGATGATGTCACCCGATGGCCACGTCCCGTAGTTATCTAAGGAATATTTGACATCGGCACGGACAGATCGGTGTGATGCAGCATCAGAGGAGGGTCGTCGGCGGGAGCGGCGGCAGAAGAACACTGGAAAAAGAAGACAGGAGAAAGAAGAAGACCGGAAGAAGAAGCGGGAGAAGACCGGAGGAAGAGGGAGAAAAATAGAGGAGGAGGAGGAAGAAGCGGGGGGGCTGTTGAGGGCATACGGTCTGGTATGGTTCAGGAAGAGGGGGCGCTCGCTCGTCCCCTCCCTTTCATGACCTACCGGGCTGCATGCTCGGATAAGGGTCTGGTATGGTATGGCCGACTTCCTGGCCCCCTCCTTAGCAACCAGCTATATACAGTGTAAATAACCCCGCATAATGCAAATTGCGGCAAAATTGCTGTAAAAACCAGGGTACTTGTGTTTTGTAAGCAGGTCCATTACAGTCTTATACATTTCCAAATGCTGTATTTTGAGGGAAAAAAAGTCCCCAACCCTTTCCGAAAATGCAGAGGCACAAAAATGCAATGATGTGATTAAAAAATGTCCCTGCATTTCTGCAAAATGCATCAAAAAATGTGTGTGAATGGAGCCTTAAGGAGGACTCACAAAACACTCAGTGTATCAATAGATTTGATCCTTTAAAACCAGTGGAGTGTGTGCCCAAGCTCCATATATTAGAGTGAAACTTGCCACCATAACAGTCATAGTGGCAACCCAAACAGGAAAATGCCCATCCCTAAAACAAAACAAACTTAACAAAGTTATCTGTGTCTGGCTGCAGTATTAATTTAGAATCCTTGCACTTTATCTGAATGCAAGTTATCTATGTGACAAACATGTTTTTTGCCCAAAAAAGCAGTGCTCCCCTCCATATCAGCAGATACTCACCTTCCCTCTCCTCCCATGTTGCTCCTTTCAACTGCCAGAAGCCAAAGAGGATAAAAGAGAACTCACATGTATGGAGGACTATGTGATACACTCCCATTCTTCTCAAGTGACACCACTTGTGCTTGGTGATTGGCCTAGTGTTGTCACATGGGGGTGGGGTTATAGTCCTAAGCCTGTGTAAGCCTCAACTAGAGTGACTTTGGTCTTAAACAGGGCTTGCATTCATCGCTCCTGGTGGGTGATTGTAGTAGTGGGGAAGTGAAGGAAAACAAGGTTTCTTTCCTGTATGGGCAAAGTACAGGGTCACATTAAAGTCATAATGACAGTTGAAACATAAGATACATGTCGCAAAAAATGTTTGAGCTTGGTGCATTCTGGTGTTCCTCTCACATGACATCCATGGGGTTTAAAAGATCATTATAACTGTAAGCTGCAACTGGGCCCATTGCAACTAAAGCCTGCATTCAAATGTAGACTGTAGTGAGGATTCCAGAATAACATTGTTGCCAGACACTAATAGATTGGATTTCCCCCATCACATTCTGAAGAAGGTGATGTTAGCCCACTGGGGCTGTGACTAGCCCAGTTGTGGTATGCTGCATAAGTGTAGTATATTGGAATGGTCAACCTAGGCCTATTTTCTATCATCCTTTAGATGATAGTCATGGTTTACAACACTTAACTATGTAATTTATTATATAAGAATTTTAAATTTTCCCAGCTGATCCTTTGGAGGTACCTGTGTGATTAATTATTGATGTAGTGATGGCTGTTTTCTTTGTGAATCATTTGTTGCCTGGCTGGTATTATACAAGCAGAGGTCTTTGTACTGAAAAGAGCGCCCTTATATTAGTACGTCGACACACTGATGAACCACTGGTTGTGGCCAACTTGGGCAATTCATCAAACAGTAGGACCAAAAAAAAAAAACTAGGTATAATGTGTCACTTAAAAAAAAAACTTGGTTATTTTTTCATTTAGATATTTAACATTTATGTGTATAATACCAGCAAGTAATTTGCATAACTTCTGCATCAATAAGTACTTATAAATTAGTTAACAAATGTAAAAACAAATAAAAACAAAGCATTGCTACTATAATATTGTTCTTGTAAAAATGCAATATAAAAATGTGGTCCTTGTTTAGTTTATCTATCTAATCCTAATATTTATTGAAATAAAATGTGTACCCATTGCTCAATGTAAAAGTGCACCATACTGGATATTTTAGCTAACATTAGCCAAGTTACCATCCGTATCATATACCGTTTTTTTTTTTTTTGGCCCTAGATCGGCTGTATCTAAAGTAGACTGTACCTAGTTTTAGTATGCTAGAAGGACATACCAGCAATATAAAGTAGGTGTAGAGCTCTAAAAAAATAAAATAATAAAAAAGACATACAGTAATTAATAGTCCTGGATAAAATAAAAGTGCTTGAATATTTATATGCAAAAAAAGTTGACTCTTAGTGATAGGTGTACTTTAACAGGTTTCACTTTCCTGCCAGTTTATCAGCTGTAAGACAGACTCCTTTCTAACCTTCAGGTTCCATGTAATTTCACCTTTTAAAGTAATACATAAAACAGCAATGAACCATCCAAAGTAAAAGACAAATAACTCCTATTTTTATACTTCCATTCAGTCCGTTGATCTCATTTCATGGATCTCGGTTTTGGGGTCAGCAGTGAACTATGATATCACTCTCCAAGTCACCCTGTAAGTTCTTAGAGACAGAGTTGAGTTATGAGCTTTGAGACTATGACAATCTGGATCTCATTCCACTAAAAATATCATATTCAACCTCTGTAAAAAGGCTTTGTTCAATGTCTTCCATCATGCTGTCATCAGGAAACTTTTATATATTCCACAAAACTTAATTTCTGCTATGCCTTTATTATGGCTGTTTTAAGGGAATGTGAAGTGGTTGTGTACATATAGGGGAAAGTTCAAGGTTGTTGTCGGCACCCTATAGAATCCCATTGGGCCTCTACACCAAAACTGTCTGCATTTGCGCCAGATGCATGTACCTGTCAGAAACAGGTACATAAATCTGTCAGAGGCCAGCACTGAGGTCAGAGTGTCCATTATAGACACAATGGCTTCCTCCCTGGCCACTGACATTATCAAGGAAAAGGAGTTTTGTAGTAGGGTGGATGGACCTAATGGGGAACTCAGTTCCCATTCCTCTTGATGTACAGCACATGACTGTCAGCCAGTCTGACAGTCTGCCATCTGCTGTCACTCAAAAGCAAGGTGGACCTGAGTCCAACTAGTCTTTAAGATCCCTATCTGGCTCCACACGCCCAACAGGTGATGCGGCCATATTATTTTATATTTTCATGATATGTTACACTTTAATTGCTCAGGTTTGTATCTTTCATTTTGTGTAAAAGAGGCACTTCACCAGGGCAGGTGGAAATTAAAAGTCAGTGGCTACAAATATTGTAGCCGCTGACTATTAAAAATAAGGTGCTTGCCAGCCCAAGAACTCCATCCCTGTCTTACCTGCAGCCGGTTCTTCCCAGGGCTTCAGATCTCCAGTGCCACCTGGATTTGAGAGCCGACTATGACTTCCTGATGACTTACAGTTGGCTTCCCACTGTGCACGTGCAAAATAGAGGTATGCAGGGAGACCGGTCCTGTTGCCTCCTGTGATGTGTGTCCTCATCTTAGGGGGCTGTGGCTAGGGGAAAGGGGAAATGGGTATGGCCCGAGGCAAAGTGGGAGCAGGTACTGGAAAAAAGTACTTGATCCCCAGGAAAAAAAGCTGCAATTTTTTTAGATGCTGGGGGGAGGAAGAGAATAACAGCAACTTTTGTTTTTGGGTGAAAGTCTGCTTTAATGAGCAAGAAGCACATTTTGTACCATGGTCCTAGGTAGTTTAGCTACATGTTCTAAAACAGCATCAATGGTGACAGTATAAAAGAACTTCAGATGAAATAACACATTTTAAAACATTAAGCAAGTTTAGGCTAGAACCTTTCAAAGATTATAAAAAATAAATAAATATATGATTCACATGAAAATTAATCAATCAAAACATTAGTGGCTTAATAAAGACTATACATTGGTTTTATACATGCAATAAGCCATTCAGTCTCCATTTAAATGCCTGCCAAACCTACCAGCTCCAGTGCTTAATTTACTACTTATTACAGTACATTATTGATATTTAAAGTAGGGCAACTTGTTTCTTTTGTAAATGAACCAAACTAGCATAGGTTAATTGTAATTTCATATTTAGCAGTAAAACTTGTAGTGACAAGGTTGTGCAGCAGGGAATAACTCTGTCACATGCACTAAAACACACTGCATAATTACATAGTTAATAGGTCAAAAACGCCTCTTCTCAACCTGTGCAACTCTGGTCTGGAGGACTCTGTGGGTCAGATATACTAAAAAAAAAAAAAAAAAAAAAGCAAAGTGGCCAATTTACACAGAAAATTTAACAATCTAATTATGGTATGTTTAAAGTTGAACTAGAGGTTGCAATTTTTAAAGTTCTCCAGACTCCCCCATGGCTTCAGTTCATATCTAAATATATATACATTTATTGGCCAGGTAAATAATATACTTTTTCACGTGACCGTCCCATCTACACTGCAAGCCATTGAGTTAGACTGTGAGTGGGGAGTTGGGGTGTGCTGAGAAGTTACTGCACACTCCCAGCATACTGACTGAGCCGTCAGACACTGTCTATTTAAGTTTGCATTGTTGGAATGTTTGTCTGACCCACCACCATTAATTAACCCACTAAAAGAGGAACTTCACCCTAAAGGGAGGATTTCACTTGAACCCCTTCCACTCCTTTTTTTGGAACTTTTTTTTTTTGGGGTGGGGGAAGCAGGGTGGATTCAGGCGGATCTGAGCAGGCCACCCATTGACTCCTATGAGCAGGCGAATGTCAGCGGAGATGTGTCCGCTGACACCCATCTGCCATCCGATCTGTTCAAGACAGACGTATGGCGATTCGTTCGCCATCCGTCTGGTGGATCAGATCAAATGGGATCTGATGAAAACAGACATGCTGTCCGTTTTCATCCGATCTCCCCATAGAAATCAGTGGGGCTTTGACAGGTTCCTCCCTGCTCAGTGAGCAGAGACAGACCTGTCATCGGCTGGCTCAGCGGGGATCAACGGAGAGATCGCCCGCTGAGCTAGCGGAGTCCACAGAGAAGAACCACCCTGCTTAAAAGGGGCCTAAGATAAGGGTTAGGGGTTTTACTAGGGATTTACTAGGGATAAGGGATAGGGGTACTTTTACCAGGGATTCTTTACTGTAAAGCCTCATACACACGGTTCGATTGTTGGCAGGGGATTGTCTTTTGACAGACTGTTGTCCTAAAATCCTACTGTTAGTACGCTCCTTTTGACAACTGTTGTTCAATTTTCCACCAACAAATGTTGGATGACAGGCTAGTAAATTTTCGGTGTACAACGAGTTTCGTATGGTCAGTACACAAATCCGTCACACAAAAGCCAAAAGTACAAACACGCTTGCTCGGAATCAATGCTCACCAAACACAAAATTAGCAGAAGGGGCCCAAAGAGTGGCGCTCAAGAGCTGAAAATCCTTGTAGTACGTCACAACGTTCGTGTTTGTGGCACGACAATTGTGTACCGTTAGTATGCAAGACAAGATCTGGGCACTTGCCCTTTTGACAAAAAACAGACGCTCAGAAGCTTTAGAGTGGTAAGGATGTGGAACTCCCTTCCACAGTTTGGTGGTGTTAGCGGGGAGTGTAGATAAATTGAAAAAGATGTGTTTCTTAATGAACGCAATGTACAGAGATATGGGAAATGGTAGTGACAAACACATACGCACACACAGGTTGAACTGGATGGACTGGTGTCTTTATTCAATTTTACCAACTATGTAAGATACAGAATCTGTAAGTATAAATGTGACTGCTGGCCATGAGCAAGCAGAAAAATTCTTATTCAATCCAACTTGCAGAGCAGGGTTCAAAAGGGCCCATGACTATGTTTTTATTATAAGATAAAACATTTATAAAAAAAAGGAGTCATACAGATAGCCCTAAACAGTCAAGTTAGTTAAAACGATGAAATGATGCTGTTTATTTTCCTTGATGCTAAGAAATCTCCAGTGGAGGGATGGGACATGCAGAACAGCACAGTACAATTTGACTCTTGGGAGCTTCTTAGAAATTAAGATCAGCACATCCCATGGGAGACAATATGCCTGCAATGCCATTGAAATGATGTTGCAATCTTACATTGATGTCTCTAGCGTCTTTCTGAACGTGTTTTACACTTACATGACAAATTGAGGTCTTAATACCAATACAAATATACCCACTAATGAGAACGTAGCATTAAAGCTGGCTTTTTACTAGGAATGAGGGTCAGTTTATTGTGTGTTGAAGGTAAATCCTGGGAGTTCAAGCTTCACAGTCACAGGGAACTTTTTGCCCAAATTTGCCTCTTTGCCTTGGAGGCAAAGGCAATTTTTGTAAGCCATAATGCACTGTATGGCCTTTGAACTATGGCCAGAAGGCTTATGCCGCAGTACACACGGTCTGACTTGCCAGCAGGACAAGCTCCGTCGGCATTTCCGACAGAAAAATTTAGAGCATATTCTCTATCTAAGTCCGTCGGAAATGCCGACAGATAAAGTCCAATGGGGCATACACACGGTCAGATTATTCGACCAAAAGCTTCCATTGAACTTTTTCTGTCGGAAATTCCGACCATGTGTACGCGGCATTAGAAGGAGCAATGACGGTGCTTTGGGTTAAGATACCTCATGCTGCTGCATGGTACATGACAAACTGCCAAGGAAGAGATTAGAGTCAGTTAGGAAACGACCTTAATCCTGATTGCTAGTTTTTTGTGTAATCAATGACTTTGCTGACTTTTTTAGATATCATTAAGTGCTTAATTACATTGGGCAATTTTACATTGCAGCCGTTACTCCACCTACTTTGGACCACTTTTTAGAGACATTTGACAAGTGAGTCAGAAGTATGTTAAGCATTAAGAGCCTGCCACACCACAGCCGCATGAAATAAACACAGTTGCAGCCCAGCCCCATTTATGTGAATGGGTCACATTTGGTAGGCGTACTGACTACCGAAAGCAACTTGTGGCACTGCAACCCTGGCAGTGTTTACTGACGTGGCTGCTGGCAACATTAACTTGCAGCTCAGTGGTCAGAGGCCAGTAAAACTCCAACTCAGCTGCCTGTTTTTACCTCCCCTTGCCCACCCCTGTAAACAGCCTCAATTTTGTAGTTGATCTGAGGTCAGTTATTACTTTTAGCTCTTTTAGCTGCTGTCCCATCCATAGCAAACTTTTTTTTTTTTTTTTACAACAAGGCTTCCCTGTGAAAAAAAAAAAGATGCCTATTGTTTCAGGAGGTAGTGTCGGTGGTATTGTGGGCTTTTCATTTTCTTTGTGTATTTTTTTTTTTTATGTTGGCACAGCCCTCTTTTAAGTTTGGGGTGCTCAAAGTAGAGCACCCACTTGCTACTGACCATCTCATTGAACCCTCCTTAATCCCCATAGATAAAATAAAGGTCAGGTCTATTATATGTAATAAGTGTTCTACTGCTGGTCAATTTTACACTGCTGTGTCATCTGCAGTCTCTTAATTTCTGTTGTAAAACACCAGCTTGTATTCTTTGTCTCTAGTACATTTTGGCTCATGACCGTACATTCATACTTGTGTGTTTTTTAGTGCGTTTTGCAGAAACGCACTACAGTTCACTTAATCGTTTGCCGACCGGCTCACGCTGATATACGTCGGCACAAGGGCACGTACAGGCATATTAACGTACTTGTATGTTGCCCTTTAACACGTGGCTTGTGGGCGCGCGCACACCACCCGCCACGAGTGTGATCGCGGGTCCCGCGGATTCGATGTCCACGGGGATACCTGCGATCGTCTCATGGAGAGGAAGAACGGGGAAATGCTGATGTAAACAAGCATTTCCCCTTTCTACCTAGTGACACTGACACCGATGACAGCTCCCTGTAATCGGGAGCAGTGATCAGTGTCGTGTCACACACAGCCCCCCCCCCCCACAGTTAGAATCACTCCCTAGGACACACTTAACCCCTACAGCGTCCCCTCCTGGTTAACCCCTTCACTGCCAGTCACATTTACACAGTAATCAATGCATTTTTAATCGCACTGATCGCTGTATAAATGTGAATGGTCTCAAAATAGCGCTAAAAGTGTCCGATCTGTCCGCCATAATGTCGCAGTAGTATTTTGTAGAAGCTATAACTTTTGCGCAAACCAATCAATAAACACTTATTGCAATTTTTTTTACCAAAAATATGTAGAAGAATACGGATCGGCCTTAACTGAGGAAAATTTTATTTTTTTTATATATTTTTTTGGATATTTATTATAGCAAAAAGTAAAAAATAATGCGTTTTTTCAAAATTGTCGCTCTTTTTTTGTTTATAGCGCAAAAAATAAAAACCGCAGAGGTGATCAAATGCCACCAAAAGAAAGCTCTATTTGTGGAGAAAAAAGGATGTCAATTTTGTTTGGGAGCTACGTCACACCACCGCGCAATTGTCAGTTAAAGTGACACAGTGCCGAATCACAAAAAGTGCTCTGGTCTTTTGCCAGCCAAATGTTCCGGGGCTGAAGTGGTTAACATGGTTTCCTATGGATGTAGTTGACATCTGTGCGTTTTGCAGTGCTGCATTTTTTTGGAAAGGGTCAGGGACTTTTTTTCCCACAGCAGATTGTGTTTTGTGTGTAATAGACTTCTATGGAGCCACACCAAAAATGCAACAGTTGATGCGTTTTTTTTCTCTTTAACACATTGTATAGCTGGTTGCTAAGGAGCGGGCAACCAATGAGTCATCAGCTGTCTGTGGGATTCCCTGCTGACAGCTGAATGTAAAAATTCTGGTCTGCAATGGATTTGAAGGGGAACCCCACGCCAAAAAAAAAAAAAATGGTGTGACCCTTATCTGAGCATGCAGCCCAGAAGGTCAGGAAAGGGAAGGGATGAGCAAGCACCCCCCCCCCCCTCCTGAACCATACCAGGCCACATGCCCCCCCCCCCCCCCCCCCGGAGCACCTTGTCCCCATGTTGATGGGAACAAAATGGCCTTTTCCCCACAACCCTGGGCGGTGGTTGTCGGGCTCTGCGAACAGGGGGCTTATCGGAATCTGGAAGCCCCCTTTAACAAGGGGGTCCCGCCCCAGATCATGCCCCTCCATGTAAATTAGTAGGAGTACATTGTAACCATAAAAAGTGTCAAAAAATAAATAAAAACGCGCGCAGTTTTTGACAGTCCTTTATTAAGATCCATCGTCAATCACGCCACCCGCCGCACTGCCGGACCCAAAAAAGAAAAAAAAATCTCTGCCTGCGACACATTGACTGCCTGCGACTCCATCTGACAGTTTTTAAATAGGTAAGGGGTGAGTCCACCTGGCGACATCACCTGGTGGCACCGCCCCCCTTTGACGTCATCGACCAGTGCACTTTTTTATGTTTACTTTTTTCTTAAGAGTTCTATTCCACCCCCTAGGCAAATGACTAGCATTTAGCCTGCTATGGCTTCTGGGATATGCATGTCCCATATCCCAGGAGGCATAGTGCTTCATAGAGAAAGGAGGAGGGGGGCAGGCTTAGCTGCACGTCATCTCGAGACCCATCAGCTTAACCCGGAAGAGTCTGTGGGCCGCGGGATGACATCACACGGCAAGGTGACATTGCGAGACCGAGCAGGGGCAGAATTCTGACAGGATTCTGCAAGAAACCGCTGAATTTAAAAAAGAATGGGGGGGGAGGCTGGAGAACCGCTTTAAGTTTTTGCAGTGTCTCCTGATATGTTTTTAAAAGTCCAAATGCAATATTCCCCATGCACACATTCATGGAAATGGCTGTAATAATGTTGGGCGCTGTAATGACCACCGGCTGGAAAGGGATTCCTCAGAAGGGTCCAAAGCTTTATTCACATGGTCACGCGGTACACATACGGCAACGTTTCGGAGCCACGCAGGGCCCCTTCTTCACTTGCCTTAAAAAGGGGCTCTGCGTGGCTCCGAAACATCGCGAGTACCGCGTGACCATGTGAATAAAGCTTTGGACCCTTCTGAGGAATCCTTAGTGTCCTATATGTTTTATCCCCAGACCTTAACCATTTGTGTTGCCTATCTCTGGACTTGTTCTATCTTAATCTATATATTTTTGTAAGTAAGGTCTCCAGAAAGGAACAAATAAAAAGATTGCATCCAGCAAGTTTGTTTGTGCCTAATGAAGAGGGTCAGTTAAATATTATCATTTCCAAGAATGGCTGCCTGTCCAGAGGGGGGGAGACACTTGCAATGAACTGGAAAAGCCCATACTAACTTGTCAAGCCTTACTTCAGGAAGCTAACCTGTTTCCCCGAAAATAAGACCTAGCGTGATTGTCGGTGATGGCTGCAATATAAGCCCTACATCCCAAATAAGCCCTAGTTAAAGTTCTTGTATTTTCAGGGTAGGGCTTATTTTCGGGGAAACAGGGTAGGGCTTATTTGGGGGTTAGGGCTTATATTGCAGCCATCACCAACAATCACGCTAGGTCTTATTTTCGGGGAAACAGGGTATGGCCAAGGCTCATTGGCTAAAAGCCTTCATATTCACCTGATGCAGAGCTACTTTCCAAGCAGATAAACACTTTTTTTAAAGCTGCTAATTAAGTAATAGGAAAAATGAGAGAGAACAGCGTAAAAACATTTGTATTTTCTTTCTTCTTTTTTTTTTTTTTTTTGTTAAAAAGATGAGAATTCATCTCAACGATTTTTCTCTAGGCAAAACACTGAGCATTATGAACACAAATATAAATTTCAATTTCCATGCAAAAGGCAGCATGTGCTTATTAAAACAAAAGTAGAGAGGAAGATTGTGCTGTGATACAAATGGAAATGTAAAATGACTAAGAATAAAGATCAAAGGTCTCAAGCAGTGTTTAAAAAAAGTCTACTTAGGAACAAGTGAGCCTATAAAATATTCTCTTAGTATTTAAGCCTAAGTCGCAGATAAAGTACAAAATGTTCATGTGTCTTTCATTCATATTTCAATTAGAAATATTTCTCAGTTTTCAAACACGAGAGTTCAGGCAAAGATGACAATATATGATTCCTTTTATCCTCCACTGAGAGCTGTTAAAGAGTCACTCAAAACTTCTTACCAAGAAACATCGTTTTTTTCTGTGCTCAGTCTAGTAAAAACAATTGCTATAGACTACACAGCGTAGACCAGTACAACTTCAAGAAGCACACTGGTAAGCCCTTTTTTTCCACACTGTACTACGTATATCTTGACTTCTTTCACAAAAAGTCCACTTTAAGCATAACCTGCACTGTCAGGGACATTTAGTTGACCTCCCCTAATATTGCCAATGATAGCCAAGTAACCAGCAATTTTGGAAGGAAATCAGCAATGACATACATTATATTACCAAAGTTTAATGACATCCCAGTCTTAGTTCTGTATTGAGTTGGCCCACTCTTTTCAGTTATAACAGCTTCAACTCCTCTGGGAAGGCTGTCCACAAGGTGTAGGAATGTGTCTATGGGAATGTTTGACCAATCTTCATGTGCATTTGTGAAGTCAGGCACTGATGTGGACGAGAAGGCCTGGCTCGCAGTCTCCACTCTAATTCATCCCAAATGTGTTCTATTGCGTTGAGGTCAGGACTGTGTGCTGGCCAGTCAAGTTCATCCACCCCAAACTCGCCTTTCCGTGTCTTTATGGACCTTGCTTTGTGCATTGGGCCAAATCATAGGGTGGAGGGGGGGATTATGGTGTGGGGTTGTTTTTCAGGGGTTGGGCTTGGCTCCTTAGTTCAAGTGAAGGGAAATCCTAAAGCATCTGCATACCAAGACATTTTGGACAATTTCATGCTCCCAACTTTGTAGGAACAGTTTGGGGATGACCCCTTCCTGTTCAAACATGACTGCGCACCAGTGCAAAAAAGCAAGGTCCATATAGACCTGGATGAGCGAGTTTGGGGTGGAGGAACTTGACTGGCCTGCACAGAGTCCTGATCTCAACCCGGTAGAACATCTTTGGGATGAATTAGAGCAGAGATCGCAAGCCAGGCCTTCTAGATTGTCCTATGGGTCAAACATTCCCATAGACACACTCCTAAACCTTGTGGACAGCGTTCCCAGAATAGTTGACGCTGTTATAACTGCAAAGGGTGGGCCAACTCAATATTGAACCCTACAGACTAAGACTGGGATGCCATTAAAGTTCATGTCTGTAAAAAGGAAGGTGTCCCAATACTTTGGTAATATAGTGTAGGTATATATGTACATATGTATGTAGTCACTGTCTAGAAGTCCGCAAAGGAGATCTATGGTCACAGCATACACTTTTATGTTATAGCATCAACAGCCATTTTTGACAATCCAATATAAATTACTTGAAAAAGCTCCTTTCATGTGGTGACTGTTGCCTGTCTGCTGGCCAACTCTTTTCACAATTTCCTAGATTCCCCACATGCTTTGCAGCTCTTCCTTTTCTGTTTACTTTTTCTATTTCTAAGGACTACATATCCCATGGTACCTTGCTGCCTGCAAGCAGTGATTCTGGTACAGACTCCGCATCCTGAAACACCTTTTCTCAGCACCTATGTAGCACCACATTGGTCAAAGGTGGACAGCTTCACTAACCAATAATAGGGCCTGGGAAGCAAAAAGAGGTTGGTTTAAGAAGGAGTTTAGGAATTAAAGTTAATTCTGGCATATTGGATTTTCTTGGGCTTTGTGGACACTGGAGGCACCACAGGGCAAGTGAACATGTAGGCAGTTGCTTTATCGATCCGCATATGGTTTTGGAATCTTTAGGGCTCCTTCACACTTTAATTACATTGAACTACGCTTCTGCACATGTGTTATGCCGCGTACACACGGTCGGACTTTCCGGCATACTTGGTCCGGCGGACCAGAGTGTGCCGGACAATCCGCCCGTGTGTAGGCGCTGGCGGACTTTTCCGGCGGACTTTTTCCCAAAAGCCCGCCGGACCTAGATTTGAAACAAGTTTTAAATCTTTCCGCCGGACTCAGTTTCTGGCGGAAAGTCCGCTCGTCTGTGTGCTGGTCCGACGGAAAGCCCGCTCGTGTGTATGCTGGTCCAACGGACTAGATACGACGCGAGGGCAGGGTATTGCATCTCGCGCTCGCTGCAATAGGAAAAACAAATTTTCCTATTGCGGCGAGCGCGGGGCATACCAGGCCCTTAGGTCTGGTATGGATTATAAAGGGGAACCCCCCTACGCCGAAAGAACGGCGTGGGGTCCCCCCTAAAATCCATACCAGACCCCGATCCGAGCACGCAGCCTGGCCGGTCAGAAAAGGGGGTGGGGACGAGCGAGCGCCCCCCCCCCCTCCTGAACCGTACCAGGCCGCATGCCCTCAACGTGGGGGGTGGGTGCTTTGGGGGAGGCGGGCGCCCTGCGGGCCCCCCCACCCCAAAGCACCTTGTCCCCATTTTGATGAGGACAAGGGCCTCTTCCCGACAACCCTGGCCGTTGGTTGTCGGGGTCTGCGGGCGGGGGTCTTATCGGAATCCGGGGGCCTTGATCTTTACAGTTTGGCGGGACGTGCACCTTTCTGCCACCGGAATGTTTAGACCATCATACAGTAATCTTTAGTTGTACTTTATAGCAAATATGGGCTTTATTTGAAAAGTACTGTATATCTAGCCTCTTTCCATTGAATGAAGATCCCTTAGTTCCCAGATTTTCTGTTTCTCCTTACTGTTCAGAAGAACAATGTTCTGCTTTACTACTAAACAAGAACATTTTATTTAGGTAAGCTTCTAGGATTTTGCATGGCAGAAAAGGGAAGTCACCACTTTTCATCCCAGTACGAAAAATTACCAGGCGTCATTCTGAGCAGCTGTTGTAATTAACAGCATTAATTAAATGAAGTAATGCCCTATTTTATGAGATGTTATTGATTGCTGAGCCTTCTGTGCCATCAGCTCCACTGATTATCTGTTTAGGCCTGGCAGTTTGAAGTCCAATAAGGGTCTTTTCATTTACCAAAAGCAATTTTCAGCAAAAGCAGTGCGTTAAGTTTTAAATTGACACGAGAGATTTACATAAAAGTGAAAATGATTTAATCATTTGTATGCTAATCAAAACACAAGCTCTGGAAATATATATCCTTATTATCAGTGTCATTAATTCTAGCACAGTTACATTGTATGTATGTACCGTATATATATATTTTTAAATGATCATTTTTATTGTAAAGATCTCTAGTGGCTGCGATACAATATAAGGGGAATAAAATGTTGACATATCACAAGTTACAAACACAGTCAGTTACAGAGTCATATAAAATAACTAACGTCCATAGTACGAGAAGTCATTAACTATTTGCCTAACGTGCTATAGCCGAAATGACTGCTACAGCGGGGGTTGCTAGTTCTGAGACGTATGACGGCCTCTCGGGATCGTGCCTGCTACAAGCTGGGCGCGGGCGGCGTGTTCTGTGATCACAATGTCCGGAGGACACTGCTGATCACAGATTGAGGTAAAGGGCCAATCAGCGGGTCTATACCACCTGATCAGCTGTGTCCAATCACAGCTGATCACTGATGTAAATAGTAGCCGGTTATTGGCACTCCTTTCCTCGTGCTGACAGCATGAGGAAGGGAAAAGAGAGCCGATAACTGGCTTCTCTAAAAGGGACATGTACACTGATAATCAGGACACTGATTAATAATGTCAAACTAACTAAACCATATACTAAAATCACCACTTAGCTCCTTAAAGCAGTTCCATGTGTCATGGAACATCAATGAGTGAACTGCTAATACTAACCAAGAAACAGTGGACCTGTGCAAAAATCTGAAGGTCCTCTAAATTTATCCCAATCTAAATTCTGTGTAATCCAATGCAACCAGATTCCAGAAATCTCCTGACAGTGGAATGAAGTAGGTGGCTGAACTGTGCAAATGAAAGCACTGGCGTTTACACGACTACAGCCACATACAGACATGTATTTATATGGCAGGCCGTATATGTGGCAGCTGAGGTCTTCTGTGTGCAGAAAGCACCAGGAATTTTACGCTAGGCATAAAGAATGCCTGAAAATGTGTGTTTCAGGCCTATGACATATTAAGGAGAAATGGCCACTGAGGAGAGCTAACATTCTAATCCCTGCATTAACTGATCACACAGATACAAATACAGCAATATCACTAAAAGGTACCTTACTACAGAGGGAGGGCATTTTTCCTAAATCCATAATGGTTAACCACTTGACCCCCAGGCCATAACTGTCACTTTTCACATACATGTAAAAATAAGCAATTTTTTTTTTGCTAGAAAATTACTTAGAACTCTCAAACAGTATATGTTGTTTTGAATGCAGAGACCCTAGAGAATAAAATGGTGGTTGTTGTACTTTGTCATATGATATTTGCATAGCCATTTTTAAAACTTTACATTTTCAGAGAAAAAAACACTTTCATGAATTTTAGTGGACACAAACACAATACAATACCCAACTTTTATGGTAAAATATAAGATGATATTATGCCTAGCAAATAAATACTTAACATCATGTCACACATTAAAATTGCGTAGCAACACACTACGGTACCAAAAAATCTCTATAGGCAATGCTTTAAAAGCCTTTACAGGCTACCAGTTTGGAGTTACACAGGAAGTCTAGAATTATTGCTCTCATGTCTGTAACAATACCCCACATGTGTGGTGCAAGCAACGTTTACATATGTTCTTTTTTTTATTAATTGTATTACTTATTTTAAAACCTTTTTTTTTAACACTGTCCCTTTACATTTTTTTTGTTGGATCAATTTTATTGTCATCACAAGGGATGAACAGCAAACATCCATTGTGATAGCATGGGCAATGACAGTTACTCTTTACTGAGAGATCTGGGGTCTATTAGACCCCAGATTTATCCTCTGCCCTCAAAAGCATCTGATCAAACCAAGATCGGTTTTGATCAGATGCCTTACAAGCTGGTAAAGGCTTGCAAACCTCAAACCAAAACCCCAATGCCGTGTACACACGATCGGAATTTCGGCCCGCAAAAGACCGATGAGAGTTTTTCGTCGGAAAATGCGACTGTGTGTATGCTCCATCAGTCTTTTGCCGGCCTAATTCCAGCCAGCAAAAGATTGAGAGCATGCTCTCAATTTTTCGGTCGGAAAAAGTTCTTATCCAATCGTCTGTGGCAATTCCGACGCGCAAAATTCCTATGCATGCTCAGAAACAATTCGACTCATGCTCGGAAGCATTGAACTTAATTTTCTCGGCTCGTCATAGTGTTGTATGTCACCGCCTTCTTGACGGTCGTAAGTTCAGCGAACTTTTGCATGACCGTGTGTATGCAAGGCAAACTTGAGCGTAATCCCGTCGGAAAAGCCATCATATCTTTTTCCGACGAGAAAACCGATCGCGTTTACGCGGCATAAGTGACGAAAACCTTATTGCTTCTGGTTTCTTACATCACAGCCACCATCCCAGTACAACCACTTCAACCTGACGATGTATGGGTACATCCTATGGGAATGAAGTGGTTAAACTAGGTGGTCATTTTAGAAAAAATCTTATCAAAATAAATTCATATTATTAGTAGTATTAGCAGCAGTAATAATAATAATAATAATAATAATTAATTTAATGATTGCATAGTAACATTAAAGCATATGAATCCCACCTAATGTTCTACATTTGTCTGGTCATCCCTATCTCTTGCTAAGAAAAATTGAATGCCCTATATAGCATGGTAACAGCTTTTCAGACAGTGGAAAACTCCCTTGACCTGACCTTGGCAAAGCCTTCCAAATTCATAATTCATCTGTGAGACATATTTGAGCTTCACAAACTATTTAAACACGGATTGTTGCTTTTATACTCCATGCAGAATCTTTACTATATATGGAAAGACAGCAATGTTTTTCTACATTTACCTATTCAAGTTACTGACATGAGGAACATGGAAAATGTTCCAAAAACGATGACTATACAGTGGATGGTGAGCCCCCTTTATCATCCTAACGAGTGTGTCACAAATCCTGGAGGATGAAGACAAGAAATAAAATGAGACATGTCAGAGCAGAAGGTAGCTGAGCTATTAAGAACTTGGTGTCTGGGGAGGAAGACTTGACAGAAAAGTCTGCTATTTTTAGTAGGTTAGAACTTAGCCCACCAGCCGATTTAATTTTATCATGTGAAACAAGTTCATAATGTTTAGGAAGCTGGATTTCTGCTATAATCTCATTTGAAGCCTCACAAATTAATATTTAAAAAAAAAAACTGCGTTCTGTATTTTTTTCACTCCATATAAACCAAGCTTAACCACTTAAGGACCAAGCCTCTTTTTGAGATGTGTTGTTTACAAGTTAAAAACTGTTTTTTTTTGCTCGAAAATGACTTTTTCTACCCCCAAACATTATACATTTTTTTTTCTAACACCCTAGAGAATAAAATGGCGGTTGTTGCAATACTTTCTGTTACACCATATTTGCACAGCAGTCTTACAAGCGCACTTTTTTTGGAAAAAATACATATTTTGAATTAAAAAATAAGACAGCAGTAAAGTTAGCCCAATTTTTTTTTATATATTGTGAAAGAAAATGTTATGCCGAGTAAATTGATACCCAACATGTCACGCTTCAAAATTGCACCCGCTCGTGGAATGGGGACAAACTTTTACCCTTAAAAATCTCCATAGGCGACGTTTAAAAAATTCTACAGGTTGCATGTTTTGAGTTACAGGGGAGGTCTGGGGCTAGAATGATTGCTCTCGCTCTACCGATCACGGCGATACCTCACATGTGTGGTTTGAACACCGTTGTCATATGCAGGCGCTACTCAAGTATGCATTTGCTTCTGCACACGAGCTCGGCGGGACGGGGCGCGTTTAACCACTTCCATACCGGACCTATTCTGGCACTCCTCTCCTACATGTAAATATCACAATTTTTTTGCTAGAAAATTACTCAGAACCTCCAAACATTATATATTTTTTTTTAGCCGACACCCTAGAGAATAAAATTGCGGTCATTTCAACTTTTTATCTCGCACGGTATTTGCGCAACAATTTTTCAAAGGCGTTTAAAAAAAAAAAAAAAACGTTTCATGATTTAAAAAAATTACAAAACAGTAAAGTTAGCTCAATTTTTTTGTATAATGTGAAAGATGATGTTACGCCGAGTAAATAGATACCCAACGTGTCATGCTTTAAAATTGCGCATACTCGTGGAATGACGCCCAACTTCAGTACTTAAAAATCTCCATAGGCGACGCTTTAAAATTTTTTACAGGTTACATTTTTAGAGTTACAGAGGAGGTCTAGAGCTAGAATTGTTGCTCGCGCTTTTAACGCATGCGGCGAAACCTCACACGTGTAGTTTGAACGGCGTTTACATATGCGGGCGGGACTAACGTGTGCGTTTGCTTCTGAGCGCCAGCTACCGGGGAGAGGGGCATTTTAAATGTTTTTTTTAGTTTTATTTTTGATTTTACTTTATTTTTTTTATTTTTACTTTCTTTTACAACTTTTTTTTTTTTTTTATCACTTTTACTTCTTTTACAAGAAATGTAAACATCCCTTGTAATAGGAATCATTCGTGACAGGTCCTCTTTATGGAGAGATGCAGGGTCAATAAGAGCCCACATTTCTCCTCCAGGCTGGAATGCATGAGATGGGGAAAAAATCTACGATCTCATGCTTACCAGCCACGATCGTGGCTTTGTTTACATCCGCGGCCCGGATGTGACATCATAACGTCACGCCCGGGCCTCCGACGGTCATAGAGATGACCAGTGGCCATATGGTCACCGGTCATCTCTATCTCTATGCTCGTCATCCGGCGGTGGCTAATTCTTTCTCCAGGTCCCCCATGGCACGGGAGACCACCGGATGGTGGCAGGAGGGGGGGTTGCAGAACTGCAATGTGTCACTTTTATTCCTATTACAAGGAATGTAAACATCCATTATAATAGAAAAAAAGCATGACAGGACCTCTTAAATAGGAGATCAGGGGTCAAAAAGACCTCAGATCTCCTATTTACACTATAATGCAATTTAAAAAAAAGCCCTTTAAGAGCTATGGGCGCAAGTGACATTTTGACGTCGCTTCCACCCTGCAATGTTATGGAGACGGGTGGGGGCCATCTTCCCCTCACTCGTCTCCACACCCAGCAAGGGTTAACATCCGATCCCCTCCGCCGCTGCCGACGGTTCGGTAAGTGGCGCCGGAGCGCGGCGGGAGGGGGGGCCCCTTTCCCACCACCGATAAAAGTGATCTTGAGGCGAATCCACCACAGAGACCACTCTTATCACAAAGCGGACCGCTAGCCGAAGAAGAGGATACCGGAGTTATGGCAGCTAGCTGCTGCCATAACAACGATATTCTTCTTCAAACTTAGGACGTATATCGGCGTGCGGCGGTCCGTAAGTGGTTAAAGTAAACTAGTCACAAGACTGGGCAATCATTTGAGGAAAAATACACAACCAGAGTTTACCTTTGGTAAAACTATATGTGGGAAGGTGCAGCGTGGTGCGGCAGCAGGATTCACTCAGAGTCCAGTGCAGAGAACAGAACTTGTATTGATGTTAACATGCAGCAATTGACAACAAGCCTGACCAGGAACTCTCACAGAATGCAACAGCAATGTGTAGCAGAGCAGGTCTCTGAGTGCCGACAGCATCTCTTTTGAAGGGCAGAAGGAAGAATGGTGCATCCCTATCCTTGCCTTATTCGTCAGGAACCTCTTCCCCACTACTAATTACTGTCCCTGTCAGAAGGGTAACCTGTCTTTACACTACCCACATGCGAACTGCACTCTAAGCCTGGGAGCCAGGGCATTAAATAGACTCTGCTTGACCCATGATGGCTGCCAGAGTCACATGAGGTGGCAGCATCCAATCGGATAGCTCCCCCAGTGACCCAGGAATCCATAGAGAATCCTTGTTTCTCTTGACTTCCCCTCCAGCTGCAATGCTGCTGTGATTCAACCAATGGTGGAGCTTAAGAGGCGTGGAGGGACATGGCCAAGCTCAATGTTTACAGAATAGGAAAGAGATTTTCATATACCTTCAGCTATATATGTGCATCTATAGCTTTTCTGCAAGCAGTGAATGCCCTCTGAGTAGGTGGGTTGTAGTAGATGCCTCAGAGCATGGTGGACTTCCAGCAGAGGGCAGAAGGTTCTAATCAGTCAAAACTTTTTCATATCTTTCCCAGAGCCACTGAATATATGCATGCTGGGCTGCAGACACCACTAGAGCACAAAATCCTGGACTGCGCAAACAGTGGCAGTTGACTTGCAGGTAGTATAATATGCAGTATGGAATATTTAAATGTGAATGGAGTCAAACAAACTGGAGGTCAGGGCAGATGCCAGGCAAGTGTGGCCAGGAAATGCACCATTAGTCAACAAGCCAAAGCAAAGTATATGGGATGTGTTAATCTATACCAAACAAGTAGCAACACAAATTTTATAAGACCCTGACTGAAGCAGGCAGATTTTGAAAAATTGTCTTTCACGCATTCTAAAAGTGGTGAAAAATGCGACAATTCATATACTTGTCTAGAACTTATACTTGAATTTGGCTCATGCTGTGCCACTTTTAGAGACACGTTTGCAAAATCTGTCTAAGGCTGGATTCACACCTATGCAGTTTTAGTGCTTTTTGCATTTTGCAGATTTGCACTACAGTCCATTTAACATGGTTTCCTATGGAACACGTTCTGTAGTGCAAATCTGCAAAATGCAAAAAGCACTAAAACTGCATAGGTGTGAATCCAGCCTTAGACAGTTTTTCTCCCTGCACACCAAAAGAGAGTTGGTCTTAATTAGCTCCACTTTTACATTTGACACATTCAATGCGACACAATGTAAAAATAGCGCATTCATTTCAGCACAATATAAAAGTAAAAATCTAATTTTAGAATTACCTGAATTTGGTGCACGAGTTGCAAACGCTTAATGAATTTGGCGCAATACAATAACAAGAGGGATTAATGGGAGAAAAGTGGAGCAGCAGCTTTATTGGATTCCCCTCCCAGTGACGTTAAAGGAGTACAGCCAAAGCTATACTTCTCCTGTGGATCACAGGAGTGCAGTTCGTTCTGCACTCCTGTGACCCCATTTTCAGCAGACAGCAGGCTAAAGCCCGCTGTCGGCTGCCGTCACATTTGCCCACTTGCCTGGACCGGCACCCGGCTCAGCTCCTGCCCCCTCCACAGCCCAGCACTCCAGTGAGCATTGGAGGGGCAGAGCAGACAGGGGTGACTAACAGTCACCAACTTTTTGCTCAAGGAGCTATGGGAACTGAGCGATTGGTGGTGTTTGATCGCTCGGTTCTCAGCCTTAGAGCCAGCGGGGGACAGATGGTGAGTGTGATTAAAAAAACAAAAAAAACAATTCATATAGTTCTCTTTTAATTTAAACACTGCTGATTAAGGTCAGGTGTGGAGCTGTACTGTGGGCATAGGCATACTACTGAGGAACATCCAGCACATAAGCACGTAAACCCTGTAAGTTTAAAGGGGTTGTAAAGGTAAGTGTTTTTTCACCTTAATGCATCCTATGCATTAAGGTGAAAAAACACCTGTCAGTGACCAGCCCCCAGCCCCCCCCCCCCATTTTACTTACCTTAACCCTCGAACTTGTCCCACGTGCCTTCTCTTTGCTAGGAGGCTCAGAGCTGTTGATTGGATAGATTGATAGCAGCGCAGCCATTGGCCCCCGCTGCTGTCAATCAAATCCAATGTCGTGGCCGCCAAGGCCCGAGTCCTACATTCGGCGTCTATGGGCGCTGAATGCTGGACTCGGGATCGCGCCCGCAAGGTAACCCCCGGGAGAGCGCTTCTCCCAGGGGGTTATCTGATGCGGGGAGGAGCCGAGACAGCCGCCGAGGGTCCCCAGAAGACCAGGATCGGGGCCACTGTGTGCAAAACGCGCTGCACAGTGAAGGTAAGTATGCCATGTTTGTTATTTTAAAAAAAATAAAAAATTACCTTTATGCCGCGTACACACGACCGGACTTTACGGCATACTTTGCCTGGCGGACTTTTCGACGGACTTTACAACGGACTTTCCAAATGAACGGTCTTGCCTACACACGATCAACCAAAGTCCAACGGATTCGTACGTGATGACGCACACCGGACTAAAACAAGGAAGTTCATAGCCAGTAGCCAATAGCTGCCCTAGCGTCGATTTTTGTCCGTCGGACTAGCATACAGACTAGCGAGCAGACTTTTCGACCGGACTCGAGTCCGTCGGATAGATTTGAAACATGTTTCAAATCTAAGTCCGTCAAACTTTTGAGAAAACAAAGTCCGCTGGAGCCCACACACGATCGAATTGTCCGACGAAATCCAGTCCGCCGCACCAAGTATGCCGTAAAGTCCGATCGTGTGTACGCGGCATAAGTGTCATAAGTGTCATTTAAGCTTTCCAGGGACTGCTGGAACTAACCAAAAGCATTGTACTAATGTCTCAAGGAACATGGAGATCAAAAACATTTCTTATTGCCAGGGGTTGCCTGCACATGACAAAAAAAACCATGTCTGCATAATGCCAATATGTGGCACTTAGGTAGCATATTTTACTGTGAACCCTGCTAAGGAGAGAGACTTCCTTTTCCATTTATATGCAGCAATCTAAGCATTGGCTAATGAATACTAATGTGAAAGTTAAGAATATGCTGAAGACAATCAGAAAGGGTAGAAATTCAAGCGTGTCACTAAAGAACCATGTTTGAGACAGCTTAGTCACTTGACATAATAAAAATATAACTACTACTATTTGCTTATTGTAGGTTTGAAATAGAAAGAGAAAATTACAAGAAAGAATAGCCATGGAGCCTGTCCCTAAATAAATAGCCAAGCTCCAGAAAGAGCCATCAGTGCACATTCCCAAGGGCACAGCCAACACCAATGTTACATGTCCATTGTCGGCCTGATTGAGAGGTAATGATAGACTGTATTTACAATCAGGATACAGGAGTCAGTTTGGCCACATTCTACACGAAGATTGTTTTCAGAGACAGCGGCACAATGCGCAGCAGCTAGTACACCTGATAGTCCCTGATGGATCATCACAGCCACCAGTCACCAACGTAAAGAGAACAAAAACACTAAACCCAATAAATGATTAATATGTTTTGCCATTTACTGTGTTCCTGAAAGCCTTCTGAATATATCTTGGAGCACCACAGAGACTGAGTTCTATAAAATAGTAACACACTAGCAAGCAATAACTTCTTTCCTCCAGTACTCATGAACTGAGATGACACAGGCTCTACATTTTTATAACATGCACTTCAAAAGAATAAGATTTTAATAATCCATACCAAAGTAAAAATTCAGATGTTTAATTAAAACAGAACTCAAGGGAAAACAAAAGTTAACCAGGCGGAGCCAGACACGTTGACGTCATCACGTACATCCGTTCATTCTGACCGGGTCCAGGAATTTTGCACTGAATAATCCATTTTCATAGAATAAATGTGAATGGTTCTACCCTTTTAAAATAAATACGTTGTATTGGATTTACATTATTGGAAGTGTTCCTGTCTTTCTTTCTCATATACACTTGTCTCATCAGGCAGACTTATAAGAAAAGTGGTGGAGCCTTACATGGATACAGTCATCTCTATAATACAACACTAATAGGGCGTACACACGGTCGGACTTTGTTCGGACATTCTGACAACAAAATCCTAGGATTTTTTCCGACGGATGTTGGCTCAAACTTGTCTTGCATACACACGGTCACACAAAGTTGTCGGAAAATCCGATCGTTCTAAACGCGGTGACGTAAAACACGTACGTCGGGACTATAAATGGGGCAGTGGCCAATAGCTTTCATCTCTTTATTTATTCTGAGCATGCGTGGCACTTTGTCCGTCGGATTTGTGTACACACGATCGGAATTTCCGAAAACAGATTTTGTTGTCGGAAAATTTTATCTCCTGCTCTCCAACTTTGTGTGTCAGAAAATCCGATGGAAAATGTGCGATGGAGCCCACACACGGTCGGAATTTCCGACAACACGCTCCGATCGGACATTTTCCATCGGAAAATCCGACCGTGTGTACGGGGCATTACACTGTCGTTGACCACTCAGGCATTGGGGGTCATTCTCTTTTGGTAATGAGGTGGTGTAGATTCACTTGGAGGTTTACATTCATAGAATGGATCATTTGATTTCCACTGCCACATATTAGAACTTTTTTGATTGTTTGGATATTAAATTTGCACATAATAGTGAATCTAGGATTTAAGGTTTGATTTTCTACCTAATTTTGTTTACAATGTTTTACACAATGCATATGTGAACAAGGATGAAGTATTGGATACTACTTATATTGATTGTGCAGTATAAATTAACTTAGAAAATTAGCACAGCCATTTGCATTTTATTTTTGGACCAAAAATATTGTACTGGGCTCCCCTCCACACTGCAAAGATTAAATGTTCATTTGATCTAGGGCTAGAAGAATAAGCAGAAATAATTACCTTATTTCTCATTCCCTGGCAGATGTCAGGACTTGGGTCAACTGCTGGTAGCACTGGGCTTCCCAGAGCAGGAAGGTGAAGTTCCAGTGTCTACCAGCTGGTGTCTCCCAACAGCCAGCAGTTTCTAGTAATCTGTCTTCACCTGATGCTGGTTGCTGCTAGGGTATTAAAATGTTTGTAAAGTCACTAAAGTGACTTTACATGTATCTAATGCAGATATCCAGCCATTAACAAAACTGTATGTGTTTGTTAGAAACGAAAAGGCTAAATACAGTTTCTGACACTGCAGCTGGGGGGCCAAGATTGCCCTGTGACGTCAGCCAGCCAGCAGAGGGAAATCTCCGCCCCTCCCACTTCTCTCCATAGATCGGGGTTGGCCAGCACAGGGGGATCACATGACTGCACAGCTGCGGTGTCATAAACTGTATTTAACCTTTTAATTTCTAACAAACACATACAGTTTTGTTAATGGCTGGATATCTACATTAGATACATTGAAATGTGCTGCATTACGTAGCGGAATAGAGGGTGGGGGGGGGGGGGCTAGGAAATGCTCTCATGTTGACAAGAAGGGAGGGGGGAGACTGTCAGAGGAGAGACAAGAGCTGCGGATGACGGAGGCACGTAAACTGACCCCGGTAGTCAGGGCTTAGCAGCCATGATTATGGCAGGGGGATTTAGGAACTGGAAGGATCAACCAGGTTTATTACCAGTTAGGAAGAGAAGAATTGCACAGCACAAGCACTGTGCTGTTATTTATGCCTTAAAGCAAGGGTCTTCAAACTATGGCCCTCCAGTTCTTCAAGAACTACAATTCCCATCATGCCTAGCCATGTCTGTGAATGTCAGAGTTTTACAATGCCTCATGCAACAGCTGGAGGGCCGTAGTTTGAGGATCCCTGCCTTAAAGAAACAGGATCTGGTTTTTTTTTGGTTGACGAACACTTTAAGTCTCTCCTCTGCTAGTACACTGTGGGGTTGATTAACTACAACTGGAGAGTGCAAACTCTGGTGCAGCTCTGCATGGAAACCAATCACCTCCAAAGTCTTCTTGTCAAAGCGTAACTGAACAAGATGAAGTTAGAAGCTGTTTGGCTACCATGCACAGTTTCACCAGATTTTGCACTCTCCGGTCTTAGTAAATCAAACTCTTCGTGTCAGTGTTTTGCTTTGCTGTGCTAAGTCAGATGCTGCTTGCCATTCATCCTGCTCTTGATCTTGCCCTGCATCCTGTACTCTGCACACTGCTGCCTTATATCTGCTCCCTTTGTTCCTGATCCCAGTCCTGGTCCCCTCTTCCTTGCATCACCAGTATTCCATGTGACCTGTGTTCCTTATCTTGTATGTATTGTATTATTAGTTAGGTGGTTATGTATTTTGTCATTTGGTTAATTGTTCACTTATATCTTTATGTTAGCTGTTTGCTGGTTTTCAGATTCCTTTTGTTACACTATTAAATAAATTCACTTTAATAAATAATAAAAACAAAATGTGTGCAAAGACTTACAGCTGGTTTTCTTTAGGAAAAGCATGCCCTCTGTCTGCATCAGTGTTGACAACCTACCAGATTGAATTTACTCTCACAGTGACATGACACGTCCTCTCCAGAGTCACAGTGACAGTCTATCTCCATGCCAGGTGGTCCCTTCAGTCCCTTCCAGTCCAAACAGCACTGGTAGTCCTGCTCCCGGCTTGTCTTGTCCTGCAGACTTGCACACAAGGCTTCGACAAATCTGCTCGCCTCCTTTGCACCATGACATCACAGGACACGCTCAGGCACCGCCTTCGCCAGACCCGCCTTCCTGCCGTCACCGCCTGAACACGCTGTAGCAGGCATTCAGATGGTCTCGGTCAGCTCCGAACCAAAACTGCACAGCGTCACAGCCAATTTTTTTAATTGCAACCTTTTCTTGTCACTGGCATTTACTGGCAGGAAAAAAGTGCCAGTTTGCTATTGGCTGCCAGTAAACATGCGGTTGGCAACACTGGTCAGCATGCTGCAGAGAAGGACACTTGTTCTCTGTATGTAATCAGTGGTGTCTCTACAGAGGTCCAAAAGACCCCTGCATTCAGCAAAGTTCATGATCCCCCTTGAGTGGAGATTTCTAGCATTAATTGAGCAGGGGACTGTGTCAAAAAGAAATGTTTGGGAGATAGGATGGGCAGACAAGCTCCGATATTACCAGGAAGTGCCAGAGCTTTGTATATCAGAATCACCCAGTAATTGTGTGTAGTGGCAGGGACTGCAGGCTGCTACTGGTACGTTCAGGTCCATGTGCCCACATTTTATACCTGGAAGCACCAGTGACATTTTAAGCATATGAACTGCGTCATTTTTTTACTTTATTATTTAACTTTATTATACAATGCAAATGAATGCAGGTACATGCTGCTAGTGTAAAGCAAGTCATTGGGGTTGGGTTACTAAAACTATAGAGAGTGGAAAATCTGGTGCAGCTCTGCATGTAAAGCAATCAGCTTCCAGGTTTTTTCAGCAAAGCTTAAACTGGATGTAAACCCTCACAAATACCCAGTGAAGTCAACAGCCTCAGATGATACACAGGGATGAAACAAATCTCCCTACAGAAGTTTTACATGTACATCTGCTGTCTTCAACGTTCTAGACTGTTTAGAAAGTGCACATTGTGTTAGAATTTTCTCTTCCTGTTCCACCACTGGGTGTGGATTCTTGGCTTACACTGTGTGACAGCTGATTGGAGGAAAGGCACATCCCCATTCACATAGGCAGAGGAAGGAAGAAATGTGCAGAGCTGTGCTGTGAATAGACAAGCTCTCTGCTAATATATCTCTATGCACCATAACCAACACAAATTTCAGGCTGGTTTCATCTCCTCTGTCAGAGAGCTTGTCAGAAGTTATCATGCTGATAACATAAGAACGAAGCAGCAGAAAGACGCAAGACTTAGTGCTTTGGAGAGAGATAAGTAAACACTACAGATAGATGTGCCCAGGTCAAATTTCATGAATGGGGTTTTTCATCCACTTTAACTGAACAACTAGAAGCAGATTGGCCCCCATGCACAGCTGCACCAGATTTTGCACTCTTAAGCTTTAGTAAATAAACCCCATAATGTCACTGGGTACCTTCAGTTTCAGTTCCACTCCTAAAATTATTTTAGCATCTTTCAGCTGCATTAAATACGATTAATAAAATTTGGGGACAACATTTTTTTTTTACTCACTTCTTATTGCCTGTTGCTAGGGGGTCCATCGCCTCCTTACTCACCTCGGCTCCTTACGTCACTTCCCTCGGTGCCGGAAGGAAGATCACCTCTCCCCCCTCTCTCTAGGCAATCATCTGGGACATGTCACAGGTCCCAGGTGATTGCGCGGCCAGTCACGGCGTGCGGCTCACGCATGCGCAGTGGGTGCCCGGCTGTGAAGCCACAGCCGGGCACCCACAGTTGCAATGCCGGCGCCGACTGAGCGGAGGGGGAGACGAGTGGGGCTTCGATCCCCCGCATCGCTGGACCCTGGGACAGGTAAGTGTCCAATTATTAAAAGTCAGCAGCTGCAGTAAGTAGCTGCTGACTTTTATTTTTTAATTTTTTTAATGGAACTCCGCTTCAAGAAGCAAGGTAGATGGAGTTATCAGAATTTAAAGGTCAGCTAGAGAAGAAAATACTATTGGCCATATACTGTATATCTTTACTGCAAGTTAAATTATAAAAGGTGATTACATTAACCTCATTAGGATTCTAAGAATTCCACACATCCATATAGTATAAGGGTAGTGAGAAATAAGAAATGATGTGCAATAAATCTAAGCATCAATTCAAATTCCTCTTTTCGAAATAATAGAGAAGTCAGAATCTATATCAAAATAATGACTGATTTGTTGCCATGGCAAAACTTTCAAACAAGCAAAATTTTCTTGGTCATTCTGTGGATTGTATCTCCTCGGTGTTCAGCTTCCTTCTTTAGTATTCATTACACTTTCTGTAAAGCTGACCTTGTTGTGTACACATATTATATGTGACATCTCTTCCATCATCTCAGATAATGTACACAACACATTGGCCAGACACAAATAAAGGTTTCACTAATGCAACAAGTTTTAAGTGCCATTGTAATCATGAATATACTGTAAACCTTTTGAAACACCATGTCTGAGTCTGGTCCAGAGAGCTTTCATTAATTGTACTTTCTATATGACATCTGGAACATTGCTTATAAAATTATGCTCATCGTTTTCTTATTGCTAGAATAATATACACAGTATTGTCAAAAGTATTGGGACACCTTTTTAGTGATTTTATGTACATACACCATCCAAATAACAGGCCACGTACCGAAGATGTTCAACTCAGCCAAGGCTTGTTGCAGTGATAGCACACCACTCACTCGCACCCAAAGCCATGCCCCCAACTTGTTTCACCGACAGCAGGGCTTCATCATGGGCACCTTGTCGGGAGTTAAATGTCTTTGATGTGTGGCCTGTTATTTGGATGGTGAATTGCAGTGGAGAAACAGCTGACTACAGGGAATCAAGAAGGTTACAGGCTGGCATCTAAGCTGTGAAAATAGTTTGATGTGCATATATTTTAACCCCTAACACCCATTTAAAAGGGCTGTCCGGTGATAGCATGGCTTCTATATCATGTGACTGCTGCGGTTGGCTCTCGCAGTGGTCACATGATCCGGAGCCTACCCCCTCTGGCTACAAATGCTGTTGCTGCTGAATAATAATAAAAGGACACTTACCGGTCCAGAAATCCAGCGCTGTCCTCACCTGGGCCAGTTCTATACTGGTCTTTGGGTCCCCTGCGCCAGCACTTTGACTGTGGGAAGCCGGCTGTGACTCCTTAAAATATATGTAAAATTTTCCTTCGCGCTGGTGGATATAGAATGTGTAGTGCTCAAATGAACTAAAGTGTTGTGTAAAATAATATTGCTGCAAAATAAGGGTGTTCACACCAAACACTTATGTCTAAATGAAAATAAAAAATAAATTTCGCGCAATATTGGGTGAAAATAAAATTCAAGTAGAAATAAGGTGTATATAATGTGTAATACTGTTGTCTGTCAGGTGGTGGTGTAAAAATCTCTCTGGTATACTAAAATAATCGCTGTTATTGCTCAAAAGGTGAGGTTAAAATAGCAATATATAATTAATTAATCCTCATACCACCCATACTTAACATGCATGAATAAATATTGACATGGTGCATAAAAATTGTGCATAAAAATATATTCCCAGTAGTGAGTCGTGTATGGTCTTCTCAAATCCACAATCCAAAAGTGTGCAATAAAACTAAAAGTGCAA
Source organism: Lithobates clamitans (assembly GCA_037952925.1). Lineage (NCBI taxonomy): Eukaryota > Metazoa > Chordata > Amphibia > Anura > Ranidae > Lithobates > Lithobates clamitans. Next base: position 6,634,909 of record JBBGZY010000098.1, read on the forward strand.
CCTTAAAAATTATATATAGTGCAACCTCTAAAAAATATATTTGTATATTCCAATTTATGTGCAAAATCGGTTTGTTGCTACAGTAATTTGTAGATTTTCTAGTGTCCAAATAATAAAAATACACTAAAAGATGTAACATAAAGGATAAAAACCTCAAAAATCAGAATAAAAATGAAAGTAAAAAATATAAAGTAAAAAATATATATAAAGAGGTGAGTCTTTGTATAAAAAACAACTGTGAATAATTCTTCTGGTATTGAAAAATAGATGTGGTGAAAGTTTATCTTTCTGCTGTTGGTGTCTCTCCGTTTGGTCTCACAGAACTCTCACCTTGCATTAGTAGTAATCAGGTATTCTGTGATATGTCTTTAAGGTGTGGGGATAGTCTCTGGCAGCTTTCTCTTTCTCTGTTATTTTTCTTTCCTCCAACGCTCCCTCTCTCCAGTTCCACTCTAGTGAACTCAGTGTGGGGGAAATAGAATAGGGAGGGGGGAGAAGAAAAAGGCTCCACTAGTGCATTAAACTTTTAAAATCAAAGGGGGAATATTTATTCGCTGTTACTCTTACATTTCTCATATTAAAAACAGGCAGAGTGAATATAAAAAACGATCTGGCGTTCTCAGCGCCCTCTCACTTGTGCTTCAGATTCAATGTGTTGTTCCAGCCAATCCCTACGCGTTACGACACCGTCACGTGTCTTCATCTGGGGAACCGGATTGGCTGTCTTGTGTATGCTTATATATGATAGAGCCGGAAGTTGCGGAGCCGCCATTTTGGTTATGGTCAGTGTAATTTTGGTTCGGCGGCCATTTTTCTTTAGTTTTAGGAGGATTCTTTCTCTATAGTTTGGACTTTAGTGTGTGCGGCCATGTTTTTGGTGGTGTTCCTCTATAATCAAGTGTATTACCGCTGTGTAATATTACAGACATAGTTGTATTATGGAGTTAAATGAAAACGGTGACTGTTTCTATTTTCAAAGTCTATGCTGTTAATATTTACAAGTGTAAGTTATACCTACTATATGGTAAATTAATGCAGTCACCTTCTCAAATAAATAAGGTTGATATAATGTTCTTTTTTTACTTATATGAAGCAGGTACGAGAGTGCTCTGCTAACTGTACCAGTTACTATTATATACAATAAAATACAAATAGGTACATTTTAGTTAAACCATTATTACATATCCATCACCACTATACTCATTTCCAATATAATTTCTCATTATCCTTTGGTACTGGCTAGTTGTGTATAAATGAGTATGATAAATATAAATTTTTTATTAGACTGATATACTTAAAATAAAACATTAAAAAATTAAAAAATGATTAATTATTAAAAATATGGCTTTCATATAAAATATAAAATAAATCATGTATTTATAGAATATTAAAAATTATTTAAAAAACAATTTAAATCGAACTCCACATTCAATCCCCCTGGCACCAAAGTACGTAAGGAGTGTATCCATTTGGATTCTTTGCGACTAATATCTCGAACTAAGTGACTACCTCTCCAAGATGGTTTGTATTTTTCTATACCCCAAAATTGGAGGTGTGCAGGATCTTTATCATGTACTAGTGCGAAATGCTTTGACACATTATGTTTCGGAAAACCCGATTTTATGTTTTGTACGTGTTCCTTAATGCGTGTTTTCAGTGCTCTTTTAGTTCGGCCCACGTATTGTAAGTTGCAGCTACATTGTAACACATAGACTACTCCTTCTGTGTGACATCCTATAAAATCTTTAATGTTAAAATTTTGTCCTGTACTGGTGGCTGTAAACTCTTTACGCTTACCCTGAAATTTCTTTGCATGGCGGCAAGCGTAGCAATTGCGGCAGGGATAAAAGCCTTTTCCAGAAAAGAATGTATATTCAGGCTTTGAGGGAGGATCAATTACTGACTTTACTATTAGATCTCTTATGGTGGGTGCTCTTTTATATACTATATTTGGTTTCTCTGGTAGTATTTCTTTGAGGTCTTTGTCATTTTTTAGGATGTGCCAATGCTTTTGAATCACTTTTGCCACATCTTTATGCTGTGTGTTGAAGTCCAATATAATGCTGGGCACTTCTGGTTGGAATCTTTTTTTAGGGCAATCTTCTAACATTTTCTTTCTTTCAATGAGATTCACATGTTCTATTTGGTTTTGTATCCAGTGGCTGTCATATCCTTTCACTTTAAATCTCTCTCCCATCATTTGTGCTTGGTTCTGATAGTCCTCTTCTTTAGTGCAATTTCTTCTAAGTCTTGTGAACTGGCCTTTAGGGATATTATACAGCCACGGTTTGTAGTGGCAACTGTCTACTGACAGATAGCTGTTGGCGTCCACATTTTTAAAATGCGTTTTAGTTATTATTTTCTGTCCCTCCAGGCTTATATTTAGATCTAGGAAGTCAATTTCTTTGTTATCTATTTTCCATACCAGGTTTATATTTCTGTCGTTGTCGTTTAGTTTGTTTAGAAATATTTCCAAGTTATGTTTGTCTCCATTCCACACTATTATCACATCATCTATAAATCTTTTGTATAATGTTAGCTCTGGGGGGGTATCTGTGTATACTGCCTTTTCCTCCCATTGTGCCATAAATGCGTTTGCGACTCCTGGCGCAAATTTGGCCCCCATAGCTATGCCTACTTTCTGTTTGTAGTAGGTTTGATCGTGCCAAAAATAGTTACATTTGAGGCAGAAATCTAGGCATTTCATTATATACTTTCTCTGTTTACAAATTAAGGTGCTATGTTTTCTCAAAAGCCATTTGGTTGCCGAGATCGCATCGTGGTGTTGCACTATAGTATAAAGTGATGTGACATCTGCGGTAGCCAGTAGAGTTCTCCCCTCTAATACTGGTACTGTGTCTAGAAGTTGCAATGTATGTTTTGTATCTTTCAGATATGCTTGAGTTTGCTGGACCGCTGGTTGTATAAAATAGTCAATGTATTGTCCCATTCTTGCTGTTAAGGAGTCTATACTATTGACTATGGGTCTCCCTGGTGGATTTTCTTTATTCTTGTGGATTTTGGGAACTGTGTAGATTATGGGTATTCTACACGCTTCTGGTATTAAATATTTCCTTTCTTTTGAATTCAGTATATTTTTCTTCACTCCTAGATCTACTATTGCTTCTAGTTGTTTTTTATATTTTGAAGTTGGATTCCCAAATAGACAGACAACAGTATTACACATTATATACACCTTATTTCTACTTGAATTTTATTTTCACCCAATATTGCGCGAAATTTATTTTTTATTTTCATTTAGACATAAGTGTTTGGTGTGAACACCCTTATTTTGCAGCAATATTATTTTACACAACACTTTAGTTCATTTGAGCACTACACATTCTATATCCACCAGCGCGAAGGAAAATTTTACATATATTTTTACTTGAGAGTGCACGCACAATACCTTTGCTGCTAAAATGGATGTATTTACATATATTGAAACAAGAAAGGTGAACCTAGATGAGGTATTCAATTCACAAAATAAAACAAGGAACACAGACCTAGAAAGCATGACTAGAAAATTAGGCCATTATATGGAGAAAAAAATCAACCTGTGGTGGGACACTAATACATTTGAAAGATACATTAGAGAAAATATAGTCCCCAGGAGATTAAGGTGGGAAATACCACCAAATGATGGATTAACCGATAAAGAATCGATGGCAGAATGGTTTGCGTTTTTTAATAACAAAAGCATAGAGGGTTTAAAATTCCTATTAGAACGCAAACTGAGGAAAACTGTATTAATAGAACAACAAATAGAAGAAATCAAACAGAAAATGGAACCACATAAAGAAACCACAGAATTCAAAAAATTGGCAACCCAATTGAACAAAGATCTAATTGCCAAAGACCTAGAAGTGCAAAACCGAAAAAGGAAAAAATATCAAAGGGATTCAACAGATTACAAAACAGACCAAGTTTTTAAATGGCAAAGCAAAGTGGAACCGGCCCCTCCAACATCCACATATTCTACGCCCGAAGGGGAAGTCAGAATACAGGATCCAACAGCATCTCATGCACTCAACCCACCAAGATGGGAAGAAAGGGAAAGACGCATTGAAACGCCACAACAATACCGAGATGGATCTAATCCCAATGGCCCGAACCCTATGAGAAGGGACGAAAGAGACACATATGGAGGAACACCAAGAAATAACTATAATCAAAGAAATAATTATGGACATGGACAATATACTCCCAAAAGAGGAGGAAAGAAACCATTCAAGAAACCATTTAGAAATAGAAATTGGCAACAAAATGAAAGAAATCCAAGAGAAAATAGAACACCACCACACCACGACTATAGAGACGGATATAGACGACCCCCGATTCCCACATACAACAGATTTGACCCAATCAGGGACTATCAAGAACAATACTATGAAAATCCATATCACTATGGAAACCAGCAAAACTACAACACACAAAGGCCTTTTTTAGAGAGGGACAGAAGAGAGTACTCCCCTCGGAGACCACCACAAGAAACTTATTACTCACCCAGGAGAAGACCCCAAGAAGAACAAAGAAGAAATACACCAGAACGAAGAGAGGACGAAGATCAGGGAAGAGACTCCAAAAGAAAAAGAGACCAATAGGAGAGAACGTAGTGAATATAAGTGGAAAAGAAATAACAGCAGAAGAGTTGGCAGTACTCGACAAGGGCCTCAAACATGCACCAATCAACAATTTAAACAAATTCAACACCTATATAGGGATACAGAAATACATTAGAAAAATCAACATCAAGAAATATGTGATGAACAATTTATGGAGACCAAATACTCCAAGTATTGATACTACACAATCAGAAGTACACAGCACGTTGCGAAATGCTTCAACATTCAACCCACAAATGTCAAACAACCAGAATATAGAAGTCTTTAAAAGCCTAGTCCTACAAGACATAGACTCCTTAAAAATCAAGAAAGCAGCAGACCCTATACATATGAAAAAAGGCATAAAACGCTTGACAGAAAGGAAGGACATCATAATCAGGCCAGCAGATAAGGGAGGTGCAATAGTTCTACAGTCAAAAGAGCAATACCTTGCAGAATTGAATAGACAGTTACAAGACGAAACAACGTATACCAGACTATTTGGGAATCCAACTTCAAAATATAAAAAACAACTAGAAGCAATAGTAGATCTAGGAGTGAAGAAAAATATACTGAATTCAAAAGAAAGGAAATATTTAATACCAGAAGCGTGTAGAATACCCATAATCTACACAGTTCCCAAAATCCACAAGAATAAAGAAAATCCACCAGGGAGACCCATAGTCAATAGTATAGACTCCTTAACAGCAAGAATGGGACAATACATTGACTATTTTATACAACCAGCGGTCCAGCAAACTCAAGCATATCTGAAAGATACAAAACATACATTGCAACTTCTAGACACAGTACCAGTATTAGAGGGGAGAACTCTACTGGCTACCGCAGATGTCACATCACTTTATACTATAGTGCAACACCACGATGCGATCTCGGCAACCAAATGGCTTTTGAGAAAACATAGCACCTTAATTTGTAAACAGAGAAAGTATATAATGAAATGCCTAGATTTCTGCCTCAAATGTAACTATTTTTGGCACGATCAAACCTACTACAAACAGAAAGTAGGCATAGCTATGGGGGCCAAATTTGCGCCAGGAGTCGCAAACGCATTTATGGCACAATGGGAGGAAAAGGCAGTATACACAGATACCCCCCCAGAGCTAACATTATACAAAAGATTTATAGATGATGTGATAATAGTGTGGAATGGAGACAAACATAACTTGGAAATATTTCTAAACAAACTAAACGACAACGACAGAAATATAAACCTGGTATGGAAAATAGATAACAAAGAAATTGACTTCCTAGATCTAAATATAAGCCTGGAGGGACAGAAAATAATAACTAAAACGCATTTTAAAAATGTGGACGCCAACAGCTATCTGTCAGTAGACAGTTGCCACTACAAACCGTGGCTGTATAATATCCCTAAAGGCCAGTTCACAAGACTTAGAAGAAATTGCACTAAAGAAGAGGACTATCAGAACCAAGCACAAATGATGGGAGAGAGATTTAAAGTGAAAGGATATGACAGCCACTGGATACAAAACCAAATAGAACATGTGAATCTCATTGAAAGAAAGAAAATGTTAGAAGATTGCCCTAAAAAAAGATTCCAACCAGAAGTGCCCAGCATTATATTGGACTTCAACACACAGCATAAAGATGTGGCAAAAGTGATTCAAAAGCATTGGCACATCCTAAAAAATGACAAAGACCTCAAAGAAATACTACCAGAGAAACCAAATATAGTATATAAAAGAGCACCCACCATAAGAGATCTAATAGTAAAGTCAGTAATTGATCCTCCCTCAAAGCCTGAATATACATTCTTTTCTGGAAAAGGCTTTTATCCCTGCCGCAATTGCTACGCTTGCCGCCATGCAAAGAAATTTCAGGGTAAGCGTAAAGAGTTTACAGCCACCAGTACAGGACAAAATTTTAACATTAAAGATTTTATAGGATGTCACACAGAAGGAGTAGTCTATGTGTTACAATGTAGCTGCAACTTACAATACGTGGGCCGAACTAAAAGAGCACTGAAAACACGCATTAAGGAACACGTACAAAACATAAAATCGGGTTTTCCGAAACATAATGTGTCAAAGCATTTCGCACTAGTACATGATAAAGATCCTGCACACCTCCAATTTTGGGGTATAGAAAAATACAAACCATCTTGGAGAGGTAGTCACTTAGTTCGAGATATTAGTCGCAAAGAATCCAAATGGATACACTCCTTACGTACTTTGGTGCCAGGGGGATTGAATGTGGAGTTCGATTTAAATTGTTTTTTAAATAATTTTTAATATTCTATAAATACATGATTTATTTTATATTTTATATGAAAGCCATATTTTTAATAATTAATCATTTTTTAATTTTTTAATGTTTTATTTTAAGTATATCAGTCTAATAAAAAATTTATATTTATCATACTCATTTATACACAACTAGCCAGTACCAAAGGATAATGAGAAATTATATTGGAAATGAGTATAGTGGTGATGGATATGTAATAATGGTTTAACTAAAATGTACCTATTTGTATTTTATTGTATATAATAGTAACTGGTACAGTTAGCAGAGCACTCTCGTACCTGCTTCATATAAGTAAAAAAAGAACATTATATCAACCTTATTTATTTGAGAAGGTGACTGCATTAATTTACCATATAGTAGGTATAACTTACACTTGTAAATATTAACAGCATAGACTTTGAAAATAGAAACAGTCACCGTTTTCATTTAACTCCATAATACAACTATGTCTGTAATATTACACAGCGGTAATACACTTGATTATAGAGGAACACCACCAAAAACATGGCCGCACACACTAAAGTCCAAACTATAGAGAAAGAATCCTCCTAAAACTAAAGAAAAATGGCCGCCGAACCAAAATTACACTGACCATAACCAAAATGGCGGCTCCGCAACTTCCGGCTCTATCATATATAAGCATACACAAGACAGCCAATCCGGTTCCCCAGATGAAGACACGTGACGGTGTCGTAACGCGTAGGGATTGGCTGGAACAACACATTGAATCTGAAGCACAAGTGAGAGGGCGCTGAGAACGCCAGATCGTTTTTTATATTCACTCTGCCTGTTTTTAATATGAGAAATGTAAGAGTAACAGCGAATAAATATTCCCCCTTTGATTTTAAAAGTTTAATGCACTAGTGGAGCCTTTTTCTTCTCCCCCCTCCCTATTCTATTTCCCCCACACTGAGTTCACTAGAGTGGAACTGGAGAGAGGGAGCGTTGGAGGAAAGAAAAATAACAGAGAAAGAGAAAGCTGCCAGAGACTATCCCCACACCTTAAAGACATATCACAGAATACCTGATTACTACTAATGCAAGGTGAGAGTTCTGTGAGACCAAACGGAGAGACACCAACAGCAGAAAGATAAACTTTCACCACATCTATTTTTCAATACCAGAAGAATTATTCACAGTTGTTTTTTATACAAAGACTCACCTCTTTATATATATTTTTTACTTTATATTTTTTACTTTCATTTTTATTCTGATTTTTGAGGTTTTTATCCTTTTTGTTACATCTTTTAGTGTATTTTTATTATTTGGACACTAGAAAATCTACAAATTACTGTAGCAACAAACCGATTTTGCACATAAATTGGAATATACAAATATATTTTTTAGAGGTTGCACTATATATAATTTTTAAGGTTGCACTTTTAGTTTTATTGCACACTTTTGGATTGTGGATTTGAGAAGACCATACACGACTCACTACTGGGAATATATTTTTATGCACAATTTTTATGCACCATGTCAATATTTATTCATGCATGTTAAGTATGGGTGGTATGAGGATTAATTAATTATATATTGCTATTTTAACCTCACCTTTTGAGCAATAACAGCGATTATTTTAGTATACCAGAGAGATTTTTACACCACCACCTGACAGACAACAGTATTACACATTATATACACCTTATTTCTACTTGAATTTTATTTTCACCCAATATTGCGCGAAATTTATTTTTTATTTTCATTTAGGCTGTGACTCCTTGCTACTTCACAGCCAGATTCACACTGCGAAAAGCACAAGCCAGGCTGCCCTTTATGAATGGTCCCTAAGCCTCCTGGTACCTGTGATGAGTCCCAGAAGACTATGGGCAATGATCTGAGCGGAAGTGGGTACCTATCAAAACTAGGTACCTGCCCCCCCCCCCCCCTCAAAAAGTGTCCAAAAGTGGGAGAGGAGGGGGGAAAAGGTGTAAAAGCGGAACTTCCCCTTTTGGGTGCAGTTCTGATTTAATTGAGAGTTAATGAGCTGGGACAGAGCTGTGAGCACCCTCTCAGCACACAACTTGCTGCCACCGTGAATGCAAAAGTGCAGTGGCTGGGTGTTAAAGCCCACATTTCTTGCAGCCACATTTATGCATTATGGGGTTGGCAAAAGGTTAAAGATATATGAACTTAATGGGGATGACACTGAACAGAATTTGAATTATTCCTTTCGAGCAATAGATTGTTGAAAGTATTGCATCTATATTCAATTGCAGATTGTTCCACGTATAAAAATTATAAGCCTTTAAAGGGAATGTGCACTGTTAGGATTGATGCATTCTTACTTAGCAACCTGAAAAAAAAATTAAAAAAACTGTTATGTGTACCCTAATACAGAGATGATCTTCCAGCTTCATCCCACTCAGGAGGCCAAGTCAACTGGTTCTCAGACAACTATTATATTCTATTGACTTTTGCAGACAGTGACAAGTAACAAAGACTTTATTTGCGTTATTGTAATTAAAGTGTTATTAAACTCAGAACAGTAAAATCAGTGTGTATATGCAGTAAAGCATGCTTGTTGTACTCACTGTGGAAGAGGTTAATCCTCTGAATTGTGTAAAAAGGCTGTTTAAACCTGTCTTCTCTGATTCTCCCCTTCCACAGCCCCCAAACCATCTCTTGATAGAACAGAGCTGCACATGCTCAGTTTGGTGTGTATTGCTAGAGAGTTTTTTATTCTTGGGAGAGTGCATGTGATTAGCACAGGACCAATCAGCACTGAGGGCAGAGGGTCAGTGGTCCTGCAGCCACATAGTACAGTCAGGGGAGAATGAAGACTCTTACAAGTTTTAACCAGACACTGATAGAAGTGACAAGACTGCTCTAACTGCTGATGAGAAAATGTATTTAGCAATTTTTATTTACTAAAACTAATGCATTTCCATATTCTGTGTACTGTAGGAGACCAGATATATTGAATGCAGGGTCCTAGATTTAGTAACACTTTAACTACATTTTCAATCCCGTTGGGTCATTATACTTATTAATTTGTATTACTAAATTCTGAATAGTATACAAAGACAAGAAATTAAAAGGATTCATGTATTTTTATTCCAAAAAAAAATGGCCATCTATTTAAGCCTGCTTTGATTTTAATGGCAAATTTCAAACTTCTATAAGGTTTTCATTTTCAGGAATTTTCAGAGAGTGAAAAAAACATTTTAATAAATATAATTTTATAATCCTATGTGTGAACCAAGAGCATCCTAGTTATTTTGGTTGATGTTCCTATTACATTACAAAACTCCTCACTAGAGGCGAAGTGATTCATTTATTTAAGTCACACCACTTTGGAATGTCATTTTCTCAACAGCTTGGTGTGAAAAAAAGAAGCCTCAGTAAATTACGGTATAATAAAGGCAATGCATAGGCAACAAAATGACTATCTCTCTGCAGTAACATGTGCATGAACCATACCATAAATGTACATTCTAGGGAGAAATTACCAGACAAATTGCTGTAGGTGTCATGCAATTTAGTTCTGTCTCCTTATAGCAAAGTAATTGATTACCCTTAATGTGAGTAAAACTGTCCATACACTAAAAGCATTTATTTAGAAATGTTATTTTACACACATTTATTCGATTTTCTAATTGTTAGTCGGATCAAATCAACCTTCATTTTTGACTACAGTGATATGAAAATACAAGGGAGAAGGATTGAAAATATTTCTCAAACAAATTAATTTCTAACTGTGAATGTGGTTTTAGTTCTGAAAAATCCATTCACTTTCAAACTATGTTCGTCAAGTCATCAAATGTACTAATAAAAAAATTTGTACGAATGTTCATACAAATATTCATTTGAAAATCTACTAATGTATGGCCAGCTTATGGCATGAAAGATTTAAAGCCTTGGTTTGGGTGAAACTTAAAAAAAAAATCAGCACAAGAGACTTACACTTTATCCGAAGTGTCCCTTGTGCTGGTGATGCCGGCTGTCATCAGAGTTGTCATCCTCTATCCTATTCTATATCATTCTATTCCAGAGGTTTCCCTTCAGTTCCTGTCTTGTAGATATGGTAGGAAGAGACAGGATGCCTCTCCAAAATAAGATACACCTCTTAGACAGTTGTTACTGGAGCAAGTGTCCCCATTAAAAGGTCTGTATTCCTGTTATGGTGCCATCAGTCTTTTTGCTATCAGGAAAAATAGTAATAGGACTACAAAAGAGTGCATGCTGCCCGAGGTGGCTATGTTTGTTCCCCATGGCAAAGATGACTGTGCACGGGTAACAGGCTCTGCATCAGAAGAGGCTCGGCTCTGCTGGACAGGTAGCTCAGTAACGTGGATCATTTTACTGAGCTGCACCAAGGACAGAGTGTCTGGTATAGACACTTCTACCAATGTCACCCTCCACCTTACCTCCATGAGTGCTGCCTGAAACAGGTGTCTCAATTTGCCTTATTGGTGGCACAGCCTTCAAGTCAGGATGGAGAACCTTCTAACATCGCCAATGTTTCTCCCTGAAGTTTTGGTGCAGGATGGGATGTTGCCACAAACACAAATATCTGGGATATCTACAGGTACAATCCAACTACCCTAGTGTGTATGGGTGGTTTAGCATGGATTTCCGATGTGTTTGTATTTAGACAACATAGTGTGAAGGGAGTGTGAGTTATAAGGCCTTGTTCAGAGAAGCATACCCAAAGTGGCTCTCCACCCTCACCATCCCATATTTTTTTTGTAAATTCATTGCAGGTGTTAACTATTTAAAGCAATATTAAAGTCTTTTTTTTTTTTTTAAATAACAAACATTTTATACTTACCTGCTCTGTGCAATGGTTTTGCACAGAACAGCCCAGATCCTCCTCTTCTCGGGTTCCACTCCGGCGCTCCTGGCTCCTCCCTCCTGCCAGGTGCCCCCACAGCAAGCAGCTTTCTGTGGGGGCAACCAAGCAGCCATGCTTATGACCCGCAGCTCTGTGTGTCCATTTAAATATATAGCCGTGGCTCAGCCCCACCCCCTCCATCTCCTGATTGGCTCACTGACTGACTGATAGCAGGGGGAGCCACTGGCTCTCACTGCTGCCAAAAGAAAATCAGGAGTGCGAGTCTCCAGAGAGCCAAGGCTGGATCGAGAGGGGGGTTAGGTAAGTATTAGGGGAGAGGGGGGTGCATGAAGGTAAAAAACCTTGTGCCTTTACAACCACTTTAAGATACTCACTTGTCCAGCGGATCCAGCGGCGCCCAGCAGAATCCTTTCAGAATTCTGTGATCGCTCCACGATGATGCGCGCTAGGCCCACCCCCCCTTCCTTTTTCAATAAAGGACTATGCCTCCTGATATATGTACATGCATATCCCAGAAGGCACAGTGGGTATAATGCATGTCATTCGTCTAGGTGAGTGACATGCAAGGTAAACAAAAAAAATAGTCTGCTAAGTGTGCAAGGGAGGAGGGATGGAGAGGCGGCAACTTTAATATGAGAGTGAAGATATGCTTTAAGCATACATCTGTGCAAAGGGACACAGCGGCTGCATGGACACAGCTGCCAATTTGACAGCAATGCTGGTGCCAGTGCATGTGCCTGAATATCTGTATGAATGAGACGTAAAATACCTTTTGGAAAAAACTGTGTTACATGATCGTCAAAGCATAAATATCCTTCACTGCGGACTGTATTCTGACTTTATAAGCAAGGCAACCATTGTACTGTACAGTAATCCACTCATGAGATTACAGTTATTTACACTGCAGGGAGACTGGGAACTCCAACCCAACTTCTTCCTCCTTCAATTCAATTACTGGATTTTCCCACACCCACCCAGAAGGGGAAAGACAAAAAGGTAAAAAAGGAAGAAGGTTAACAGAAACTATACTTTATATAAATTATACATTGGCTTTGAATTATAGTTTCAATAGGGACTTAATCACACCATGTGAAGTGACTAGCATTTGTCTGCACCTGATCAAATCCACTCACTGCAATGGCACATAGAAAACAATGGTTATGTATGATTGTTTTCTATGTACCCCATTAGGATCACAAAAGATGATGACATGTGCAGTGCAGAAAAATACAGACATGCATTTTTTCACAGTGCATCTGATGGCACCATAGGTCATGTCGGGAACATTATGCCAGCCATCGGGAAGACTGTGCCAGCGAAAAGACTTTGTGTGCATGCATATAACATGCACATGTTTGCGGGCATAGAAGCCTAGCTAGATGTAACCTTGAACATATGTACGTGCCTTAGAATGTGCACATCACGGCATGTGCACAACTGTACAAGCATGTCCACCACAGACCCCGACGCCTAGCTGACTATGTAAACCCAAGTTTGCTTAAAGGCTTTCAGTTTTATTCCTGCAATTCCTGATCCGGAAACTCATGCTTGACCTTGTTATTGACCTGGCTTTTGTCTGACCTTCTTCAGGATTTTTCTTGTCTGCCTATGTTTGCTGCTCATCTCAGTTACCGACCTTGACCTGGACTTGTGACCAATATTTTGACTCTGTACCTCGCTGCCTGCACGTTGCCAACTCCTGTTTGTTCCTGACCTTGATTCTGCCTACATATTGGTGCCTTCCTGCTCGTGACCCCACTCTGCTCATAACAGAACTTGGTGTATCTGGGTGCCCTTGTACTTCCGCTCGTCTCATACCAACGCTCCCAAGTTACAGTCATTCTCAGCCCCTAGGCAAGTCTGCCTTTCCATTGTCCTTGTAGACCCTGTTGCAACTTCCAGGGGTGCTGGGATGGGAAATGTGTAATAGGTCACCCTTGTTATCTCATGTTTCTCATACAGGTATGTCATAGGTCATCCATCCACACCACAACGTATTGCAGTGTGGAGACTTGAATGGAGTGCAACTTTGTATAGTCTCAATAAAGTAAACAAATGTAAACAGAGCATGGTGCTGAAACATTGCATCAACTCACTGCTCCTCACCACCCAGCAAAACAGACACAAGCCGACATGCTAAAAATGGTTTTAGTATGTGACTAGTGTGAACATATGATCTATCATATAAATAAATCCATGCTCAACATTATAATAGCATAACAGAGGTATTTACACTTGCATACAGCAATATTCACTTACTTGATACACAAAATGAATACTAAAAAAGGCAGTTAACTGAGACTTTTCTACCATCCCCAAAGCCCAAACAGTTCACACAAACGTATGTACATTTAACACTACAAGCTATACAGGCCCTTAACACTAAAGCTTGCCAAACACGGTATAACACTTTGTATCCTTCACTGCTTTCAGAAAATTTGAGATAATGTTTACTGTGAGTGCGAAGGTGTATTGTTACAGTTTATTCAGCATAGAATATACTTTTTTACACCTTTAAAAATTTCTACCTCACACCATGCATTCAAAAAGAACAGTGAATACATGTCCTGTATTTATTACCAGACAGATTTTTAAAAAATAAAAACATCATTTTTTACACATGATAAAACTTACTTAAAACATACCAATGTTTCCCCAAAGCCATACGACCTTTCCCCTTTCTTTTATATTTATAAACGCACTAGTCAATTTTATTGGTTCCTTCCTATAGGATAAAGTAATCACTAATTTGATTGCATGCATGCATACTGTGTAATTTTGCTGGTAAAAAATGTGCATTTATTTTTTTTTCTACGGAGCCTGCAGAGGATTACACCCACAGATTAGCAGATCACGGGTGCAATGTCAGGGTCCTGCAAACTCTCAGGATAGCCGTCTGCCCGTACATCTGATACAGGCAGGCAGTTACTTGAGAGCTGAAAGATCAATGAACTATGAGGATGATCACCATCACCAACTGTGAATGAATGCTGCACTGTTTTCAAATTGTGACAGTGGGTATGGGGAGAAGATCCCCTGCCCGCTGTCACAGGGAGGGGGGTGAGGGGGAAGAAGGTTCAGATGCTGGAACATGTTACATGTCCCCCCCTAAAAACAGGTGGAACATGTTCCAAAGGTGAACGTATCCCTTTCATGCCTAAGCCTATCTCTGACATTTGTTGCTTGCAAGATAAAATACGTATTCTTTGCTCCAAAATTACTTGGAACCCCCAAACATTATCTATATATTTTTTTACAGAAATCCTAAATGTAATTTTTTAGTAAAAAATACACTTTTATTTATTAAAAAAGTAAAGTTAGCCCAATTTTTTTGTGTAATGTGAAAGATGATGTTACGCCAAGTAAATAGATACCTAACATGTCATCCTTTGAAATTACGCACACTCATGGAATAGTGACAAACTACGGTACCTAAAAATCTCCATAGGCTTTAAAAATAAATTAACGGTTACCAGGTCAAAGTTACAGAGGAGGTCTGGTGCTAGAATTATTGCTCTCACTCTGACGATTGTGGCAATACTTCCCACGTGTGATTTAAACACCGTTTACATATGCGGGCGCGACTTGCACATGTGTTTTCTTTGCTGCGCGAGCTTGCAGGGACACGGGCACTTTAAATATATTTTTTTTCTTAGTTATTTTATTTATTTTTATTTTTTTACATTGTCTCTGTAAAAAAAAAAAATGTGATCACTTTTATTGCTGTCACAAGGAATGTAAACATCCCTTAATACAGTGATAGGCAGTGACAGATACTCTTTATACAGGGATGGGGGGTCTAAAAGACCCCAAATACCTCCTTTGCACTTCAAAGTATTCAGATCACCAAAAATGGCGATTCTTAATACTGTAATTTTTTTTTTTTTTTTCATCGGCAGCCGAGTAAACCGGAAGTGACGTTGTGACGTCGCTTCCGTATTTACACATAGGAGACTCGATCAAAGCTGTTTCGGGCTTCGTTCCAGTCTCTCTCTAGCCGGCGGAAGTGTCAGATCGTGGCTTGGGTCTCCCAATGGGACGGGAGGCGCAGGAAGAGTGCCAGAAGCCGACAGGAGAGGGGGCGTCCCCTCCCGAACCTGTGGGATAACAACCAAGCGGCTTTTAGCCGCATCGGTTGTTAACCCTAAAGAGCTGACCGCCTGCTTAAAAAGATGGTACTGGGGTGATGCCTGCAGCCGCAGGCATCACCCCGGTATAACCCCTGAAATCCGAGGCAGCATATGTGCGTACAGTCGGCGCTAAGGGGTTATCCTTTAAAGCTGCACATAGCAGGTAAGTATAATATCTTTTTTATTTTATTTTAAAATATATACATTTAGCATCACGCTAAGACACAACCTTGCGACAACCCCAGGTGTACAAAAAAGCAGGTTGCTCACTTAAAATTTCACAAAGCCCTCCAGAAAAAATATAGCATTTTGTAATACCTAAAGCCTAGTACACACAGACCAGATGCCAACGACATCGGCGGGTTCAATAGAAACCGGCCGACATTCGGCCCGTGTGTATGACCGGCTTCTGTTGAAGGGTCATGATGAAAAATAATCTGCCGATCAGCACCCTATCATCGCTCCCTCTATCCATCTCTCTGTCAGAATACCATAGCACAGTAGGGGAGATCGCTGTGCTAACATTGGATTGTTAGTACAGAGGCTCTGACCTGAGCCGTTAGATTTTTAGCGTTCAACCCGCTGGGTTAAACGGAAAAAAAAAAAACTCTGGTGCGTACTAGGCTTTAGGGCATTGTCAGGGAATTCCTGTAAGCCAGTTGGCTCAAGCATACAAGGCACAGACAGCAGATTTAAAGCGGAGTTCCACACAAAAATGGAACTTCCGCTTTTCGGAACCCTCCCCCCCTCTGGTGTCACATTTGGCACCTTTCAGGGGGGAGGGGGGTGCAGATACCTGTCTACGACAGGTATTTGCACCCACTTCCGGCATAGACTCCCATGGGAGTCTATGCCTCTTCCTGTCCCCAGTGCGCTGTCTCCTGGGAAACACACAGCTCCCAGGAGATAGCGGGGACCACTTACGATGCGCAGCGCAACTCGCGCATGCGCAGTAGGGAACCGGGAAGTGAAGCCGCAATGCTTCACTTCCTGAATCCCTCACCTAGGATGGCGGCGGCAGCTGCTGAGAACCGAGCGGGTTCTCGGCATTGCCTGCCGACATCCCTGGACCCTGGGACAGGTAAGTGGCCATTTATTAAAAGTCAGAAGCTGCAGTATTTGTAGCTGCTGGCTTTTAATTTTTTTTTTTTTTTTGCGGTTTGGGTGGACTCCCTCTTTAAGGGATAGTCTTCCTTGTGTTCCTTGCTTCCTGACTTGTGTTTTGCATGTGTTTTATTGTTTCTGACCTGGCTTCCTCCTGACCTGATTTTGGATCCTGCTCTGTGCTATTATTCAACCAGTTTATTACCTCAGATTAATTTGGTACTGCATTGCCTGCTCGTTAAAGTTTAATCTGTGATCTCCATGCTACCTCCGATTCTGAACCATGCCACTGCCAAGTGCCTACTTACACCATGTCCAGATCCAGCTTTAAATTTATAGATCTGCTACCTACCTGCTAGTTTCTTTAATACATTATCTATCCTGAACCCTCTAAAGCATTATTAATCTGGGAAGAGGGTAGTGTTAGATGCACTAGCAGATTAGACTGACTTGTCTGACAAATTGAAGCCTAACTCCAGCTAACACTTAGTTTCAATAACCATTTTTTCCCCCTTTGAGATAAAGGTTTATCATAAAGGAAAAAAGCTGACCACTTTTGATGGACAGCTTGGACTGTTAAAGAAAGGTGAAAAATAACAGACTCACTGGCAGGATCAATAGGCAAAAATAAAGGATGAAAAAAAAGAGAAAACTATTGCAGCCACCA